>OX451741.1:851756258-852356258 GCA_948472305.1 Vicia faba
CCTTTCCTTCTTCTCGGTCAATCCTTTCTCTTTTTTGGTACAAGAGTTTCTTGGGTTGATGAAGGGCTTTTAGGAGATACTTCGTTGTTGTTCTTCGATGTGAAGAACAACAATTTTAGGAGAACTCTAGTGAGTTGTTGATTTGCTAATTATTGGTGAAATTGTTGATCACCAAAATTCCGTTGATGAAGACTTCAGAGTTTCTTTGTTGTTATTCTTCGATGTGAAGAACAACAACTTTTAGGAGAACTCTTTTAGTGAATTGTGGATGATTATGAAATTGTGGATGAAAAATAGTGTGAAAGAGTAGTTTATTTATAGAATTGAAATTAGGTTAAAGACACCCCAAAAAGGAAATAGTCCACACCAAAAAAGCCCAAAAATTTATAATTCTATCTTGGTCAACAAGTCTAAGAACCTGATCTTATTTGTGACCAGATACAAGATAGATTTAAAAAATATTTAAACTAAATAAGATTTTATTTATAATTAGACTTTTTGGCTATTTTTTGCACAAAATAGTGATTTTAATTAAAAATAATAATATTTTAAAATATATAAAATATAGAAAAACGAAAATATTACTTAAATAAATAAAAAAAACACCTTTTTTATGATATTTTTGGAAAGATTTACACAAATTGAGACTTGATTGAAATTTGGAGGACAAGATTATAAACCTAGACACTTTTGTGATTTTCTCAATATTGTGATTGATTTTGTGATTAATTAAAATTGGTTTTGAAAGATTTCAATTATTTTTAACATCTTGGCAATTAAGTGTATAAAATCAAAGATTTAAAAAAATAAAAAAATAATTTTAACATACCCTTAAAATAGAAAACGAAAAATAATAAAAAAATGACTTTTTTATCCTTTTTATTAAAAAAAACACAAAAGAATATAACTACCGAAAAGTAATGTAATGAGACTTGAACTCAGGACCTTCCACTTGTAAGTCTTACTTTCTTACCAACTGTGCTACATTATTCATTTGGAATAAAAAGTCAATTGAAAACATATGAAGACGATCAATTATTTTCTATTTAAAAATATAAATAATTTGAAATAAATTATTATATTTTTAAATTAACTAGAAAACAAATATTTTCAAAACCCCAAAATATTAATTTAAATCACAAGAATTTTATAAAAATCAAAGTTTGAAAATAAACTTGATGGTAGCACTGAGGGGGGTAAATTTGGGGTATGACAGCGTCAACTTGTTGACCCTCAACTACAGTATCACACAAACTTATAATCTCCTCAATTTAATTACCCCATTAAAAGGTAAAATCTCATCATCTTGGTATTCAACATCTTCCATTACTTCGTCAGTCTCAATGTGACCCATTGGGCTGGACTTGATCACAACACACCATCTTCGTTTGCATGGGGTAATTGAAGGATAATGTACATAATAAACTTGTCTGAAATTATGTGCCATTATGAAACGGTCATACTCTTTATACTTTCTATATATTCAAACCTCAACGGTGTTATATTTTTTTATCAAATTTTATTCCTTTGGAAGATGAATCATATCAGTCACAATAAAACAACACAACTTTATTTTGAGTCCATATAATTATAGACCAACTAGTAAATATATGTGATAACCTCACATAAATCGTCCTCACCATCCTCTGTAACTCTTGTTACGACTACACCAATGTTTACGATTTTCTTCCCTTCACTCCATATCTCTGTGTGAAATTTGTAACTATTTACAAATTTTTCAAGTGAGAAGAATAAACATCAGGCATCTTCAAATCATTTAGCCACTGACAGACTTCTTTTGCTTCTTGGGGAGTAAGAGTGTAACAAGCCTTGGGTTTTAATAGTCTTCCATTTGGTCTAGGTTTCAACTCAAATTCTTTTCGATTACACAAAAGTTCTAAGTATTTTCTATCCTTCTCCTTATCTTTCGTCTTCTCATTATCCATCATCGTGTTAAATACATCATAAAAAAAAGTCTTCCCAATATGCATAACATTAATATTATGTCGCAACAAATTATCCTTCCAATATGGGAGGTATCAAAAAATACTTCTTTTTGTCCAATTGTGTGTATCCTCATATCCTTGAATTCACCGTGCTTCAGCATTATCTGTGAATTTTGGTAGGTCACAAACACTATTTTATACTTCATTCAATGACAATCGAGGGGGAGGTAGATCTGTTACTTTTCCCCTTTTCTAAAAGTATTCTTATTTCTTCTAAAATCATGGTTTGTAGGTAAGAACCTACGATGACAGTTAAACCACATACTTTTACCACTCATTTTCAAAGTAAACGCTTTTGTGTGATCCTTGAAATGTCGACATACCATTTTACCATGCGTACCCCATCCAGACAACATGCCATATGCAGGAAAGTCGTTAATTGTTCACATCAAAGAAGCTCGCTTATTAAAGTTTTGTTTACAAGACACATCATAAGTCCACTCTCCTACCCACAACCTCTTGGGATCATCAATTAAAGGTTGCAAATAAATATCTAATCCAGCCTTTGGACTCGACGATTCTGGAATGATACATGTCAAAAACATGTAAGGTTTTGTCATGCATATCTTAGGAGGAAGATTGTACAGGGTAATAATAACTGGCCAACAAGAATATATATTTGGTGACAAATTATAAGGAGTGAAACCATCCAAGCATAATCCAAGCCTGACATTCCTGGGTTCTGTTGCAAATTCAGGATGAGATCTATCAAAGTGTTTTCATGCCTTGCCATCAGATGGATGTCACATCATGCCTGACCTAATTCTGTTTATATTGTGCCATGTCATTTGACTTGTGTTGTGCATTGATGCAAACATTCTTTGTAATCTAGGTATTATTGGCAGATAGAACATGGAATTCACTGTAACTCGTTTTTACTTTCAATCAACTCCTTTACTACGAACTAGATACCTCGGACTATTGCAAAACTTACATTCCTCCACATCCCCATAATTTGTACCAAACTCGTTGTCATAAATACAACATGCAGCCTATAATGAAACAATCAATCTATTTTACTTCTAGTCCCAACTTCGACACCATCCTCTTTGCATCATAATTACTTGTAGGCATGTTTTCTTTCACAGGAGTCACATCCAACATCATTCTCACAAAGAATTCCAAACACTGATATGGAACATTCCAATTTGACTTTGCAACCAACAACCTCACACACATTGATAACCTAGAGTCAGAAGACCCCTCAAACAATGGTATATTTATTTCTTTCAATAACTGATAAACCTTTTACGCTTTCTCATTTGGGAGCTCTTCTCCATCAAAGTATTGAGGTTTACGATAAGCCACATTCACCCTTAATGCATCACTGAACATATCTTCTATTAGATTAAAGTGTTACTAGAATTGCATATGTGATGGACTCCCTGGAGAATCTCTATTTATATATGGTCCAATATGTGTTTGACTGCTAGAAGCCTCTATATTCATCTATGGCATTTTTCTCCTTAGATGTCCAAACTCAATAATTTGGCCTAAAACACACTCTCTCCAAGTGACGTTTCACTTCACTAGGGTCACTAATAATATTTCTGCAACCACACTTTAAACACGGATACCTTACCCCTCCTTTGCTTCGACAACATTCTTGAGCAAACGCATACGAGAGAAACGCGACAACTCCTTTCATAAAATGTGGTTGTCCATGTCTTCTAGAAAACATTCTATCATACATTCAACTACGATAGAATTGATAATATTCCATACTACACATTTACAATATTGTTCTTGTTTAATTTAATTAAATAAAAGGGAGAGCGATCTATCGACAAATTTTTAAATTTTTATCGATAACATCATATAACTAGTTATAGAATTGATATATCTACATAATTAAACATATACTTACAAATATATCGCTATACGTAAACATACATTTATACAATATATTTACATAATTAAACATATACTTACCAATACACTTTATAGAGTTATTCTTTTTTAAAATAGTATATAAATATATTTTTTTAGAGTTATTTTTTTAAAAAATATATAAATATATTTGTCATATTAATACCTTCTAAATAAACATGTAATTTTAAAAATATTATGCTTTTTTTATAACTATATTTTCTAAAAAAACATGTAATTTAACAAAAGAATCACACTATTTATGTATGGAGATTATGCATTCCTCCCATTTAAAAAAACAAAAAACATACCATAATAAACATGTGATTTTTCTATTGTTTACTTTTTATTTATTAAATATATAATTTTTTTCTAAATAAATATATTGATGTTTTGGTTAACACAAAAAATACTAATCTTAAACTTATTTAATATTAAACATAAATTTTATTGTTTATATTAATACACTTGTTTTTAACAATAAACCTACTATACTGTTTTTTTAATAAAATAAACATGTAGTTTTTAAAAAAATAATATTCTTTTAAAATATATTTACTTATTGTTTTTTAAATAAATATTATGATGTTTACTAACACACATAAAATAATAAACATAAACTTATTTTTAATACTAAATATATTATACTGATTTTTTCTAACTTAAAAATATAAAAAGATTGTTTTAAGCAATAAATAAACTGTTTTATATAAACTGTTTTATACAAAAGTTTTTAATACTAAACATAAATTATATTGTTTATATTCATACACTTGTTTTTTATACTAAATATACTATACTTTTTTTTTTTGTTTTAACTTAAAAATATAAAAGTTTTGTTTTAAACAATAAATAAACTGTTTTATATAAATAAATATTTTTTATAAGTATATAAAAATACTTTTTTTCTAAAATATAAAAATTTCATTTTTAAAATTAATAAATATACACTCTTTATAGAGTTACTTCAAAAAAAATGAAAAAAAAGATAAATATTAATTTTCAAAATTAATAAATATGTTATTTTTTATAATAATTAAACTGTATTTTAAATATTGATTTCAAAAATATTTAAAAAAATTTAAGAAACAGTTTTAAAAAAAATATATATACATGCACAATAAGAAACTGTTTTTTAAAATATATATCACAAACATAATCACACAAAACAAGTATATATATAAACACAATAAATCTCCATCATAACATACATAAATAAAAATTTTAAAAATTTCATGTGTACCTGAATTGAGGACAAATTTTCTATAAATTTTGAAGCTTTCCTCTAAAATATTGCTCTTCTAGAAGAAATAATTGGCACATAAAACACAAAATAACAAAATTAACATTATAAATTAAATCTAAAAATAAAATAAATACATAATTGAATCATATATTAATATTACCTCAAGTTTTTTTACTTTGCAGTTGAGAAAATGATATGATTGAGTTGTTCTTGAATGGAAGAAGATGAAAAAAATTGAAGAGAAACAATGAAGAGTGAAGACTGTGTGTGGTAAGGAAAGAGAAGATATATAAAACTTAAATAAAATATATAATATAATGAAGTGGTGGGTTAGGCGGCGTATAAATTATTGCAAACACATGGACGAGGGGGCTCCTATCGTAAACGAGACGATAATAAATTGTGTGGAACATCTCCTCGCAAATTGCTTACCTAGGAAACATCATCAGCACGCGCAATCTGACCACTGCGGTGGATTGGACCAATGCATGTCTTTATTGCATGGGGGAGCCCCTCGCCATTGTAATGTTGTCAGATTATGTTGGATTACCCCTCGCAATTTTCTGAACCATCGGACCAACAAAGTGACTTTTTGGCGCCATTTTCTTTGGCAGGGGTTGCCCCTCGCAATGGATTTTTTCAAAATTTTCCCTATTTTCTATTTGCAAGGGGTAGCCCCACACTATACTTCATTTTTTTACCATGCATGACATGTCATATGCATCTTGTGATTGCTTTAGTGGCAGATAAAGATCTTTGTATGATTGTCTTAGTGGCAGTAAATATCTCTGGGTGGTTTCTTTAGTAGCGTGTAAATACCTCTGTGTTGTTGCCTTAGTGGCAGGTAGAGATCTTTGTATGGTTGTCTTAGTGGCAGTCAATTTTATCTGGATCATGTAGTTTAAGAGTATGCATATTTTGCATATAACACTGTGTGGTCATGCTTGTTGCTAATCTTGAGTAAACTATTATGTGCATTCTGTTTTGGTTTCAGTTCGATACTAATGACTTGGTGAATTTTTTGTGAGTTAATTCTTTTGGACATGATATGTGTATCCATGTTTTTTTCCTAATTTTTAACTCTTGTTTAGTTTATTTTTGACATGGAATCTGACCCTTACAACCAACATTTTAGGTACAAATGTAGAATTCCAAAGTGATTGATGATTTGCCTGATGCGTGATTGCAGGGACGAAGGGGTTTCAAACAAAACTATTTCAGTAGTTTATAAGTTAACTGCTTTATATTTTAGGTTATTTATATTCCCTCAAATGAATTAAAAATGCAGTGATTTACCACTTAAGAATTTGAATTGTTAGGGAGTTTGGTTAATTTCAAAACCTTTTATTTTTGTCTAAACAAGTATTTTAATAATCTCTGAGACATGTCTTTGAGGAAAATTCAAGACGTTACAATATGGTATCAGAGCAATAATCCTTAAATAAAATATTTTGGGGGTGGAATAACGTTTGTTTGATGCATGCTTGTGTGATATATGAACTGAATTTGTGTTGTTTGACCTGTGGTTAGTTGATGCTTTCTTGTATTAGAAATAACTATAAAATAACCTCGTATGA
Source organism: Vicia faba (assembly GCA_948472305.1). Taxonomy (NCBI): domain Eukaryota; kingdom Viridiplantae; phylum Streptophyta; class Magnoliopsida; order Fabales; family Fabaceae; genus Vicia; species Vicia faba. The sequence goes on from OX451741.1 coordinate 851,762,957, forward strand.
GTGTTTAGCTGCCCCTAATAGTAAATTTAGTACATAATGCAAACTGAATTCATTAGAGAACATAACTCGAGAGTTTGATTGGATTTTGAATGATCCTAACTCGAGAAGTTTGTAGGAACTAAGAAATGGCACCAGGAAGTCCTAATGCTACAAATACTGGGAGTGGAGCGAATGTGACAGAGATCATGCAAACAATGTGTGATATGGCGGCTACTATAACCCAACATGTTGCTGCAACTGCCATACAAGCTCAAACTCATTCCCATAGAGATGAGCAAAGGCAACAAAAAGAAGGAACATTAGCAGCAATTAGAAGAATAACAGAGTTTCTACACCATAATCTGCCGAGGTTTAAAGGTACCGCGATCTTGACAAGGCTTATATTTAGTTGCAAGGGATCAAGAAGATCTTTAAAGTCTTACACTGTATTGGTGAGACAAAGCTGGAGCATGTCACCTTTTTGCGGAGCAGAGAAGCAGAGAGTTGGTGGAGATGGGCTAAATATATAATGCAAAACAAAGAAGAAGAATTGACATGGGACCCGATTTAGTACATCAGACAACTAAGAAATTCAAGTTGATTCAGGAAAGAATGAAAACAGTCCAGAGCAGACAGAAGATCTATGCGGATCAGCGGAGAAGAGCTTTAGAATTTAAAGAGGGCGATCATGTGTTTTTTAGAGTGACACTTATGACTAGTGTGGGCAGAGCCCTGAGATATAAGAAGCTAACTCCTAAATTCATTAGACCGTATCAAATCCTCTGACATGTAGGCTCTGTAGCTTGTCAAATTGTACTACCTCCGAATTTAACTAATTTGCACGATGTGTTTCATGTGTCAAAAGTGAAGAAGTATATGACTGATCCTTCACATGTCACCGCACTTGACGTTGTCCAACTTAAAGAGAACCTCTCATTCAAAGTTTCTCTGATGAGTATTGCATATAGAAGTGTGAGGCATTTGAGGGGCAAGGAAATCATGTTAGTCATGATGATTTGAAATCAGACAACATGAGATGTTATTTAAGAATGAGAAAATCATATGAAAGAGTTTTACCCCGACCTCTTTGCGACTGCTTAATTTCGAGGATAAAACTATTTTAAAAGAGTAAGTATTGTAAAACCTTCATTTTTGAATAATTAATTAATTAGAACCCTTACCTATTAAAATTATAATTTTTATTAAAATAGATATGAATTGGTTTGAGTAGTTTATTAGTGTACGTTATCAATTGTGTTACAATTAAATTAAGATTTCAACACCTCATATTTTTATCTTGCAATTAATTGTGGAATGTTAAGTGTGTTAAATTGAATCATAACTAGCTTACATTATTTTTTTAATAAGCAACGAGGCATTATATTAATTGAGTACAAGGGGCACTCTCCCAATTACAAAGACATCCAACTCTACACAAAATCCATATGGTATTTGTGCCAAAAGTAATAATCCCTACAACCAATGCCAATGCCAATGCCAAGTTGACAATTTGGCTCTATCAACAACATCACTCACCTCTGGTTCCACATTCTTGAAGACCATCGCGTTTCTTGCATTTCACAATGCTCAACACGTGGCTAACCAAAACAATAACAATTTCTTCTGTTTCACCTTTCCTGCTACCAAAACAATAACACAATAGCCATTTCGAACCACCTATTTTCTTCATTATTTGCGTACCAAATGAATTTGTCGTCACCTTCAGCAACATGATCGAACTGTGACAAAGTTACGGTTAAAGTCTCCACTTCTTCTTTTTGAACAATTTAGCGTTGAAATTTGAAAACGATAAATATTTATGTCATCATTTAATTGTGGTTTTAGTTATACATAGAGTTGAAAAATCGATTAATTTGGGTCGATATCAGATCTAAAACTTAAATTTGACGTAAAATGGAATTCCATTTTAAAAGTCTAATTTTAACCAATAAAATTTTAGTTTTTATCGGATTCAATTAGATTGATTTGTCGGACAAATTGGATGAATTTAATCAATTTAATATTTATCTATAAAAAATATATTTTATAAAATTCATAACCATTTAGAATGTACAGGTGGTTCGTATAGTTAGGGTGTGAATTTACATATCTTAATGGGGATTTTCACAGAGATTTTTTATTTGGAATCCGAGATGGAAAATTTTCTCTTTATAAGAATCAAGATGTAGAATAAAGTTTTCCTAAATGTATTTTAGATATGGAGATGAGGAACATATTTTTTATTTCGTGGAGTCTCCGTTTCATATTAGAATTTCATAATATCATTAATTAATATATAATTTAATTATTTAAATAACTTGTTTTATAAACAAAATAAAACACATATGTAATATTAATAAAAGAGAGAAATTAAATATAATTAATTTTATGTTCATGAATCTCAAGATTAAATATTATTAAAATAATATGTTTATCGTAAACGATTAGTTTATTAATTTTTTATGATTAATTTTTGAGTTTTTTTATTAATTTAGTTAAAAATAATAAATAAAAATATATGTTTATAGATATCCGTAAAAATAAGGATCCACGGAAATCTATAGAAACGTGGATGGAGAACAAAATCGCTCTATAATAAAGATATGAGAAATAAATTCGAGAACGGAAATTAGATGGGAATGAATATCCCGCCTCTATTCTGCCCCCATTGACATCCATATTTTTAGCCTTCCAAATTATATGTGAGTCCATATATGATAGTATGATAACATGTAAATATGTATGCATAACATGTGAATGTGTATACCTTACACCTATGATGCAATACTTCTTGAAATAAATAAATAAAACCATAACTTATATAAATCAATTAATGCAGTATGTTGTTTCACGAGGTCTTAAATTAAGTGAATAACTTGTGGTTCTTAAATATATGGTGAGGAAGGATAAATACTATTTTTATTTTGTGGTGATCTATGTGGCGGAAATATATCATGTTTATCATACATGACATGTAATCATGTAGTTGTCTTAATGGTGTGTAAATATTTTTGTGCGGTTATCTTTGTGGTAGTAAAGATTTATGTGTGGTTTTCTTAACAGGATATAAATATCTATGTGTATTGTCTTAGTGGCGGATAGAGATCACTTTGTAGTTGTTTTAGTGGTAGTCGGTTTTATTTAGATCATGTAGTTTAAGAGCATGCATAGTTTGCATACAACTGTGTGGTCATGATTGTTGTTAATCTTGAGTAAATTATTTTAAGTGCATTTTGTTTTGATACTAATTACTTGATGAATTTTTCTATGATTTATTTTTTTGGACATGACATGTGTATCTATATCTTTTCTAATTTTTAACTCTTGTTTAATTTATTTTTTACATGAAATCCGACCCTTACAACCAACATTTTAGGTACAAATGAAGAGTTCTATAGGGATTGATGATTTGCTTGATGCGTGATTGCAGGGACGAAGGGATTTCAAAATAAAACTATCTCAGTAGTTTATAAGTTAAATGCTTTATAATTTAGGTTATTTATTTTTCTTCAAATGAATTGAAAATGCAGTGATTTACCACTTGAGAATTTGAATTGTCAGAGAGTTTGGTTAATTTCAAAATCTTTTATTTTTGTTTAAATAAGTATTTTAATAATCTGAGACATTGTCTTGGATGAAAATTTAGGACGTTACAACATGGTATCTGTTGTACCCCAAAATTTACCCTCTCATTTTTCAGGAAAATCACCCTGGATTCTCAAAGTTTTCTCTTATACAAATCCAAGCCTTGAATTATCATTCCTTTCCAAGCAAGCCATTTACAAGGGCAAAATGGTCATTTACAATCTAAAAAGTCAAACTTTGATTTTTTTGATCAAAATCAAAATACAAAAATCATATTTCATCAAGACATGTTGGAATATGAAGTTTGTTTCATCAAGAAGCTCAAAAGTCAAATTTTATCTTGAAAAAGTTAAATTCTAAATACTTGGAATTTTTCTAAAGTATTTAAGAAAAATGACACTTCAGAACTTCTGAACTAACCTCCAAGCAGGAGAAGTCAGAAGTTACAAACTTGGCTCAGCACATAACATTCAGTCAGAATGTGGATCTTCAGCGGCTACGCCAATTCAGTCAGCATGTGGCTCTTCAGCAGCTACGCCAACTCAGTCAGAAGTTGCAAACTTGGCTCAGCACATAACATTTAGTCAGAATGCAACTCTTCAGCAGCTACGCCAACTCAGTCAGAAGTTGCAAACTTGGCTCAGCACATAACATTCAGTCAGAATGCAACTCTTCAGTAGCTACGCAAGTTCAGTCAGAATCTGCCAAGGTAAGAACAGAAGATTATAAAACATGCTGGAAAGCCTGGAGAACCCTCAGAATTTGTTGAGGCAGCAGGATACCAAGATCAGAACTTGGGTGCGTTGTTCTGGACTATGCTGAAGTAGGAACTGCTGGCTCAGATTTAAGTAATGATGCAAATCTCATATTATAAGATTTCTTATTCTTGAACAATCTCATCACCATTTAATGCTCATTAATATTCACAACCACTTTTGAGCATTTGTCCAAAGGGTCTCTCCACGTGCAGCATAGAAACGCTCTTGTGCAGATTTAGGTATGGGTTCATGCGCTACTTTTCGCTCATGGGTGTCACTTTTCCTTAATCCCCGCTTACTAACCCAGCCTAGGCTAAAAGCTGTCAATCATCACAACTTTTTATGAACTTTTCTTCAAGAGTAAGTCAGCATCTAGTGCATGATATTGGCGCCACTTAACATTTTAAAAACCCACAAAGTTTTGCCTATAAATAGAACACCATTGTCCATTGAAAAACCCCGGTCCAAGTTCAAAAAAATTGCTGAAAAGAAACAGAAAGTTTTAGCAAGAAAACACCTTGAATCTCTGCCCAAAATTCCCAGAGTTTCAAAAGCTGTAAACACAGCATACAAACCATTAACTTTGGATTCCTTGCGTTCAAACTCCATTTGTTCTCAAAATATTTCTTGACAAAAAAAAACCATACAGTTTTTGACCCACACGTTAGAAACTGCCATAACTTCTGTATCCATACTACTACATACCCTCCATCCATTCAAAGAAGCTGTTCAGAACATCATCAGAGTTGAAGCTAACTCCAATTCACATAAATTTTTCTAGCTTCAAGGTAAGCACTTGCTGACCCTCACCACATTGCTTAAGCATCACCAGATTTGCAGGCTTAAAAACACAATGTAGATATCATGCTTCTGATGTTGTGCATGTTCTGAGGTTTTCACGCATCTGTATGCTTAAGTAGGGAACAATTGAGTTCAGAACTTGCCTATGACTTTTGGTTCTGACTTCTGAAACGCTATGACACCTGCTGAAACTGTCCTAGGCATGCCTTCTGTTTTGTTGAAAAAAAACCAAATTGCAGATGTTCTGATTAGCAGGAAGGGAGACCAAGTTCTGACTTTGATGCTAGAACTTCTGGGGACTATTTTGTCATCAGTAATATCAGAACTTCTGAAAATTACTATGTGCCCAGCAGGGTCAGAACTTCTGACCCCATACATTTTCACTAACAGGTTTCTGTTTTGCAGCGTACCAGGGTCAGAACTTTTGACCTATACATTTTCACTAACGGGTTGCTGTCCTGCAGCAGGCCAGGGTCAGAACTTCTGACTTCCTCTCAGCAACACGCTGACTCTTTTCCTTTTTCTTTCTTTCTTCCCCTTATTATTTTCTTTATTTTTCTCGCTGGTACTCCCCATTCATAAATTTGTACCCCCACCCCTTAAATATTGTAATAGCGTAGGACTTTACGTTTCCGCATTTTTATCGCTTTCAAGTGTAAATGTTAGTGATTAGGATATGTATGGCAAGATAAAATCAATGAAATAGAAAATCCTAATTCAAGATAAAATCATGCATGCAATCAAACACACTTGCACACAAACACCCTTAGGGTTTCTCCACTTGGTTGCTTTATACAAAAATAGCCATGTTACGCATGCAAAGTATCTTGGTAAAACAAACAAAATCAAAAGATCATAGTCCCTCGATGACGCTATTTAAAGTTGCCTTATAAAATGATCTTAGTCCCTCGAAAATACTAAGATACTTTGCAACATTGCTAATCATGGTTATACGATAACCCACGCCGGTCCCGTTAACATCCAAAGATAAGGTTGCTTACCAAATCAATGGTAAGACAACAATGTCAAAGGAATAAAAAAATGAACAAGAAAGACATTTGAGTAGGTAGATTACTCCTAGTTACTTGCTCTATTTTTTAAGCAAACATCCTTGCTATTTTTCAAAACAAACACACACACACACATTTCCAAACAACTTACAAACATTGAAAACATTTTCAAAAAGACAAACATCTTTGTATACATTCTTACGAATGAGAATCATTACAAAGATTGCCTAAACGAATGGCCTCTTTTACAAAATACTTTCAAAACCACACCAAACACATTTTCAAGGAACAAAAGCAAGTGATCTAACAAGTAACTAAGAGCCCATGGAAAACCATGGATGAAAAGGGTGCTAATACCTTCCCTTTTCATAATCTACCCCCCGAACTCAAGAAACAATCTCAAAGGTATTTCCTGTGCTTTTTCACCTTTCCTTTTGGATAAAAGAAAAGCCAGTGGTGACTCTTGCTAACCGCAACATTTGCGATAAGACGCAAAACCCTCAAGTCAGTTCTCCCACCGTATCACAGAACTGACGACTCTGCTGGGGAAATATTTAAAGTGGGGTTACTTTAGGGCTAGATCACATTTATTTGCTTACATTTGTTTGACTTGTTTGCTTTACATTATGGTTCTTCATTTGGGTTGGAATCCTCCACCCGAATTTGGGAAACATTATAGGTAAATAGCAATACGTTGTGGAAACTATCGGGGTATACCGACATGGTATAAGCAATGGCTATGTTAGTGTGACATATTTGTGGGTACCGGTAGCCCTTGAGTAGTCAAGGAGAATACGGGGCCGCTGAGTGATGTCGCGAAGCACTAACAAACTTTTAGAACCTTTACTTGACCAACTTGGCTTTTAGGACGTAGTGAGATGACCGACTTTGGTACAGTCCGAAGTTGGTAGATACTCGATACTACACTCATTGAGGGTTGGTTTCTTGGAATATTTCGGTCGCCATTAAAGAGGCTTGAGATGAAACAATGAACAAGGAAATAATCCAGTGATATTGAGCTCCTTAGAACCCGGTTACTATTGCTAGGACAGGTTGAGCCAACTAAACTTCAAGAGGGTACTTACCTATAAACCCCCATGCAAGCCTAAACTAGAAACTTAATTTCTTTGTTTGTATATGCATACTTGTACATAACATCATGGGCATCACGAGCATCATGTGCATCCACTAACCATTTCAAGGATTTTTGAAGATTCATCTTTGTTCTTGTTTTGTAGGATATGAATTTGCTCCGCAGAAAAACTATCCAAGTCAACCTTGTAAGAATTCCTCCACAACTTAGGGAGCTAGCTTCAAGGATCCCTAAAAGTTCTCCTTTCACTGAGAGACATGGTCGCCTACTCAACTTGGTCACCTCCAACACGGATGAGGATATGATGAAAGTGCTCTTTCAATTCTTTGATCCTTTGCACCATTGCTTCACATTTCCTGACTACCAGCTTGTGCCTACTTTGGAAGAATTCTCTCAACTCTTGAGGATTCCCATTCTCAATCAACTACCTTTCAACGGTACGGAAAGAGACCCAAAGCCATAAGAGATTGCTCAAGATCTGCACTTGCACTCGTCTGATGTCACAACTCATTGGGAAACTAGGAGTGGTGTCAAAGGCTTCTTAGCAAAGTTTCTGTTTGAGAAAGCCCAAATCTGTTGGAATTCCTTAGACTTGCAAGCCTTTGAGGAAATTGTGGCTCTTCGTATCTATGGGATGGTCTTGTTCCCCAATCCGGACCAACTCATAGATATAAGTGCCGTCAAAATATTCATGTCACGCAATCCGGTGCCTACATTGCTAGGGGATATCCTACACTCTTTTCACACTCACACAATGAGGAAAAGAGGTGTCCTTATGTCTTGCACTCCCCTCCTGGCAAGGTGGTTTATTTCTCATCTTCCCTAATCAGTCTTAAAGAATGAGCAAGGATTAAGGTGGTCACAAAGGTTAATGACGCTTAAACATTCAGATATTCATTGGTGCTCTCGATCCAAAGAGAATGTTATCATTATTAATCGTTCTGGGGAATTACCTAATGTCCCTCTACTTGGCATTAGGGGAGGCATCACTTACAACCCATGCTTAGCTCTAAGACAGTTTGGTTATTCCCGAAGGGATGGCCCACATGAGATGTTGATTCAAGGCTTAGTTTTTAACTACGACAATGACAATCGAGGTCTTCACCAGAGATTCACCCGAGCATGGAGGATGCTAAACAAGGTGGATAGCAAGACTTTGGGACACAAAAATTCCATCCCTCTTGAGCCTTACCTCAAGTGGGTACGAACCTGCGCTCAAAGTCTTATGATGACTTATCCTTCCATCCTTCCGGTGATCATTGAGCCTGTTAAGGAAGGAGAAGTTACATACACTATCCTACATCCTGACATGCCCACATCTCTTGAAGACTTACAAAGGGATTGGATATAGCTCAAGGGAGAGAGAGAGATACTTTCGAAGCCCAATTCTACGCAAGCGAGAAGAAGGTTTTGGAACTCACTAGGCTAGTTCATGAGGAGCAGACTCTAAATGCCTACATAGCACCAAAGAGGATGCGCACTATCTTTTTATCTTAGAGTTTTATATTATTTTACCCAAGGGGCATTGATGTGTTCAAACTCTATCTTATTAATATAACGTGTGTTTCTTTTTGTCTAAAACAAACTTGAATCTTTTAAAATCCTTGATAACATTACATATGCACATATCATTCATCATGACATAAACAGGTCTTTTGCAACAAGATTCCTCATCTCTCTACTGTTTATTTCAGTAAGATGGATCTCGAACAGACAGTCAAAGATCTTCAACTTCAAAACACGCACTTTCAACAATTACTCATGACCCTAGCCAAAGGACAAGAGGAATTGAAAACTTTGTTGGCCAAAGAGAAGAAAAAGAAAGAGAAGAAACCAACCGATGTTGTGATTATGGGGAGAAGGTTTCAAGGACAGACTAGAAGAACCTTGGATTTCACAACAACATCTGATGAAAGAGAAGGAAAAGGAAAGGAAACAACGGTTCTGTCAGAATTTGAAGAGGAGGAAGAAGAGGAAGACAACTCCGAGGAACTGTATCCACCAGCTGATGATAAGTACAGACATCTTGAAGAGCGTCTGAATGCTATGGAAATACAGAGGATACCAGGTCTAGACTTTGAAGAATTGGGACTTGTGTTGGGAATTGTAAACCCACCGAAGTTCAAAGTGTCGTTGTTTGCAAAGTATGATGGGGTGTCATGTCCTAAGATGCACCTCCGATCATATGTGAGAAAGATCCAGCCGCACTCCGCCGATAAAGATCTATGGGTGCATTTTTTTCCAAGATAGCCTATCTGGAACACAACTCGATTGGTTTTACCAATTGGAAAGGGCCGACATCCACAACTGGGAAGATCTTGCCCCAACTTTCTATAAGCAATACCAGTATAATGCAGATTTGGCGCCTACCCGTACTCAACTTCAGAGTATGGCTATGGTTTCCAATGAAGGTTTCAAGGATTACACGCAGAAATGGAGAGATCTAGCTGGGAGAGTACGACCCCCTCTGTCTGAAAGGGAATTAATGGACATGTTCTTAGGCACTCTATCGGGCCCTTTCTTCAACCATCTGATTGGAAGCTCATCTTCTGGATTTACTGAATTAATACTAACCAGAGAGAGAGTGGAAGCTGGCATAAAAAGTGGAAAGATTCAGAAGGAGTCATCTACCTCTACAGCTGTGAGAAAGCCTTTTACTGGGAAGAAGGAGGTATCTGTTGTTTACCCACAAAGGAACCAAAGGAAAGTTGAACACCGACCAATGGTGGGAGCTGTTATGATCCCAAAGCCTACATCTGATCAACCAAGAGGTAACCAACCGAGGGTGGAAAGGCCAATCCGGAAATTCACCAAAATCAATATGAATCTAGCCCAGGTTTTACCACATCTTCTAAAATATAATTTGACAACTCTGAAGGAAGCTCCAAAGAACCCCAACATTGCGTCTTCTTATTATCACCCAAATGCCTGCTGTGCATATCATTCCGAAAGTCCAGGTCATGACACCAACAACTGTTGGGCCCTGAAAAACAAGATTCAAGATCTTATAGATGCAAAAGAGATTGAGTTTGATGCATCCGAGAAACCAAACGTCATTTCTGCTCCCATGCCTAGACATGGTCACAACACCAATGCTATCGAGGAATATTTGTTTGTTACTACAGTTGATAAACTCTTGACTCCGCTCCCAATAATTAAGATAAACTTGTTAAAAGCCAGTATATTCCCGGGTTGTAATGAAGACTGCCATCTCTGCTTATCCTCACCAACTAACTGCCTTTTTTTGAAAGCAGGCATTCAATGCTTGATAGACAACCAAGAGATTCTGTTTGAAAGTGCTCTTGTTTCACCCGTTCCTGTGGAAAATGTTTCAATCATAACCATCTCCGCCAATTCTTTCAGGGTCCCCAAAAGACCCGTTAGGATTACATCGGTTCCAAAAACCACTCCTCTTATATTCACAATGCCCGGGCCGGTCCCATATGAATCAGACAAAACAGTGCCGTGGAATTATGGTGGAGACATCTACTACCATGATATCAAACAAAATGGGCTGACCACCGAGAAGATGAGCCCCGAAGAAGAAAACTCCGACATTAGTAATATTGCCGGAACCAGTAAGATTACCCGTAGCGGTAGAATCTTCTCTCCAGAGATTGCCCCTCCAAAGGCAGTTTTTGGACCCGTGGCTGTTCCAAAGGTTACCTCTGTACCAATAATCATATCTGCAAGTACTCCTATCGACAAAGACGACACAACCCCTGCTGTTATCCCTACCAATACTCATAATGCTGAAATTCGAGGAAAAAGTATTCAAGAAGAGCCTGTCCGGACGAAGGCTCAACCACTGACTATCCCTGAAACCTCCAAAAAGGAAATGGAGGAGATCCTGAGAATAATAAAGAAGAGTGACTACGACGTAGTTGAACAGTTGGGGAAAAATCCCTCCAAAATATCCATGCTAGCTTTGTTACTATGCTCGGAGGCTCATGCGAAAGCTCTGGTGAAGTTTCTGAAGACAACCCATGTGCCTCAAGGGACGTCTGCTGACCAATTTCAAGATTGTGTGGCCAGCTTGACAGCTGATAATGGCCTAGGCTTCTCAGATACTGATCTGACACCAAAGGGAAAAAAGCACAACGAGGCATTGCATGTCTCTGTGGAATGTAGAGGAATAACTCTGGCTCATGTCTTGGTAGATACCAGCTCATCTTTGAATGTTTTACCGAAGAAAGCTCTCGACATACTAGATTTCGAAGGATTAACATTGAAGCCCAGTAACATAGTTGTAAGGGCATTTGATGGTTCAAAGAGGATGGTCCACTAGGAGGTGGACATCCCCATAAAGGTTGAGACTCAGACTTTCAACTCAACCTTCTATGTAATGGACATCCTCCCCTCTTACTCCTGTCTGCTAGGACGACCATGGATCCATAATGCCGGTGCTGTCACCTCCACATTACACCAAATGCTGAAATATCCGGTCCAGGGAAAGATTATCACTGTCCACGGAGAGGAAGAGTATATGATTAGCCACCTCAATTCGTTCCGGTATGTGGAATTGGATGGAGAGTTCATAGAAACTCCTTTTCAACATTTTGAAGAGGTTCCTCAAGAGGTAGCAGTGACCAAGACGACGTCCCATATTCCCAAGATCACAAGACCTCCACTCCGGATGTCATCTCTGAAATATGCCAAGGCAGTAGTAGAGGAGGGTGGATGCACCATCTGGGGGCAACTTCTGGATATTCCGTTTAAATTTGACAAGTTTGGCTTAGGGTTTACTTCAGGTGCTCAGAAGGCTGTGCGCCGTGCCCGTGCTAGAGGGCCACCCCTGGAGATTAGCAACAGAGAGGTCAATGCAGTGGAAGATGGTGAAGAGGATTACAGCTTATAGGATTGGATATTTCCTACTGTCAACGGAGGACTTCGCAATTGGGAGGCCAGAGACTTTGTCCCAATAACTTTCATCCCTCAGTAATTTATCTTTACATTTATGTTGGATTTGTAATATTCACAAACAATTCGCACATTCAAAACCTTGTGTCTTGCCCGAGGCACAATGGTCCATTTGTAAGGGTTTTTATTTCATCTTCATATGACATTCAATGAATCATGGACGTTTTTCACATACAAACTTTTTGTGCTCATTGTTTTTCTTTTACATTTTATTTTTAAAAGATGGCTATACCTTTACACACACACACCCACACTCACAAATGCAGGTACCCCTCCATTTCGGATCCCATGGGTAACGATACTGCTATGGCCTTTTGTGACTCTGATGATCTAATCTACCAAGCCAAAGACGAAGGTGAGGAAGATTGTTAAGTACCAGGGGAATTGGCGAGACTACTACAACAAGAGGAAAGAGCTATTCAACCTCATGAGGAACCAATGGACACAATCAACTTGGGTACCAAAGATGGTAAAAAAGAAATCAAGGTGGGTGTCAATCTAGAGCCGAGTGTCAAGGAGCGTCTGATTCAGCTGTTGCATGATTATGTTGAAATCTTTGCTTGGTCATATGAAGATATGCCGGGACTCGATGCAAACATCATGGTACATCATCTGCCAACAAGGGAAGACTGTCCACCAGTAAAACAAAAAGTCCGCCGCATGAGACCTGACATGTAGGAGAAGATCAAAGAGGAAGTCATGAAACAATTCAATGCTGGATTCTTGGCCGTCACTTCCTATCCTCAATGGGTTGTCAACATTGTTCCCGTGCCTAAAAAGGACGGCAAAGTATGAATATGCATGGACTATAGAGACTTGAATAGGGCCAGCCCTAAAGATGATTTTCCACTTCCCCACATGGATATCATGGTTGACAATACGGCCCAACACAAAGTGTTTTCCTTCATGGCCGGATTCTTAGGTTACAACCAAATCAAAATGGCACCTGAGGACATGGAGAAAACTACATTTGTCACACAGTGGGGCACATTCTTCTACAAAGTGATGCCATTCGGACTGAAGAATACTGGGGCAACCTATCAACGCGCCATGGTAGCTTTGTTTCATGACATGATGCACCATGAAATAGAGGTCCACGTAGACGATATGATAGCCCGATCACAAACATAAGAAGAGCACCTTGATCACTTGCAAAAGTTGTTTGAAAGGTTGAAGAAGTATAAACTAAGGTTGAACCCAAACAAGTGCACATTTGGAGTACGATCCGGTAAACTCCTAGGCTTTATCGTCAGCAACAAAGGTATTGAGGTCGATCCCGCCAAGGTCAAAGCAATACAAGAAATGCCTGCTCCTCGTACTGAGAAGGAAGTCAGAGGATTCTTGGGACGCCTGAACTATATTGCCAAATTCATTTCTCACCTAACAGCTACTTGTGAGCCAATCTTCAAACTATTGAAGAAAGATCGAGTGTAGTCAAATGGAATGATGAATGCCAGACTGCTTTCGATAAAATCAAAGAGTATTTACAAGAGCCTCCTGTTTTGATGCCACCAGTTGAGGGAAGACCACTAATCATGTATCTGACCGTTTTAGAGAACTCAATGGGGTGTGTATTGGGGCAGCATGAAGAGTCTGGCCGAAAAGAGCACGCTATTTACTACCTGAGAAAAAATTTTACCGACTGTGAAACCAGATATTCACTGCTCGAGAAAACTTGCTACGCTCTGGTATGGGCTGCTCGCTGGCTAAGACAGTATATGCTGACTCATACTACCTTGTTGATATCTAAGATGGATCCGATAAAGTACATCTTCGAAAAGCCTGCTCTGTCTGGGAGAATAGCTAGATGGAAGATGATCCTAACATAATATGACATACAGTATACTACCCAGAAAGCTATAAAGGGCAGTGTGCTGGCGGATCATATTGCTCATCAAGCTGTAGAAGACTATCAGTCCATGAAGTTTGAATTCCCAGATGAAGACATCATGACATTAGACGACTATGAAGAAATCAGGCCATATGACGAGCCTGAGCAGGGATCCCGGTGGACCTTGTTCTTTGATGGAGCATCCAATGTACTTGGTAATGGTATCGGCGCTGTACTCGTATCTCCGAAAGGATTTCATACTCCCTTTACCGCCAGACTTTGCTTCAACTGTACGAACAACATGGCAGAATACGAAGCATGCATCTTTGGTCTCAGAGCTGCCATAAACTTGGGAATCGAATTCTTAGACGTGTTTGGAGATTCAGCTTTGGTCATCAGTCAGATCAAAGGGGAATGGGACACTAAGCACCCAAACCTTATCCCTTATAAAGAACATGTTTTGACATTGCTACCACATTTCAAGAGGATTGCCTTCGAGCATTTCTCGCGAGAAGAAAATCAGCTAGCAGACGCCTTAGCTACAATGTCATCTATGTTTAATATTAATTGGGATAACGAGTCCCCCCAGATCACCATCGAACGAATGGATGAACCAGCACATTGTCACGAGATTAATACTGAAGAAATAGTGGACCAGCCTTGGTTTCATGAAGTCAAAAGGTATCTCGATGTTCAAGAATATCCAGAAGGAGCTTCAGTCAATGATAAGAAGTTCTTAAGGAGATTCTCTGCTAAGTTCTTCCTTAGTAATGGCATCCTGTACAAACGCAATCATGACTCCATTCTGCTTCGGTGTGTGGATAAGATTGAGGCAGAAAAGATCATGGAGGAATTACATGAAGGTAATTTTGGCACTCACTCCAGTGGGCATACGATGGCGAAGAAAATCCTGCGGGCAGGCTATTAATGGTCTACCATGGAAGAAGATTGCTATCAACACTCTAGAACCTGCCATAAATGTCAGATTTATGATGACAAGGTGCACGTACCTCCAGTTCCTCTGAATGTCTTGACGGCTCCTTGGCCCTTTTCTATGTGGGGAATTGATATAATTGGAGAGGTCAAGCCGACAGCTTCCAATGGACACCGCTTCATCTTGGTGGCCATTGACTATTTTACAAAGTGGGTCGAAGCAGCTTCCTTCGCTTCCGTTACTAAGAATGTTGTTGCCCGCTTCATCAAGCAAAATATCATTTGCCGGTACGGTATCCTCAAAAGGATCATCACTGAAAACGGTATAAATCTTAACAACACTATGATCACCGCCTTGTGTGAGCAATTCAAGATCCAACATCATATTTCTTCTCCCTATCGGCCAAAGATGAATGGTGTTGTCGAAGCGGAAAATAAGAACATTAAAAAGATCATACAAAAGATGATAGTCACATACAAAGACTGACATGAGATGCTACCATTCGCTCTCCACGGGTATCGTACCACGACTCGCACATCAACTGGGGCAACACCTTATTCTTTGGTATATGGCATGGAAGTTGTTTTAACCATTGAGGTTCAGATCCCCTCTCTGAGAATTATGAAGGATGCAGGCTTGAATGACGATGATTGGATCCAAACTCGACTTGATCAACTGAACTTAATTGATGAGAAGAGACTTACTGCCATTTGCCATGGTCAAATGTATCAAAAACAGATGATCAAGGCTTTCAACAAGAAAGTCAGACTCTAAACATATCAAGTTGGAGATTTAGTGATCAAACGTATCATCTCGCCACAGAGTGATCCCAGGGGAAAATGGAATCCTACCTATGAAGGACCATTTATAATCAAAAACGTATTCTCCGATGGGGCAATGATCTTAACCACCATGGACAGCGACGACCTACCACACCCTGCGAACGCGGACATAGTCAAAAGATACTACACATAAGAGACCCGCTAGGATGACGTACCTATGCAAAACAAAGGCATCCCGACGAACCAAAAAGGTTTGGGCAAAAATTAGGGATAAAATTAAAAAAATCTGTACACCCGGCAAGTTGAAAACCCAAAAGGGCGACTTGGGAAAAAAAGGGTTTCCCGGTGGACTGAAAAACCGAAAGGGAGGTCCAGGAAAAAGTTAGGGAATAAAAGCGTATGACTATGTCCCGTCGGATCACTTTGAGGACAACCTCTTGACTTCCACTGACAAACTCAGAGTTTCTGATCAATTTAATCATCTTCGGACAAAGTAACAAATAGACGAGATATTCGGAGATACGAGGGTTATAGCAGAATGGGAACCCCATGGGATTATTACACATAACTATATTTCTTTGCATAAATCTTTCTTGTTTTTATGATGCCATTCTCTTACTAGAATGTTTGTCTCCTTTGTACGAAATACTTACTCAAAGTCAATACAAAAATGTCTCTTTGAAAGTACAAAAACTATTTGTCTTTTCTTTACAATTGTGTTTTGTTTACAAAAAACGTCCAATGATTCATTGGTGAACATATGCATTTGAACATAATTACTATTTACAAATAAACAAGATGAGAAAGACAATTACTAATAGGTTGAAAAGGCAGGAAAACGTCCCTAGACCACTCCATATTCCCCACAGAGTTTTCAATAACTCCCCTGTAGAAACAAAATTTCAAGTTTTTATCCCCAGTAGAAGTCATCGAATTTCTCAGGATTCCTCAAACAGATCTTACAAGCAATACACGGCATTGCCCTTACAACGAAATTTACTCCTCTCGACAAGAGTTCATCAAAACTTCAACTTCAAAACATGAAAATTCACATACCGCCAACAAACTACAGATCCCCTAGATTGAATTTACCTCTCCGACTACTACAAATCAAAGGACCACAACTCCTCTTCCCCAGTAGACTATTCTACATCAAGTTACTGTGAAGCCTGGAATCCGGCCAAATAATAGTAAACTTCCTTATCCCCAGCAAGTTGTTGTGAAGCCTGGAATCCGACCAGGTAGCGGCCAACTTTTAATTCTCTCCAGCCAAGGGTAACTCCCCAATAGAGCGGCAGACAACCGAGACTCCTGAAGTTTTGCAAGCAAAAATCACGTTTCTCCCCACAGAGTTTTCCATCATCCCTAGAGGAACAAAATTCCCAATTGCGAAGCTTCTAGTTTATCGAATCCCGGTAGAAATTTCCCAATTTCTCCAATTCCTCAGCAGTTTGTTGTGAAGGCTGGAATCCGACCAGATAACAGCTAACTTTTCAATTCTCCCCAGCGGAATAAACACTCCCAATAGATAATCCCCAGTGAAAGTCGTCAAGATTTTCAGGTTGCCCCAAGCAGATCTTGCGAGCAATACATGGCATTCCCCTTGCAACAAGAGCTTATTCCTCTAAACAGAAATTCATCAACACTCCAACTTCAAGACCTGAAGACTTACATATTCTCAATAACGGTCAGGGATTTATTTTCCCCGAGCAGATAACAATACAGTAAATCAGCTCACATACACATACATTGCATCCATATATCATAAACATCGATAAAGCCAATACATTGCATCATATATTTCTCGCAATATAACTTGGTGTTTCAGCTAACATTTTATCCTTTTCAGGATAAGGTTAACATCTACCATTAACAATATGCAAACTTCTTGATACAGTTCAGATACGTTCCAGACACGGAAGCCATTCTGGTAGTCATTCAGATTCAGATTCCAACACCCCTGATACAGTTCAGATACGCTCCAGATACGGAAGCCATTATGGTACTCATTCAGATTCAAATTCCAACACCTCTGATACAGTTCAGATACGCTCCAGACACGGAAGCCATTCTGGTACTCATTCAGATTCAGATTTCTACACCCCTGATAGAGTTCAGATACGCTCCATACACGGAAGCCATTCTGGTACTCATTCAGATTCAGATTCCAACACCCCTGATACAGTTCAGATACGCTCCATACATGGAAGCCATTCTGGTACTCATTCAGATTCAGATTCCAACACCCCTGATACAGTTCAGATACGCTCTAGTCACGGAAGCCATTCTGGTACTCATTCAGATTCAGATTTCTACACCCCTGATACAATTTAGATACGCTCCAGACACGGAAGCCATTCTGGTACTCATTCAGATTCAGATTCCAACACCCCTGATACAGTTCAGATATGCTCCAGACACGGAAGCCATTCTGGTACTCATTCAGATTCAGATTTCTACACCCCTGATACAGTTCAGATACGCTCCAGACACGGAAGCCATTCTGGTACTCATACAGATTCAGATTTCTACACTCCTGATACAGTTCAGATAGGCTCCAGACACGGAAGCCATTCTGATGTTCAAACATACAAGCTACATCTCAACAAGCATTCTTGGATAGCATCCATAAGCCCATCCCCAACAAGATCTTGTTACCTCTCCAAATGGAATCTTTAAGCCCATTCCTCCTATTGTCGCCAAGCACAAATTTCTGGGCACTCTAGTGTCCAGTCATCTCCCACCTTCGAGTCGCGAATGGCAAACCTCACCAATCTAACTCCCTAGGTTAAAGAAGATTGAACAGGGGCAGCTGTTGTACCCCAAAATTTGCCCTCTCATTTTTCAGGAAAATCACCCTGGATTCTCAAAGTTTTCTCTTATATAAATCCAAGCCTTGAATTATCATTCCTTTCCAAGCAAGCCATTTACAAGGGCAAAATGGTCATTTACAAGCTAAAAAGTCAAACTTTGAGTTTTTGATCAAAATCAAAACACAAAAATCATATTTCATCAAGACATGTTAGAATATGAAGTTTGTTTCATCAAGAAGCTCAAAATTCAATTTTTACATTGAAAAAGTTAAATTCTAAATACTTAGAATTTTTCTAAATTATTTAAGAAAAATGATACTTCAGAACTTCTGAAGCAACCTCCAGGCAGGAGAAGTTAGAAGTTGCAAACTTGGCTCAGCACATAACATTCAGTTAGAATGTGGCTCTTCAACGACTAGGCCAATTCAGTCAGAATGTGGCTCTTCAGCAGCTATACCAACTCAGTCAGAAGTTGCAAACTTGGCTCATCACATAACATTCAGTCAGAATGCATCTCTTCAGCAGCTACGCCAACTCAGTCATAAGTTGCAAACTTGGCTCAGCACATAACATTCAGTCAGAATGAAGCTCTTCAGCAGCTACACAAGTTCAGTCAGAATCTGCCAAGGTAAGAACAGAAGATTACAAAACATGCTGGAAAGCCTGGAGAACCCTCAGAATTTTCTAAGGCAGCAGGATACCAAGATCAGAACTTGGGTGCGTTGTTCTGGACTATGCTGAAGTAGGAACTGATGGCCTAGATTTAAGTAATGATGCAAATATCATATTACAAGATTTCTTATTCTTTACCAATCTCATCACCATTTAATGCTCATTAATGCTCACAACCACTTTTGAGCATTTGTCCAAAGGGTCTCTCCACGTGCAGCATAACAACGCTCTTGTGCAGATATAGGTATGGGTTCATGCGCTACTTTTCACTCATGGGTGTCACTTTTCCTTAATCCTCGCTTATAACCCAACCTAGGCTAAAAGCTGTCAATCATCACAACTTTTTATGAACTTTTCTTCAAGAGTAAGTCAACATCTAGTGCATGATATTGGCGCCACTTAACGTTTTAAAAACCCACAAAGCTTTGCCTATAAATAGAACACCATTTTCCATTGAAAAACCCCGGTCCAACATTCAGAAAAATTGCTGAAAAAAAACAGAAAGTTTTAGCAAGAAAACACCTTGAATCTCTGCCCAAAATTCCCAGAGTTTCAAAAGCTGTAAACACAGCATATAAACCATTAACTTTGGATTCCTTGCATTCAAACTCCATTTGTTATCAAAATATTTCTTGACCAAAAAAAACCATACAGTTTTTGACCCACACGTTAGAAACTGCCATAACTTCTGTATCCATACTACTACATACCCTCCATCCATTCAAAGAAGCTGTTCAGAACATCATCAGAGTTGAAGCTAACTCCAGTTCACAGAACTTTTTCTAGATGCAAGGTAAGCACTTGCTGACCCTCACCACATTGCTTAAGCATCAGCAGATTTGCATGCTTAAAAACACAATGTAGATATCATGCTTCTGATGTTGTGTATGTTCTGAGGTTTTCACGCATCTGTACGCTTAAATAGGGAACGATTGAGTTCAAAACTTGCCTATGACTTTTGGTTCCGACTTCTGAAACGCTATGACACCTGCTGAAACTGTCCTAGGCATGCCTTCTGTTTTGTGGAAAAATAACCAAATTGCAGATGTTCTGACTAGCACGAAGGGAGACCAAGTTCTGACTTTGACGCCAGAACTTCTGGGGCCTGTTTTGTCATCAGTAATATCAGAACTTCTGAAAATTACTGTGTGCCCAGCAGGGTCAGAACTTCTGACCCCATACATTTTCACTAACAGGTTTCTGTTTTGCAGCGTACCAAGGTCAGAACTTCTGACCTATACATTTTCACTAACGGGTTGCTGTCCTGCAGCAGGCCAGGGTCAGAACTTCTGACTTCCTCTCAGCAACACGCTGACACTTTTCCTTTTTCTTTCTTTCTTCCCCTTATTATTTTCTTTATTTTTCTCGCTGGTACTCCCCATTCATAAATTTGTACCCCCACCCCCTAAATATTGTAATAGCGTAGGATTTTACGTTGCCGCATTTTTATCGCTTTCAAGTGTAAATGTTAGTGATTAGGATATGTATGGCAAGATAAAATCAATGAAATAGAAAATCCTAATTCAAGATAAAATCATGCATGCAATCAAACACACTTGCACACAAACACCCTTAGGGTTTCTCCACTTGGTTGATTTATATAAAAATAGCCATGTTACGCATGCAAAGTATCTTGGTAAAACAAACAAAATCAAAAGATCATAGTCCCTCGATGACGCTATTCAAAGTTGCCTTATAAAATGATCTTAGTCCCTCGAAAATACTAAGATAATTTGCAACATTGCTAATCATGGTTATACGATGACCCACGCCGGTCCCGTTAACATCTAAAGATAAGGTTGCTTACCAAATCAATGGTAAGACAACAATGTCAAAGGAATAAAAAAATGAATAAGAAAGACATTTGAGTAGGTAGATTACTCCTAGTTACTTGCTCTATTTTTTAAGCAAACATCCTTGCTATTTTTCAAAACAAACACACACACATTTCCAAACAACTTACAAACATTGAAAACATTTTCAAAAAGACAAACATCTTTGTATAAATTCTTACGAATGAGAATCATTACAAAGATTGCCTAAACGAATGGCCTCTTTTACAAAATACTTTCAAAACCACACCAAACACATTTTCAAGCAACAAAAGCAAGTGATCTAGCAAGTAACTAAGAGCCCATGGAAAACCATGGATGAAAATGGTGCTGATACCTCCCCTTTTCATAATCTACCCCCCGAACTCAAGAAACAATCTCAAAGGTCTTTCCTGTGCTTTTTCACCTTTCCTTTTGGATAAAAGAAAAGTCGGTGGCGACTCTTGCTAACCGCAAAATTTGCGATAAGACGCAAAACCCTCAAGTCTGTTCTCCCACCTATCACAGTATCATAGCAATAATCCTCTGACAAATTTCTTTGGGGTGGGATAGCGTTTGTTTGATGCATGCTTGTGTGATATGTTAACTGAATTTGTGTTGTTTGACTCGTGGTTAGTTGTTGCTTTCTTGTATTAGAAATAACTATAAAATGACCTCGTATGAATGTTTAGCTGCCCATGATAGTAAATTCAGTACATTATGCAAACTAAATTCATTTGAGAACATAACTCGAGAGTTTGGTTGATATTTGAATGATCCTAACTCGAGAATTTTGTAGGAATTAAGGAATGGCACCGGGAAGTCTTATTGCTACAAATATTGAGAATGGAGCGAATATGATAGAGATCATGCAGATAATGTGTAATACGTCGTTTGTCATAACCCAACACGCTGCTGCAACATGCTTACAAGCTTAAACTCAGGCCTAGAGAGATGAGCAAAGTCAACAAAAAGAAGGAACATTAGTAGCTGTTAGAGGACTAACAGAGTTTCAGTGCCATAATCTGTCGAGGTTTGAAGGTGACAATGATCTTGACAACGCTGATATTTAGCTGCAAGAGATTGAAAATATCTTTAAAGTCTTACACTATATTAGTGAGAGAAAGCTAGAGTGTGCCACCTTTTTGCTGACTG
Organism: Vicia faba; assembly: GCA_948472305.1. Lineage (NCBI taxonomy): Eukaryota > Viridiplantae > Streptophyta > Magnoliopsida > Fabales > Fabaceae > Vicia > Vicia faba. The sequence continues at coordinate 851,785,101 of OX451741.1, forward strand.
GGGAAGCAAAGAGTTGGTGGAGATGAGCTAAAAACATAATGCATAACAAAGAAGAAGAATTGACATAGGGAGCTTTCATACAGAAGTTCCTAGACAAATACTTTACAAGGAGTGTCAGGGCAGAGAAAGAAGCTCAATTCCTTAGGTGGCATCAAGGTAATATGATTGTTGTTGAGTATGATGTGAAGCTTGAATCCTTAGCAAAGTACTTTGGCTTCTTCAACAATGTGGTTAATGAAGATTTTAAGTGTGAGAACCTTAGGGGGTTGTTGCTCCACATGAGATCCGACAATATGAAGCTTTAGTAGATAAGTATAAGAAAGTGGAGAACCTTAAGCGCAGTCATCCAAACAAGGATTTTACAGGATGACCTATGAGGCAGCAGGTAAGAGAATTTATATATATATATATATATATATATATATATATAATAATCAATATGTTATTCCTTATAAATAATCAATATGTCGAGAATTGCATCACTAAGTTTATTTTGGCAGGGAAATAACTATTCATCGAACAAGGCCAGACAACAAGGGCATTTTCCTCAACCTCGGGAATAGAAGATATCAAACTCAAGCCAATAACAAAGGAGGTTTTAATGTGCAACACATGAATCAAAATCCATATCAACCTATTTGGTGTTTTCGCTGCCATGAGGAAGGACATAAAGCACCTGATTTCCCAATCAAGCTAAGACAATGCTATATTTGTAAGAAGTCATACCATTGTGCTAATAATTATCCAGAGAGGAAAACAATTATCATAGGAACAACAACCAGGTTGGACGCCCTACGGCTCAAGGACGTGTGTTCCATGTTGACAGAGTAGAGTAGAAGAGCCATTCAGAGTTGATCAAGGATGAGTGTGAAGTTTTTGGACAATTTTTTCAATATTATATAATTCTGGAGCTACTCATTCTTTTATCTGTTGGGACTGTGTGAATTCTTTCCAACTTTCTGTGACACATTTACCTTTTGACTTGGTGGTCACGATACTGTCCGCCAAACCCATGACTCTCAGTGAGGCCTGCTTGCAGTGTCTGTTGACCATCTTGAACATGAAGTTCAAGGTCTATCTAATTTATATTCCCATTAAGAATCTTGGGGTTATTCTTAGAATGGACTGGTTGTCCAATCGTTATGTTCTTTTTAATTGTGCTTGTAAGTCAATGATATTCCCAGACTCAGGCATCACCCAGTTCCTCGAAGCCAATCAATTGAAGTTTTCCTTGATTAGAGGTGTTCAAAAATATGTATTCTTAAATTCTATCAACATGAGCCCAGAAGTCGATGCCAGTGTAATCCCAATGGTGAGAGATTTCTCATAGGTGTTTCCAGCAGATGTACCAGGCTTACCACCGGTGTTCGATGTTGAATTCTCTGTTGATATCATTCCTGGAACATGACCAATCTCTATTTATCCCTACAAAATGTATCCATTAGAGTTATATAAGTTAAAGAAGAAATTATAAGACTAATTATTATGTTATTCTTTATTATAGTGTCGAGAATTGCATCACTAAGTTTATTTTGGCAGGGAAATAACTATTCATTGAACAACGACAAACACTAGGGCAATATCCTCAACCTCGGGGAAATAGCAGAGATCAACCTCAAACCAATAACAAAGGAGGTCATAATGTGAAACACATGAATCAAAATCCATATCAATCTATTTGGTGTTTTCGCTGCCATGGGGAAGGACACAAAGTACCTGATTTCTCAGTCAAGTTAAGACGATGTTATATCTGTACGAAGCCATACCAACATGCTAATAAATTGTCTGTTGAGGAAAAATGATCTTAGGAACACAAACAAACATGTTAGACGCCTTACGACTCAAGAACGCATGTGCCATGTTGACAGAGAAGAGCAGAAAGGCCATTTAAAGCTGATCAAGGGTGAGTGTGAACTTTCTGGCCATTTTTTTTCAATATTGTATGATTCTGGAGATACTCATTCTTTTATCTCTTTGGAGTGTGTGAATTCTTTGCAACTTTCTATGACACATTTACCTTTTGACTTGGTGGTCACAATACCGTCTGCCGAACCCGTGACTCTTAATGAGGCCTGTTTGCAGTGACCGTTGACCATCATGAACATGAAGTTCAAGGTCTATCTAATTTTTATTCCACTTAAGAATCTTGGGTTTATTCTTGGAATGGACTGGTTGTCCAATCATTATGTTTGTTGTACCCCAAAATTTGCCCTCCCATATTCTTCAAAGTTTTGACAAGCATCATCTCAATTTGCCCAAGTCTTCTCAAGGGTTGCACAGTTCAAACACCCTCCTAAGCCAGTCAAACTAGGGTTTTGGTTCTTGCAAGGAAGTTGAGGTTTTCAAGGGCTCAATAAAGTCCCACATGCCTATAAACATTGTCAAGCATCCATATGCCAAGTTTCAAGGCTCACAAGGTCAAGTTGCACAGTCAAAAACCCTAATTGCCTCACAATCAACTGTAGGGGCAAAACGGTCATTTGGCAGTCAAAAGTAAAATTTTTTGGTCAACATATTATTTTGAAGCCACAATCATCATTTGGTCAAATCGTGACCATGATTTCACAAGAATGGCTCAAAAATCATCAAGGTGTCAAAAGTTTCTATTTTTGGACAGTTGAAAAGTCAACTGTAACTTGACCAAGGCATAACTTTTTCATGGTTCATCAGAAAAATACCATCCAATGCTCATTTTGAAGGGGATGACATTTCATACAACTCATCTTCACATTCCAAGTCCAAGAAATGCTCTCACAAAAAGTTATCAATTTCAACATTATAGGTCATTTTCAAAAGTCAACAAAAAGGCACTTTAAGTCAAAGACCATAACTTGAGATTGGTAAATCAAAATGACACGAGACTAACGGAATTAGTTAGAAGACTTCAAGACCTTTCCAAAATGTCCAAGAACATGTTCATATGATCAAAATTGAGCAAGATATGCATTGGAGAAGTTGGGAAATTTTTGTGAAATGGCCAAAGTCAACTATCCTTGAAACTTCAATTTTTGACAAAAGGGCCCACTTTTTTCCACTTGATTCATCCTTGTCATGCCACCCACGTGTTCCATGATGAATTTCAAGATTAAACATTAATTTTTCTATTTTTATTTAATTTTATTTGATTTAATTCATTTTAAATCCATAAAATTCAAATAAAATCAAAAAAAATTAATTCAATGATATCTTGTGGTTTGAATGACCTTGATGCATCATAATACACATACCAAATTCGTGCCAAGCTGAATTAAACATGAAAATTCAAATTTTGAACAAAAATGGCAAGTTTCTTTAATGGTGGTTATGGAGAAATCTCAAAACATAATTGCATTGGTTTAAGGCTCCTAAAGTCACTTGATTGCATTGATACACATATATGCAAGCCTCTCCAATAGAAAGCACGACCTAGAGACACCTAAAACGAGAGAACCAAATTCAAAAAATTTGAAGAAAAGTCACAAACTGTTTTCAACCTTCCAGTGCAATTCAAGCATTTCTCTTGATCCAAACACGTTCCCAACAGTCCCAGGAACCTATTGCCATCAAGAACAAGCCTTAGCACTCAAAGAATCGTTCACAACAAGTCCCACGGTTTGGCTTATTTTCCAAAATTGCATATCATTATTCATGCGCTTTTAATCTATTTTTTGGGTTGATTTGTGTTAATAGGAACCTCCTGAAGCGATTGGTATAATACAATTTAGTTGTAGCATTCTGAATCGAAAACCACCATTGAAGAACCTTAGGGTTTCAAAGCTTTTGAATTGGGGTTTTTCACATAGTGTAAAATTAGACCTCAAGACATATATGGTTAAACTCGTCAGGACACGACGAATCCATTGATACCATCGTGCCCAATTTATCTTGCACCTACGCCTATTCGCTATTTTTTACTGTTGCAGGTTATGGGGGTTTAAAACCCCCACTATCTAACTCTATTTCTTGCAGTTTCAGGGAAGAATAAAGGTGACGTGTTTGCATCCCATTAGTCCATTCGAATAATACGCGCGCACCTTTAGTTTTACAGCATTGGGTTTGAGTTTTGCATATATTAATTTTTGTTTGTTTTATTAACGACTAAAACAAAGTGGTGCAGTGGCTGGCAACGCACTTGGTATTCGTTGGGACCTGGGTTCGATCCCCAGGTCCCCCAAAGGCTTGTTGAATTTTTTCCAAATATGATCTTATGCAGGCAACGTGAAACAACTCACCATAAACCTCACATCCCAGCTTGCCAAGTGTCCTTAGAAGCAGATCCAACGGCCAAGAGAGGGAGCACACCATACTCTTGGTCAACCAGCGCTCCACTCAATTCCCAGAATCAACGGGCTTTGTGCAAATGGGCCTCACAATTCCATTAACACTCCCAATTCTGGCCCATACCCCCCCCCCCCCCCCCCCTTGGGTTTGCAATCTTATTTTGTCATTTTATATTTTATTTGTCTTATTTTTATTTTTTTCCCTTTTATTAACTATTAACATAATTAATATTTTTCTAAAAAAATCAAAAAAGAACTAATATTATTATTATTATTATTATTAATTTCATTTTATTTTTGTAAATAAATACTAATAAATTGAGTTAATTTTAATTAGGCAACTTTAACTTTTTTTTCTTAATAACTAAAATAAATTTAGAATTAGGTTTTTATTAACTTTTAATTTTGTTTTCTTTTATTTTATTTCATTAAAAAAACATAAAAATACAAAAACATTTTTTCTTTTAATAAATAAATAAATTAATTTAATCATTAGTTTTAATTTCATTTAATCACAAAAAAAAAGGACAAAAAATTCATTTCTTTTCTTAAAAAGGGTCAACATCCCAATTAAATTTCTACTCGCGCGCATTTATTTATTTTTGATTATTTTTGTAACTGTCTCCAGATATGTAATAGTTAAATAGGAATTTTACCGCTTTATTTACTATTTCTCACACTTTATTTTACAAAACGGGTCTTTGTTTTTTTTTGGCGATGTATAGACCCGCGCCTTGTAATAGCGTAGAATTTATCTTTCTGCAATTTATTTTCCGCACTCCTAACTGTTAACAATGCATGAAAGAATGTATGTAAATAAAATTAATCCGTAGCTAACAAATAACATGTACAAGATAAATATAACATGAAAAATAACACACAAAGCACCTGTCACTTCTAGGGTACGCCTCACTGGTTGCCTCGAACGTGGTCATCAAGTATAGGACGTCTTAGAGGTCGCCCTTTGTCTAAAGATCCAGTTGCCTCGAAACGGTTGCCTCGGATAAAAGGATCTAGGACATTAGGGTTACTTCTAAGATGTCCTACCATTGCTTCGGTGACCATATTGTCCCGATAATCGAATTGACCCGAACACCTCCAACGATGGTGCTACCTACCTCTCAATGGTGGGATGGCACTATCTAAAGGACTCTTACACAGCCTAATTCCTTAGAGTAGGTAGATCTCATGGGTACTTGCTCTTTCAAACAAACAAAACAACTTTTCACACCCCACACTTTCAAAAGTTTTCAAACAAATTTTTCATACACTCTTGAGGACAGATACAAGAGTTACTTAGAAATTTTACAAACGAAACTTTTTTCAAAACCCACACACATTTGAAAAGCAAACATCTTTTGAAAACATAAGAGCAAGTACCTAAGAGCCTGTGAATAACCACAGTTAGAAAGGGTGCTAACACCTTCCCTTTCTATAAATCTACCTCCCGAACCGAGAAACATTCTCGAATAAGGAATTTTGCGGTGCTTTTGTCCTTTCCATGTTGGAGAACATAAAAGACGGTGGCGACTCTTGCTTACCGCGACATTTCGCGAACCAACTTAAAAAACAGTCAGTTCTATTTCCACCGATCACAGAACTGGCGACTCTGCTGGGGAAGACTTTAGTGAGGTGTACCTTAGGAATTAGACCACTCTCATGTTTTCAATTGCTTGCTTTGCTTGATTTAATATTGTGGGCCTGTTTTGGGAATTTCATAGATCCTAACCCGGATCTGGGGAATACCTTCTTAGAAAGTAGCAACAAACTGTGAGGGAACTGTGCGGGGTATACCGACATGGTTGAAGCAGTTTGCTACGTTGATGTGGCACTTTGGTGAGTACCGGTAACCCTTGAGTCAAGTCAAGGAGAGTACGGGGCTGCCGCGTGGTGTCGTGAAGCATCAAGTGACCTTAGGAACCTTACTTGACCATCCTGGCCTCTTTAGGGGTAGTGAGATGACTGACTTTGGCACAGTCTGAAGTTGGTTGATACTCGATAATACACTCATTGAGGGTTGTTTTCTTGGAATATTTTGATCGCCAGTTCAGTGGCTAAATCAAAACAATGAACACAGAAAATAACCCAATGATATTGAGCTCCTTAGAACCCGGTTACTTTTGATAGGACAGGTTTTGAGCCCACCAACTTCAAGAGGGTAGTATCCCAAACTTCATGTTGGCCTAAACTCTAAGGGCTCTTTGTGTGACTTGTGTGCCTTCAAACTTGACTACTTGCATACTTGTTATCTGACACTTGAGTTTCTTGCAGGTTTTGTTTACAGTCCTTAATCTGGACTCATAACAGGGTTTACCTACATTACTCCACGTATAGCATAACATCATACCATTGCATACATCCTACATAAGGACTAATCCATTTCAAGGATCTCAAGGGTTTGTGATGCAGGTCATGATGAACCAACTGTCTAGTAAGGGGCAAAGTGGATTTATTTTCCCCTAGCCAAGGTTGATAACTTGAGTCAGGGGCTATGACCCACTAGATATGGTGAGCCTTGACTCTTGAAGAAGGACTCTCAACAACACGAAGTTCCTTCAATCAAGCTACAAAATTCAAGTTCTAACAATCTTTCTTGTTTATCCCGCGAGGTCCTTGAAAACATTGCATGCATATCATACATATCATTGCATTGCAGGTACCTTTGTTACAGGTCACTTACCTTCTTCGCTGTTTATTTCAGAAATGGCTTCCCAACAAGATAACCAGAGTCTTCATGCTCAAGAGACTCAGTTCAGGGAGATCTTCCTAAGCCTATCCAAAGGGCAGGAAGAGTTGAGGACACTCCTCATGGGGAATTTGGCCAAGAAAAGTCCCGAAGATGATAAGGACGAACGGGTGAAGCGTCTGCAAGCTGAGGTAGATACAATGAGAACCCAGATGTTGGGGCAAATGGCTCTCATCCAAGGCTTAGCTCGGGAACAAGAAGAGTTGAGGGCCATGATCAGTCAGCTTCATCAAGACAGATACAACATGAAGCAACCAGTCCAAGTCAGGGACCAGGTCATTGATCAACTTCCAAGAGGACAAGAGTCTGGTATGGTGAAGAATAGACCTCTCCAAATTTCTACCACTTCACAGGTCCAACCATAACCTCGCCCAGAGAAACAGGTTAATCAGAGCAAGCCAGACAAGCCCAGGAGGCAATTCACCCAGCTCAACACATCGATGTCCCAAGCTTTGCAAAACCTGTTGAAGTTGAATCTGGTGACGTTGATAGGACCTCACCCTAATCCTAAGACTTCTTCACCCAACTATAATCCTGGGGCCAGGTGCGCATACCACTCTAACAGCCCGGGGCATGATACTGACGACTGTTGGAAGTTGAGGTACAAAATCCAAAGCCTGATTAATGAAGGAGCTGTGGAATTCACCCCAGATGGTCAGATCGAGTTCTTCTACTATCCCTACGAGATTCACCATTTGAAGTGACAAGTCCTGAGACTAGAAGACTTTTTGTTCATTCGAATGTTCAAGTTGTATTTTCTTTGCTTATATAAACAATTATTGTCATAGCAAACTTTATTACTTTATCAATGCATCACATATGTCTGTTTTGAATCAATATATTCGCATTCGCTATATTCAAACTGCTTTTATTTTTTGATGTCAACTCTTAATAACTCTAAGCCTCTTGAGGGAGGATGACGAAAACGATACCACAATCTACAATATGCTTTTGAACAGACCCCGCTGATGAGGTACAGGCATTGTTTCAATTCCTAAACACTGGAGTTATAAGGAAGATAATCCCTCGTCAACCCCTTTGAGCCAAAGAAGTCGGAGTTTTTTCTTTTCGAAAATTAAAACCCTTAATCATAACCTGGGGCAGGGTAGTTATCTCAGTTAATCCAAGTGCACAACGAATGACACCAAAGAGGTCCTTACAAAACAAAAGACAGTGATGGTTCCGAATAATCATAAAGACAGGCAGTCGTTATCTCTCAAAATCAAAAGCCCAATAAGTCAAAACCTATGAAGGAGACTTACAAAAATTGGGGCATCCCGCTGACTGTAATCACAAAAGAAACAGTTCAGGAAAAAAATAGGGATAACAAAATCAAAAAAGAAAGAGGTCCTACAAACCCTCAACACAAAAGGAAATGACTGCCTATTCAAAATAAACTGTCAATATCCGAACCATCATTGGAATATCAAAGCAAAAACCCAAACAAGGTCTAACGCACGATCAGTTGAGTTTAGGTTTGAAGAACATCACGAAGAGCGGGTGGGTACAGATAAATTTGAGCATTTAGCCTTTGTCTCTTAAACCGTTGAACCAGGCCACGTTATAACCCTTAAAAGTCCTAGCTGAAGCATGGGTTAGTTCGAAAGCATATTGTTACAAAGGTATCCTGACTCCTTAAGGTTTGCGGTAAAATAACGAGTTGACATCACAGTTTACAAAATTGCTTGTTTTACTAAAAATGCCTTTTCAAAAAAAAAAAAAACTTCAAGACAGACATAAGCTTTGCATCTTTAAATAACATTGTTTGCATATGACTTTTTGTTCGAACAGTAGAGAAATTCGCACGACGAATATCTAAGTGAACAAAAGTACTTCCAACCAAGGGGCAGACGTGATCATTATCCATCATCTGGGGCAGTCCAGTCAAGATTCAGGGAATCTCTCAAATGCCAAGCAGCCAGAGGCAAATCTCCACCTGAATCAACTGGGGCAGTGGACATGAATTCCAGCGACAAATCTGGTATGATCAAACATCTTCTGGTAGTAGGGCAATACAACACAACAACAGTGACAACTCCCTACAGCTTGAGAGCTTGGACATAGTCGAAAAAAATACTACGCATAATTAAAGACCCGCTAGGTTGACACACCTAGGCAAAAATAAGGGCTTCCCAGCGAACCAAAAGAGTTCGGGCAAAATAAGGGATGAAAATGAAAAAATCTGTACATCCGGCAAGTCGAAAACCTGAAAAGGCGGCTTGGGCAAAAATGGGTATCCCGTTTGATTGAAAACCCGAAAGGGCAATCCAGGAAAAAGTTAGGGATCAAAGCATACGACTATGTCCCGTCATCTTGTCACTTGCCTACCAGAAGAAGATTTGTCAAATCGGCAGTCCTCAAGTACCTCTACAGGTACCTTCTCCCACAGAAGCTGGGGCAATAAGAGTTGCCCAAACTGTACAACTGCTTTCCTCTAGGCACAAGGTAGATTCAATTGAAGAATTTGACCAAGATACTTTCACTCCCCGTAGAGTAAGACGAGAATCAGCAATACTCTCTCCAAGCAGAATTGGTCTCCCGTCAGCCCTAACAAGGCACTGTATCTCCAGCAAGTCAGCAACGCTCTCCCCAAGCAGAGTTAGTCTACTGTCAGCCTTAAGGAAGTTGGGTATCCCCAGAAAATCTCAATATTCCCCCAGTGGAGTATACAGATGTTCCTATGCAAGCATCCCCGACATTCTTACTATAAGATTGTTCCCCGGCGGAATACGAACACCCCAGTGGAGCCACTTCCCTCAGTGCAGTCCAAGAAAGTTTCCCCAGGAGAGTTGTATCAATCTCCCCAGTAGATTCTGGAAGCTTATCCCCAGTAGATTCTGGAAGCTTATCCCCTGCAGAGTACGAACGCATCTCCCCGGCTTTATTCAAAGGTTACTCCCCACCAGAGCTTATAACTGGGTTATCCTTAGCCAATTACCACGGAAAGATCGGCCTCGACGAAGTTCTTCCTCCCCCCCAGCGGAGTTCATCAATTCCCCAACAAAATATATCAACGGAATCCCCAGCGGAGTTACCATCAAACCTCAGCGAAGTATCTCTTCCCACAGAGTATTCCCCGCAGAGTAATCTCTTCAACAAGTTTATTCCTCAACAGAGTCATCTTCTCCTAACCGGTTTATTCTTACAATAAACATCCTCAGCAGAAACAAAGAACTCTAATCTTCAGCATCAGCCCGTGAGTTATCTTCCCGGCATCCGTCAAGGATTTATTTTCCTAGACAAAAATACATTCATAAACATCACATTATCATACACTATGACGCATGCATATACGCATCATAAACACGCAACCTCATTTATTCTTGAGTACATCATGACATCATGCATTTCATACATCATGACATTGCATACAACTGATGTTTTGCCTTTTCAGGAAAAAGGTCAATCCAAAGATGATTACTATCAACTGTCGCAATTCCAGATTCGATACCTGTATCTAGCCAGGGCATATCTGTGAGCGACGGATTATGGATTCGACACCTGTATCTAGCCAGGGCATGTCTACATTAAAGAGATTAAAGAGATAGCTGGGAAATGCTCCAGATATGGATGCTGTTCTTTTGCTTATTCGGATTTTCTTTTCAGAGATAGCATAGAGATGCTCCAGATATGGATGCTGTTATTTTGCTTATTCATATTTTCTCTTCAGAGATAGCTTGGAAATGCTCCAGAGATGGATACTATTCTTTTGCTTATTCAAGAGTTTCCTTTCAGATATAGCTGGGAAATGCTCCAGAGATGGATGTTATTCTTTTGCTTATTCAGATTTTCTCTTCAGAGATAACTTGGAAATGCTCCCGACGCGGATGCTATTCTATTGCTTATTCAGACTTCCTTCTAGAGATGGTTCAGTTGCGATCCAGATATGGCTACATTCTGATACTTATTCCAGATTCCCTCTCAGAGATAGCTGGGAAATGCTCCAGACATGGATGTTATTCTTTTGCTTATTCAGATTTTTCTCTTCAGAGATGGCTTAGAAATGCTCCAGAGATGGACGCTATTCTTTTGCTTATTCAAGAGTTTCCTTTCAGATATAGCTGGGAAATGCTCCAGACATGGATGTTATTCTTTTGCTTATTCAGATTTTCTCTTCAGAGATAGCTTAGAAATGCTCCAGAGATGGATGTTATTCTTTTGCTTATTCAAGAGTTTCTTTTCAGATATAGCTTGGAAATGCTCCAGAGATGGATGCTGTTCTTTTGCTTATTCAGATCTTCTCTTCAGAGATGGCTTAGAAATGCTCCAGAGATGGACGTTATTCTTTTGATTATTCAAGAGTTTCCTTTCAGATATAGCTGGGAAATGCTCCAGAGATGGACGCTATTCTATTGCTTATTCAGAGTTGCTTGTTCATAAATAGTTCAGATATGCTCCAGAACCAGACGCTATTCTGTTGCTTATTCAGGGTTTCTTTTCAGAGATAACTTAGAGATGCTCCAACCACAGATGCTATTCTATTGTTTATTCAGAGATTCTTTCTAGAGATGGTTCAGATGCGATCCAGACATGGCTACATTCTGATACTTATTCCAGACTCCCTTCTAGAGATAGCTTAGAAATGCTCCGGACACGGATGCTATTCTATTGCTTATTCCAGATTCCCTTCTAGAGATGGTTCAGATGCGACCCAGACATGGCGACATTCTGATACTTATTCCAGATCTCCTTCCAAAGACAACTTAGAGATGCTCCTGACCCGGACGCTATTCTATTGCTTATTCAGATTCAAACTTCTAAAGACAACTTAGAGATGTTCCAGCCCGGATGCTATTCTATTGTTCAGTCCAGATACGATCCAGATTCAGATGACATTCTGCCACTCATTCAGATGCAGTATGGATATACCCCAGACCCGGCGGTCATTCTACTACTTGTTCAGACGTCAGCAATTAGATATAGACTAGATATGCCCCAGACACGGAAGCTATTCTATTTCTTATTCAGATTCAACTATCCATTACAGTTCCAAATGGAATCTATAAGCCCATTCCCGACAAGGTTCTGTCACATCTCCAGATGGCCTCTATAAGCCCATCCTCCTATCCACCATCTCTCCAAATGGCATATGTAAGCCCATTCCCGCCATCACATTGCTGATACTCTACTATGTGAGTGCAAATTTCTGGGCACTTTAGTGTTCAATCATCTTCCACCTTCGGATCACGAAAGGCACACAAGCCAATCTACATCCTCAGGTCTAAGAAGATTGAACAGGGGCAACTGTTGTACCCCAAAATTTTCCCTCCCATATTCTTCAAAGTTTTGACAAGCATCATCTTAATTTGCCCAAGTCTTCTCAAGGGTTGCACAGTTCAAACACCCTCCTAAGCCAGTCAAACTAGGGTTTTGGTTCTTGCAAGAAAGTTGAGGTTTTCAAGGGCTCAATCAAGTCCCACATGCCTATAAACATTGTCAAGCATCCATATGCCAAGTTTCAAGGCTCACAAGGTCAAGTTGCATAGTCAAAAACCCTAATTGCATCACAATCAATTGTAGGGGCAAAATGGTCATTTGGCAGTCAAAAGTCAAAATTTTTGGTCAACATCTTATTTTTAAGCCACAATCATCATTTGGTCAAATCTTGACCATGATTTCACAAGAATGGCTCAAAAATCATCAAGGTGTTAAAAGTTTCTATTTTTGGACAGCTGAAAAGTCAACTGTAACTTGACCAAGGCATAACTTTTTCATGGTTCATCATAAAAATCCCATCCAATGCTCATTTTGAAGGGGATGACATTTCCTATAACTCATCTTCACATTCCAAGTCCAAGAAATGCTCTCACAAAAAGTTATTAATTTCAACATTATAGGTCATTTTCAAAAGTCAACAAAAAGGCACTTTAAGTCAAAGACCATAACTTGAGATTGGTAAATCAAAATGCCATGGGACCAAAGGCATTGGTTAGAAGACTTCAAGACCTTTCCAAAATGTCCAAGAACATGTTCACATGATCAAAATTGAGCAAGATATGCATTGGAGAAGTTGGGAAATTTTTGTGAAATGGCCAAAGTCAACTATCCTTGAAACTTCAATTTTTGACAAAAGGGCCCACTTTTTTCCACTTGATTCATCCTTGTCATGCCACCCACGTGTCCCATGATGAATTTCAAGATTAAACATTATTTTTTCTATTTTTATTTAATTTTATTTGATTTAATTCATTTTAAATCCATAAAATTCAAATAAAATCAAAAAAAATTAATTCAATGATATCTTGTGGTTTGAATGACCTTGATGCATCATAATACACATGCCAAATTCGTGCCAAGCTGAATTAAACATGAAAATTCAAATTTTGAACAAAAATGGCAAGTTTCTGTAATGGTGGTTATGGAGAAATCTCAAAACATAATTGCATTGGTTTAAGGCTCCTAAAGTCACTTGATTGCATTGATACACATATATGCAAGCCTCTCCAATAGAAAGCATGACCTAGAGACACCTAAAACGAGAGAACCAAATTCAAAAAATTTGAAGAAAAGTCACAAACTGTTTTCAACCTTCCAGTGCAATTCAAGCATTTCTCTTGATCCAAACACGTTCCCAACAGTCCCAAGAACCTATTGCCATCAAGAACAAGCCTTAGCACTCAAGGAATCGTTCACAACAAGTCCCACGGTTTGGCTTATTTTCCAAAATTGCATATCATTATTCATGTGCTTTTAATCTATTTTTTGGGTTGATTTGTGTTAATAGGAACCTCCTGAAGCGATTGGTATAATCCAATTTGGTTGTAGCATTCTGAATCGAAAACCACCATTGAAGAACCTTAGGGTTTCAAAGATTTTGAATTGGGGTTTTTCACATAGTGTAAAATTAGACCTCAAGACATATATGGTTAAACTCGTCAAGATACGACGAATCCATTGATACCATCGCGCCCAATTTATCTCGCACCTACGCCTATTCGCTATTTTTTAATGTTGCAGGTTGTGGGGGTTTAAAACCCCCGCTATCTAACTCTATTTCTTGCAGTTTCAGGGAAGAAGAAAGGTGACGTGTTTGCATCCCATTAGTCCATTCGAATAATACGCGCGCGCCTTTAGTTTTACAGCATTGGGTTTGAGTTTTGCATATATTAATTTTTTTTTGTTTTGTTAACGACTAAAACAAAGTGGTGTAGTGGCTGGCAACGTGCTTGGTATTCGTTGGGACCTGGGTTCGATCCCCAGGTCCCCCAAAGGCTTGTTGAAATTTTTCCAAATATGATCTTATGCAGGCAACGTGAAGCAACTCACCATAAACCTCACATCCCAGCTTGCCAAGTGTCCTTAGAAGCAGATCCAACGACCAAGAGAGGGAGCACACCATACTCCTGGTCAACCAGCGCTCCACTCAATTCCCAGAATCAACGGGCTTTGTGCAAATGGGCCTCACAATTCCATTAACACTCCCAATTCTGGCCCATGCCCCCCTTGGGTTTGCAATCTTATTTTGTCATTTTATATTTTATTTGTCTTATTTTTATTTTTTCCCTTTTATTAACTATTAACATAATTAATATTTTTATAAAAAAATCAAAAAAGAACTAATATTATTACTATTATTAATTTCATTTTATTTTTGTAAATAAATACTAATAAATTGAGTTAATTTTAATTAGGCAACTTTAACTTTTTTTTTTCTTAATAACTAAAATAAACTTAGAATTAGGTTTTTATTAACTTTTAATTTTGTTTCCTTTTATTTTATTTCATTAAAAAAACATAAAAATACAAAAAACATTTTTTCTTTTAATTAATTAATTAATTAATTTAATCATTAGTTTTAATTTCATTTAATCACAAAAAAAAAGGAAAAAAAATTCATTTCTTTTCTTAAAAAGGGTCAACACCCTAAGACATCCCGATTAAATTTCTACTCGCGCGCATTTATTTATTTTTGATTATTTTTGTAACTGTTTCCAGATATGTAATAGTTAAATAGGAATTTTACCGCTTTATTTACTATTTCTCGCACTTTATTTTACAAAACGGGTCTTTGTTTTTTTTTTTGGCGATGTATAGACCCGCGCCTTGTAATAGCGTAGAATTTATCTTTCTGCAATTTATTTTCCGCACTCCTAACTGTTAACAATGCATGAAAGAATGTATGTAAATAAAATTAATCCGTAGCTCACAAATAACATGTACAAGATAAATATAACATGAAAAATAACACACAAAGCACCTGCCACTTCTAGGGTACGCCTCACTGGTAGCCTCGAACGTGGTCATCAAGTATAGGACGTCTTAGAGGTCGCCCTTTGTCTAAAGATCCAGTTGTCTCAAAACGGTTGCCTCGGATAAAAGGATCTAGGACATTAGGGTTACTTCTAAGATGTCCTACCATTGCTTCGGTGACCATATTGTCCCGATAATCGAATTGACCCGAACACCTCCAATGATGGTGCTACCTACCTCTCAATGGTGGGATGGCACTATCTAAAGGACTCTTACACAGCCTAATTCCTTAGAGTAGGTAGATCTCATGGGTACTTGCTCTTTCAAACAAACAAAACAACTTTTCACACCCCACACTTTCAAAAGTTTTCAAACAAATTTTTCATACACTCTTGAGGACAGATACAAGAGTTACTTAGAAATTTTTCAAACAAAACTTTTTTCAAAACCCACACACATTTGAAAAGCAAACATCTTTTGAAAACATAAGAGCAAGTACGTAAGAGCCCGTGGATAACCACGGATAGAAAGGGTGCTAACACCTTTCCTTTCTATAAATCTACCTCCCGAACCGAGAAACATTCTCGAATAAGGAATTTTGCTGTGCTTTTGTCCTTTCCATGTTGGAGACATAAAAGACGGTGGCGACTCTTGCTTACCGCGACATTTCGAGAACCAGCTTAAAAAACAGTCAGTTCTATTTCCACCGATCACAATGTTCTTTTAGATTGTGCTCGTAAGCCAGTGATATTCCCAGACTAAGGCATCACTCGGTTCCTCAAAGGCAATCAATTAAAGTTTTCCTTGTATGGAGGTGTTCAAAAATATGTATTCTTAAATTCCATCAGCATGAGCCCAGAAGTCGTTGTCATTGTCATTCCAATGGTGAGAGATTTCTCAGAGGTATTTCCAGCAGATGTACCAGGCTTACCACCAGTGTTCGATGTTGAATTCTTTATTGATATCACTCATGGAACAAGACCAATCTCTATTTCTCCCTACATAATGTCTCCATTAGAGTTAGATGAGTTAAAGAAGCAAATGGAGGACCTCAAATCCAAGGGATTTATACGACCAAGTGTTTCAACTTGAGGAGCCCCGATCATTCTTGTGAAGAAGAAGGATGGAAAATCTAGACTTTGCAAATGATTATCGATAACTTAATAAAGTTATGATAAAGAATAGATACCCTTTGCCACACATTGACGGCCTCATGGACCAACTTGGAGGTGTAGTAGTATTTTTTAATATCTATTTGAAGTTAGGGTACCATCAAATACAAGTGAAGGAATAAGAATTTCCTAAGACAACATTTAGAACCCGATATGGAAATTACGAGTATCTAGTGATAGCTTTTGGCATGACCAATGCACCAGCCATCTTCATGGATTTTATGAATTGTATCTTCCATCCATTCTTGGAAAATTTTGTGGTAGTATTCATTGATGACATTCTTATATATTCCAAGAATAATGTGAATTATGAGGAGCATTTACTTCATGTATTGCAAGTATTGAAGGAGAAACAGTTATATGCTAACTTAGGAAAGTTTGAATTTTGGCTAGATGAAGTGATGTTCCTAGGGGCTGTGATTTCGAATAATGGTATTGTTGTTGACCCATCCAAATTAAAAGTTATGTTAGCTTGGGAATAACCTATCTGCTACTGAGATAAGGAGATCTGTGGGATTGGCTGGATATTACATAAGATTTATCGAAGTATTCTTGAAGATTGTATCCCCATTGACCTAGCACACCAAGAAGAACCAAAATTTTGCATGGACGAAAGAATGTGAAAAGAGCTTCCAGCTGATGAAAGAAAAATTGACTACCTATCCAGTTCTTATTTTTCCACAACCAGGGGAACCATATGAAGTTTATTATGATGCATCTTATCTAGGTTTGGGTGGCATTCTTATGTTGCATAAGCAGGTGGTGGCATATGCTTCAAGGCAACTGAAAGTACACGAGAAAAACTACCATACACATGATTTGGAACTTGCTAGTATTGTCTTTGCACTAAAGATATGGAGGCATTATTTCTATGGTTGTACTTTTGAGGTGTTCAGTAATCATAAAAGCCTAAAGTATTTGTTTGATCAGAAAGAGATAAATACATGATAGAGAATGTGGATGGAATTTGTTAAGGATTATGACTTCACCTTATAGTATAATTCATGAAATGCGAATGTAGTGGCAGATGCACTGAGCAGAAGCATGTTCATCTCTCGGTCGTACAAGTGAAAGGACTAGAGTTATTGGAGAAATTACGTGACTTGAATTTGAAAGATTATTCCTTAACCGATGGTTTACATTATGGTAAAATTACAATTCAAAATGAGTTAATTATCAAGATCAAGTCCCTCTAGCAAACTGATGAAGTAATGCAAGAAAAGAAGAAACTGGTTGAAGCAGGAAAGGCACTTGAATTTAAGTTGGGATTAAATGACATTTTACGATGCCATTGGAGAGTTTATGTTCCTTGTTATGTAGAATTGTGTAGGTCTATCCTAGAAGAAGATGATAAAAGCAAGTTAGGTATTCACCCTGATATGAGAAATATGTATCAAGTCTTGAAGCAGAGATTTTGGTGGCCAGGTATGAAGAGGTAGGTTGTTGATTATGTGGCTTCATAGTTGAAGTGGGATAGCAGTTCCATGGACTTTGTTATGGCTTTACCAATAAACTTGTGGAAGTTTGACTCCATATGGTGATTGTGGATAGGTTGACAATGTCAGCTCACTTTATACCAGTGAGAACCAATTATAATATGGCCAAGTTAGCAGAGATTTATGTTGGGGAGATCATCACTACATGGAGTACCTTCTAACTATGTTTCAGATAGAGATCTGAAGTTTACTTATCACTTTTGGGAATCATTACATGAAGATTTGGGTAGGAAGTTGAGACTGAGTTCTACATACCATCCTCAAACAGATTGACAAATCGAGATGACCATTCAGACATTCGAAGACATGTTGAGAGGTTATGTCTTGGATGATCGTGGAAGTTGGGACAAGTTGCTACCTCTAGTAAAATTCACCTACAACAATAGCTACCATGCAAGTAATGGAATGGTGACATATGAAGCTTTGTATGGGCGCAAATGTCAAACACATTTATGTTGGTACAAGGACAAAAAATCTCGATTATGGGACTCGATTTGGTACAACAGTCGACTAAGAAAGTCAAGTTGATTCATGAAAGAATGAAAACAGCCCAGAGCGGGCAGAAGAACTATACGGGTCAGCGGAGAAAAGATTTGGAATTTCAAGAGGGAGATCATGTGTTTTTTAGAGTGACGTTTATGACTGGTGTGGGCAGATCCCTGGGATCTAAGAAGCTAACTCCGAATTTGGATAACATGCATGATGTGTTTCATTTGTCACATATGAGAAAGAATATGGTTGATCCTTCACATGTCATCGCACCTGACGATGTCTAACTTAAAGAGAACCTCTTATTCAAAATTCCTCCAATGAGTATTGCAAGTAGAAGTGTGAGGCATTTGAGGGGCAAGGAAATCATGTTAGTCAAGGTGATTTGGAATCAGATAAAAGGTGATGTTATTTGGGAACGAGAGAATCATATGAAAGAGCTTTACCCCGGCCTCTTTGCGACTACTTAATTTCGAGGGCAAAACTATTTTAAAGGATTTTTTATTAATTAATTAAATAAAACCTTTATCGATTTAAATTATAATTTTTTTTTATTAAAATAGATATGAATTGGTTTGAGTAATTTATTAGTGTATGTTATCAATTGTGTTACAATTAAATTAGGATTTCAACACCCCGTATTTTTCTCTTGCAATTAATTATGGAATGTTAAGTGTGTTAAATTGAGTCATAATTACCTTGCATTATTTTTTTATAAGCAATGAGGAATTATATTAATTGAGTACAAGGAGAAGATTTAGATTAAAGCTATTTATCTGTTGATTTAATTTTTCAACATTATCAAGATTATGTGATTGTATTGAAAGACACATTATAAAATTTTCATATATTGGAAGACTAACATTTTCCAATGATCTTGTGAGTATAACTTCGTCATCAAATGTTTTGCATGATGTTAAAATTGGGAAAAGCTAGCACTTCTGTATATTGGACGGTATTTTTATGTCTTGTGGCACTCCTCTGCATTAGAGATCTTTGGAATCATTAAAGATCATTTTGAAATTGATCCAAGTCATTAAAAAAAGTTTTTGCATAATTTTTATTGCATGTGTCGACACATACGATTTCCAGGTCGACACATGCAACTCAATTTTGAAGCATGTAACCTCTGGAAGACTCAGGTCGACACATGCATTGCATAGGTCGACACATACTGAAGCATTTTTAAAATTACATAAATTCTTATTTTATGTGTCGACACATACGAATTTCAGGTCGACACATCTACTATTATTTTAAAGCCCGTATCTCCTGACTTGGTTGGGTTGACACATACCTTCTTTCAGGTTGACACATACACCTTAAACTTGACATATGTGTCGGTACACACGAGTTATAGGTCGACACATACTGATTATTTTGGTCAAATTTTTTAAATCTCTTTAATTCCAAATAAGTTATTTTTGCCCTAAATGTCTAAAATTATGAATACATCATTCATGCATCATTCATAACTTAGTGATACCATAAAATTAGCCTACATTTGCTCTTTATATTCAACCTCCAACCTATGCATACACACTAACATTCCATTGTAATGATGTTCTGTTGGGGTTCCATCTGGACGAGATTTGATAACGTGCGATTAGGTTCTTGTGTAGCCGAAGATATTGGATTGAGATTTGTAGGGGTCTTCATCCGGAAAAACCGCGGGTTTGTCCTCTAAGATCATTGGTTGATTTGGGGGTTTTTGTGCAAGACATTTAAGAGGTAATTGCGGCCAAATGGAGTCCTTTGGAAATAAATAACTCAAGGGATCTTTTGGAGATAAAGAACGCAAAGGAAGTAGCGAGAGAACGGTAGATTACAATTGAAGTCTTGTGGTTACAATAGGTGAAATTAACGGTGCACAAAAAAGCTTTGGAGATAAAGTACGTAAAAGAGTAGCAAGATCCATATAGTTAATATGATACTATTGTGTCTTGGTCTTTCTCAAGATCAAAAGAGGAGAATGGGTTGAATCAACAACAAGCATTAGGTTTTATGGAGTTGCTCTTGAACACTTCTCTTGTATCAACTTTTTGCATAGTAAGAATTATCCTGATTTCATTGGAATTAGGCGCAGATGTACCCATACGCGAGGATGACACTGGGGAACAGTGAAGACAAATCCTTGTGTCTCTTTTATTTTTCGCTTTTACTTGCTTTGATATTCATCAATCAATTTGTCCAATAACATTGCGTTATCAATTGAATTGTAAGAAATTTTCCAAACAGTTTTTTATTCTGAATCAAGTGTTAATATAGCTTATAATCACTTTTTATTATACGTGATTTTTTGTATCAATACAACTTAAGGAAAAATTCTGAAAATTCACTTGCACACCAAGTATTTGACAAATCGATTTTGTTTGTTCTTTTGAATATTATCATTGGAAATAGCTTTACTAGTAACTTGCTATAAACGTTAAATAAGTTGTAAAGTGACTCAAACATATTAATTAAATTTTCATTCTTATTCCATACTTAATTTGCTTTTAAGTTTGCATATCTTAGTTTCCAATAACATTCGTATAGACGACTCCTGGAAAAATCTTCCGTTAAACTCTTTGTTAAAATAACTTTTTCAAAACCATATTTTTTTCTAGAATTTTTAAAGGGGTATCTATTCACCCCCCTCTAGATATATTGTTTTAGTCTAAAATGTGGCTTCAAGAGCCCGGTTCATTCCGGCTTCGACACTCTTTAGAAAATGGCTTACGAACCTAAAAGGGATTACAAACGAGCCCCAATTTTCACGGGAGAAAATTATAGTTATTCGAAATCTTGTACATAAATTCATGTTAACTCATATGACAAAGGTGTTTGGGAATCCATTCAAAATGGTCCAACACCAGTGCCATATGTGGTTAATAATATTACTATACCAAAGCCAGAAAACTTATGGAATGAGGATGATACTACAAAGTGGTCTTATGATTGGAAAGCTAAGAACATTATCATATTCGCTCTTGGTGTTGATGAGTTCTATCGCATTTCCCATTGTCAAAATGCTAAAGCTATGTGGGATGCTCTACAAATTACCTATAAGGGAACTAATGAGGTCAAACAAGCTAGAATTAATACACTTAATCAAGAGTTTGAACTCTTTCACATGAAGCAAGGATAAACCATTGCTCAAATGCAAAAGTGGTTCTCGAATCTTATTAATCGTTTAAATTTACTAGGAAATCCTATTTCGAATGCTATTGCTACTAACAAAGTTTTGAGATACCTCACTAGGAATTGGAAACCAAAGGTCACCGCAATCAAGGAAGCCAATAACCTTGCAACACTTGATCTCACCGCTTTGTTTAGAAAGTTATAAGAACACGAGCAAGAACTCAATTTCTTGGAAAAACATGAAAATAAGTGTAATAAAAATAAGAAAGAGAAAGACACCCACAAGGAGGAAGGATTGAAGTTAAAGCTCTAAGGGCTTCAAGTTCAGGATCCTCAAGGGATGAGCCCATTAATGATAGTGACTCGAGCAATAAAGCGAATTAGGATGATAAAGAAATTGGATTATTAGTAAGGAAATATAATCGACACATTTAGAATAATGGTGTCAAACACTCCGACAATAATGTTGTCAAATTTAGAAGACAATCCTCTCCCTCTAAAGATGAAGACAACAAAAAGGATAAGGCAAAGGGTATATGCTACGAATGCGGAAAGTCAAGTCACTATAGACCGAATTATCCATCTCTTGCTAAGAAGAAAGGAAAGGGTAAACGAAACAAATCTAGAAATTCTAGACAAGCCTATGTTGCTTGGGATAGCGATAGTGATGTCTCACGCAATGAAAGCTCAAGTGAGAGAGATGAAGAGGAAAATTATTGTTTCATGGAAAATCATCGTCAAGGCAAGAAAAAGGATGTAAGTCATTCTAAATACTCTAATATTGCAAATTTGTATTTTAATGAGTTGAAAGTTGTATTTGAAAATCTGCAAAAAGAAGCTTTATATGCTCACAAAAAGTTGGCCTCCCAAGAAAAGGTTTTTACATGTTGTTAATTCTCTATTTGTATGATTAGAATTATGTTTGGTAAAACTAATATAACCGGAACATAATAAATAAAAAGTTCCATCTTTGGAGGAACATGTTGAAGCAACATGTCAGATGAGATGTCCTATGCAGAGCCATTCGACATCGTGACTGCTTCAGTTGTGGGCATGGATTGGTTTTATGTTTTAAATCAAGCAGAATATTCTATGAATATTATACTATCCTAGGTGGCACTGATTTGAAGGACTAAGATATTCAAATTGATTTTAAGGGGAATTCTTAGTTATTATTTATGGAAATATTTTAGGAACAGATGTTTGAAGTCCTAAGATTGAGGAGAACAATTTGCAGTTGTTGTTCTGGGTATGCGCTTTACTCAGATGAAGAGCCCAAGCCCATGCAAATCAAATAGATATTTAAAGGATGCTTATAAACCTAATCAGTTATCTAAGACATGTAGTGAAATAAAATTTTTAGGGTTTATTTCATTCTTTACTCTGTATGATCCACTATACAGTAGAGATGGATTGTGTTAATTGTGAGCCACTCTTATATTGTTTAATGCTAGAGTTGGAATGTTAGTTGAGTTGTAATTATTGTTAATCATTCATAAGCTTTTAAACAAGAAGGGTTATGTGTCTTTGAAGAGTGTCTTTCAAGTTATTGTTGTCTATTGAGTTGATATCACTGTGGTGATAAGGAGTGAGTGGGTATACTCATATCTAGGAGTGTCATACCCCAAATTTGCCCTACCCCGATGATTTGATTTAAATAGAAGAAATATTTAATTAAAGATGACATAACAGTATCTGATGGCCCATATTTATCCAAGACTAGGGGGTGTATTCTTAATTCAGGAAGGCGGGGCTTTTTAAATCAGAAAGACTCATGTAAAGCTATTCGTATGGCATGCTGGCCTATGGCCCATGCGATTTGAAAATAAAAAAATCGCCTGAGTAGTTAATAAAGTATTAACTTATTAAAACTACTTAGATTTAATTTGCTATTAATTTAAAGTTAAGTATCTAAGCCCATTTATATTCAAATGGTTGTTAGTAAAATGGGGGGTGAAGTTTCAATAAACAAGCATATTGCGTTTGGCCCACCTCTTTTGGGGTTTGAATAACAAAGAAATGGGGTGAAGTTACAAATTGCAGGCCCATTAAGATTGTATTAGCCCATTGGTCAGTTTTGTTATTACTACCTTTGTTTTATAAAGAAAAACGGTATTAGTAAATTCCTGTCTATTGTTATTATATCCTTGCTGTAAGGTATTTTATGTTTATTATCAAAAGTTTTAGTACATTTCATTAGACATTTAATAAAGAGCTTTTGAAAAAAAATTGTTGCACAAGGCCTATTAGGCCCAATGCATATCCAGAAAAGGGGCATTACTGTTTGCAAAACAAAAAAAGAAATCATTATTGATCTAAGGTATACCCTGTCCATATAGAATTTAAAAAAAATATTGCAAAAAATAAAATAATAAGAGATCAGTACAAAGCCCAATTTATTTTTCATTGTTTGCTGGGGCATAAGGTAATTAATTAGCGCAGGGCCCATATTGAGAAACAAGTAGTGCCGGTCCAAATCAAAAATAACTACTGTGCAAATCTTGCCAAAATTCACGCATGTTTTTCTCAACAAACAAGCACTGTAGATATTAACATTAAATCAAATCTTCCTAAATCCAATCTTCATCTTTACAAAATACAGAAATAAAATATGCAAATTTGATGTTACAAGACTGGTATCAAATCTCAGAATCCAAACAAAATATGAAATCAAAATAATGCATAATGAAATCTAATATTAAACGATATACAGAACCAAATTTCGTTACAGAACAAATCTTTACAATCCAAGTAACACAATCAATTACAACAGATTTACAATCCCTAATTTCTATCTATACTAACCAATTTGTAACTGAAAATGAAAACCCTAAAAATGCTAACAATATAAATAGGAGAAGACGAAGAACAGAGAGGAGATTCTTTGGGACAGAAGGAAGGGTTTAGAGGCGGAGAGACCAAGGATTCGAAAAAACCTATTTGCCATTGAAGATCCGGCACAAGAGTGATTAGAGTTTCCAATTCAGAAACCCTAATCATCTTTGGACACCGTCGCTTCCTTATCCGCCACTGTCCAAATCACCACCATCTCATCGCCGCCCTCATTCAAACTTTCTGTCACCTGTAAATACACAGAGAAAGAGAATCAGAGGCATAACCAGAATTTGGAAAGTAAGAACGAGATCGTGAGAAGGGGTAAATTTTTGTAGCTTTTATATTTCCTTTTGGTTGGTTAAGGGTCGTGGGTATGGTTACAGTGGAGGGGTTTTGATCATTTAGCGTCGCTGGTGGTTGGTGGAGGTGAGGGTTGTAAGGTGGAGGAAGAAAATGTGGGGTTTTGGATGAGAGAGAGAGAGAGAGAGAGAGAGAGAGAGAGAGAGAGAGAGAGAGAGAGAGAGAGAGAGAGAGAGAGAGAGAGAGAGAGAGAGAGAGAGAGAGAGAGAGAGAGAGAGAGAGAGAGAGAGAGGAAACGGTGGTGGTGAAAACATGAAATAGATTGTAGAAAATTGAAAAACAACTTATATTTTGTTCTGATCCAATACTAGCGAGTACATGATAATACCGTGCACCCTCTCATATTGGCTGTTAAATCACTGGTGGACGGCCAAGAGGCCAAGTCCATCGTAAGCCCCGTGTTCCCTCGCATGTATGATCAACCTGGTTCCAGAAATTTGTGACTTGGGCCAAGCCCACCGCTTTCCGCACCCCTTCGCCCTAAAGTGTTAAGCTGCCAAACAGATTTACACCCCCTGTCAAAACTGTTCTGGGCCCAGCCAGATTTCTTTTAGACACCCCCTGCTTTTACTATTGAACTAAAACTGCACCCCCTTTAGATAATCATACTATTTTTCTATTTTTATTATTTTTTTCCTATATTCTCTTTTATATTATTTATTTATTGTTATAATAATTATTGATATAGTATTTTTATATTATTTATTTAATACTTTATTTTTTTTTATTATTATTATTTATCATCAGATATAAATTATTTTATTTGAAACTCATGAATATATTTTTGATATTGCACTAAGTTTTAATCATGCATTAACCAAGACATTTTGCAATTAATACGGTAAAAAACACAAACAAATATCAAACTACTTTCGCGAACAAATTAAGCTAATTAACAGTTCCTTTTTGCAAATGGGGTTTCAAACTAATTTTGGCTTACTGCACACTCAGTCAAAATTTCCGCAATTACTACTCTCGACCGAGTGCGAAGTGATTCAAAATATGTTCGTAAACCCCTAAAAGACACCAACCCATACGAACTACGAATTGAGACTCTGATTCCTCCTAAGAGGATACGTAGGCACGCGATCTAAAATCGTGGCGAGTCTTGCTAATTAAAACTTAAAACCCTATTTACCCTAAACCTATAGATTAATATCCTTGTGAACAAGGTGGATGAAAGGTGCCTAACACCTTCCTTTCATCTAATTGAGTCCGTAACCTAGAATCTCTGTCTGCGAATTAGGGTTTTTTATTAGGTTCCCTTCTTTATGATAAAAACTGATAGTGGCGACTCTTGATTTAAAAAACCGGTCGCAAGAGCTGGAGAGTCTGCTGGGGACTCTCCTTAAACCCTAGGTTCTAGGTCTCTTTTGGGTTTTATTTTTGTTTATTTATTTGCATTAATTTATTTATTGCATTTTATATTTCCTTGTCTATTTTTTATTTATTATATATTTGCTATGTGGTGGGTTTTTATCTCAAATATATATATATATATATATATATATATATATATATATATATATATATATATATATATATATATATATATATATATATATATATATATATATATATATATATATATATATATATATATATATATATCCAATAATCCTTAAAAAGAAGGTTCGTCTATTAGCTTAGGGGGTATATCATCCCTGCAAGTTTATGTGATGACTTTGCCTAGATTCGGTGGACTTCCGAAAAAGGAATACTTATCAAGAGATATCCTCTTGACGAGTAGGACTTTGGAAGGTCACCCATGACTCTTTGTAACGACCTTAACCCAAAGTCTCATGACGAGACCTTTCGTGACTTTGAGACGAAAGTTTCAGTCCGTAAAGAGGCTCCACCTAAGGGAGGCCCTTGTGCCTTGTCCCTCTGGTGTTATTCATGATACCCTTAAGGAAACCACCTTTTGGGAGGGTAGACTATCCACAAGTCAAAATTAAGGAACCTACCTTATAAGGGTACTTATCACAAAATCCCGTTACTCAGTCCAACACTTATACATTCATTGCATTCATGTATATCTCATGTTCATCATTTGTTCCTTTTATTTGTCTTATTCACATGATAAAAAATAAAAGATAACAAAATCAAGATTTTTGGTGACTGTCTTAAAAATGGATGCCAAAGGTAAACAACTTGTCTGCGTCAATGCTTGCAAGCCTGACCATTTTGAAATCAAAACTATAAAAGGTAAAATTTCTGAGAGAGCTCTGAAGATGTACACTCGCCGTTATGGGGATACCCTGGATCTGACTAAAGTAGAAGTACAGATGGATGCAGTCTCTTCCCTAATTCAGTTTTATGACCCTCCTTTGAGATGTTTCACTTTCCAAGACTTCCAGCTAGCACCGGCTATGGAAGAATCTGACAGAATCCTGAATTTCTCCAAAGAAAAGGCCTATGTAGGTATTGGACAAACTATTGAAGTCAAAGCTTTGGCAAAAATCCTAAGGATCCTCTATCCTGAGTTGATGCAGAATCATCAAAAAGAAGGCCCGATACAAGGAATCAAAAGAATATACCTAGAAGATAAGGAACTAGAGTTTGCTAATTATAAGGAGTGGCAATCTTGTGTTGACTGTTTAGGGTTGTTGGTATTCGGTGTAATCTTATTTCCTTGGATTGTGGACTATATTGACCCTGCATCCATTAGCATATTTTAGGGAGCGAAAGTCTTTAATACGGATCCTACTCCCGCCTTGCTTGCCGACATTTACTACACTTTACATATGATGTATGAAAAAAGAAGAGGTATGCTAAATTTTTGCATCCCGCTTCTATATACTTGGTTCATGACTCATCTCTACAAGAAACACTATATGATCCCAGAACTGACCATGTGTGAATGGCCACAGAAATTAAGGTCTCTAACTGAAAATTCAATATTATGGTATGTGTGATGCGGTGGGAGAACTGACTTGAGCTTTTGCGTCTGTGTTTGCAAATGTCGCGGTTAGCAAGAGTCGCCACCGAATTTTCTTTTATCCAAAAGGAAAGGTAAAAAAAGCACATGAAAGACCTTTGAGATGTTTTCTTGAGTTCGGGGGGTAGATTATGAAAAGGGAAGGTGCTAGCACCCTTTTCATCCATGGTTTTCCATGGTCTCTTAGTTACTTGTTTAAATCACTTGCTTTGCTTTGTTTGAAATGGTGTTTGGTGTGGTTTTGAAAGGTATTTTGAAAAGAGGCCATTGTTTAGGCAATCTTTGTAATGATTCTCGTTCGTAAGAATGTATACAAAGATGTTTTTCTTTTGAAAATGTTTTCAATGTTTTGTAAGATGTTTTGAAATGTGTGTGTGTGTTTATTTTTGAAAATAGCAAGGATTGTTTTGAAATGTAACAAGTAACTAGAAGCTAATCTACCTACTCAAATGTCTTTCTTGTGAATTTTTATTCCTTTGACATTGTTGATTTACCATTGATTTGGTAAACAACCCTATCTTTGGATGTAAACGGGACGGGCGTGGGTCATCGTATGACCATGATAGCAATATTAAGTATCTTAGCAATTTGGAGGGACCAAGATCATCTTTGTTTAGGCAACCTTTTAATAGCGTCATCGAGGGACTATGATCTTATGTTTGTTTTGTTTTGCTAAGATACTTCGCATGCATACCATGGCCATTTTAATTTAGGCAACTAAGTGGGAGAAACCCTAGGGGTGCTTGTGTGCAATGTGTGTCATTTTCATGTTTTTTGTCTTGCATTTAGGGTTTTTTCTATTTGTTTTGTTTTTGTTCTTGTCATGCAAAACCCTAATTACTAAACATAGTATATAAAGCGATAAATTGCGTAAAATAAACTAAGCTATTACAACAATTATTATGGGAGGGGGGATACAAGTTTTGAATGGGGATTTTGCACAAATATAAACCTAAAAATATTATTACAACCCAATTGAATATTGTGCGAATTAAATAAATAAGGCAAATATTTAAAATGCAACACAAAATCTATTTATGTAAAAAATGTTTTGGTATTTGTTTTTTTGTATGAAAAAAATAATTTAACTTAAACCCTAAAAAATAAGGAACAAATAATATTATTTTTTGGAGGGGTGAAACCCTAATTTTCTAATTAAAATAAAATAATACTTTATGTTATTATTTTATCCATTTTTTGTACAAGAAAATAATAGATAATATTACATGTAAATATTAAAAATTAAGTATGTATAAAAACAATTATTTATGATTATTAAATAGTATAATAAAAAAATGTTAAGTATTTTTAATTGTATTTACAAATTATTTAAGAAAATAAAATATATTTATCATAATAAACTATTTTTTTATGCAAAAAATAATAAAAAAAAATTGCAAAAAATAAAGAAATTATTTTTAGGATTTTTATCATTAAAAATAAATAAATAAAAGCTATAAATATGAAAATATGGAAAAAGTATGAAAAATAAAACAAATAAGCCAGGGGGTGTAAATAGTATGTCAGGGGGTGCAAATAGTGAAAACAAAAAGCCCAAAAGCGCCAAAAAGCCCAGACTTCATCCCTGTCCTCTAGCCAGTCTTCCTTGCGTGCGTTCTTCCATTCAAACTGTAACTCTCATATGCTTGCACAAAAACAAAAACTCATAACATGAAAGATGTGGCATTTGAGCTCACGATTCCAACCATATAAATTATGTGACCTAACTCTAAAAGATCAGAGAGAATTTTGGCAGCCCTAGTTCGTGACCTAAAAATTTCAGCATATTCAACCTTCAAATTCTCTTAGCATAGTTAATATAAATGAAAAGCATGCATATGTACAACTTCACTATGTTATGGACTACATTTTTTATCACAAATCGTGGCTTGAGGATGCCTATTCAGAGAGATAGAGTTCAAGAAAATACCTCCTTCAGTTGGATTTGAGTAGAGCAATGTAGGGACTTTAATGGAGGCCTGAGGATTGTTTGAGCTTCCTTGAACTTCCTTCAAGCTATTCCAATGCTTATCTTGATTTGAGGATGGATGGAACTCTCTACACAAGTCAAGTTGCAAGCTTCCAAAGTGAAAATGGTGGATGTTAAAACCGGGGCTACAGAACCAGGGTGATGGCTTGGCTTTATTTGGTATGATGTGTATGAGATGTTGGAAGTGATTAAACACAAAATGCACAAGCCAAATGAGAGTTGGCTATGATTTTGCAGAAAACTGTATATTTGGGCAGTTTTGTGGTGTTTCTGAGTTTTGGAGAGTTTTAGGTGTTAAGCAATCGTGCTATGCCTTGCCACAACTTTGTATATTTGTAAAGAAATGATACCAAGTCCACTTCTTACTAGCTGTACAAGTTCTGACCTTTTGGCAACCTTTCTTGCATTTTAAGTAAAGTGAAGTGACCAATGCTAACATGCTTATACTGGCTAGCTTGAGGGCTGCAAAGAGCTTGTACAAATTTCTTAAGACCTGTGTGAATTGCTTGCACCAAAGGGACAGGTCCAAGGCTCAAGATTGACAAAGTTGCAAAAGTTGCACTTTATGAAAATGGCATTGTGAACTTTTGGCCAAAAATGGAATTATCTCTTGTACAAAGCTCCAAAAGCAAAAATAATTCCTTTAGCTTCTGAGTTTGCATTTAATTATGGAGTATAAAGTGAGTTTAGGACCTTTAGAGCAAGATTCAAACAGCATAGATGTGATTTGCAACTTGATGCTTTGTAAAAATGGCATGAACAAAAGTGAGAAAATGCCAACTTCCTCTCTTCGATTCTCCCTAACAAAAATTGATCTTGGAGAGTTCTTGGACATTTTTGAAATCTTGAAATGTGATCTATAATCCATATTTGAAATGCAATTTGAGATACCTCTTGGAACTAGGTGAAAAATGTCCATGAAGTTGGGTCCAAAACCTGCCTAAATTAGGGCAAAATTTCACTAAGTTAAGAAGTTCATGAACCTATATTCATAAATTCATAACATGAGATCCAAGCATATTTTGTGAAAAGTTTGTGATGAAAAGTTTTAGATTTCATGGAGGACTACAACTTTCATGTTGGGAGTTTTATTTGAATCAAATTGCATCATGGTGAAAAAGTGGTGGAAAGTTGAGAAAAAATAAGAAAATTTTTATACTTAGAAAAATTCTAAGTTATGAAAAATTTTCAAATCAAAACCCTAATTTGCAAATTTTAGTTTCTTGATGGACAAGTTTCATATTTTGACATATCTTGATGAATTATGACCCTTGGCACTTGATTTTGACCAAAAAGTCAAAGTTTGACTTTTCAGTGCACAATTGACTTTTGATCAGTTGACTGCAAAATTCATCTGTCAATCCTATGAACTTGAGATCTTTTGAACCATGTAATTAGGTCAAGATGATGCCATTGAACCCTTGAAATCATGTTTGAACTCAATTGGTCATTGGCTAGGTTAAAAATCAGAAATTGCCCTTTCTTAGTCAAAACCCTAATTTTGACCATTTTGCCCTTTTGATGATTTGATCAAATTTCTTGAGGAGTTGTGATCCAAACTTGATCAAATGGTACATATGAGTCTAAAATGTTGACGTGGATAAAAAATTATGAAGTTTGAGTGTAAATTGGCCATAGTTGACTTTTTCCCCAATACAGCTGATTTTTAGGTCAATTGTCCAATTGACTGATCAAAAATGTGGTTCAAGGTTTGAAAATTAACATGAGCAATCTTGGGGGTCCAAGATGATGTATGAAAGTCACATGAAGCATTGGTGGTCCAAAAATCCTTGTGCAAACTCAAACCCTAATTTTGGGTTATCAGTGCAAGATGAGATGTCTTGAGCTGACCAAACCCTAATCCTGTCTTGAGTCAAAGAAGTCTTGTGAGAAAAATCTTGATAAATGAGAGGGAAAATTTTGGGGTACAACAGCTGCCCCTGTTCAATCTTCTTGAACTGAAGAGTTAGATTGGCGAGTTTTGCCGTTCGTGACTCGATGGTAAAAGATGATTGGACACTAGAGTGCCTATAAATTTGCAATCGTCAAAGTGTAGTTGAGGGAATGGGCTTAAAGATGCCATTTGGAGAGGTGATAGAATCTTACTGGAGATGGACTTGTAGATGACATCCAAGAATGTTTGTTGAATTGTAAGTTGTAAGTCAGAAGAATAAGTATCAGAATGGTGTCCGCGTCTGGAACGTATCTGAGCTGTATTTGGATACTTGAAATTTGAATGAGAAACATAATAGCATCCGTGTCTGGAGCGTATATGTATTGTATCAAAAGTGTGAAATCTGAATTTGAATAAGTATCAGAATGGCATCCGTATCTGGAGCGTATCTGAACTGTATCTAAAAGTTGAGGTCTGAATGAGTAATAGAATAACATCCGTGTCTGGAGCGTATCTAAACTGTATCTTGAAGTTGAGGTCTGAATGAGTAATAGAATGGATTCCGCGTTTGGAGCATATCTGAACTGTATCATGTAACTGAATCTGAATGAGTATCAGAATGGCATCCTTGTCTGGAGCGTATCTGAATTGTATCTGAAATCTGAATCTGAATGAGTACCAAAATGACTTCCATGTCTGGAGTGTATCTGAACTGTATCATGATTGCATATTGTTGATCGGTAGTTGTTAATCTTATCCTGAAAAGGGTAAAATGTTAGCTGAAACACAAAGATATGTTGCATGAAATGTATGATGCAATATATGTGTTTTATCAATGTTTATGATATGTGGATGTAATGTATGCGCATGTAAGCTGATGTGCTATATTGCTGAGGAAAATAAATCATTGACTGCTGCCGGGGATAATAAATCCTTGATTGCTGCTGATATGTGAATTCTTCATGTCTTGAAGTTGGAGTATTGACAAAAATTCTACTGCGAGCAATGCCATATACTGCTTGAGTAATCTGCTTTGGGGAGTCCAGAGAATTTTGATGACTTCTACTGGGGCTTACACAATGGGAATCCTTGTTCTGCTGGGGAATAAAGAAAACTCTGTGGGGAAGAAAACTTATTCCTGTTCGGAAAAAGTTCAGGAGTTTCGGTCGTCTTCCACTCTACTGGGGAGTTAACCTAGGTTGGGGAGAGACAAAAGTTAATTGTTATCCGGTTTCTTTTCAGGCTTTAAGACAACCTGCTGGGGAACTTGGAGAAACTGAATGGTTTCTACTGGGGATTGATAGTTTGAAACTTTGGCTCCGCTGGGGATTAATAGTTTAAAGTTTTGGCTCCGCTGGGGATCTTAATGATGTACTGTAGGGATTGCTCCTGGAATAGCCTAAATACGTTTTCCTATCCTTTCAATCTGTCAGTCATTGTTCTTTTCCATTCTGTTTATTTGTAAACAATAATTATGTTCAAATGCATATGTTCATTAATGAATCATTGGACGTTTTTGCAAATAAAAACACAAGTGTAAAGAAAAAGGCAAATAGCTTTCTGTACTTTGAAAGAGATATCTTTGTATTTACTTTGAATAAGTATTTTGTACAAAGGAGACAGACATCCTGGTAAGAGGATGGTGTCATAAAAGTAAGAAAAATTTATACAAATAAAGATAGCTATATGTGTAATAATCCCATGGGGTTCCCATTCTGCTATAGCCTTCGTATCTCTGAATATCTTGTCCATTCGCTACTTCGTCCGAAGATGATTGAATTGATCAAAAGTTTCGGGTTTGTCTGTGAAGAGATTGTCCTTAAAGTGATCTGACGAGACATAGTCATACGCTTTAATTCCCTAACTTTTGCCTGGACTGTCCTTTCGGGTTTTCAGTCCACCGGGAAACCCTTTTTTGCCCAAGTTGCCCTTTCTGGTTTTCAACTTGCCGGGTGTACAAATTTTTTTATTTTATCCCTAATTTTTTCCCGAACCTTTTTGGTTCGCCGGGATGCCCTTGTTTTGCCTAGGTGTGTCAACCTAGCGGGTCTTTTATGCGTAGTATCTTTTGACTATATCTGCGTTCGTAGGGTGTGGCAGGTCGTCTCCGTCCATGGTGGTTAAGATCATTGCCCTACCAGAAAAGATGTTCTTGATTACAAATGGTCCTTCATAGGTAGGAGTCCATTTGCCTCTGGGATCACTTTCTGGCAAGATGATGCACTTGATCACTAGATCTCCCACTTGATATACCCGACGTCTGACTTTCTTGTTGAAATCCATGATCATTCGTTTTTGATACGTCTAACCGTGGCAAATATCAGTAAGTCTCTTTTCGTTGATTAAGTTCAGTTGATCAATCCGGGTCTGGATCCAATCGTCTTCACTCAAACCTGCATCTTTCATGATTCTTAAAGAGGGGATTTGAACCTCAATAGGTAAAACAGCCTCCATGCCATAAACCAAAGAATATGGTGTTGCCCCAGTTGACGTGCGATCCGTGGTACAATACCCGTGGAGAGCAAACGGTAGCATCTCATGCCAGTCCTTGTAGGTGACTGTCATCTTTTGTATGATCTTTTTAATATTTTTGTTAGCAGCTTCAACTGCACCATTCATCTTTGGCCGATAGGGAGATGAATTGTGATGTTGAATCTTGAACTGCTCGCACAAGGCGGTGATCATAGTATTGTTAAGGTTTGTACCGTTATCAGTGATGATCCTTTCGGGGATACCGTACCGACAAATAAGGTTCTGCTTGATGAAGCGGGCAATAACATTCTTAGTAACGGATGCGAAGGAAGCTGCTTCGACCCATTTGGTGAAATAGTCAATGGCCACCAGAATGAAATGGTGTCCATTGGAGGCTGTAGGCTTGATCTCTCCAATCATGTCGATTCCCCACATAGCAAAGGGCCAAGGAGCTGTTAAGACATTTAGAGGAACCGGAGGCACGTGCACATTGTCTGCATAGATTTGACACTTATGACAAGTCTGGGAGTGTTGATAGCAGTCAGCTTCCCTGGTAGACCAGTAATAGCCTGCCCATAGAATTTTCTTCGCCATCGTATGCCCACTAGAGTGAGTGCCAAAGGTACCCTCATGCAATTCAACCATGATCTTTTCAGCTTCAATCTTGTCCATACAACGGAGCAGAATAGAATCATGATTACGCTTGTACAGGATGCTATTACTTAGGAAGAACTTAGCTGAGAATCTCCTTAAGAACTTTTTGTCATTGACTGAAGCTCCTTCTGGATATTCTTGAGCCTCGAGATACCTTTTGAATTTATGAAACCAAGGCTGGTCCACTACTTCTTCGGTATTAATCTCGTGATAATGTGCTGGTTCATCCATCCTTTCAATGGAGATCCAGGGAGCCTCGTTATCCCAATTAAGTTTAAACATAGATGACATTGTAGCCATAACATCTGCTAGCTGATTTTCTTCTCGCGGGAAGTGCTCAAAGGTAATCTGCTCGAAATGTGGTAACAATGTCAAAACATGTTCTTTGTAAGGGATGAGGTTTGGATGCTTAGTGTCCCACTTTCCTTTGATCTGACTGATGGCTAAAGCTGAGTCCCCAAACACATCTAAAGATTTGATTCCCAAGTCTATGGTAGCCTTGAGACCAAAGATGCATGCTTCGTACTCTGCCACGTTGTTCGTACAGTTGAAGCAAAGTCTGGCAGTGAAAGGAGTATGGCATCCTTCTGGAGATATGAGCACAACACCGATACCGTTACCAAGTGCATTGGATGCCCCATCAAAGTACATGGTCCATCGGGATCCTTGTTCAAGTCTGTCATATGGTCTGATCTCTTTGCAGTTGTCCACTGGTATTATGTCTTTGTCAGGGAAGTCAAACTTCATGGACTGGTAATCTTCTACAGCTTGATGGGCCAGATGATCAGCTAACACACTACCCTTTATAGCTTTTTGGGTCGTGTACTTTATGTTGTATTCTGTTAGGATCATCTGCCATCTAACTATCCTCCCAGACTGAGCAGGCTTCTCAAAGATGTACTTTATTGGATCCATCTTAGATATCAGCAAAGTCGTATGAGTCAACATATACTACCTTAGCCGGCGAGCAGCCCATACCAAAGTGCAACAAGTTTTCTCGAGCAGTGAGTATCTGGTTTCACAGTCGGTAAACTTTTTGCTTAGGTAATAAATAGCGTGCTCTTTTCGGCCAGACTCGTCATGCTGCCCCAGTACGCACCCCATTGAATTCTCTAAGACGGTCAGATACATGATTAGCGGTCTTCCCTCGACTGGTGGCATCAAGACAGGAGGCTCTAGTAAATACTCCTTGATTTTATCGAAAGCAATCTGACATTCATCATTCCATCTGACTACTTGATCTTTCTTCAACAGCTTGAAGATTGGTTCACAAGTAGACGTTAGGTGAGAAATGAATCTGGAAATGTAGTTTAGGCGTCCCAAAAAACCTCTGACTTCCTTCTCAGTGCGAGGAGCAGGCATTTCTTGTATCGCTTTGACTTTGGCAGGATCAACCTCGATGCCTTTGTTACTGACAATGAAACCTAAGAGTTTACCGGACCGGACTCTGAATGTGCACTTGTTTGGGTTTAATCTTAGCTTGTACTCTTTCAATCTGACAAACAGCTTTTGCAAGTGATCAAGGTGTTCTTCTTCGGTTTGTGATTGGGCTATCATGTCATCTACGTAGACCTCTATCTCATGATGTATCATATCATGAAACAAAGCTATCATGGCGCGTTGATAGGTTGCCCCGACATTCTTCAGTCCGAATGGCATCACTTTGTAGCAGAACGTACCCCACTATGTGACAAATGTAGTTTTCTCCATGTCCTCAGGTGCCATTTTGAACTGGTTATAGCCTGAGAATCTGTCATTGAAAGAAAATACTTTGTGCTGGGCTGTATTATCAACCAGGATGTCGATGTCTGGAAGTGGAAAATCATCTTTAAGGTTGGCCCTGTTTAAATCTCTATAATCCACGCACATTCTCACTTTTCCGTCCTTTTTAGGCACGGGAACAATGTTGGCTACCCATTGAGGATAAGAAGTAACAGCCAGAAATCCAACATTGAACTGTTTCATAATTTCTGCTTTGATCTTCTCTGACATGTTAGGTCTCATGCGGCGGACCTTTTGTTTCACTGGTGGATAGTCTTCTCTTGTGGGTAGACGGTGTACCACGATGTCTGTATCGAGTCCTGGCATGTATTTGTATGACCAGGCAAATATCTCAACATAATCATGTAATAGCTGAATTAGGCGCTCCTTGACACTCGGCTCTAGATTGGAACCTATTTTGATTTCCTTTTTATCTTCCTCGGTTCCCAAGTTGATTGTATCCAACAGCTCCTCAAGAGGCTGAATTGCTCTTTCCTCTTGCTGTAGTAATCTGGCCAATTCCCCTGGCACCTCACAATCTTCCTCACCTTCATATTCAGCTTGGTAGATCAGATCTTCAGAGTCACTGAAGGCTATAGCAGTATCATTACCCATGGGATCCGAAATGGAAGGGTACCTGCATTTGTGAGTGTGGGTGTGTGTAAGGGTATAGCCATCTTAAAACAATAAAACGTAAAAGAAAGGCAATGAGCATAAAAAGTTTATATGTGAAAAAGCGTCCATGATTCATTTAATGTCATATGTAGATGAAATAAAACCCTTACAAATGGACCATTGTGCCTCGGGTAAGACACAAGGTTTTTAAAGTGCGAATTGTTCGTGAATTATTACAAGTCCAAACAGAAATGTAAAAGATAAATTACTGAGATATGAAAGTTATTGGGATGAAGTCTCTGGCTTCCCAGTTGCGCAGTCCTCCAATGACAGTAGGAAATATCCAATCTACCAAGCTGCCATCCACTTTATTGTCTTCTACCGCATTGACACTTTGGTTGCTAATCTTTACCGGTGGCCCCCCAGCACGGGCATGACGCACAACCTTCTGACCAGTCAAAGTAAACCCCAAGCCAAACTTGTCTGATTTGTAGGGAATGTCTGGAAGCTGACCCCAGATGGTGCATCCCCCTTATTCCACTACTGCCCTTGCATCCTTTAAAGATGACATCCGAAGTGGAGATCTTGTGATCTTAGGAATCAAAGATACCGCCTTGGTCGCTGCTACTTCTGGAGAGACTTCTTTGAAATGTTGGAAAAGGGTGTTTATGAACTCGCCATCTAACTCCATATATCAGAAAGAATTCACATAACTAATCATGTACTCCTCCTCCCCATGGACAATTGTGATCTTTCCTTGGACCGGGTATTTTAGCATCTGATGCAAGGTGGAGGTGACAACTCCGACATTGTAGATCCAGGGGAGTCCCAACAGACAGGAATAAGAAGGACGGATGTTCATCACATAAAAGGTTGAGTTGAAGACCTGAGTTCCCACCTTGATTGGGATGTCCACCTCCCCGTGGACCATCCTCTTTGAACCATCAAAAGCTCTCACCACTATATTA
This sequence comes from Vicia faba, assembly GCA_948472305.1. Lineage (NCBI taxonomy): Eukaryota > Viridiplantae > Streptophyta > Magnoliopsida > Fabales > Fabaceae > Vicia > Vicia faba. The sequence goes on from OX451741.1 coordinate 851,823,066, forward strand.
CTGGGTTTTAAAGTCAGCCCCTCGCAATCCAATCTATCAAGGGTTTTTTTCGGAAAAACGTTCAAAGATGATCCAGTATCTACCAAGACATGAGCTAGGGTTGTTCCTCTGCACTCCACTGAGACATGTAATGCCTCGTTAAGTTTTCTCCCTCTGGGAGTCAAGTCAGCATCAGAGAAGCCCAGGCCATTATCAACTGTCAAACTGGCCACACAGTCCTGGAACTGGTCAGCAGACGTCTCTTGTGGCACGTGAGCTGTCTTCAGAAATTTTACCAAAGCTTTGGCATGTGCTTCAGAGCATAGCAGCAGGGCTAGCATAGAGATCTTGGAAGGGGTCTGCCCTAATTGTTCAACCATATCATAATCACTCTTTTTAATTATCCTCAGGATTTCTTCCATCTCCTTCTTGGATGTTTCAGGAATAACTAGTGATTGAGCCTTCATCTGGACAGGCTCCTCATGAACATTCTTTCCTTTATTCTCAGCAGTGGAAGTAGGGATAGGAATTGTATTGTCTTTGTTGGTAGGTACGCTTGCAGGTATAATCACTGGTGCAGAGGTAATCTTCGAAACGGCCACGGGTCCAAAGACTACTGTTGGAGGAGCAATCTCTGGAGAGAAGATCCTACCACTGCGGGTGATCTTGCTAGTTCCAACAATATTGCTAATGTCGGAATTGTCCTCTTCGGAGCTTTCTTCTTCAGCAGTCAGTTCATCTTGTTTAATACCATGGTAGTAGATTTCTCCACCATAATTCTATGGTACTGTTTTATCTGATTTGTATGGGGCAGGCCCGGGCATTGTAATCTTGAGTGGAGCAGTCTTTGGAGCAGGTGTAATCCTAACGGGTCTTTTAGGGGCCCTGGAAGGATTGGCGTAGATGGTTATTATTGAAACTTCTTTCACTGGAGTGGGTGAAACAGGAGCATTCTCAAACAGAATTTCTTGATTATCCATCAGTCGTTGGATACCTTTCTTCAACAGAGGGCAGTCAAATGATGAGGATAGGAAAACATGGCAATCTTGGTCACAACCTGGGAAAATACCAGCTTTCAACAGATTCAACTTAATAGTCGGGAGCGGAGTTAACAGTTCATCCACGGTAGCAACAAACAGATCTTCTTTAATAGCGTTTGTGACCATGCCTCAGCATCAGAGCAAAAATAACATTCGGTTTCTCAGGTGCTTCAAACTCAACTTCCTTCGCATCTATCAGGTCCTGAATTTTGTTCTTCAGAGCCCAAAAGTTGTTGGTGTCGTGCCCTGGACTTTCAGAATGGTACGCGCATCTGGAGTTGGGATGGTAATGTGGAGACGCAGTATTGGGATTTTTTGGGGCCTCTTTTAAAGTGGCTAGATTCAACTTCAGGAGATGTGGTAGAACTTGACTTAGAGTCATGTTAATCTTGGTAAATTGCCGAACTGGCCTTTCTACCCTTTGCTGGTTATTTCTTGGCTGGTCTGATGCAGGCTTCAGAATCATAACGGCCCCCACCGTTGGTCGGCACTCAGTTCTTCCCTGATTCCTCTGTGAATAGACAACAGATACTTCCTTTCTTCCCGTGAAGGGATTTTTTACAACTGTTGAGGCAGACACGTCCTTCTGAATTTTCCCACTTCTTATACCAGCCTCCACTCTTTCACCGGTTAAAATCAATTTGGTAAACCCTGCAGAAGAACTCCCAATCAGATGATTGAAGAAAGGGCTTGATAAAGTTCCCAGGAACATGTCCACCAACTCCCTCTCAGATAGAGGGGGTTGTACCCTTCCGGCTAGGTCTCTCCACTTTTGCGCGTAATCTTTAAAGCCCTCATTGGAAACCATGGCCATACTCTGAAGCTGAGTACGGGTAGGTACCAAGTTGGCGTTGTATTGATATTGTTTATAGAAAGTGGCGGCCAGGTCTTCCCAATTGTGGACTTTAGCCCTCTCCAACTGGTAGAACCAATCAAGTTGCGTTCCTGATAAACTGTCTTAGAAAAAGTGGACCCACAAGTATTTCTCAGTAGAGTGTGGTTGAATCTTCCTAACATAGGATCTGAGGTGCATTTTAGGGCAAGACACCCCATCATACTTGGAAAATAGTGGCACTTTAAATTTTGGAGGGATTACAATTCCTGACACCAACCCTAACTCTTCAAAATCTAGCCCTGGTACTCTCTGGATTTCCATAACGCTTAGTCGCTCTTCAAGGTGTTTGTACTTGTCATCAGCCAAAGGGTATTGTTGTTCAGAGTAGTCCTCCTCTTCCTCTTCTTCTTCTTCTTCAGAATCTGATGGTACTACCGTTCCTTTTCCTTTTCTTTCCCCTTCATCAGATGTTGTTCGAAATTCCAAGGTCCTTCTGGCTTGTCCCTGAAATCTTCTGCCCATGATAACCACACCAGCTGGCTTCTTCTTCTTTTTCTCTTTTTCTTTTTCTAGCAAAGTCTTCAGCTCCTCCCGCCCCTTGGCTAAGGTCACGAGTAACTGTTGAAATTGTGAGTTCTGAGCTTGCAGATCTTTGACCGTTTGTTCGAGATCCATCGTACTAAAATAAACAGTAGAGAGATGAGGAAACTTGTTGCAAAGACCTGCTTATGTTTATGATGAATGATATCTATTTATGCAATGTTTTCAAGGATTTAGAAATTCAAATTTGTTTTAAACAAAAAAGAAACACACGTCATATTAATAAGATAGAATTGTGAGTACATCAATGCCCCTTGGGAAAAATAATACAAAATTCTAAGGTAAAAAGACGTTGTGCATCCTCTTTGGTGCAATGTAGGTATTGAGAGTCTGCTCTTTGTTAAGTAGCTGAGTGAGTTCTAAAACCTTCTTCTCGCTTGCGTAGAATTGGGCTTCGAAAGTATCGCGCTCTCCTTTGAGCTGTATCCAACTCCTTTGTAGATATTCGAGTGATGTTGGCATGTCAGGATGAAGGATAGTGTATGGAACTTCTCCTTCCTTGACAGGATCTATAATCACTGGGAGAATGGAGGGATAAGGCATCATAAGACTTTGAGCGTAGGTTCGTACCCACTTGAGGTAAGGCTCAAGAGGGATGGAATTCTTGTGTCCCAAAGTCTTGCTATCCACCTTGTTTGGCATCCTCCAAGCTCGGATGAATCTCTGATGGAGTCCTTGATCGTCGTTGTCGTAGTAGAAAACCAATCCTTGAATCAGCATGTCATGTGGGCCATCCCTTCGGGCATAACCAAACTGTCTTAGAGCTAAGCAAGGGTTGTAGGTGATGCCTCCCTTAATCCCAAGTAGAGGGACATTAGGGAATTCCCCACAACGGTCAACAATGATGACATTCTATTTGGATCGAGAACAACAGTGGATATCTGAATGGTTAAGCGTCATTAACCTTTGTGACCACCTTAAACCTTGCTCATTCTTCAAGACTGATTGGGGAAGATGCGAAATAAACCATCTTTCCAGGAGAGGAGTACAACACATAAGAACACCTCTTTTCCTCATTGTACGAGTGTGAAAAGAGTGGAGGATATCCTCAAGCAATGTAGGCACCGGGTTGCGAGTCATGAAGATTTTGACAGCGCTTTCATCTATGAGTTGGTCAAGGTTAGGGAACAAGACCATCCCATAGATGATAAGGGCTACAATCTCCTCAAAAGCTTGCAAGTCTATGGAATTCCAACAGCTTTGGGCCTTCTCAAACATAAACTTTGACAAGAAGCCTTTGACACCACTTCCAGTTTCCCAATGAGTTATGACATCAGATGAGTACAAGTGCAGGGCTTGAGCAATCTCTTCTGGCTTTGGATCTCTTTCCATACCGTTGAAAGGTAGTTGATTGAGAATAGGAATCCTCAGAAGTTGAGAGAATTCTTCCAAAGTAGGCACAAGTCGATAGTCAGGAAATGTGAAGCAATGATGCAAAGGGTCAAAGAACTGGAAGAGAACTTTCATCATATCCTCCTCTATGTTGGAAGTGACCAAGTTGAGTAGACGACCATGTCTCTCGGTGAATGGAGAGTTCTCAGGAATCCTTGAAGCTAGCTCCTTGAGTTGTGGAGGAATTCTTACAAGGTTGATTTGGATAGTTTTCCTGCGAAGTGAATCCATAACCTACAAAACAAGAACAAAGATGAATATCCAAAATCCTTGAAATGGTTAGTGAATGCATATGATGTTCATGATATCCATGATGTTATGCACAAGTATATATGTACAAGAAAATCAAACAAGTTCCTAGTTTAGGCTTGCATGAGGTTTATAGGTAAGTACCCTCTTAAAGTTTAGTTGGCTCAACCTGTCATAGTAAAAGTAACCGGGTTCTAAGGAGCTCAATATCACTGGATTATTTCCTTGTTCATTGTTTCAGTTCGAGCCTCTTTACTGGCGACCGAAATATTCCAAGAAACCAACCCTCAATGAGTGTAGAATCAAGTATCTACCAACTTCGGACTGCACCAAAGCCGGTCATCTCACTACATCCTAAATGGCCAAGTTGGTCAAGTAAAGGTTCTAGAAGTTCATTAGCGCTTCATGACATCACTCAGCGGCCCCATATTCTCTTTGATTGACTCAAAGGCTACCGGTACCGACAAATATGTCGCACTAATATAGCTATTGCTTAGATCATGTCGGTATACCCCGCATAGTTTCCACAATATATTGCTATTTACCTATAATGTTTCCCAAATCCGGGTGGAGGATTTAAACCCAAACAAAGAACCATAATTGTAAAGCAAACAAGTCAAACAAGGTAAGCATGTAAAGGTGATCTAAAACCCTAAGGTAACCCCACTTTTATAAATCTCCCCAGCAGAGTCTCTAGTTCTGTGATGCGGTGGGAGAACTAACTTGAGGTTTTGCGTTTGTGTTCACAAATGTCGCGGTTAGCAAGAGTCGCCACCGACTTTTCTTTTATCCAAAAGAAAAGGTAAAAAAAGCACATGAAAGACCTTTGAGATGTTTTCTTGAGTTCGGGGGCTAGATTATGAAAAGGGAAGGTGCTAGCACCCTTTTCATCCATGGTTTTCCATGGGCTCTTAGTTACTTGTTTATATCACTTGCTTTGCTTTGTTTGAAATGGTGTTTGGTGTGGTTTTGAAAGGTATTTTGAAAAGAGGCCATTGTTTAGGCAATCTTTGTAATGATTCTCGTTCGTAAGAATGTATACAAAGATGTTTGTCTTTTGAAAATGTTTTCAATGTTTTGTAAGATGTTTTGAAATGTGTGTGTGTGTGTTTGTTTTTGAAAATAGCAAGGATTGTTTTGAAATGTAACAAGTAACTAGAAGCTAATCTACCTACTCAAATGTCTTTCTTGTGCATTTTTATTCCTTTGACATTGTTGATTTACCATTGATTTGGTAAACAACCCTATCTTTGGATGTAAACGGGACGGGCGTGGGTCATCGTATGACCATGATAGCAATATTTTCAAGTATCTTAGCAATTTGGAGGGACCAATATCATCTTTGTTTAGGCAACCTTTTGATAGCGTCATCGAGGGACTATGATCTTATGTTTGTTTTGTTTTGCCAAGATACTTCGCATGCATATCATGGCCATTTTAATTTAGTAAACTAAGTGGGAGAAACCCTAGGGGTGCTTGTGTGCAATATGTGTCATTTTCATGCTTTTTATCTTGCATTTAGGGTTTTTTCTATTTGTTTTGTTTTTGTTCTTGTCATGCAAAATCCTAATTACTAAACATAGTATATAAAGCGATAAATTGCATAAAATAAACTAAACTATTATAACAATTATTATGGGAGGGGGGATACAAGTTTTGAATGAGGATTTTGCACAAATATAAACCTAAAAATATTATTATAACCCAATCAAATATTGTGCGAATTAAATAAATAAGGCAAATATTTAAAATGCAATACAAAATGTATTTATGTAAAAAATGTTTTGGTATTTGTTTTTTTGTATGAAAAAAATAATTTAACTTAAACCCTAAAAAATAAGGAACAAATAATATTATTTTTTAGAGGGGTGAAACCCTAATTTTCTAATTAAAAGAAAATAATGCTTTATGTTATTATTTTGTCCATTTTTTGTACAAGAAAATAATAGATAATATTACATGTAAATATTAAAAATTAAGTATGTATAAAAATAATTATTTATGATTATTAAATAGTATAATTAAAAAAATGTTAAGTATTTTTAATTGTATTTACAAATTATTTAAGAAAATAAAATATATTTATCCTAATAAACTATTTTTTTATGCAAAAAATAATTAAAAAAATAAATAAAAATTGCAAAAAATAAAGAAAGTATTTTTAGGATTTTTATCATTCAGAAAAAATAAATAAAAGCTAAAAATATGAAAATATGGAAAAAATATGAAAAATAAAACAAATAAGCCAGGGGTGTAAATAGTATGTCAGGGGGTGCAAATAGTGAAAACAAAAAGCCCAAAAGCGCCAAAAAGCCCAGACTTCATCCCTGTCCTCTAGCCAGGCTTCTTTGCGCGCGTTCTTCCATTCAAACTGTAACTCTCATATGCTTGCACAAAAACAAAAACTCATAACATGAAACATGTGGCATTTGAGCTCACGATTCCAACCATATAAATTATGTGACCTAACTCTAAAAGATCAGAGAGAATTTTTGCAGCCCTAATTCGTGACATAAAAATTTCAGCATATTCAACCTTCAAATTCTCTCAGCATAGTTAATATAAATGAAAAGTATGCATATGTACAGCTTCACTATGTTATGGACTATATTTTTTCATCACAAATCGTGGCTTGAGGATGCCTATTCAGAGAGATAGAGTTAAAGAAAATACCTCCTTCAGTTGGATTTAAGTAGAGCAATGTAGGGAGTTTAATGGAGGCCTGAGGATTGTGTGAGCTTCCTTGAACTTCCTTCAAGCTTTTCCAATGCTTATCTTGCTTTGAGGATGGCTGGAACTCTCTACACAAGTCAAGTTGCAAGCTTCCAAAGTGAAAATGGTGGATGTTGAAACAGGGGCTACAGAACCAGGGTGATGGCTTGGCTTGCTTTGTTATGATGTGTATGAGGTGTTGGAAGTGATTAAACACAAAATGCACGATCCAAATGAGTGTTGGCTATGATTTTGCAGAAATCTGTGTATTTGGGCAGTTTTGTGGTGTTTCTGAGTTTTGGAGAGTTTTAGGTGTTAAGCAATCGTGCTATGACTTGCCACAACTTTGTATATTTGTAAAGAAATGATACCAAGTCCACTTCTTACTAGCTGTACAAGTTCTGACCTTTTGGAAACCTTTCTTGCATTTTAAGTAAAGTGAAGTGACCAATGCTAACATGCTTGTACTGGATAGCTTGAGGGCTGCAAAGAGCTTGTACAATTTCTTTAGACCTGTGTGAATTGCTTGCACCAAAGGGACAGGTCCAAGGCTGAAGATTGACAAAGTTGCAAAAGTTGCACTTTATGAAAATGGCATTGTGAACTTTTGGCCAAAAATGGAATTATCTCTTGTACAAAGCTCCAAAAGCAAAAATAATGCCTTTAGCTTCTGAGTTTGCATTTAATTATGAAGTGTAAAGTGAGTTTAGGACCTGTAAATCAAGATTCAAACAGCATAGATGTGATTTGCAACTTGATGCTTTGTAAAAATGGCATGAACAAAAGTGAGAAAATGCCAACTTCCTCTCTTCGATTCTCCCTAACCAAAAATGATCTTGGAGAGTTCTTGGACATTTTGGAAAGCTTACAATGTGATCTATAATCCATCTTTGAAATGAAATTTTAGATACATCTTGGAACTAGGTGAAAAATGTCCATGGAGTTGGGTCAAAAACCTGCCTAAATTAGGGCAAAATTCCACTAAGTTAAGAAGTTCATGAACCTATATTCATAAATTCATAACATGAGATCTAAGCATCTTTTGGGAAAATTTTGTGAAGAAAAGTCGTATATTTCATGGAGGACTACAACTTTAATGTTGGGAGTTTTCTTTGAATCAAATTGCATCATGGTGAAAAAGTGGTGGAAAGTTGAGAAAAAATAAGAAAATTTTTATACTTAGAAAAATTCTAAGTTATGAAAAATTTTCAAATCAAAACCCTAATTTGCAAATTTGAGTTCCTTGATGGACAAGTTTCATATTTTGACATGTCTTGATGAATTATGACCCTTGGCACTTGATTTTGACCAAAAAGTCAAAGTTTGACTTTTCAGTGCACAGTTGACTTTTGATCAGTTGACTGCAAAATTCATCTGTCAATCTAATGAACTTGAGATCTTTTGAACCATGTAATTAGGTCAAGATGATGCCATTGAACCCTTGAAATCATGTTTGAACTCAATTGGTCATTGGCTAGGTTAAAAATCAGAAATTGCCCTTTCTTAGTCAAAACCCTAATTTTGACCATTTTGCCATTTTGATGATTTGATCAAATTTCTTGAGGAGTTGTGATCCAAACTTGATCAAATGGTACATATGAGTCTAAAATGTTGATGTGGATAAAAAATTATGAAGTTTGACTATAAATTGGCCATAGTTGACTTTTTCCCCAATACAACTGATTTGTAGGTCAATTGTCCAATTGACTGATAAAAAATGTGGTTCATGGTTTGAAACTTAACATGAGCAATCTTGGGGGTCCAAGATGATGTATGAAAGTCACATGAAGCATTGGTGGTCCAAAAATCCTTGTGCAAAATCAAACCCTAATTTTGGGTTATCAGTGCAAGATGAGATGTCTTGAGTTGACCAAACCCTAATCCTGTCTTGAGTCAAAGAAGTCTTGTGAGAAAAATCTTGATAAACGAGAGGGCAAATTTTGGGGTACAACAGTATGCAATAAAGTTGGATATTGGTGACATCACTATTAGCTGCGGGGATTTTTCCAACGTCTCTTTGATTGGATTGCAAGGCTGTATTAACTACAAACCTACTCTAGCCCTACGACAGCTAGGGTATCCTTTGGAGGACAAACCTTCGGACGAACAACTCCGACCATTTATCATACACAATATGGGTATAGAAGACCAAGGGTTGCTCAAAAAGGTTATTCGAGCTTGGAATAAGGTTAACAAAAGGAAGGCTGAAAGAAAGAATGCCATAACAAGAGAACCCTACACCAAATGGGTCCAGGATAAGGCACAAATTATCAAGCTTCCATTCGAGAAAGATCCAGAGTGCAAGTCAGAGGTCCCAGAGATAACACCTATATCTTTGGAAGAATTCAATAATCTAAAAAATGCCTTAAAGCAAGCTCAAAGAGAAAAAGAAGCACTGGAAGTCGACCTCCTCAATCTGACCAAAGAAAAGAATCAAATGCAGCTTATACTTGAGTCAAAGGATGAGCAAATTGATAAAAGTCAAAAGGAACTGGAGAAAGAAAGTCTCAAACAAAAGTGTACAACTGAAGGGCTGTTAAGTGCAACGTTCAATCTAGATTCCCACAACCAAAGGTTAGAAGAGGCCGCTGCTGAAATCGGGAGGTTAACTAGGTGGTATGAAAAGGAGACACATGACAAAAAAGTTATAGAGGAAAGTTTGAGAGCCCAAATCCAAAGTCTGGCACAAGCTTCCTTAGATCAAGAGGAGCAAATAAAGTTCCTCGCCACCAAACTCCAAGAGAACCACAAATCAGAGGTCAAAGCACGGCTTGAGAGGATAGAAGCAGAGAAACTTTTGACTCAGAGGGCTCGAGAATATGAACATGTATTTTTAGAGCTGCAGGGGATTCAAAAGAATTTTCTCATCCAAAAGAGACTTTACACAGAAATGAGGGCTGAAAAGATGTATTGGGAACAGCAGTACACTAAGATCACCCAAGCGGGGAGGGATAACCACAAAATAATCCCACATCTTTATACATGCACTACAAAGACAAACATGAAAAGCTAGTCTTCTTAGCCGACAATCTCATCGAGGACATCCCTAGAAGTTTAAAGGATCCAGAGAATGTGATGGTCCCTCTTCCGAAGGACATCGAAGACTTTCTACAGCTCTGTTGGGCAATGGTTGATGGCTTCAGAGCACACATCTGCAGGCGCGCTTAGGAAATTTAGTTCCTTTTTAATTATGTTTACGCAAACAAGTTTTGATTTCAATTTGTAATATTTTTCAATATCTGGATTATGTTACTCTTAATAAAGGAATTTTGTTTCTCTATCTCAAAGGCGTATCTATTTTTAAGCTGGTCACCAAATAAAATAATAACTGGATACAAGTATATACCCTGATGAATAAGACTGTTGAAATAGGAATCTTTTCATAATCATTCACCTCCATCTGCACGCATGCATTTATAAAACACTCGCATGTCATTTTAAAGGAAAAAACTCATTCGCTTTGAAAATATCTCCAGTTAAGACATTGGTAAAAGAAGACCTCCACCTCCTTGGCCCCCATATCAAACAAGGTCCCATCAACATAAAACAATGGAATATATCGAGGAGACTCAACCTGTGTTCAAAGAGGATCTTGATCAGGTGAAGGGTGACGTAAGCTCAATGAAAGGAGATTTGAGCCAAGTTCTTCTAGCTCTGAAGAACGTTATCGACAGGCAGGACCAAATCCCCAAGGTAGCCTTTGAAGAGGTATCCCAAACCGTTGGTGCATCGAGCAGTCACCAACTGAGGAAAGAGCCAGAAGCAGGCCCCCAAAAGTCCGCCATGACCCATCAAGAGGTTGAAACGGAAGGATTCATCCCACCACCATCAAAAGTAGGGGCATCACATACCCTACAAATTCCAACTAATAACACTGATAATTACCTAGAATTACAGTACGAAGATCATGACCTAGAGGATGCTCCCAAGGCACCCTTAAAAATGACTGGTGCTCAAGCTGCGGACAACCCACTAGTAATAAATCAGTATAGAGCCTTGGAAGAAAGACTGAAGGTTGTGGAGGGTTTCGACGCTTTCGAAGTAGACGCTCTGGAAATGGGTTTAGTCCCTGATGTGGTGATACCGCCAAAGTTCAAAGTATCCGACTTTGGCAAGTATAAAGGGCTCACTTGTCCGAGGAATCACCTTCGTATGTACTGCAGAAAGATGCATGTCCACGCCCATGATCAGAAACTGATGATTCACTGTTTCCAAGACAGTCTAAGTGGGGCATCTTTGGACTGGTACATGCAGTTGGAACAAACACATATCCGAACTTGGGTGGATCTCGCTAATGCTTTATTGAAGCATTACAAGTATAACTTGGACATGGTGCCTACACGCCTGCAACTCTAAAACCTTTCCCAAAAGAAGGAAGAGTCCTTCAAAGAGTACGCTCAAAGGTGGAGGGAAATGGCATCACGTGTGCAACCCCCACTCCTGGAAAAGGAACTCGTAGATATGTTCATCGGAACCCTACAAGGGCTTTATTATGATAAAATGGTGGGAAAGGTCACGTCAGGATTTTCAGACTTAGTGACTATTGGTGAAAGAATCGAAACTGGTTTGAAGAGTGGAAAGATATCAGGGGGATCGTCAAGCACCCCTTACAATTAGAAAAGACCAGCTTCAAAATTTCCAAGGAAGAAGGAGGGAGAAGTCAATGTTGTGGCCTCACAATAAAGGACAACCCAATCATTGGTGATCCTGCAAGGACAAAGGCAAGACAGGTTTAAAAGGCCGCCTAGAAATTTTGATCCATTGCCTATGCCACCAAGCCAATTATTACAACACTTGGTTAAAGCATCCTTGGTGGAAATCAAGCCTTTAGCTCCTCCGGTTGGGCCACTCCTGCAAAGATACAATGCCGACGCTAGATGTGAGTATCATGCAAATTCTCCGGGCACACCATAGACCAGTGTTAGGCCGTCAAGCATAAGGTTCAGGATTTGTTAGAGTCTCAAGACATCACCTTAGACAAGTCTAATATCAAGTCAAACCCCATGCCTCCGCATGGTGGACCGACAATAAATGCAATAGAGGTGGTCACCGACTTTGGGGAAACCATAAAGACAGAAACCCCTATCAAATTGTTGAAGGAATATCTGTTCGAATGTGGATTCCTGTTAGAGCACAATAAAGCTTTTGAAACGACTTTGGAAAATCTGGTGGATCAGGGGATAGTCCAATTCGGACTATACCCTGAAGAAGAATATGTAGCCACAATCGGAGGGAAAGAGCCACTGGTAATCCCTTGCCAAGCTTCAAGCCTTACCAAGAAGACTCTAGTCATTCCATGGGGAGAATCAACAGAGGTCATTAGAGGGGTACCTAAGAAGTCCCTCTTAATACCTACTACTCCAAAAGCTACGATGGTAATTAAGGGATCGTCGCCTATCCCTTACGAGAATGATAAAGCGGTACCTTGGAGTTATAACTCAGCTGTATACATTAATGGAGTGAAACAAAAGAGCGGGCCATCTGCAAGTCAAGGACCTGTAATTTCAAACATAGCAGGAACAGGAGGTATGACCCGACGTGGAATAATCTACAGAGTTGAACCATCAAAAAAGATAGATTTGGTTCCAACGAAGGACAAAGGAAAAGCAGTGATTGATACAAATCAGGAAACAAAATCTCCGAACAAAGACTTTACTGATCAAGAGGCAGAGGAGTTTCTAAAAATAATAAAAAAGAGTGTCTATAGAGTGGTGGATCAGCTTCATCATACTCCAGCAAAAATCTCCATACTCTCGTTACTAATCAACTCTGAAGCGCATCGAGATTCTTTGGTGAAGGTGTTAAGTTCAGCTCATGTCGCAAAAGAAATTTCAGTAAATCAATTTGATAATGTCATAGCAAATCTCACGCCTGGGTCCTACCTAGGTTTTAGCAACAATGAGCTACCGCCACAGGGCCGGGCCCATAACAAAGCACTCCACATTAATATGCAGATATGCACTACCCATCTGTCCAGGGTCCTTACTGACACTGGTTCCGCTCTTAATATGTTGCCAAAATCACGTCTTGTAAAGTTATTAATAGACGACGTAACGATGATATCAAGTTCTACGATAGTAAAGGCATTTGACGCTTCTCGAAGCTCGGTACTAGGGGAGGTGGACCTTCCAGTCAAGATTGGGCAACATATCTTCAATATCACTTTTTAGGTCATGGACATCGAACCAACATACACTTGTTTACTGGGGAGACCTTGGATCCATGCGGAAGGGGCAGTAACCTCGACCCTGCACTAAAAGTTGAAGTTCCTAGTAGAAGGGAAGTTGATCACAATTGATGGTGAAGAAGAAATTTTTGTAAGCCATATTGAATCGTATAGATATATTAGTGCGGACGAAGACTGCATAGCTACCTAATTCCAGGCCTTGAAAATTGCTTCGATAGTGACATTACCGGTTGAGAAGTGTAACAAGACTAAAGTGACATCGTGGAGAGATCTGAAAATGGCTATAGGGGGTGATGCCTCAAAACATTGGGGAAAGCTCCCAGAAATTCATGAGAAAAAGAATCGCTTTGGGTTGGGTTATGAATCGTCAAAGGCTACTCCAAGAGGCAAAACATGTTTTCCTCCGATCCGAGAGACGTTCATCAGTAAAGGAACAGAGCATGGCGGACATGTGGCAATGATATCAAGAAAGACCAATACTAGAAGGGCAACTGACTCCATCAGAGAGGGCGCCCCAAGAGAAGAGCTTAAAGGCCGGACTGCTGTGGAGATTCCCGAGATATCTTTCTTTTCTAAGTAATTTTTCTTGTTTTGAAAGAACCTATGTCGAACCCGAGGCATAAGGGTTGCTTGTAAGGGTTTTCTTTGTTTCTTATTTCAGACAATATTTATAATTAATAAAGTTATATTCTGTTTTCAATTAAGATCCCTGTCTTTCTTTTGCATTTATCTATTAAATATAAAAATGGCAATACTTTCTTTGCATATACATTTTTCAAATTCCAAGCGCTAAAATATGCACCAAAACATGATAAATGTGTAGATCCATGCCCAAAATTACTGATAACACTACTGCTATGACCCGATATGATTTTGATGTTCCTATCCACCAAGACGGAGAGGAAGATAATGAAGATCTTGAACTCTCCGAGGAAATGGCGAGGGAAATAGAGCGAAAGGCTAATAGCATACAACCGTATCAAGAGCCTATTGAAACTATTAACCTGGGCACGGAAGGAGATCCAAAAGAAATCAAGCTAGGGGCAATGTTGGAGCAGAGCGTCAAAGACAGGATGATCAAGTTATTGCACGAGTATGTGGATATATTCGCTTGGTCCTATAGGGACATGCCAGGGTTGGATACAAACATTGTGGTGCATATATTACCTCTCAAAGAAGGTTGTTCTCCAGTAAGGCAAAAACTCAGAAGAACCCGTCCAGATATGTCCAGCAAAATTAGAAAAGAGGTTCTCAAACAATTTGACACAGGGTTCCTAGAAGTGGTAGACTATCCACCTTGGATGGCTAACATTGTACCAGTACCCAAGAAGGATAGAAAAGTACGCATGTGCATAGATTACCGAGACCTAAACAAGGAAAGCCCCAAAGACGATTTTCTGCTTCCTCACATAGATGTCTTAGTGGACAATACAACTCAAGACTCAGTATTCTCATTTATAGACGGTTTCTCGGGCTCTAACCAAATCAAAATGGCGCCCGAAGACATGGAAAAGACTACCTTTATGACACCCTGGGGAACTTTCTGTTACAAAGTATTTCCATTCGGTCTCAAGAATGCAGGGGCAACTTATCAGAGGGCTATGGTCACATTATTCCACGACATGATCCACAAAGAGGTTGAAGTATACATTGATGATTTGATTGCCAAATCCCATACGGAGGAGGAACATATCACACATCTGCAAAAGTTATTTGAGCCACTATGTAAGTTCAGACTAAGGTTGAACCCAAATAAATGCACCTTCGGCGTCAGATCAGGCAAATTACTAGGTTTTATCGTAAGCCAACGAGGCATCAAGGTGGATCTGGACAAGGTAAAAGCCATACAAGAAATGCCTGCTCCAAGGACAGAAAAAGAAGTACGTGGTTTCTTAGGGCGATTGAACTACATCTCAAGGTTCATATCTCATCTAACAGCTACGTGCGAACCAATATTCAAGTTATTGCCGAAAGATCAGAAGGTAGTATAGAATGACGATTGTCAAACTGCCTTCGAAGCAATAAAACAGTATCTGCAAGAACCACCAGTCTTAATACCACCAGTCCCCGCAAAGCCACTCATCATGTACTTAACAGTGCTCGAAGGGTCAATGGGTTGTGTTTTGGGACAACAAGATGAGACTGGTAGAAAGGAGCATGCAATCTATTACCTTAGTAAGAAATTCACCGATTGTGAGACCAAATACTCACTCCTGGAGAAGACTTGTTGTGCATTGACTTGGGCTACCAAGAGGTTGAGACAATATATGTTAACCCATACTACATGGTTAATAGAAAGAATGGACACTCTAAAATACGTGTTCGAAAAGCCATCCCTCACCGGAAAAATCGCACAATGGTAGATGTTACTATCAAAATATGACATCCAATATATCACACAAAAATCCATTAAAGGTAGTTTACTAGCTGATCATCTAGCTCACCAGCCGCTATCAGAATATCAGCCCATGAAGTTCGACTTTCCTGATGAAGATGTCATATTTATAGCTGACTATGAAATACCAGGACCAGATGAAGGGCCCGAGCCAGGGGCACATTGGACACTCACGTTCAACGGGGCTTCAAATGCACTAGGTCACGGTGTATGGGTAGTGTTAACATCTCCCAAGAATCACCACCACCCCTATACGGTCAGGTTATGTTTTGACTGCACCAATAACATTGCCGAATACGAAGCCTGTATACTAGGGCTAGAAGCTGCCATTGATTTAAGAATAAAGAACCTGGAAGTGTTCGGGGATTCTGCGTTAGTCATATACCATGTTAATGGCGAATGGGATACTAAACACCCTAAACTGATTCCATATCAGGATCATGTTTTAAAGTTAGCTGCAGAATTTACAGATATCACTTTCAGTCATATCCCACGAGAAGAAAATCAAATGGCAGACACCCTGGAAACCCTATCAGCTATGTTCAAAGTGACTTGGCTGAATCACGAACCGCATATTACAATTAGACATTTCGAAGAACCTGCACATTGCCTAGCTATTAAGGAAGGACCCGACACTAAACCTTGGTTTTATGACATCAAGAAGTACTTAGAAAGGCAGGAGTACACAGAAAATTCCTCTATCATTGACAAGCGAACCTTGCGCAGGTTAACTTCCAAGTTCTTTCTAAGTAATGGAGTGGTATACAAAAGAAATTACGATATGGTATTACTCATATGTGTGGAAAAGCAAGAAGCAAATACACTCATGAGAGAAATCCATGAAGGCACCTTCAGGACTCATACAAACGGGCACGCCATAGCTAGAAAGATTCTGTGAGCAGGGTATTACTGGTTAACAATGGAAGTTGATTGTTATCACTACACGAAGACATGCCATAAGTGTCAGGTCTACGCCGACAGGATAAATGTACCACCGACTCCCCTAAATGGAACGAGTTCCCCTTAGCAATTTTCGATGTGGGGAATTGATATGATTGGTATGATCGAGCCGAAAGCATCAAATGGACACCGCTTTTATATTAGTAGCCATCGACTACTTTACCAAGTTGGTAGAGGCAGCGTCCTACGCCAACGTAACAAGCCAAGTGGTTGTACGCTTTATCAAACATAATATCATATGCAGATATGGTGTCCCAAGCTGGATAATTACAGACAACGGGTCTAATTTAAAAAACAAGATGATGAAGGAATTATGCAACGACTTTAAAATCGAGCATCATAATTCTTCACCATACAGGCCGAAGATGAACGGGGCCGTTGAAGCAGCCAACAAAAATATTAAGAAAATCATCCAGAAAATGGTGAAGACATACAAAGATTGGCATGAAATGCTTCCCTTCGCTCTGCACGGCTATCGAACTTCTGTATGCACATCAACAGGCGTAACTCCTTTTTCACTTGTGTACGGCATGGAGGCAGTACTCCCGGTGGAAATTGAGATACCATCACTCTGAGTCCTGAGGGAAACAAAACTGGAAGAGGCAGAATGGGTACAGGTTCGACTTGATCAGCTCAACCTCATTGAAGAAAAACGATTAACGGCTTTGTGTCATAGTCAATTACATCAGAAGAGAATGAAGAGGGCCTTTGACGAGAAGGTACGCCCTCGAATATTCAAGAAGGGGATCTTGTGCTCAAAAATATTTTATTACCCCGTCTCGATTCACGTGGTAAATGGACACCTAACTATGAAGGTCCATTCATAGTCAAAACAACATTCTCTGGAGGTGGTCTCATCCTCACAACAATGGATGGGGAAGAACTACCGCATCCAACCAACACGGATGCAGTCAAAAAATACTATGTATAAAAAGCTCGCTAAGATCGAACCTCCAAAAGGTACGATTTAAGCAAAAAAAGAAGCGTCCCAGTGGATCGAAAACCCTAAAGGGAGATCCAGGAAAAAATTAGGGGCATGCAATTTTTTTATCCTGGTGGATTGAAAACCCAAAAGGGCAATCCAAGAAAAAGTTAGGGATTTCATATAAAGAAATAAAGAACAAAAAGACTACGATCTAGGAGCTACGACTACAAACCACGAAGGGAAGGATAGATCAAAATCATACAACTCAGAAGCCAAGGGGATAAGAACATCAAAGAATATGGGGGAACGGCAGTAGCAATTATCGTTTTTTCATTGCCATTTACTGTTTTAAGACTTTATGTAATTACCTCTTTCTAGGAATTACACCTTGTATTCTCGCCCACTCTGAGGCATATCAATAAAACATTTGTTTTTTTTCGAATTATGTTTTTCTTTTCTCAGATTTGTTTACAAAATACTACGATTATTACTCATGAATATTTTCTTGAAATAATTTCGGGGAATTAACAGAATAAAAGCATCTGACAAATATCGAAAAATACTTGGGTTAGAAAAATAATGAAGGAAGATCCACATATACGTCCACACATATAGCTACTCTTACGTCTTGAAAATCTACACACATGTCTACACCTATATCTATGCATATCTACGCGTTCGTACACGAAGTCTACGTCCATACACATGTTTGCGCCTATGCTTGAACTCAACAATACAAAGTCTATACATATATTTACGTGTCCCTACGCGACGGCTGCGTCCATGTCAGCACCTATGCATAACTTGCAACACGAGGTCGATGTCCGCACGCGTCAATGCACATATGTATTCCTGCCTATTCTACATACGTCCACGTCTATGTCTACGCCTGCATACAAAATTACGCATATGCCAACACATACTTCTACGCCCGCAATACAAAATCAATGCTCAACTTTGGCTAAATTCTGTCCACCGCATTTAAATTCAACAATGCTACGACGACACAACATACGACGCCATGGATTGGTAACTCTAAACCAATGGCTAAAAGGAGAGAATGCTGGAAATAGTCTGCATAACATTTCGAGGCATACGCGCATCTTACACACATTTCACACGTACATTTCGCATATCTAAAGCATACATACAATGTCCTTGCATACATCCAGGGTTCCATATCGATGTCAAAACACCATACATTTCGCATACATACAACATTGAATACGCATGTATACACATGTATAACATAGCAAGCGGACAAACAACTTCATCCTAGATTCGACTATCTAAGGATTGACCAACGCAATACTTCCCCTACGATTCAACTCGTCACCTCAGTCTTCATGCCGTGACATATTCAGCTTATTACCTAGGTCTTCCCGCAATGGTGGAATCCTTACAAGTCCACTTACATTGCCTCTAAGCTGCAGTGTATCTCTCTGGATCAATATATTTCCTCTAAGCCGCAATATATCGCCCGACTCGAACCCATTGCCTCTAAGCCGCAACGCATTTTCCAAGCCAACACATTGTCTCTAAGCCGTAATGTGTTCTCGTAACTCAATATGTTGCCTCTAAGCTGCAACATATTCTCAGGACCCATTACATTTCCTCTAAGCCGCAAGGTATTCCCAAAACTCAGTATGTTGCCTCTAAGCCGCAACATATTCTCAAAGCCCGCACAATACCTCTAAGCCGTAATGTATTTGCAAAAACTCAAGCACATTGCCTCTAAGCCGTAATGTATCCTTGAAACTCAACATATTGCCTCTAAGCCGTAATGAATTATTCAAATCAACACATTGCCTCTAAGCCGCAATGCATTCTTCCAATTCAATTTCCCCTAAGCCGCAATGCATTCTTCCAAATCAACACATTGCCTCTAAGCCACAATGCATTCTTCCAAATCAACACATTGTCTCTAAGCCGCAATGCATTCTTCCAATTCAACACATTTCCCCTAAGCCGCAATGCATCCTTACAATTTAACACATTGCCCCTAAGCCGCAATGCGTTCTTCTAACTCAAGCATATTGCCTCTAAGCCGCAATGCTCTCTTCATACTCAAATACATAGCCTCTGAGCCGCAATGTATTCATGCTCAAAACATCGCCCCAGGCATCATCCAGCGATTCGTAAACGTAATCCATGGCCTCAGTCTTCAAGCAGCCATGCATCATCAATCATTTCTATACTCACCCTCCAAATAGGTGAATAAGCTAAGACATACAGAATTGCGCTATCTACCTCGTTGTCAAACCCGGGTAAGCGATATATCATCAACTTTGCCTACTTCCTTGATACTTATAAGGGTATACTACATCAGTGTAACCTTATGTTTGTCGGACAAATTTTGGGATACTTCAGGTATTCAATAAACTTTCAATCAAAATGCGCAAGACTTAAGTTTTCTCAAGCTATTCAATTGAAAGATAATTGAATAGGGGCAGCTGTCATACCCCAAATTTGCTCTACCCCGATGATTTGATTTAAATAGAAGAAATATTTAATTAAATATGGTACAGTAGTATCTGATGGCCCATATTTATCCAAGACTAGGGGTGTATTCTTAATTCAGGAAGGCGGGGCTTTTTAAATCAGAAAGACTCATGTAAACCTATTCGTATGGCATGTTGGCCTATGGCCCATGCGATTTGAAATTATAAAAATCGTTTGAGTAGTTAATAAAGTATTAGCTTATTAAAACTACTTAGCTTTAATTTGCAATTAATTTAAAGTTAAGTATCTAAGCCCATTTATATTCAAGTGGTTGTTAGTAAAATGGGGGGTGAAGTTTCAATAAACAAGTCTATTGCGTTTGGCCCACCTCTTTTGGGGTTTGAATAACAAATAAATGGGGTGAAGTTACAAATTTCAGGCCCATTAAGATCGTATTATCCCATTGGTCAGTTTTGTTATTACTATATTTGTTTTATAAAGAAAAACGGTATTAGTAAATTTCTGTCTATTGTTATTATATCCTTGCTGTAAGGTATTTTATGTTTATTATCAAAAGTTTTAGTACATTTCAATAGACATTTAATAAAGAGCTTTTGAAGAAAAATTGTTGCACAAGGCCTATTAGGCCCAATGCGTATCCAGAAAAGGGGCATTGCTGTTTGCAAAACAAAAAAAAAAGAAATCATTATTGATCCAAGGTATACCCTGTCCAATTAGCATTTAAAAAAAATCTTGCAAAAACAAAAGAGGTCAGTACAAAGCCCAATTTAGTTTTCATTGTTTGTTGGGGCAGAAGGTAATTAATTAACACATGGCCCATATTGAGAAACAAGTAGTGCCAGTCCAAATAAAAAACAACTACTGTGCAAATCTTGCCAAAATTCACGCATGTTTTTCTCAACAAACAAGAATTGTAGAAATTAACATTAAATAAAATCTTACTAAATTGAATCTTCATCTTTACAAAATACAGAAATAAAATATGCAAATTTGCTGTTACAAGACTGGTATCAAATCTCAGAATCCAAACAAAATCTGAAATTAAAATATTACAGAATCAAATCTAAGATTAAACGATATACAGGACCAAATTTCTTTACAAAACAAATCTTTACAATCCAAGTAACACAATCAATTACAACATATTTACAATCCCTAGTTTCTATCTATACTAACCAATTTGTAATTGAAAATGAAAACCCCAAAAATGCTAACAATATAAATAGGAGAAGACGAAGAACAGAGAGGAGATTCTTTGGGACAGAAGAAAGGGTTTAAAGGCGGAGAGACCAAGGATTCGAAAAAACCTCTTTGCCGTTGAAGATCCGGAACACGAGTGATTAGAGTTTCCAATTCGGAAACCCTAATCATCTTTGGATGTCGTCGCTTCCATATCTGCCGCTGTCCAAATCACCACCATCTCATCGCCGCCCTCATTCAAACTTTTTGTCACCTGTAAATACAAAGAAAGAGGATCAGAGGCAGAACCATAATTTGGAAAGTAAGAACGATATCGCGAGAAGGGGTAAATTTTCGTAGCTTTTTTATTTCCTTTTGGTTGATTAAGGGTCGTGGGTATGGTTACGGTGGAGGGGTTTTGATCATTTAGCATCGCCGGTGGCTGGTGGAGGTGAGGGTTGTAAGGTGGAGGAAGAAAATGAGGGGTTCTGGGCGAGGGAGAGAGAGAGAGAGGAAACAGTGGTGGTTAAAACAGGAAATAGATTGTAGAAAATTGAAAAACAACTTATATTTTGTTCTGATCCAATACTAACGCGTACATGATAATACCATGCACCCTCTCATATTGACTGTTAGATCACTGGTGGACGGCCAAGAGGCCAAGTCCACCGTAAGCCTCGTGTTCCCTCGCGTGTCTGATCAACCTGGTTCTAGAAATTTGTGACTTGGGCCAAGCCCACTGCTTTCCGCACCCCTTTGTCCTAAAATGTTAAGCTGCCAAACAGATTTACACCCCCTCTCTGTCAAAACTGTTTTGGGCCCATCCGAATTTCTTTTAGGCACCCCCTGCTTTTACTATTGAACTAAAACTGCACCCCCTTTAGATAATCATATTATTTTTATATTTTTCTTATTGTTTTCCTATATTCTCTTTTATATTATTTATTTATTGTTATAATAATTATTGATATAGTATTTTTATATTATTTATTTAATACTTTATTTTATTTATTATTATTATTATTATTATTATTATTTATCATCACATATAAATTATTTTATTTAAAACTCATGAATATATTTTTGATATTGCATTAAGTTTTAATTATGCATTAACCAAGACATTTTGTAATTAATACGGTAAAAAACACAAACAAATATCAAACTACTTTCGCGAATAAATTAAGCTAATTAACAGTTCCTTTTTGCAAATGGGGTTTCGAACTAATTTTGGCTTACTGCGTACTCAGTCAAAATTTCCACAATTACTACTCCCGACCGAGTGCGAAGTGATTCAAAATATGTTCGTAAACCCCTAAAAGACACCAACCCATACGAGCTACGAATTGGGACTCTGATTCCTCCTAAGAGGATACGTAGGCACGCGATCTAAAATTGTGGCGAGTCTTGCTAATTAAAACTTAAAACCCTATTTACCCTAAACCTGGAGCTTAATATCCTTGTGAACAAGGTGGATGAAAGGTGCCTAACACCTTCCTTTCGTCTAATTGAGTCTGTAAACTAGAATCTCTGTCTACGAATTAGGGTTTTCTATTAGGTTCCCTTCCTTAGGATAAAAACTGATAGTGGTGACTCTTGATTTAGAAAACCGGTTGCAACAAGGAGTTCCTAGGTAGAAGTTGCATTGGGTAAGGATTAAGTGATAAGTTGTAAATGTGGGAGTTTAGCTTTGAATTGATACGACTGATAGTGGATTTTCTTCCTGGCTTGGTAGTCTCCAGAGTAGGTGTGTCGATTCACCGAACTGGGTTAACAATTCCTTGTTTGTTCTTTATTTTTCTACACTGTGTTTATTGGTTCATATTGTTCATTGTGTGAAAATTCAGAAAAAGGTGTCTTGACATCTTTTAGGACATATGTGCTATGAATACCAGAATTTCAATTGGTATTAGAGCAAGCATCATGTTCTGTTTTGGGTGAGATCGGGGAAGATACTTTATGGTACAATGGATAAAGAAGGAGGATTTGTCAACCAAAGATTTCAGCAAATGGCTGATTTGAAGAAGACTTACTCAGAAGTGATGACAAGGGAGTTCAAGAGTAACACTCATAGAACATTTGACCAATTCAAGGAGTGTAGGAGACTGTCTGATTGAGGCAAGATATGGAAGAAATTCTAACAATAATCAAGAGTGTCGTGATCATAAAGCTATAACGCTTCTGCTGCCACTACTAATGGTGATATATGTGTGTATAATGTCTTATTAAATGTTATGACATAGTGCATGTTTTGAGAACTTGGACAATTTATGTTGTTGGTTGGATGATCCCTTGAAGCGGGAGTATGGATTACATGTGACAACATGATTAATGGTTATCTCTGAAGTGATCAAGGATGGTTCTGTGTGCTTGTGTACAAGAGCTGCCAAGGTGTGCCTGAAGGTTGTTGAGGATGTTTTTGATTTGTGTTCCGCTGCAAAATATCTGGTAGTTCTTTGGAATACCATTAAGGGAAAAGCGTTGTAATATGGTTTCCTCTGATGATTTATCTGATGATGTTATGTTACTTGGGAGATAGCTTTAGCCAACATTTAGAAGTTTCCAAAGATACTTAAGATTCATCTTAAGTTCACTCATAAAAGATCTTCTAAATGTTCTTGATGAAAAGAGTTTTGAAGAAAAGTTGATCAAGACGAAGATAAATATGGTATATATTCAAGAAGTCTAACATAAAAGTGACAGACTATTGAAGAAATCTATTTATTTTTTCTTCTAACTCTCTAAAAGGTAGTTTCCTGGTCTCTAATAGAGGATATCTTAGTATGATCCTAGGAAGGATGTCCAATTTTAATATTGAAAGAATGGGATGAATGTCCTGGTCAATTACATATGCATTGGTTTTCTTAGGTCTTGGCTTAATTAGGAAAGTGGTCTTGATTCTGTTAGTACTGGTTTGGGTGGAAGATGGACTTCTATTGAAGAATTTGAAGGTGATCAATGTATGTTCAGATTTACTGGGAGAAGTAATGGCGTCAGAACCAAGCTCAATGATGTGTTCATTGGAAAGGGAACCAATGTCCTACTAGATGATGAAACATCACATTAGCAGAGTGTATGGTGCATAATCTTGTTGGCTAAATGAGTGAACATCTTGGACAAAGGAATGACATACCATATGCTTTGGGAACTATAAATATGTGTGTTGATCACATATGTTTGGAACCTTCTCCCAACTGAAGAGGCATTTGGGTTGTGTGTCTAAGAAGTTTCTATTCAAGAAACATGTCTTAGATGAGTGTGCTGATCAAGATATGATCAACATGTTGATTACTCCTTAGGTCAATTTATTTCCGATTCAGGTGAATTGGAGTGTAGAAGCTAAGATCTAACTTCTAAGTGGAGATTTGTTAAAGGCATCTCAACCATATTCTGTATATATGGAGGTCATGTTCAAATTTCAAGTACATTCTCTCTAACATCTATGATATTCTTCTGATTAAAATGAGCTAGATTTGTATGATCTTGCTTGTGTCTATTCAGGAATAGGTTCTAATTGAGTTGGAGAAGTGGACTTGAAGAAGTAATTGATCAAGATGACTGGCTGGTGTTTCTCATAAATAGGACAGAGGTTGTTTACTCAAACTTGATATCATTATCAAGTCTATGAGAACATGGAACTCCTATTCTGATGGAAAAGACATCCAAAGTAGGATGATCTATGGGAATCTAAAGGATGGATCTCAAAGACTGTATCAGGCATAGTTCATGGCTAGTGGAGTCATTGATGTCAATAAAATGGTTTTAAAAGTTGTTGTCTCTGAAGGGGTTGTGTGCAATAGAGTTGTATCATCTCGAGATAATCCTATGTTCACTTGAGAGATTAGTTTAGTTGTGTAGGTGGGTCCAAAGTCTATCTCAATTTTTGCTAATCATTCTGTAGTTGATACTCAAAGGAATTATCAATTGAATGATGTCTTAACATCGTGCTTGTTGGTGGTTGTATTTGGAATATTATTAGAAGTGTGGATATGGAGGCTAATGCTCAAGTGGGATTTCTAACTATGGTGAAGTAGGATGTGAAGCTTCTAGCCATGTCTATAATGATGTGTACGAATGCATGACTACTGTCATGTTGAAGAATTCATTTGTACCCTAAATTGCTAGTAGGTGCAAGGGAAGGGTATCAGATAGTGTGATCTGATTGAAATATTTATGAGGAGGTGGTTTCTTCTTTTGCAAGTAACTCCAAAAAAGAAAGATTGTGTCAATCTGGATCTTGTGAAGCAAGCAAAACTGAGAATTTTTGGAGTATGTGAGTAATGTCAAGTCAAGTGTGCATGAAACCTCGCCTATCCAAAGAGTCATAATAACTTGTATGGAGTTGTAAGGCCAATTATCAGATATATCCTTAGGTCAGGGTGTTTGGATGGATTCTCAAGGAGATAGAGTATTTGGATCAAAGTTACTTTTATAGTGTATGGATGTGTTCAGTAGGTGTGTTGAACTAATAGTATAAAGTCTTTATGAGATTTCATCTGGTTCCCGAGTGATCGTCTTTGGGAGGAGCTTCGTTCATCCTTGACAGGGGGGGTTAAGTGCTAGTCTACGGATTATTGTTCCAGTGGTGCAAACCTTGTGTAACTTTCATTATACTCAAGCTTGATGAAGATTTGAGATAAGACTCAATGGAGGTTTTTAATTTTAAATGGGAAATGTCTCACACAATATCTTGATATCATGGAATGTGTACAGTTCAATGGAGGGATCTGTGTTCATACTTCAACCATGTTTAATCTTTAGACAACTCTGTAAAGCCTTACTTGCTGATTGAAGATCTCAGTCTAGTTTGAAGAGTCAAAAGAAAGTAGACAAAGTTTGACAAGATGTCAGGACATTATTCAGGACATGTTTTACTTTCAATACTACCGAGGTCTAGTATGGACGGTGCATTAAAAAATATGTCAAGTAGGAGTGTAAAACGTGCTTTTGACTAGGCATGAGCATTTATTGGAACAATAAGTTCCAGAAGAATCTATCCAAGCAAAATAAAGGCTTGAAAACCTATATATGGACGGTTCACCTTAAAGTGTAGGCGTTTGAAATAGTCTTGGACAGTGCACATTCATTTTGGAACAATTATCTTCATCAAATAACGTTTTCTTTGACCAAGACCCATTCTCTCTTAATAGGATCGTTAATTACTATGTAATGGCTCGGCTATATAAAGAGGTCATTTCTTCTCTTTTACCATCTTGTGTTGTCACAAATTTTATGGAAGATGTCCGTGTTTGGGTGAGCATTACGTGGGCATGGTTTTGTGATGGGTTTTTGTGTAAACACTTGGCTAAACACAGGGAGAAAGGGTTTGTTCTGTTGTTGAGTCTTGAGTCTGTTTTTGCAAAAGTTTTTACAAAGATGTCGAATGAGATGTCCTCATCTAGGTCCGTTGTTCGGATTTGTATTACTTTTGTGTCTTGTGATTTGAGTTATAAAGACGGTTGTGCCCTATATTATGAGTTACCCAGAGTAGCAGGCTGCTCTTCTGAGTTCTGATCAGATGAGCTCAGGTTGGTGTTTGGTTGCTTAGGGTATAATATATCTTCCTACCTTAAATAAGGTTGTTTCTTCTTAAAGGCTCTCTTATGTCCCTTAAGTTTCCTCTTATGCCCTCCATGGCAAGTTATGATTCATGGGTTTAGGGGGAGTGTCATTTATCTTCTTCCTCATGTACACCATGACTTCAGAACTTTCTACTTCCTGGGTCAAGTCTTTTTGGGTTATGCATATTGTTAGTTTTTGCTTTGTGTCTGGCCTAGTAGTACCTTCTTTATATTATGGCTAAGAAAGGGGAGTAGTATGTGATGTCCCAACTTGATGTTCTGACTTCAAGTGTGAAAACTACTGGATATTTTTCAAGTGTCAAGACTGATGAATTCTTAGACTGTGTGTGATCATCAACTTCTGCTGACTGATGATTTGTCTACTTTTTTTGCTATTGTATGATGAATAGCCTGAATTGTTACACCTGTAACATTTAAATTTATTTTTCAATCTTTGGTTAGTTTATATTTTGGTGCAAAAGTCATGTAAATTAGTTTTAGCCAAAATAAGCCAAAGGGGGGAAACTGTTAATTCTCTACTTGTATGATTGACATTATATTTGGTAAAACAAATATAACTAGAACATAATAAATAAGAAGTTCCATCTTTGAAGAAACATGTTGAAGCAACATGTCAGACAAGATGTCATATGCAGATCCATTCGACATCGTGACTGCTTCAGTTGTGGGCCTGGATTAGTTTTATGTTTTAAATCAAGCAGAATATTCTATGAATATTATACTATCTCAGGTGGAATTGATGCGAAGGGCTAAGAGATTTAAATTGATTTCAATGGGAGTTCTTAGTTACTATTTATGGAGAGATTTTAGGAACAAATGTTTGAAGTCCTAAGATTGAGGAGAATAATTTGCAGCTGCTGTCTTGGATATGCGCTTTATTCAGATGAAGAGCCCAAGCCCATGCATATCAAATAGCTATTTAGAGGATGCTTTTAAACCTAACAGGTTATCTAAGCCATGTATTGAAAGAATTTTTTTAGGGTTTAGTTCATTCTTTGTTCTCTGTGATCCACTCTATAATAGAGATGGAATGTGTTAATTATGAGCCACTCCTGTATTTTTTAATGCTATAGTTAGACTGTTAGTTGAGTTGTACTTATTATTAATCATTCATAAGATTTTAAGCAATACTGGTTATGTGTCTTTGAATAGTGTCTTCTAAGTTATTGTTGTATATTGATTTGATATCACTGTGGTGATAGGGAGTGAGTGAGTATACTCATATCTAGGAGTTCTTAGGTAGAAGTTGCACTAGGTAGGGATTAAGTGATAAGTTGTAAATAGGGGAGTTTAGATTTGAATTGATAATACTGATAGTGGATTTCCTTCTTGGCTTGGTATCCCCTAGAGTAAGTGTGTCGATTCACCGAAATGGGTTAACAATTCTAGTGTGTTCTTTATTTTTATGCGCTATGTTTATTGGTTCATATTGTTCATTGTGTGCAAATTCAGAAAAAGGAATCTTGAAATCTTTTAGGACATTTGAGATTTGAATACCAAAATTTCACATGTTTAGAGTCCAAGGTTGAATAAACCAATGCACAAATTTAGGCATTAAAAAAATTCATTGTAGACAGTTCAAATCATGTAAAGGAGGATGAACAATCTTGTAAATTTGGATGTGAAACATGTCAAATTTGGCAACAAGAAGTGAGTACTCTTTAAACCAAATTGGACAAAATATATCATCTCATTGATACTATTGCTATTATATTCTCAAAGGTTGAAAAGCCTCATAAAAACTTTAAATTGATTAAGAAGAAGTCTAATAGAAAAGTTGATTCTCATCATAGGTTATTTTGTCACTATTGTTGCAAAAAATGTCATACTACTGAAAAATGAAAATTTAGGTGCTTTTTGGTTCCTAAAGGCAATTTCCAATGGTTTCCCAAATGCAACAATTATTTAACTCACTCTTAAGGACCCATGACAGGAGACATGGATTCTCGATATTGGATGCTCAAGACACATGACGGGAGACATATCTCTTTTATCCGACTTTGTGGCGAAGAAGAAAGGTTTTGTATCCTACGGTGATCAGAACAAAGGTGCAATACTCATAAAATGTAGTATATGTAATCACTCAACTATTACTATCTCCAATATCATGTTAGTTTAAGGCCTTAGACATAGTCTTCTTATATTAGTCAATTATGTGACAATGGGTATAAGGTAACTTTTGCCAAAGATTATTGCATAATGGAACATAATGAAAAAAAAGTATTATATATTTAAGGTGTGAGGGTTAGTAATATTTATATGCTTGACTTAAGAGAAGTTTCCTTGAGTAATGCCCAATGACTTGTTACCTTGCGTGAAGACTCTTGGCTATGGCATAGACGTTTGGCTCATGTAAACTTTGATCTACTTAATAAAATAGTTGCAAAAGATTTAGTAATTGGTCTACCAAAAATAATTTTTTCAAAAGATCACCTATGTGATGCATGTCAAAAGGGTAAGCAAACAAGGGTTTCTTTTAAATCTAAAAATTTTATTTCAACATCGAGACCACTTGAGCTCCTTCACATGATTTATTTGGTCCCTCACAAACCAAAAGCATAGGTGGTAATTACTATGGACTTGTAACTGTGGATGATTACTCAAGATTTTGTTGGACTATTTTCTTACGTATTAAATATGAAATATTCTCGGCATTCACATGTTTTGCCAAGTTATCTTAAAAAAAATTAAACTCAAAATCCGTGGTCATTTGAAGTGATAATGGAGGTGAATTTGAAAACCACCTCTTTGAAGAATATTGTGATAAATTTGGAATTGAGCATAACTTCTCAGCTCCTAGAACTCCACAACAAAATGGTGTTGTGGAGCGTAAAAATCGTGTTTTAGCGGAGTTGGCAAGAACAATGCTCAATGATTATGGTCTACCAAAAGACTTTTGGTCTGATGCTATAAGCACGACATGTTATGTCTTGAATATGATACTTATTCGTCTAATTCTTAACAAAACTCCTTATAAAATTTTAAAAGGTAGAAAACCAAATTTACTCACTTTCATGTCTTTGTATGTAAGTGTTTTGTTTTAAATAATGGAAAAGATAATCTTTGAAAATTTGACGCGAAAGCCGATGAAGGTATTTTTCTTGGATACTCTCAATCTAGTAAAGCATATAGAGTTTATAACAAAAGATTACTTATTGTTGAAGAGTTAGTTCATGTTACTTTTGATGAGACTTCCCCAAATAGTGTTGGGAAAGGTAGTTCTTTTCATGGTGCATGCACATATACGGAAGACATACTCAAAGACATCGATAAAGGGGTTGATCAACCTAAAACGGTGGAAATTGATAAGGATGAAGATGAAAACCAAGAAAATAAAGATGATGAAAGTCAAGAAAAAGATGATAGTCTTCCATTAGAATGGAGAACCTCCAAGGATCATCCAAATGACAATATTATTGGTGATATCATCAAAGGGGTAACAACTCACTCTAAGATAAATAATTTTTGTTATCATCATGCTTATGTATCACAAGTTGAACCTAAAAGTTCTAAGGATGCCTTACTTGATGAGCATTGAATTATGGACATGTAAGCAGATTTGAATCAATTTGAAAGAAATAATGTTTGAGACCTTGTTCCTCATCCATAAAATCATCAAATTATAGGCACTCGATGGGTATTTAGGAATAAGCTTGATGAACATGGTGTGATAACAAGAAATAAGGCTCGTCTTATGGCTCAAGGGTATAACTAAGAGGAAGGCATTGATTATGAGGAGACTTATGCTCCAGTTGCCTGACTTGAGGATATACGCCTTTTATTAACTTATGCATGCTCTAATAACTTCAAATTATATCAAATGGACGTAAAAAGTGTGATACTTAATGGTTACATTAGTGAATATGTGTATGTTTCTCAACCTCTATGTTTTTAAAATTACGAGTTTCCTAATCATGTGTTTAAGCTAAAACGTGTATTGTATGGTCTTAAAAAAGCCCCTAGAGCATGGTATGACTGGATTAACAAGTTTTTTCTAGTGCAAGGATACTCTAGAGGTAAGGTAGACACTACACTCTTTATTAAATGTCAAGGAAAGCATATTTTACTAGTTCAAATTTGAAGGAAAATCGTGATACAATATGCAACGGAAATTAAAATTTTCCTTCAGTGATCCTTATGAATGGGCATGGTCAGTGATAGAAACTATTACCTCTTATGGCGATTCAGACCTTTGATGTTGTGATCACGAGCCTTGATGAAGAACAACACCTCTATCCACACGAACAGATCTCTCCTGGTTACAGTGCTAGCTTCTTACGAATGAAAACTTTGAGTGAGAGAGTGAGAGAAAATACGGCTAGAGTTTAAAGACCAAATTTTTACCAAGTAAAATGCTTCAGTACAAGGTGTTGTACCCCAAAAGTTTCCCTCCCATTCTATTCAAGGCATGCTCATTGAGGTCCCCAATTGCTCAAGGTTGACAAAGAATTGACCAGACAAATTCTCCTCCTAAGCAATGGATTTCCATCTAGGATTTCATTTTTCACAAAGGAATTTTACTTGATCCTTTTGTTTGGTAAAAATTTTTGGATCTCAAACTTGTTTAATCTTTAATTTAAATCTCTTTTGATTGCATATTCATGTTATTATCATTGTTTATGAATGTTTTGACGTAATTCATGTGAGTTTTAGTGTCCAAAACACAAAATGCCATTGCTAGGGCATTTGAAAATGGTTCCTTCGAATCTCAGGATTCATGGCGTTTCAGGATAAAATAGCTTCAGATTTGGACTCAGGGGGTTCAAATTATGGGGTTAGGTTAATTTTTGAGCTTTGTGGTTCGTTATTTTGCAGGTTTGATTTTAGAGCCCACCAGAGACGACAACCGGAGAGTTGACTCCGGTGGGATGACTCTGGTCATCCATTTTTCTCTCTCCTATTGGGCCAAATAATCCAGCACACGTGTTTTGAATTTCAAATATATTCCTGTTTAATTTTCATTTACATATTTATTATTGTGTTATAATTAACGATTGATAAAATGGCTCAGTGGCAAAGGGAACATGTGCAAGGGAGAAGGACCTGAGTTCGATACCTAGGTCTTCATTTTATTTTTCTAATGTTTCATTTTCAAATTCGATGCTGGCATGTCCCACGCGTGCACCATACATCCTCTTATCCTCACCGTGAAATCCCAACGCATCCAGATCCAATACACCCAGACGTGCAACTCATCATGCACTCTCAAAGGGTCCCCTTACTGGATCCAGCGCAACCTCTGGGCTCCCTTTGACTTGGGCCTATGTTTTTTTTTTCAAATTCATACCCCCCTATTTGCTAATTCACACCAAGCCCATCTCATTGTTTTTGTTTTCTTTTTAGCTTATTTTTTTATTTACTTTATATTTATTAATTTTTCAAAACCCTTTTTTTATTAATCATAAAATCAGAAAAAATATAAAACTTAGATTTAGGTTTTTATTATTTAATTTAATTTTTACAATTTAATTAATTACTTTGACATATTTCTTTAATTTAAAAAATTAATAGACTTAGAATTTAATCATTTTTATTTCTTTTCATAAATAAAAAAAAGTCAAAAAAAAAAATTAATTTTGTTTAAAATTAATTTTTAACTAATATTTTTATTTCCTCTTTTTATTTTAATCAAGTAATTAGACTTCATTTAATTTATCATTTTCCATATAAAACAAAATACAATAACAAAAATATTTTCTTTAAACTTAGAAATATGTTAGGGTTTAGACGTTCTTTCTAATTCACGCGCGTTATTACTTTTCGTATTTTTATTTTCATATTTTTTTAACTGCTTACTGGGATGTAATAGAATTAATTAGGACTCTTTATTTTATCTACTTTCTTTATTAACCCTAAGTTTTTGGATTTGTGATAATTCCCCTCCCCGAAGCCTTGTAATAGTTTAGGATTTACATTTCCGCACTTTTAAATTATTGACTGTCTAGATGTATGCTAACTAAGATTGTATGGCAAGAATAAAACAAAATGCTAGCAAACCTAGCACAAGACAAAAATAACTGAATGCAACACAATTGCACATCCTCACCTCTAGGGTACCCCACTTTGGTTGCCTTCGGAAAAATAGTCATAACTCTCGAAACGCGAGAGATTTTAGTGGCTACCCTCCGGTTTAAAGATCATAAGTCCCTCGATAACCCTCTCGACGTTGCCTCGGTAAAGTGATCTTAAAACCCTAGGGTAGTTACTAAGATTTCTTGCACAGTTGCCTTTGTGACTGTATAAACGTCCCTCAAACATCCAACGACTAGGGATACCTACTCACTAATAGTAGAATAGCATTGTCTAAAGGAAAAAGAGAAAAAGAACAACCTTCTGAGTAAGGTACATAGCTATTAGATGCTTGCTCAAACAATTTTTACACTTACACAAAACTTCTTTCAAAAAACATTTTCAAAACACTTTGCATACGTTCTCTACTATTCCGAGAAAAATTACAAAGTTCGCCGTACTAAGGCGCTTTAAAAAATGCTTTTCAAAAACACACAAAGCACAATGTATTTCAAAATGAGCTAAGCATCTAAGAACCCATAGATAACTACGGATGAAAAGGGTGCTAACACCTTCCTTTTCCATAATCTACCCCCTTACTCAGAAATAAATCTCTAAAGGTCTTTTTCTGTTCTTTTCACCCTTTCTTTTATTGGATAAAAGAAAAGTCGGTGGCGAATCTTACTTACCGCAACATTTGCGAATACAATCGCAAAACCAGTATAATAGTCGGTTCTGCCACTGTATAACAGAACTGGAGACTTTGCTGGCGATTTATAATAAAAAGTAGGGTTACCTTAGAGTTTAGTTCATTATTTATTTGCTTTACATTGTATGTTTTGTATGCTTTATCTTTGAGGGCTTGTTTGGGGTGTTACTAAAAGATCCTACACCCGGATCTGGGGCACCTTTTAGGTAAGTAGCAATAGATCGTGGGGACTATGCGGGATATACTGACATGGTTAAAGAGATAACTACGTTAGTGTGAAACATTTGTTGGTACGATAGCCCTTGAGTTTAGTCAAGGAGAATACGGGGACACTGTGTGGTTTCATGAAGCACTAACTGACCTTAGAACCTTTAATTGAACAACTTGGCCATTAGGAAGTAGTGAGATAGCCAGATTTGGTGAAGTCCAAAGTTGGTTGATACGCGATACTACGCTCATTGAGATCGAACTTTCGGGATATTTCAGTCGCCAATAAAGAGGTTTGTGCTGAAAAAATGCCCGATGAAGAAAGATCAGTGATATTGAGATTCCTTAGAACCTAATTACTTTCTAGGACATGTTGAACCAACTAAACTTCAAGAGGGTACTTACCTACGGAACCCATGCAAGCCTAAACCTAAGGAATGTTTTGTGTTCTTATATATATTTGTTTGTAAATAACATCATGACATCATAACATGGCATGTCGCATAACCATTTCAAGGATTTTTAGGACTTATCTTTGTGTTGTTTTGTAGGACATGGCTTCCACTCGCAGAAATACTATCCAAGTCAACCTCGTAAGGGTGCTTCCGCAACTCAAGAGTTAGTATCAAGGGTTCCTTAGAATTCTCCATTCACCAAGAGACATGGTCGACTCCTCAATTTGGTTATCTCAAGCCCTGATGAAGACATGGTGAAAGTTCTCTTTCAATTCTTTACCCTTTACACCATTGCTTTACATTTCCTGATTACCAGTTAGTGCCTACCATGGAAGAGTTTTCTCAGTTATTGGGAGTGCCTATTCTGAATCAATTACCCTTCAACGGTATGGAAAGAGACCCAAAACCTGAATAGATTGCTCGAGCTCTGTATTTACAACGGTCCGACGTTGTGGCAAGTTGGGAAACAACAAGTGATGTCAAAGGGTTTCCAGCCAAGTTTTTGTTTGAGAAGGCTCACTATTTTTTGGATAATCTGGATTTACAAGCCTTTAAAGAAGTGATGACCCTTCTCATCTATGGGATGGTACTATTTCCTAATCCGGACCAACTCATAGATGTGAATGTGGTCAAAGTTTTTGTCTCATAACCCGGTGCCTACTTTACTTAGAGAAATTTTGCACTCTTTTCACACTCGCACCGTAAAAAGAAGAGGGGCCCTTATGTGTTGCACTCCTCTGTTGACTAGTTCGTTTATTTCTCACCTACCTCAATCTGTTTTGACGAATGAGCAAGGCATGAGATAGTCTAATAGGTTGATGTCCCTCACGCATTCGAATATTCACTGGTGCCCTCGATCTTTGAAAGACGTTATCATCATTGATGGTTATGGGGAATTCCCTATTGTCCCTCTCCTAGACATTAGGGGAGGAATCACTTATAAATCTTGTTTGGCGTTGCGATAGTTTGGGTATGCTAGGAGGAATGTTCCTCATGATGCACTTGTTCAAGGAATTGCATTCGACTATGAGAACGTTGTCCAAGGTTACCGTCAGAGGTTCATACGAGCTTGGGGCATGGTGAACAAAGTTGATAGCAAGACATTGGGGCATAAGAACTCCATTCCTTTGAGCCTTATCTTAAGTGGGTACGAGCACGCGCTCAAAATCTCATGATGCCTTGTGAGGCCATTCTACCTATCATCATGGAGCCTATTACCGAGAGAGATGTACCTTACACTATTCTCCATCCTGACATGCCGAATACTCTCGAGGAGTTGCAAAGATCTTGGATTTAACTCAAAGAGGAACGAGACACCTTTGAAACTCATATCTACACAAGCGAGAAGAAGATTTTGGAGCTGACAAGACAACTTCATAGTTTGAATGCCTACATTGAACCAAAGAGGATTCTCCCATGGGAAGCTTGGATCCTTTTTGTTTTAGGAGTTTTAATTTATGTTATCTCTGTTCCTTCCATTGTAAGCCCAAGAGGAATCGTTGTAACTGTTTAAACTTATGAATGCAATTAATGCTTGTTCTCTCTTCGTCTAAGAAAATTTAAATCTTAAAAGTACTTGAAAACATTGCATAAGCATATCATGCATATCATTACATAAGCAGGTATTCCAAAACAAGTTTCTTATCTTTTTGCTGTTTATTTCAGCAAAAATAAATGGCTCTCGATCAGAACATCAAGGACCTTCAAGCATAAAATTCTCAATTCCAGCAGATGTTCCTGGCTTTGGCCAAGGGACAAGAAGACTTGAAGGCTCTAATTCTCAAAGCCAGGAAGAAGAAGATCGTTGTACCCCAAAATTTCCCCTCTCAATTCTCAAGGGTTTTCTCACAAAGATTCTCAGGATTCAAGCTTGCACAAATGCATTGGGATTTTCCAGTACCAAAATTAAAAGGAAACTATCAAAAAGCGATAAAACAGATAAAAATAACATTTTGACAAATTTGGAGGAAAATATGTCTCCTTCAATTCAGCACCCTTCGATTGGCTCTTCGCCTCATTCGATTGCTCAAAATGGCTGCTAGCGTGCCTCTTTCACTTGGGAATGTGACTTATTGTTGCAGGCTTTGTTTGTGTCTTTTGCTGCCTACATTGCTTGCTTTGAAAACCAAGTTTGCTGGCCACAAGTGCCCCCTGCAAGGCAAACCCTTCGATTCACCAAGCATGCTGCCTGCATGCTTGCTTTGAAAACCAATTTTTGCTGCTGTAATACCCCAAATTTATCCTACCCTTTCACTTTTATCTGGCTTATGCATTTTGCATTTCTCATTTCATGCACATACCTCCCGTTAGGTCATTTGACATATCATGCATCGTTAATCAATAAATTTTTGGCATGGGAGCAGGGATTTCGAAGAATTAGGGTTGTTGTATGGCTGTAAGGCTCTCATCTTCGCACAAGCTTGTTTCGGTTGATTTCTCCATCAATCATTTGTTTGAAGCTAGGGTTTTATTTCCTTGACTTCTTTATCGTCAAACTATATGGGGTTATTCTCCTCTTACTAACATCAAATTGCAAGGCTTGCTCACATCATCTGAAGCTCCACTTCCTCAATATTCTTGTTGCGTTCTTCAACATATAAGGCTTTGTTTTCCTAAGCATGTGGACTTTAAGGAGGGATTGCGCTAAGATTTTTTCATCAGTTAAGTCTTACATTCTCAAGGATTCAATTTATGGTCCAAAAAGCACAAGACATGGAGAGACCTTAGTGTACTTATGGTATGCTAGGGTTTTGGTTCAAGAAGTTTCAATATGCAACATAAGGCAACGATATCTTCAGAGAATGCCATCCATGGAAAATTAGGGTTTGTGGATATCTTAATGCGAGATATTTCATTTGAATTCATGGTTTACTTGTGTTACGAGATTCTTTTGAGTTCATTCCAAATTACATTAAGCCATAGACTCAATGCTTATCATGAAGGATTGAAATTCGGAGTTAAGGGCTAAAGTTCTTATAATAATGATCATTCAGTCATTTTGGGATAATCAAAGCGTGATGATACGTTTAAGGGATAATTCAAACTCAGTTTTGTGCATGATTCTTCAACTAAGGGTTTTCTTCAAAGGCAAGTTAGTGAGAATTTGATACGAGGACATGGATATTGAAGTCTCTTAAAATTGCCAGCATGGCATGTAAAATTGATGCAAGCTTCTAATAGAGTTTTTGGATTCAAGTTTCAGAAAAGCATGATATATCAAAAAAAGAAAATACCAATATCTCATTAAAATTCATCCATGTTCCAAATATTACAAAACCACATAAATACGAGTCTGGTTACTATTAAATCATTTGACACTATTGCATTACATCAACGGGAAGGATTACAAATTTCACAAAAAAGAAATAATATTATCCTAAACCTATACCCTGTTCATCTTCATCTTCATGACATGTTTTGGATCTTCACTCATTTATGACCATGTACCAATTGCTTTGTACCCGTAGCAGTTCACACAAAAGCATCCCTGCGAAAACAGATCAATACAAAAACATCAAACCAATACATACATATCCAACCATGTCAAACCTTCCAAAAAAAATACAATTTTCATACAACTTGAAACCATTAATATTCAGTCCCGCATTATGTGAAGCAGAAGCCTATAACAGCAATTTAACAAGAACTAACTTCCCACTCACCTTAACTGTTTCTAATTGTCTCAACAAACAACGACCAATCAAGCTGTAACAGAATCACAGAACAGAGGCGGAAGAAAAGAATTGAATAACAGAAAACCAATTTAACAGAAACCTTATTGCTAATTGTCTTCTAATCTCTCACCCTCACCATTTTTGTTCCTTCTAACAAAATCTCAACAAATTGTTAATAAAACTGTCAAACCAGGAAAATTTCCTAACAATCCATAATCAATCATAACAAAAATTCCCAAAACTAACCTCTAACCCCTAACTAACCTACAACAGCAAAATCTCAAAAAACCACTGCCTAACAAAAAAGTTTCTAACCATCCACATCCTTGTAACCATATCCCAACTACTCTAACTGCCAAAACAGAATTCATAACTTCCTATCTTCTAACAAACTAACTCCCTAACTGTTTTCCTAACCACCTCTAACCATATCCTAACCTCGAACAGAAAACAAAAACTCATAACAGTTTCCAGAAAACTTCATAACAAACTCTCCACAAAATTCGACAAACAGAAAAGGAGAGTTCATAATTCATATCAGAAAAGAGAGGAGGAGGATAACAAAAGAGAATAACAGAGCAGTACCAAGGCATTCCTCAATTCGGCAGAAGCATCGCGATAAAAAACTTTCTCTCCTCATCTCATCTTCCTCTCTCATTCTTCAATTCTATAGAAAAATGTAAGAAAACTCTTTGCTCGCACTCAGGATCCCCACCTTCATCCTCTATAACGCTCTTCAACCTCTCCAATTCTCTGGGAAAAAAAAAATAGAAAAGAGGAAGAGGGGGAACGATTGATAACAGAAAAATATCAGAAAATTCACCTCACCTTTCGTCTGAAAGAATCTCTTTCATTCTCTTCATCTTCATCTTCCTCGTTTCTCAACCTACCGTTCTCTCTGCATTTTCACCAAACCGTAGTAACTTTTTGCAACCTCAATCATCTTCCACAAATCTTCACCTCCTCTCGCATCTTCATCACAAATCTACAACATTCAACATCGCCTACATCTTCAATAGCATTCTCGTGAATAATACGGCGGTAGCGACATCTCACAACAAAAACGTAATGAATCAAGAATTCGCACATAAAGAAGGAGAAAGAAGGAAATTAAGGAAAGAGGATTTTTACCTGAAGAGATCTCAATTAATAAGTCGGTTGTTCTTTCTCATTTCACCGCTTTCTTAACACGAATGTGAAGAATAGACATTATAACTGATGCCCTAACATTGCGTGTTCTAGAGCTTCATCCATGGTGTCCAATTTAAGTTTTCGTCATCTAGGGTTTTGTTTATTGTGTGAGATCTTGCTAAGAAAGATAAAATCGAAGAAAGCCAAGGGAGGAATTGTGATTGAGAACACAGAAAGAGAAAGAGGAGCTTGGATGAGGAGGACAAGGTGAGTTTGGAGACGACGACGGGAGTTCGTTGTTCACGGGGCATGCGATTGAGAAGAATAAGGGAGAAGTCTATTCAGTTGAAGCTCGATTGTCTCAGCACCGTATCCATTCCATTTTTCATAGTTAGATTTTTGCCTTACATTTATTAATTTTAAAATGCTGAAAAAATAAAATTCATTGGATTAGTAAGGCCAAATAGGGGTCAAATCTGCATCCTTGAGGCCCATTAGCGGTTTTTTTTTGTAGCCATTTGCTTTGCAAGAAAAAACTGCATGATGGGCTCAAATTGAATGGGCTTAGCGCCCAAGGTCCCATTGTTAGAGTACACCACTGACTCCAAGCTACAC
The DNA here is from genome assembly GCA_948472305.1 of Vicia faba. Taxonomy (NCBI): domain Eukaryota; kingdom Viridiplantae; phylum Streptophyta; class Magnoliopsida; order Fabales; family Fabaceae; genus Vicia; species Vicia faba. The sequence goes on from OX451741.1 coordinate 851,862,364, forward strand.
CTCTTGATTTCTTTGATTTTCCTTTTTTATTACCCGTTTCAATATTATTTTGCGTGATATTATTGAACAAAAGAGATTTAAGTAAGGAATTTCAAGAAAGTTGTGAAGCTAGCTAAGAGTATAATTTTCATTAAAGGAATTCGAGGAAGCTTTATATAGAGTTTTCTTATTGCTTGTGTGGTTATGAAGAGGCAACTGCCCTTCTCCGTTCGGTATCATCGCAACTCTATTTTTCTCCTCAATTTGCATTTTATTGCATTTCTTTACTGCTTTCTAGATATCATGTGAAGTAGGAAATAAAGAGCGTGCGCTCGAAGTCACTGTTTAAAGACCTGTAGCAGGTATTCCGCAATTCATTTGCTATATGTGTTGTGCTTTTGTTTGTTTCCTTGGTTGTTGATCAACGAGTCTTCAATTTAGAAATTGAGATCACGACTTCGCTCTCAGTGCATGCTCCCTCTAGGATTTTATCGCTTTCCTTTATTTCTTGTTGATCGATGAGTCACTCAATTTAGAAATTGAGGTCACGACTTTGCTCTCATTGCATGTTCCCTATAGGATAGTTTTGTTAGACTTTTTTGGCATGCTAACTTAGATAGGATCTCTCTAGGTGTGCTCTCTTGAGCTTATTAGCTTGTTTGCTTTATTCTTGTACATACCATGTTCCCTTAGGACGTGCTTGCTCTCTTCGGATGCAAATTAGGATTTAGGTTGTAAGCCATGCATGCTAACATTAGGTAGACGTTTTCCTTTTGTTAATCCAAACCTTAGGACTACCATTGTATGATAATATTAGGTTAGAAATAGGCTAGTCTCCCTTAGACTCTTTTCTTCCCCTTTTGCATATGCATCTAAAACTAAAATCTTTTCTTAGCAAATAAAAAACATGCTAATCTCACTTAAACCCTTTTTCAAGGTAATAAAACACAAACAAATTCAAACCATTTTATGCGCTCGAGCGCCTTTTCTCTAAAACCCTTTTCAGGTAAGGACATGATTAATTTACTTCTGTGCCAATGCGTGAGTCTCCAAAGGTCGAGTTGCGGCAGAAGGCGGGATTAACATTGTACATAAAAAACACAAAACAAACAAAAACATGTGAGCCGAACTACGGTAGCTCTGATTCCTCAAAAAGGATACGTAGGCATTGGGGTATGGCCTAAGTGAGTACAATTTTATTTTCCCTACATTCTTTTCTCTTTTCTTTTGCATGCATTCTCCCTTTAGTAGTATAATAAACAATAAGCATACATTAAACACACCCATAAGATAGATAACACGAGTGGATACCGTAGAGTACTACGGGCGTGTGGGGTGCTAATACCTTCCCCTCGCGTAACAGAATCCCTTACCCGATCTCTCGGTCGCAAGACCGTGACTTCTCCCTTCTCAGGTTTTCTCGTTGTTTACCTTTCCCTACACATGGGATAAAAGACGTTCGATGGCGACTTCATTGTTTGATTATTTTCAGCCGATTATTTCAGCTGCCACAAGTGCCCCATGTAGGGCAAGCCTTTCGATTGGACAAGTATGTTGCCTGCATGCTTGCAATCGAAGTCCATGATATACTGGCCATATGTGACCCCTGTAAGACAAACCCTTTTACTGGACAAGTATGCTTCCTGCATGCTTGCAATCGAAGGCCGTGACATGCTGGCCACATGTGCCCCCTGGAAAGCAAGCTCTTCGATTGGACAAAAGTACATGCATGCAAAGCTTCGATTGGAATGTGGATCCCCTTCGAATCAGCTTGCTTCGAATCCAAGCTAAGCCATTCGAAGCAGGTTTTGTTTGCAGCAAATCTGAGGAAATCACGTGGCCTTACCCTACTTGACAGGCTATGTTGCTTCCAAATCTTCGTATAATCAGAGGGCCATAAGCATAAGTCACATCTTCTGCACCCCAACTTCCAAAAGGCCCCCAAGTTGTACTTTCACGTTACATATTTTATCATTTCTTTGCAAGGCTGGCTTTGGACAACATGTCCATTCTTTCTCTATAAATAGAGGAATTTTTTGCAAAGGCTAGGGAGGATATTTGGACTAGAGGAACGAATCTCCAAACTTTCTCAAACACAACAAAAAAATCTCAAGTCCTTAAGCACTTGTGAAGAACAAACCCAGAATTATACACTCACCTCTTTCGGTTATGAAGAACACCCCACACTTCAGTCTCCTTCGAATCCAGTTGGAAAGAAACATAACACTTATTTCTTTATTCCTTCGAATCCACCATCCAAGGCCTCGCTTCTGGCCCTTTCCCTTCGAATCCAGGAGAACCCAGAGCCACCACTCAAGGCCCAATTCACATTCAAGGTTGAAGCCAGGTAAGTCATTCTTACCCTTGAACCTTTCATTTCATGGCATAGCATGTGAGTAACTTTCCCTTTCGTTTGAAACATGTACATAATACTTTGTTCTTTTCGTTACCACCCTATTAATATATTTTCAGAACTAACCCTTTTGTTTGCTTCTTGTTTACCATAACATGCTTTAAGTATTAAACTGTTTGCAAGACAAATACTAGCATAGCCTTAGGCCATGTTGCCATTTAATATCTAAAACGAAAGAAACAGGGGGAATGAAGTATGAAACAAAGACTTGGGCTTCCATGCTAACTTCTAGGCCCAGCCAGAATGCCTGCTCATGTTGAATTAAGTTCTAGTTGAAGGAGGCTGAGAAGACAGAATCGAAGGCCATGACTTGCTGCTGCCAGCCTCAATCGAAGAAGGCAACAAGGTAACAAGGAAGAACCAGAAGGCACGCCCAGCTACTGACAAACCCAATCGAAGGCCATGACCAGCTGCTGACAGGCCCAATCGAAGGCTATGACTTGCTGGATGCCAACCCCCAATCGAAGGAGGCCAACAAAAGAAGAATCGAAGGTTTCTTCCCCCCAATCGAATGAGCTCATTTTTCTTCCTTTTATCTTATTTTTGCCTTTATATTTTTATGCATTTCAATATGGTTGTAATAATGTAGGATTTATTTTTTGCACTTTTTATTACTTTTGTACAAATGCTAGTAATTAGGTGTGTATGGCAAGATAAAACCAACAAGTAGACAACCCAAAAATCAAAGACAAAATTCATGCAAATCAAACACACTTTTCACACATGCACCCTTAGGGTAATCTCACTTGTTGCCTCGGAAAAATAGTCATGTCCCTCGAACATGGGCATTTTAGCAAAGACCCTCGATAAAAGATCGTAGTCCCTCGATGACCCTCGATGTTGCCTCGCTAAATGATCTAGTCCCTCAACGACATTGCTAAAACGTCCCATAGGTTGCCTTCTATGACTATACAAACGTCCCACGCCCGTCCCTTCACATCCAACGATGGGGCTACTTATCAAAACAATGGTAAGATAGCAAGATCTAAAGGAGGAGGAAAAGAACATCTAAGATCTTTTGAGTAGGTAGATTTCTCCTAGTTGCTCACTTGCCCAGAACAAAAACATTTTAAACACCAACACTTTCAAAACCTTTTCCAAACATGAAATATTTTCAAAATCTCAACCCTTTGTATACCTTCTTACGAACGAGAACTATTACAAAGTTTTCCTAAACGATGGCTCATTATAAAAATACTTTCAAAAAACAACACAAAGCACATTTTCAAACAAAGCAAGTGATCTAGCAAGCAACTAAGAGCCCGTAGATAACTACGGATGAAAAGGGTGCTAATACCTTCCCTTTTCATAATCTACCCCACGAACTCAGAAATAATCTCAAAGGTCTTTCCTGTTTTTTTCAGCTTTTCCTTTTGGATAAAAGAAAAGTTGGTGGAGACTCTTGCTAACTGCAACATTTCAATAAAACACAAAATACCTAAGTCAGTTCTCCCACCATATCACAGAACTGGCGACTCTGCTGGGGATAAATTTAAAAGTGGGGTTACCTTAGGGCTAGATCACCTTTACTTGCTTTCATTGTTTGACTTGTATGCTTTACATTTTAGTTCTTTGTTTGGGCTTAAATCCTCTACACAGATTTAGGATACCTTATAGGTAAGTAGCAATACGTTGTGGGAACTGTGCAGGGTATACCAATATGGTCTAAGAAATAGCTACGTTAGTGTGACATATTTGTGGGTACTGGTAGCCCTTGAGTAGTCAAGGAGAATACGGGGCCGCTGAGTGATGTCATGAAGCACTAACTAACTTTTAGAACATTTACTTGACCAACTTGGCCATTAGGACGTAGTGAGATGACCGGATTTGGTGCAGTCCGAAGTTGGTAGATAATCGATACTACACTCATTGAGGTTTGGCTTTTCAGGATATTTCGGTCGCCGTGAAATAGGCTTGTGCTGAAATAATGCCCGAGAAGACATACCAGTGATATTGGGATCCTTTAGAACCTGGTTACTATTACTAGGACAGGTTTGAGCCAACTAAACTTCAAGAGGGTATTTACCTACAAAACTCCATGCAAGCCTAAACCTAAAGACTTGTCTGCTTTGTGTGTATATGACTATTTGTACATAATAACTTGCTTATTTCGCATACTTGTACATAACATCATCACATCATACCATAACATTTTTCAATAACCATTTCAAGAATCTCAAGGGTCTATGATGTAGGGTCACATTGAACCAGACATCTATCAAAGGGCAAGAGAATTTATTTTTTTCTCTAAACAAACACCGTCAAAGATCAAGTACAACAAACTTGAGTCAAGGGCTATGACCCACTTGACATGGTGAGCCTAATTCTCGTGGAAGGACATCCACCGATACAAAGTTCTCCAATCAAAGTTGTAAGTGACTACTAACATTTACCCAACGATATCCTTGAAAGCATGCATCCATATATCATGCATCATATAATGGCAGGTTTATCCCATACAGGTCTCCTTATCTTCCTACTGTTTATTTTTGTAGAGATGGTTCCAGAGCAGACTATCAAGGACATCCAGGCTCAAAACGCTTAACTTTAAGAAATGTTCTTGAACCTATCCATGGGGCAAGAAGAAGTGAAAGCTCTCCTCACAAGGGGCATGGTCATGGGGAATTCGGAGGACACCAAGGATGATCAGTTGGAACGACTACAAACCGAGATAGCCATAATGAAGGTCTAAATCATGGGACGACTTGTGGGCCAGATGGCTCTTATCCAAAACTTATCTCAAGGACAAGAAGAGTTAAGGACCCTCGTCGACAAACTTCATCAAGACAGTTGCAACCGCATGAAACAAATGGTCAAGATTGGGGACTAGGCCACTACTCAGCCCCCTATGAGACAAAAGGCCAGTTTGGTAGAGAGTAGACCTTTCCAATTTGCTGCCATGTCACGAGCCCAATAACCACTTCGTCAACAAAGACAGGGTGATCAGAGTAAATGGGTCCCATCCGATAGGCAGTTTACCAAACTCGACATACCAATATTGCAAGTCTTACAACGCTGGATGAAGCTGAATTTGGTCACACTAAGGGATCCTCCTCAGAATCCCAGTACCTTCGCTCCTAGCTATCATCCTAATGCATTATGTGCATACCATTCCAATAATCCTGGGCATGATACAGATGAATGTTGGGATTTGAAAAGTAAGATCCAAGACTTGATTGACAGAGGAATGCTGGAGTTCACACAAGATGGCCAAACTGAATTCTCCTGCTGTCCCTCAAAGGCTCACCACTTAAAGTGACAAGTTCAGACAAAGAGGCTTTTTTTCATTTGAATTTTCAGTTGTAATTTATTTGTTTTGCTTAAACACTTATATATATGTCAGACTTTGGTTACTTTCATTAATGCATTGCATATGTTTGTCTTGAATTAATTCATTCGTTTTCATTACATTTAAACTATGCTTTTTATGACATTCAACTCTTTCTAAAATTACAAGCCTTTAGAGGGAGGATGACGAAAACAATGCCATAATCTCATACAATATGCTTTTGGACAGACCTTACTGATGATGTACAGGAGTTCTTTCAAATCCTAAACACTGGAGTTATAAGGAAGATAATCCCTAGTCAATCCCTTCGAGCCAAAGAAGTAGAAGTTTTCCTTTTTACACAAATTGGAACCTTTAATCAAAACCTGGGGTAGGGTAGTCTCTCAGTTAATTCAAATGTTCGCTCAAGTCGCAAACTTTCATTTCATAATACAAAGAATGACATCAAAAACTTTCCTTTGGAATCAAAAGACAGTGATTGTTCCCTACCAAATAGGCAGTCATTATCTCTAAAAAAGAAAAGCCCACTAAGTCAAAACCTACAAAGGAGACTTAAGAAAACTGGGGCATCCCGCTGATTGTAATCTCAAAACAAGAACAATCAGGCAAAAATTAGGGATAACAAATCAAAAGAAAGAGGTCACTACAAATCCTCAACAACATGAAAAATGTTGCAAGAAATGACCGCCTTCTGATAAACTTAACTTGTCCGAACCATCACCAAGACGCCATTCCAGACTTAATTGGGGTTCGAACGCACAACTAACTGAGTTTAGGACTGAAGAACATCATGAAGAACGGGAGGTACAAATATACTTTGAGCCTTATCCTTTGTTTCTTAAACCGTGAACCAAGTCACACTACAACCCTTTAAAAGTCCCAATTGAAGCATGGGTTAGTTCGAAATCATACTGTTACAAAAGGTATCCTAACTCCTGTAAGGCTTTACTCTAAATCCTGAGTTTAATTTTCTTACAAAATTTCTTGCTAAAAACGCATTTTCAAAATTTCAATACAAGCATAAACTTTGAATTATTTGAATATCGTGGTTTGCATATGGCTATTTGTTTGACAGCGAAGAAATTCACACAATGAATATCCAATGAATGAAAGCTCTCTCAGTGAACAAAGTCACTTTAGATGGGATGACATTTCCAATGACAAACATCCTATCAATAAGGGGGCATGACATTCCTCTATCCAGCACACCTGGGGCAGTCAGTCAAGATTCCAAGAAATCTCTCAAGAAGTGCAGAATAACCAGGGGCAGGTCTCCATCTAAATCACTTGGCGCATTGAATGCAAATCCCGACAAAGGGTTACGTACAATCAATTAGTTCTTGGAAGTGCCACAAACACTTGCTACTAGGGGCAGTGACAAATCACCCCAAAATCATTCTCATAGGATGACTCCCAGCAAGAGTTTAATCTCTGAAAACCTTATCCCTAGCTGAGTCGACCTCGAAAATCCTCAAGGATTTTCCCCAGTGAAGTCACCACCTCTCAAACAGACCGGCAATAGGGTTTACTTCCCCAACAAACAGCAGGTTTCCCTAGCTTGAGTTTGCCTCTCCGACTACTACAAATCAGAGGACCACAACTCCTCCACCCTAGTAGACTACTCTACAATCCCTAGCAAGTTACTGTGAAGTCTAGAAACCGACCAGATAATAGTTAACTTCAGTAAGTTGTTGTGAAGCCTGGAAACCGACCGAATAATAGATAACTTCAATAAGTTGTTGTGAAGCCTGGACCCGACCAGATATCAGTTCAACTTCATCCTTTCAAGAATTTGTTATAAAGCCTGGAATCCGACCAGATAATAATCAAATTCAGTCAGTTACTAAAGCCTGGACCCGACCAGATAATAGTTTGACTTTATCAGTTGCTGAAACCTGGACCTGACCAGATAATAGTTTGAGTTACTGAAACCTTGACTTGACCAGATAACAGTTAATCATAATTTTAAGTTACTAAAGCCTGGACCCGGCCAGATAATAGTTTGACTTTATCAGTTGCTGAAACCTGGACCCGACCAGATAACAGTTAATCTTAATTTTAAGTTACTAAAGCCTGGATCCGACCAGATAATAGTTTGACTTTATCAAGTTGCTGAAACCTAGACCCGACAAGATAATAGTTTGAGTTATTCAAACCTAGACCCGACCAGATAACAGTTAATCTCAAATTTAAGTTACTAAATCCTGGACCCGACCAGATAATAATTTGACTTTATCAGTTGCTGAAACCTGGACCCAACTAGATAACAATTTAAGTTACTGAAACCTAGACCCGACCAGATAACAGTTAATCTCAATTTTAAGTTACTAAAGCCTAGACCCGACCAGATAATAGTTTGACTTTATCAGTTGCTGAAACTTGGACCCGACTAGATAACAATTTGAGTTTTTGAAACCTGGACCCGACCAGATAACAGTTAATCTCAATTTTAAGTTACAAAATCCTAGACCCGACTAGATAATAGTTTGACTTTATCAATTACTGAAACCTGGACCCGACCAGATAACAACTAACTTTTAAGAGATAATTCCCAACTGGAGTAACGGACGAATAGAAATCCTGAACTTTTTCCCCAAGCAGAAATCAACACTCTCCAACAGAGTATTCTCAAACAAAGTCAATATTCCCCAGCAGAGTTCTCCTCAACAAAACAGGAATCCCCAGTGGAAACATTCTAAGCAAAGTTTGAAGACACACCTACTCTTCAACACCAGTCCGGGATTTAATGACTCCCCAACATTTGTAAAGGATTTATTTTCCCAGACAAAGATACACTTCAATAACATTTCACATTTCATACATCATATTTACATACATGATAAGTACATACGACACAATCTCATTTATTTTGAGAACATCATGACACCATTCATTTCATACATCATGACATTGTATACAACTAACATTTTACCTTTTCAGGAAAAGTTCAATCAATAGATGGCTACCATCAACCATTTTCAAGTTCCAGATTAATACCTGTAACAAGCCTGGAAAACTATTTGTGGACGAGTGATTGTAGATTAATACCTGTAACAAGCCAGGAAAACTATCTACATGGGCAAATTGAAGATTAATACATGTAACAAGCCAGGAAAAATATATTTCTTTCTAAGGTCAGAGATTAATACCTGAAACCAGCCAGGACAACTATCTCAACGACCAAAGACCTCCTCTGGTTAGATTTATTTCTTCCAGCTAATGAAAGGTGACCAAAAGACCTCCTCTGGTTAAATTTATTTCTTCCAGTTAATGACAGGCAACCAAAAGACCTCCTCTAGTTAGATTTATTTCTTCCAGTTAATGACAGGCGACCAAAGACCTCCTCTGGTTAGATTTATTTCTTCCAGTTAATGACAGGCGACCAAAGACCTCCTCTGGTTAGATTCATTTCTTCTAGTTAATGACAGGCGACCAAAGACCTCCTATGGTTAGGTTTATTTCTTCTAGTTAATGACAGGAAATCAAAGACCTCTGCTGGTTCAGTTTAAATCTCTCAATGGTTTATCCTGATTCTTTTTGTAGACATTACCTCTGGTTCAGATAAATTGTTCAAAACATTTATTTTGATTTCTTCTCCAGTTGAGTTCAGAATTTAGACTTAGTCTAATTTCTATAAATAATCACTCTGGATGGCATCTATAAGCCCATCTCCAACAACTATCCATCATTTCTCCAAATGGCATCTTTAAGTCCATTCCCTACACAATCAATCACAACATCATCGAGTGTAAATTTTTGGGCACTCTAGTGTTCAATCATCTTCCACCTTCAAGTCACGAATGGAAAATTCTCCAATCTAACTCTTCAGGTTTAAGAAGATTGAACAGGGGCAGCTGTTGTACCCCAAAATTTTCCCTCTCAATTCTAAAGGGTTTTCTCACAAAGATTCCCAAGATTCAAGCTTGCACAAGTGCATTGGGATTTTCCAGTACCAAAATTAATAGGAAACTATCAAAAAGGCAGAAAATAGATAAAAATAACATTTTAACAAATTTGGAGGAAAATAGGTCTCCTTCAATTCAGCACCCTTCGATTGGCTCTTGGCCTCCTTCGATTGCTTAAAATGGCTGCTAGCGTGCCTTTTTCTCTTGGGAATGTGACTTCTTGTTGCAGGCTTCAATTGTGTCTTTTGCTGCCTACATTTCTTGCTTTAAATACCAAGTTTCTTGGCCACAAGTGCCCCCTGCAAGGCAAACCCTTTGATTCACCAAGCATGATGCCTGCATGCTTTCTTTGAAAACCAATTTTTGCTGCCACAAGTGCCCCATGTAGGGCAAGCCTTTTGATTGGACAAGTATGCTTCCTGCATGCTTGAAATCGAAGGCCATAACCTGCTAGCTATATATGCCCCTTGCAAGACAAACCCTTTGATTGGACAAGTATGCTGCCTGCATGCTTGCAATCGAAGGCCATGACATGCTGGCCACACGTGCCCCCTGGAAAGAAATCTCTTCGATTGGGTAAAAGTATCTGCATCCAAAGCTTTGATTGGAATGTGGATCCCCTTCGAATCAGCTTGCTTCGAATCCAAGCTGAGCCATTCCAAGCAGGTTTCGTTTAAAGCAAATATGAGGAAATCTCGTGGCCTCACCCTACTTGACTGGCTATGTTGCTTCCAAATCTTTGTATAATCCGAGGGCCAGAAGCATAGGTCATATCTTCTGCACCCCAACTTCCAAAAGGCCCCCCACTTGTACTTTCATGTTACATATTTTATCATTTCTTTGCAAGGCTGGATTTGGACAACATGTCCATTCTTTCTCTATAAATAAAGGATTTTTTTGCAAAGGCTAGGGAGGATCTTTGGACCAGAGGAACGAATCTCCAAACTTTCACAAACACAACAAAAAACTCTCAAGTCCTTAAACACTTGCGAAGAACAAACCCAGAATCACACACTCACCTCTTTCGATTCTGAAGAACTCCCCACACTTCAGTCTCCTTCGAATCCAGTTGGAAAGAAACATAACACTTGTTCTTTATTCCTTCGAATCCAGCATCCAAGGCCTAGCTTCTGGCCCCTCCCTTCGAATCCAGGAGAAACCAGAGCCACCACTCAAGGCCCAGTTCAGATTCAAGGTTGAAGCAAGGTAAGTCATTCTTACCCTTGAACCTTTCGTTTCATGGCATAGCATGTGAGTAACTTTCCCTTTTGTTTGAAACATGTACATAATACTTTTTTCTTTTTGTTTCCACCCTCTTAATATATTTTCAGAACTAACCCTTTTGTTTGCTTCTTGTTTACCTAAACATGCTTTAAGTATTAAACTGTTTGCAAGACAAATACTAGCATGACCTTAGGCCATGTTGCCATTTAACATCTCAAACGAAAGAAACAATGGGAATTGAGTATGAAACGAAGCCTTGGGCTTCCATGCTAACTTCCAGGCCCAGCCAGAATGCATGCTCATGTTGATTTCAGTTCCAGTTAAAGGAGGCTGAGAAAATATAATCGAAGGCCATGACTTATTGATGCCAGCCTCAATCGAAGAAGGAAACAAGGCAACAAGGCAGAACCAGAAGGCACGCCCAGCTGCTGACAAGCCCAATCGAAGGCCATGACTTGCTGGATGCCAAGGCCCAATCGAAGGAGGCCAACAGAAGTAGAACCGAAGGCTGCTTCCCCCCACCCCCTAATCGAAGGAGCTCATTTTTCTTCCTTTTATCTTATTTTTGCCTTTATATTTTTATGCGTTTCAATATGGTTGTAATAGTGTAGGATTTATTTTTTGCACTTTTTATTACTTTTCTACAAATGCTAGTAATTAGTGTGTATGGCAAGATAAAACCAACAAGTAGACAACCCAAAAATCAAAGACAAAATGCATGTAAATCAAACACACTTTGCACACATGCACCCTTAGGGTAATCTCACTTGTTGCCTCATAAAAATAGTCATGTCTCTCGAACATGGGCGTTTTAGCAAAGACCCTCGATAAAAGATCGTAGTCCCTCGATGACCCTCGATGTTGCCTTTGGTAAACAATCTAGTCCCTCAACGACATTGCTAAAACGTCCCATAGGTTGCCTTCTATGACTATATAAATGTCCCACGCCCGTCCCTTCACATCCAATGACGGGCCTACTTATTAAGACAATGGTATGATAGCAACATCTAAAGGAGGAGGAAAAGAATATCTAAGACCTTTTGAGTAGGTAGATTGATCCTAGTTGCTCACTTGCTTACAACAAAAACATTTTAAACACCTACACTTTCAAAACACTTTCAAAACCTTTTACAAACATGAAATATTTTCAAAATCTCAACACTTTGTATACGTTCTTACGAACGAGAACTATTACAAAGTTTGCCTAAACGATGGCGACTTTTCAAAATACATTCAAAAAACCACACAAAGCACATTATAAAACAAAGCAAGTGATCTAGCAAGCAACTAAGAGCCCGTAGATAACTATGGATGAAAAGGGTGCTAATACCTTCCCTTTTCATAATCTACCCCCCGAACTCAGAAACAATCTCAAAGGTCTTTCCTATTCTTTTCAACCTTTCCTTTTGGATAAAAGAAAAGTTGGTGGTGACTCTTGCTAACCGCAATATTTGCGATAAAACATAAAACACCCAAGTAAGTTCTCCCACCGTATCACAAAGACAAAGAAACCAATGGGTATCCTGAATATGGGAAGGAGATTTAGAGGACCAGCAAAGCAAGCTCTAGACTTCACAATCAGGAAGAGAAGCCAAAATAAGAAGACCACAACCCAGGGACTGATGAAGAAGAAGCTGATTACTCTAAAGAACAATATCCCCCTACTGATGACAAATACAAACAGCTGGAGGATCGTCTCAACGCCGTGGAAATTCAGAGGGTACCTGGCTTGGGTTTTGAATAATTAGGGTTGGTTTCTGCAGTGGTCATCCCACAAACATTCAAAGTTCCCACTTTTATAAAATATGACGGTGTTTCATGTCCCAAGCTTCATATAAGGTCTTATGTTAGGAAGATTCAACCTCACACCGCTGATAGGAATTTGTGGGTGCATTTCTTCCAAGAAAGTTTATCGGGGACTTAATTGGAATGGTTCTATCAGCTGGAGGGAACCAACATCCGCACCTGGGAGGATCTGGCTGCTGCTTTCTATAAGCAGTACCAATACAATGCTGATGTCGCTCCAACCCGTACTCAACTTCAAAGCATGTCTATGGGTTCTAGAGAGGGCTTCAAAGATTATGCCCAGAAATGGAGAGATCTTGCAGGAAGAGTCCAACCTCCTATGTTTGATAGAGAGCTGGTAGATATAATCTTGGGTACATTGTCTGGTCCATTTTTTAACCACTTGATCGAAAGCTCTTCGGCTGGGTTCACCGAGCTGATATTGACAGGTGAAAGAGTAGAAGATGGAATCAGAAGTGGGAAAACTCAAGTGGTTGTGTCTTCAAATGTTATGAAGAATCCTTTCAACTAGAAGAAAGAGGCTACTTCTATGTACGGCAAGAAGGGTCATGGTAAAGAAGATCGTAATCATGTTGTGGGGGAAGTTATGATTTCTAATCCTACACTAGTGCGATAACAACAACAGGGTAATCAACGAAGGCAAGACGAGCCCAAGAGACTGTTTACTAAAACCAACATGCCATTGTCTCAATAATTGCAACACATGTTGAGGATGAATCTGATTACGTTCATATAATCTCATCCAAACCCCAAAACTTCTTCTCCTAACTACAATCTCGATGCAAGGTGTGCCTATCATTCTGGAAGTCGTGGACATGATACTAACGATTGTTGGGCGCTGAAATACAAGATTCAAAATATGAATAACGCCAAGGAGATTGAATTCGACCCTCCTGAGACTCCCAACGTGATCATTGCTCCCATGTCGAATCATGGCCAAGATTGAGAGTGTTTATTTCATTTGAATTTTCAAATTGTAATTTCTTTTGATTGTTTGAACACTTATTTCATGTCAAACTTTGTTATTCCATTAATGAATTGCATATGTTTGTCTTGAATTAATCCGTTCGTTTTCACTATACCGAAACTATGCTTTTACTTCCTTTTTGTGATATTCGGCTCTCGATTGAAAGCTGTAAGCCTTTAGAGGGAGGGTGACGAAAATGATACTATAATCTCAACAATATGCTTTTGAACAGACCTTGATGACTATGTACATGTGTTGTTTCAAATCCTAAATAATGGAGTTATAAGGAAGATAATATCTAGTCAACCCCTTTCAGCCTACGAAGTAGGAGTTTTCTTTTTCACACAAATTGAAACCTTTAGTCGTAACCAGGGGCAGGGTAGTTTCTCATTTAATTCAATGGTGCATTCAATCGTAAGCTTTCCCTTCGTACATGACGAGTAGTGTCGGAGGTATCTGTGATACGGTGCCCAGAACCGGGACTGTTTTGAAATCCTGGTTTACGTTTTGCGTTTGTGTTCGCAAAATGTCGCGGTAAGAAAGAGTCGCCACCGACTTTTATTTTATCCAACTGGAAAGGAAAAAAGCACAGAAAAATTCATTTTTTTCGAGATTTTGAGTACGGGGGGTAGATTATAGAAAGGGAAGGTATTAATACCCTTTCTATCCATCGTTTTCCACGGGCTCTTAGGTACTTGCTTATCATTTTAAAAAATTGCTTCCGTGTTTGTGTGTTTTGAAAAGTTTTTGTTTTACTTCGTTTTAACCCTTGTATCAGTCCTCAAGAGTGTTACGAAGTTGTTTTGAAAACTTGTTTGAAAAGAGTGTAAGTGTGGAAAAGTTTGATTTTGAGCAAGTACCTACTAGTATCTACCTACTCGAGAAAGAATGTTTCTGTTCTTGTTTCCTTTAGACAACGCTATCCTACTTATTTGAGAAATAGGAAGCAGCGTCGTTGGAGTTGTAAGGGTCAAATCGAAAGGGACGTACGATCACTAAAGCAATGTTAGGACGTCTTAGTTATAACCCTAGTGTCTTAAGATCATATTCGAGGAAACATTTCCGAGGCAACATTTCCGAACGGGACTTTTGATCTTTGTTTAGACAAGAGGGCGACCACAAAAATATCCTATACTTAGTGATCATTTACCGAAGGCAACCGAAGTAAGAGTATACCCTAGGAGTACGCATGTGCGAGTGATTTGATTTCAGTTATTATCTTTGCACATTTAGGGTTTGCTAACCATTTTAAAATTAACATACAGTCTTGTCATGCAATCCTATTATCATACATCTAACAGTTAATATTTGCGAAAATTAAAATGCGAGAAATAAAACTACGCTATTACAAGGCTTCGGGGAGGGGGATTAATTACATAGCCAAAAACCCGTAAAATAATAAATAAAAGAAAAATCCTAATTAAACTATTACATCCCATGAGCAGTTAAATTAATATCGTAAAAATAAATAAACGCACATGTGATACGGTGGCCAGAACCGGAACTGTTTTGGGTTGCTGGTTTGCGTTTTGCGTTTGTGTTTGCAAAATGTCGCAGTAAGCAAGAGTCGCCACCGACTTTTATTTTATCCAACCGGAAAGGAAAAAAGCACAGAAAAATTCCATTTTTCGAGATTTTCTGAGTACGGGGGGGGGGGGGGGGGTAGATTATAGAAAGGGAAGGTATTACCATCCTTTCTATCCATGGTTTTCCATGGGCTTATAGGTACTTGCTCATCATTTTGAAAATTGCTTCTGTGGTTGTGTGATTTGAAAATTTTTTTTCTTTTACTTCGATTTAAACCTTGCTTCTGTCTTCAAGAGTGTTACGAAGTATTTTTGAAAACTTTGTTTGAAAAGAGTGTAAGTGCGAAAAAAAAGTTTGTTTGTATTGAGCAAGTACTTAAGAGCTAATCTACCTACTCGGAAAAAAAGAATTGTTCTATGTTCCTTTCCTTTAGACAGCGCTATCCCACTATTAGTGATTAGGTAGTACCATCGTTGGAGTTTTAAGGGTCAATTCGAAAGGGACGTACGATAACTAAAGCAATGTTAGGACGTCTTAGTAATAACTCTAATGTCTTAAGATCAATATTCGAGGAAACAATTCCGAGGCAACCTTTCCAAGGAAAATTTGATCTTTGAGACAAAAGAGCGACCACTAAAATACCCTATACTTAATGACCGTTTATCAAAGGCAACCGAAGTGGGAATATACCCTAGGAGTGCGTATGTGCGAGTGATTCAATTTCAAGTTTATTATCTTTGCACATTTAGGGTTTGCTAACCGTTTTAAATTTTACATACATTCTTGTCATGCATCCCTATTACCATACATCTAACAGTTCAATATTTGCGGAATTTAAAGTGCGGAAAGTAAAGCTACGCTATTACAAGGCTTCGGGTATTAATTACATAGCCAAAAACAACCCGTAAAAGAAAACGATAAACGAAAGTAAAGGTCCTAATTAATCTATTACAACTTGTAAGTAATTACATTAATATGGTAAAAAATAAATAAAGCGCGTGCGAATAGAGAATGAAAGGGAATTAGGGTTTTGACCCCGTCTAACCTAATTAAAAGAAAAAATTATTTTTGTTGTTTTTGATTATTTTTAAGAAAGAGAATAAGGTTTTTTAAATTAAATACAAATCTAATTAATAATTAAATTAATTAAAGAAAATAATTTACATGACCTATTTTTATATTTTTGGTTATTTTTAAGAAAAAGAAAATAGAATTTAAATTAAACTAAAACCCTAATTTCTAACTTGTTTTAATTTATTTACAAAATAATTAAAGTTACCCTAAAATTAAATAAACTAATTAAATTATTATTTTTTTGATAAAAAATAAACCTAATCCTAATTGGATGAAAATATTATTTTTGTGATGTTATTAAAAAAGGAAAATGATTTTTATGTTAGTAAAATAAATAAATAAATTAAATCAAGAAATAAAAAGAATAAAGGAAAAGAGATATGGGCCTGAGAAATAGCAATTCTGGGCCCAAAAGGAATTAGTCCATGTTGACTTCTTGGATCCCCTGCTGCATGTTGACCAAGGCCTTTGGTGGACCTTCATATGATAGCCATCAGATCTGGCTTCCTGGACATCTGGCTGGTTGGATGATGATGGACCATGGTGGTCCTCCCACCTATACACGCGCCTGATCATTGAAAGAAAAACAATATGAAATAATGGGGGGACCTGGGATTCGAACCCAGGTCCTGAAGCCTATTCCACTACCTCTTCACCAACTGAGTTACACGTTCTATTTGTACATAGAAAAATAATAAATGATAATATATAATAATGCAAGTTAGTGGGAAAAAAAGCGCCAAAATTCAAATGGACAAGTAATATGGTGCCACGCAGGTCGTCCCTGTCCTCTCTCCGTTGGTAAAAGTTAAAAACTTTTACCTACGGACACCATTCGTCGCTACATCCATGGCTTGTTTCAAAATCTTCCATGGGCATGATAAATGGAGTCTAAGGCCATGGATTGATTCGTCTTGGCCTATTGAGCACGATGTTTCCCTTCTTGAGGGCCAATTTTATTTGTACCAAAAGATCCTAAAACGAAGCATAAAACCCTAATAATGGCAAATTCTGATACAGTCCACAAAAATGCAATTGAATGTTATAGTTAGCTTGCAAATGTTTCAAGGAGCAAGAATATATAAGTATTTCATGCTATAGATGCCAAAATCATACAATTCGATTTCAAGAAGAAGCCATTGTCGTGGCTGACTTAAAGTGGGGTTTTAGCGCAGGAAAATCCTTGTTCTTGATTGGTATAGCTTGCTTGTGATCCCAGGAAGTGAATGAGATGGTCAGGGAGCCTTGTAATCGCCTGGAAGTGTGAAATCAAGTCAGCATTTTTTTTGTAATTTTTCCATGTTTGTTCTGCCTTTTCACGCCTCCAAAACCTTGTGTGTTAGGTCTGCAAATGTTCACTATATACTGAGGAATGAATTAGGGTTGCCAAAGTATTCTCAATCTTTATCCATTATGGCTTTTGATCTTGATTTGATTCACTTGAAATATTTCTAAAAATAGGACAAAACCAATATTTTGTGCCCACTTATTCCTTGCACTAATTCCTTCACTTGCAAGCTGGATATAGGACCTGGAACATGCACAAGATCTTGAGGTTTCAATGATTTGGATTTTTCCATGATTTGTTTTGATTTAAATTGATTTAATTGCAATAAAAATCAAAATAAATAGAAAAAATAGGATAAAGACAAATGGGAAGAGCTAGGGCTCGTGGACCATGCTACCAACTCAAAACAAATGCAAAAAGTTAGGCCCATTTGGCAAAAATTGCAATTTGAGGCATTTTTTACTTTTGGCAATTTTGCAAAAAAGGCCAACTTCACCAATGCATAACTTCCTCAATTTTGACTCTTTTAAGGTTTTCTTGGACTTTTTAGAAAGATTGAGATGTCGTCTAAGCAACCCTTTCGGTATCATCCGAATTTGGTCTTCCATGTTCATGTATGAAGCTTTGACAAAAAAGGTGTTTTTGTTGACTTTTCAAAATGACCTATAATGTCAAAATTTATAACTTCTTGTGAGTACATATTTTGAACTTGGGAGATGAAGATGAATTGTAGGGAATTGCATCCTATTCAAAATGAGCTTTTGATGGGTCATTTCTTATAAAGTATGAGAAAGTTATGCTTGGTCAAAGTTGAGTTGACTTTTCCTACAAAACCCTAATTTAGCAACTTTTGGGTTTTGATGAATTGTGATAAATCCTTGATGAATCATGATCAACCCTTGATCAAATGATGAATAATACTTCAAAATGAGGAAGTTGACCAAAAATCTTGAAGTTTGACTGTATATAGGTCACAGTTGACTTTTGCCCTAGCACAGTCGATTTTCAGGCCTTTGAGCAATTGATTGAGCAAAATTTCTCTGCAAGGCTTGAAACTTGACATGGATGATCTTGAAAACATATTATGGAAATGGTGAGAATTTGGGATCCCTTGGAATCAAATATCTTGATGCAATATGAAACCCTAATTTGAGGTAGACTACCTTAGGAGAGAGCTTGTCTGGTTAACCCTTGGACTTCCTTGAGCAATTTGAAGACCTCACTTGAAATATTTTGAGAAATATGGGAGGGAAAATTTTGGGGTACAACAGCTGACCTTGTTCAATCTTCTTAAACTTGAGGATGTAGATTGGCTTTTCTGCGTTTCGTGATCCGAAAGTGGAAGATGATTGAACATTAGAGTGCCCAGAAATTTGCACTCGCATGAAGTGGTAATTATCTTGTGATGTCAGGAATGGGCTTACAGATGCCATTTGGAAATGGATGACAGGAGACGGGCTTAAAGATGCCATCTGAAGGAGTGTCGATCGCATAAGAGATTCCTTAGCAAGAGCCTGTATACCTGTTGTTGAGGAAGACTTCGTTGGGGAATGCTGATCTCTGTCTTGGGAGAAGTAGAATTTTAGGAGCTTCGGTCGTCCGTTATTCTACTGGGGAATCGTTTCTTGGTCGAAGAGGTGAAAATGAACTACTATCTGGTTGTAATCCAGGCTTTATAGTGATAAGATCGATTGTTTTCTGGTCGTAATCCAGGCTTTACAGTGACTTACTGGGGAGATGAGATTAAACTTGCTATCTGATCGTAATCCAGGCTTTGCAATTTCTCATTTCTTATCCGGTCGTAATCCAGGCTTCAGAAGGAATTCAGTTGTTATCTGGTCGCATCCGGGCTTTAACTTGAATTTAGGGCATACTAATATCTGGTCGACTCCGGGCTTCTTAGTAATTGTCCAGGTAAAATTGCTATTTGGTCGAAATCCAAGCTTCGCAATGTCTTGTACCGCTATTTGGTCGTAATCCAGGCTTCACGATGTTTTATACCATTATCCGGTTGAATCCAGTCTTCATGGTGTCTTGTACTGTTATCTGGTCGAATCCAAACTTCACAATACCTCACTTATAATCTGGTCGTAATCCAGGCTTCAGAAGAAATCAAGTGGTTATCCGGTCGCATCCGGGCTTCCCTTTGACTATTGGGCCTACTAATATCCGGTAGAATCCAGGCTTCATTGTAATTGGCCGGGTAAACTTCCATTTGGTCGTAATCCAAGCTTCATAGGGCCCCTCACTGTTATTTGGTCGTAATCCAGGCTTCAGTGCTTTTTACAGCTATCTGGTTGTAATCCAGGCTTTGCGACGTCTCATAGCATTATCTGGTCGAAATCCAGGCTTCATGGTGTTTTGAGAAACCAAGATACTATCCGGTCAAACCCGGGCTTCATAACTTGCATTAAAGATATGCCACTATCTGGTCGAATCCAGGATTCGTACTATTCTTGGCTGCTATCTGGTCGTAATCCAGGCTTCACAGGAACTTATATTGCTATCTGGTCATAATCCAGGCTTCACAATAATTTGTTGAGCTGTTATCTGGTCGTAATCCAGGCTTCACAGCTTGTGTTCATGATATACCACTATCTGGTCGAATCCAAGCTTCATGGTGTCTCGTAATTCTATCTGGTTGTAATCCAGGCTTCACAGAAACTTGCTGGGGATTAAACTATTATCCGGTCGAATTTATGCTTCATAGCCTGCTTTTAAGAGATACCACTATCTGGTCGTAATCCAGGCTTCGCAATATTCTGATACTGTTATCCGGTCGTTCTCCGGGCTTCACAATATGATGGAGTAATTAAGCTACTATTCGGTCGTACCCGGGCTTCATAGCTTGAACTTTGTGAGAATTTGATTATATCTTTTCCTGAAATGTAAAGAATTAGTCGTATATAATGCCATGATGCATGACATGTATTGAGTAATGATGTTCTCAAAATAAATGAGATTGTGTTGTATGATGCGTATATGCATGTCATGATGTATGGATGTGCAATGTTCTCGTGATGTTTTCTAGTTGGGGAAAATAAATCCCGGATTGCTGCTGGAGAATATAAAGAGTTTCGCTCGCTGGAGATAACGATCGAAGATGAATTGAGAATATCCTAGCGGGAGAATGATTCTGCTGGAGAATAAACTGGCGAGAAAAATGACCCTGTGGGGAAGAGATACTCTGTTAGGAGATCTGCTGACTTGGAGAAATAACCTCGACTGGGGATGAATTACCATTGTTGGCTATGATAAACTCTGTCGGGGATAAAGTTTCTATTTGTGGAAGGAATAAACTCCATTGGGGATGGTCTTCCATCGTTGGTGAAAGATGAACTCTACTTGGGGAGAGACTTACCAACTCATTCGCGATTGCAAACCTCAGCTGGGGAGAGTTGATAATACTGTATTCTGGTACTTCCTACTCTGCGGGGAGTGTATGCATTTTTAATCATATTCTTCAGCTAGGTCTATCCCTGTACCTGGTGTATAGAGAAACTGTAACGCTCAAACATTTCTTCTTTGCTCCTGTTTCTGGAATTACGAGTAACCGACTTTTGTTTCACATGTAAATATTTATGAGCAGCGATTATTGTCAAATGCATATATCAAAAATGAATCATTGGATGTTCTTGCAAAAAAAACAGAAAAAGGAAAATAATTTGAAATTTCTTTGTGAAAATGAATTGTATTGATTTTGAAGTTAGCCTGTAATAGGCGTTTTGTACAAGAGGCTGACGCCCTAGTAAGAGAACGCCGCCGAAATATAGAATTTATACAATTTGTGAAAAGCAAAGAAAAACAACTATGTGAACAATCCCACTGGGTTCCAACTCTGCTATTGCCTTTATATCTTCGAGCGTCTCATCACTTTTCTACTTGGTTGAAGGTAGATCAGATTGATCGGCACCGTCCGAGCTTGATAGTCGATACCGAAATCTGGTTGCAAGATGATCCAATGAGACATAGTGTTACGCTTTAATCCCTAATTTTTGCCTGGACCGCCCTTTCGGGTTTTCGGTCCACCGAGATACCCTTTTTTTCCCAAGCCGCCTTTTTAGGTTTTCGACTTGCCGGGTGTACAGTTTTTTTTCATTTTTATCCCTTATTTTTGCCCGAACCCTTTTGGTTCGCCGGGAAGCCCTTATTTTTGCCTAGGGCAGTCGACCTATCGGCTCTTTGATTATGCGTAGTAGTTTTCACTATGTCTGCATTGACGGGGTGAGGAAGGTCGTCACCATACATGGTGGTTAAAATCATAGCTCCTCCTGAGAAAATGTTCTTAACCACAAATGGCCCTTCGTAAGTAGGGGTCCATTTTCCCCTGGGATCACCTTGCGGCAGTATGATGCGCTTGATCACCAGATCCCCAATTTGATATTCTTATCGTCTGAATTTCTTGTTAAATGCCTTGATCATTCGCTTTTGATACATCTGACCATGACAAATAGCGGTAAGTCTCTTTTCATCGATTAAGTTCAGTTGATCAAGCCGGGTTTGGATCCAGTCGTCTTTGCTCAAACTTGTATCCTTTATAATCCGGAGAGGGGGTATTTGGACATCAATGGGTAAGACTGCCTCCATGCCATACACCAAAGAGTAAGGTGTTGCCCCTATCGATGTCGGCACTGAGGTACGGTACCCACGAAGAGCGAATGGTAACATCTCGTGCCAGTCTTTGTATGTCACCATCATCTTCTGCACAATCTTCTTGATGTTCTTATTAGCCGCTTCGACAGCCCCATTCATCTTCGGCTGGTAGGGAGAAGAGTTGTGATGCTGTATTTTAAACTGTTTGCAGAGCTCGGTGATTATCGTATTGTTGAGATTTGTACCATTGTCTGTAATGATCCTCTCAGGTACGCTGTATCGACATATCAAGTTGTGTCGGATGAACCGCTCCACGACATTTTTGGTTACTATAGCAAAGGAAGCTGCCTCAACCCACTTCGTGAAATAATCAATAGCCACCAGAATGAAACGGTGCTCGTTAAACGCAGTAGGTCTGATCTCGCCGATCATATTGATGCCCCACATTGCAAAAGGCCAAGGAGCTGTCAAGATGTTCAGAGGAACGGGAGGTATGTGCACCTTATCAACATAAACTTAGCACTTATGACAGGTCCGAGAATGCTGATAACAATCGGCTTCCATGGTAGACCAATAATATCCAACTTGTAGGATTTTCTTTGCCATGGTATGTCCACTGGAATGAGTCCCAAAAGTACCTTCATGTAACTCTGCCATAATCCTTTCTGCCTCGTTCTTGTCCATACATTGCAGTAAGGTTGAGTCATGGTTACGTTTGTAAAGGATACCATTACTGATGAAGAACTTCACAGCGAACCTCCTCAGAAACTTCTTATCATTAACGGATGCACCCTCGGGGTACTCTTGAGCCTCAAGATACCTCCTTACTTCGTGGAACTAGGGTTTATCTGCGACCTCTTCAGTCTCAATGTCACAGTAATGTGCGGGTTCGTCCATGCTCTCAATGGTAATCCGGGGAGCTTCATTGTCCCACCTGACCTTGAACATAGAAGACATGGTAGCTAGTGCGTCCGCTAACTGATTCTCCTCTCTTGGGAAGTGTTCAAAGGTTATCTCCTCGAAGTGTGGAAGCAATGTCAATACATACTCCTTATAAGGAATAAGATTTGGGTGTTTTGTATCCCACTCGCCTTTGATCTGACTGATCACGAGAGCGGAATCTCCGAATACACTCAAGAACTTAATCCTCAGGTCAATAGCTGCTCGAAGGCCCATGATGCATGCTTCATACTCCGCCATGTTGTTGGTGCAGTTAAAACATAATCGGGCGGTGAATGGAGTATGACAGCCTTTAAGAGATATGATCACGACGCCAATGCCATTACCCAAAGCGTTTGAAGCTCCATCAAAGTACATAGACCATCGGGATCCCTCCTCGGGTCCTTCATCCGGTCCAGGTTCTTCACAGTCGGTCACCAACATGATGTTCTCATCCGGAAACTCGAAATTCATAGACTGGTAATCATCCACGGCCTGATGTGCCAAATGATCTGCCAACACACTCCCATTGATTGCCTTTTGGGTTGTGTATTAGATGTCATACTCAGTTAAGATCATCTGCCATCTTGCTATTCTTCCGGATAAGGCAGGCTTTTCGAAGATATACTTGATTGGGTCCATCTTTGATATCAATAGGGTAGTGTGAGTCAGCATATACTGTCTCAGCCGGCGAGCAGCCCATGCCAAAGCGCAGAAAGTTTTCTCGAGCAACGAGTATCGGGTCTCGCAGTCGGTAAACTTTTTGCTAGGTAGTAAATAGCATGCTCTTTTCGGCCAGACTCGTCATGCTGCCCCAACATACACCCCATTGAATTGTCGAGTACTGTCAAGTATAAGATCAAAGGTCTTCCTTCAACTGGAGGCATCAAAATAGGTGTCTCTTGGAGATATTCTTTGATCCTTTCGAAAGCGGCCTGACATTCATCATTCCACTTTACCACTTGATCTTTCTTTAGCAGCTTGAAGATCAGCTCACAAGTAGTAGTCAAATGTGAAATGAATTGGGCAATGTAATTCAACCCTCCCAAAAAGCCTCTGACTTCTTTTTCTGTTCGGGGAGCTGGCATCTCCTGTATAGCCTTCACTTTTGCAGGATCCACTTGAATACCTTTATCACTAAGAACAAAACCCAACAGCTTACTAGACCTCACTCCGAAGGTGCACTTGTTCGGGTTTAACCTTAACTTATACGTCTTCAACCTGTCAAATAGCTTCTGAAGATGGTCAATGTGTTCTTCTTTAGTCTGGGACCTTGCAATCTTGTCATCAACGTAAACCTCAATCTCATGGTGAATCATGTCATGGAACAAAGCGACCATGGTGCGCTGATAAGTTGCCCCAGCATTCTTCAACCCGAAAGGCATTTCCTTGTAACAAAAAGTTCCCCACTGCGTAACAAAAGTTGTCTTCTCCATGTCTTCGGGAGCCATCTTAATCTGATTGTAACCAGAAAAACCATCCATAAAGGAGAAGATCTTATGTTGCACGGTTTTGTCGACCATAACATCGATGTGAGGAAGTGGGAAATTATCTTTGGGGCTCGCCCTATTCAGATCTCTATATTCCACACACATTCGTACCTTACCATCCTTCTTAGGCACCAGAACCACGTTGGCAACCCACTGCGGGTAGGAAGTAACAACTAGAAACCCGGCGTCAAACTGTTTCATGACCTCAACTTTAATTTTCTCAGACATCTCAGGGCGCATACGACAGACCTTCTGTTTTATCGGAGGGCAGTCTTCTTTGGTTGGTAGGCGGTGAACCACAATGTCTGTATCTAACCCAGGCATATCTTCATATGACCAAGCGAAGATCTCAACATAATCACGCAGCATCTGTATCAACTGTTGCTTGACACTAGGCTCCAGATTTATACCTATCTTGACCTCTTTCTTGTCTTCCTTGGTACACAAATTTACTGATTCAACCAGATCTTCATGGGGCTGTATGGCCCTCTCTTCCTGTAGTAACCGTCTAGCAAGTTCCCCAGGCACTTCACAATCATCCTCACCTTAGTCCTCGGCTTGGTTGATCGGGTTTTCAAAGTCATAACTGGTAGTAGCAGAGTCGTTATCAGTGGGATCCAAAGTGGATGTGGACCTATATTATGATATGTGAGTGTGTGTAAGACAAATAGCTGTTTTGATAAAGTGCAAGATAGAAAAGAAAAACAGGGAGCGTAAAATTTGTAATGCAAGAAAACGTCCAATGCTTTATTGATGATATATGAAAATGACAAATAATAAGCCCTCACAAAAAAAGCCAAAGTGCCTCGGGCAAGGCACCGGGCCGTAAAGTATCAAATTGTCTGTTACAAATATCAAAACAAAAGTCTATTATTGTGTAATAAAAGAAATGGGAACGAAGTCCTTCTCCGTCCAATTGTTCAAGCCACCATTGGTAGTCGGGTAAATCCAGCTGTCGATATCTGACTCTTCTTCATCATCCTCAATTGCATTCACTCCCTGATTACTGATGTGCAGATGAGGTCTTCTAATCCGCGCACGCCGAACAACCCTTTGAGCTTCTGCAGTAAAACCCAAACCAAACTTGTCAGTCTTGTGTGCAAAGTCAGAGAGTTGGCCCCAATTTGCAATCCCACCTTTTTCAATCACAGCCCTAGCATCCTTGAGGGAAGCCATCTTCATTGGAGGTTCTTCAACAGCAACTTCAGTCGACGCCAGAGTTTGAGGGAATTCTTCAAAATTCTGACATGGGGTTTCGATAAACTCTCCATTCAACTCCATATACAGAAAGGAGTTGAGATGACTCACCATGTACTCCTCTTCTCCTCGTACCGTAACAATCTTCCCTTTTACTGGATATTTTAACATCTGATGGAGCGTAGAAGTCACTGCCCCAGCTTTATGAATCCAAGGGCAACCCAGCAAACAAGAATAAGATGGTCGGATATCCATCACATAGAAAGTAGATTCAAAAGTCTGAGAGCCGACTTTAATAGGAACGTCCACCTCCCCGTGCACCATCCTTTTGGACCTGTCAAAGGCCCTAACCACAATATTACTTGGCTTCATAACCAACCCTTCACAGTCAAAACGGTCTAGTGCTTTCTTTGGTAAAACATTCAATGAGGACCCAATATCCACCAGTACATGGGCCAAAGTAGTGCCCCTGCACTCGATCGAGACGTGCAGAGCATCATTGTGATTTCTTCCTTTAGCAGTCAGATCTGTGTCTGAGAAACCCAACCCGTTGTCGGTAGTCAAACTAGCTACACAGTCTTTGAATTGATCAGTAGAGGTTTCCTGCGGCACATGCGCAGTCTTGAGGAAAGCAATTAAAGCCTTTACATGGGCTTTAGAACAAAATATCAAGGATAACATGGAGATTTTTGACGGGGTATGCCCCAACTGCTCGACTACATTGTAGTCGCTCTTCTTGATAATCTTCAGAATTTCCTCTATCTCCTGCTTAGAGGTTTCTACAATAATCTTCTTAGGTGCCTCCGTCTGGGCAGGCCCACCTGTAACTTCTTTTCCCAAAGTGTCAGATGACTCGGCGACAGGGGTGATAACTGGAGTAAGAATTGGAACAATAGCTGATGTATTGGAAGATGGAATGGCAACAGGCTTTTGAATAGTCGGAGGGGAAATCTCAGGAGAGAAGAGTCTTCCACTTCTAGTGACCTTGTTAGACCCGACAATATTGCTGATATTAGCATCAGCCTCTTCAATCTTCAAGTCTTGTTTGATCCCATGATAATACACATCGGCCCCATAGTGCCATAAGACAGCCTTATCCGAAGTCTATGGGATATGACCAGGAATAGTAATGATCAATGGAGCAACTCTTGGAACCGATGTAATCCTAACAGGCTTTCTCGAGGAAGCCTTTGAAGGATTGGCGGAAATGGTTATGATGGAAACATCTTCAACAGGAATCAACAGAATCAAAGTTTTCTCGAACAGGATCTCTTTGTTATCCATCAGGCGCTGAACACCTGATTTCAGTAAATAGCAACCGGCAGGTAGGATGGAACATAGATGGCAACCTTCGCTACAACCCGAAAATAAACCGGCCAACAATAGATTCTTCTTAACAGTCATCAACGGAGTAGAAATGTCTTCCACGGAGGTCACAAATGGATCCTCGTCCACAGCATTTACTCAATTACCATGCTTGGGCATAGGAGCAGTTATGACGTTGGGTTTCTCTGGTGCGTCAAACTCAATTTCTTTGGCCTCAATCAAATCTTGCACCTTATTCCTCAAAGCCCAGCAGTTGTTCGTATCATGACCCGGGCTATCAGAGTGATAGGCACAACGGGCGTTTGGATTATATAGTAGAGATGTGGTGCTGGGAATCTTTGGGGCTTCCCTCAAAGTTACCAGGTTGGTCTTCAATAACTGCGGTAAAATTTGAGATAAAGTCATACTGAGCCGAGTATACTGTCTCTGCGGTCTCTCTATTCTTCGCTGATTATTACATTGTGGGGCAACAGTGGGTCTTGATATTACTACCGCATTCACTACTTGATGGCATTCAGGTCTATTTTGGCTCCTCGAGCTGTAAACTGCACTAGCTTCCTTCTTGAAAGGCTTCTTTTCTGTACTTGATGAAGCACCCTTCTGTATGTTTCCACTTATGATACCAACTTCTACTCTTTCCCCGGTCATAATCAATTCAGTAAACCCAGATGATGAACTACCGATCAGATGATTGAAAAATGGACCAGACAAGGTCCCGAGAAACATATCCACCAACTCCCTATCAGACAAAGGGGGTTGGACTCTTCCAGCCAGATCTTTCCACTTCTGAGCATAGTCCTTAAAGCCTTCGCTTGCACTCATAGACATACCCTGAAGTTAAGTACGTGTGGGAGCAAGGTCGGCGTTGCACTAGTATTGCTTGTAAAAAGCAGCATCAAGGTCCTCCTAGTTGCGGACATTAGCTCCTTCCAATTGATAAAACCATTAAAGTTGAGTCCCTGACAGACTATCTTAAAAGAAATGAACCTAGAGATTTCTATCAGCAGTGTAGGGTTGGATTTTTCTGACGTACGAGCGAAGATGGAGTTTTGGACAGGACACTCCATCGTACTTAGCAAAAATCGGAGCTTTAAACTTGTGAGGGATCACCACTCCCGATGCCAGCCCTAGATCTCCAAAATCCAAACCCGAAACCTTCTAAACCTCCATAGCACTTAGACGATCTTCAAGTTGTTTGTATATATCCTCAGTAGGAGGGTACTGTTCGTCATCAAAATCAGTGTCATTATCAGAGACCACAAGACTATGACCCTTTCTTTCCTCTTGATTCTCTCCTCTTCCAGATGAATGAGACAGATCAGCTTCCTGTTGTAACCTGTATCCAAATCTGTGATCCATATTCAGCAGAACCACCTTCCTCCTCTTCTTCTTCTTCTTCTCCTTTAGGATGAGAGTCTTCAAATCCTGTTGTCCTTTGGCCAAGTTCAAGAACATCTCCTGGAATTGAGCATTCTGTGCTTGAAGAGCTTTGATAGCCTGATCAGTAGGTATTTCAGAAGACATTATGTGCTGAAATAAACAGCGAAGAAGATAAGAAACCTGTAATGGTACCTCTAATGAGGTGCATGATAATGGAATGCATATGGAATGATTTCAAAGACTTTGGGAGATTCAAATTTGCAAACCAAAATAAAACACACTTTATTAGATTAAACTTGTAACAATGTTTAACAATGCCTTTCAAGGCGTTACAAAAGAAATAACTGAAAAGAAAATCTAAACTAGAAACAATAAAAGAAATCAGAAATCCCATGGCCGTTTTCCTTTCGTGCTGACATAATCATTGTTTGTCCTTTCATTCTCAAGCTGCCTCGTGAGCTTCAAGATCTTTCTTTCCTTCTCATGATACTTCTCCCGGTAGGTATCCCTTTCTTCCTTCAACTGGATCCAGGATCTCTTTAATGCCCCGAGATCAGTAGGCATATAGGGATAGAGGACTGTATAAGGAACACCTTCTTCATTAGTATGCTCCACAACCACTGCCAAAATAACTTCATAGGGCATCCCTAGCTTTTGAGCACGGGCTCGAACCCACTGGAGATAAGGTTTCATAGGGAGAGAAGTCTTCGGTCCTAGCTCGTGAGGGTCAGACCTGTTCACCATTCCCCAAGCCCGTATAAACCTTCGACGATACTCATCCACGTCCCCCTTGTAGTCAAAGACAATATCTGTCAGAAGTAGCTCATGAGGACCATCTCTCTGAGTGCGACCAAACTGTCGTAGAGCCAAGCAAGGACTGTAGGTTATTCCCCCTCTAATTCCAAGCAATGGGACATTAGGGTATTCCTCACATCGATCAGTGACAGCTACTCTTTCCATATCCTTAAAACTCCAAAGAATGTCCGTGTGGGCAAGGGACATTATCCTGTAAGCCCAACCTAACCCTTCCTCATTCTTCAATACAGACTTGGGGAGGTGCGAAATAAACCACCTCGCCAGCAGCGGCGTGCAACACATGAGGGTCCCCCTTCTTCGCACAGTACGATTATAGAGAGCATGCAGAATGTCACCTAGAAGAGTAGGCACTGGATTGCGGGACAGGAAGATCTTAACCGTATTCACATCTATGAAGGAATCTGGATTCGGGAAAAGAACCAATTCGTAGATGAGTAGAGCCAAGATGTCTTCGAAAGCTTGAAAATCTAAGTTATCCCATAACTGTTGAGCTTGATCCATTAGAAACTTGGCCAAGAAACCTTTAATCCTGCTCCGTGTCTCCCAATTGGATACTACATCAACCCTTTTTAAATGTAAGGCTGAAGCAATATCCTTGGGTCTAGGAACCTCCTCCAAACCTGTGAAGGGTGTCTGCTCGAGGATGGATATACCCAGTAAGTCAGAAAACTCCTCCAAAGTGGGCACTAGCTGATAATCCGGGAAGGTGAAACAATGATACACCGGATCAAAGAACTGGAAAAGTACGCTCATCATCTGCTCATCCAACTTTAAAGTGACCAGGCTAAGGAGATGACCATGTCTTCTAACAAATGAAGAAGTATCAGGAACTTTTGAGACTAACTCTCTGAGTTGAGCAGGGATTTGCACGAAGTTAACCCGAATGGTGTTTCTGCGCACGGAAGCCATGATCTGCAAAACAGAACAAAGATAAATCCCCTCGGTCTTTGAAATGGTTAGTATGCATGCTATGTCATGATGCATGATGTCATGATAAAACACACAACATGTATAGCAGGTAACAAACATGGTAAAGGCAAACAAGTCACACAAGAGCCCTTAAGTTTCAGGCTTGCATGGAGTCTAGGTACTACCCTCTTGAAGTTCAGTTGGTTTCAACCTGTCCTAATAATAGTAACCGAGTTCTAAAGGTTCTCAATATCACTGACCATCCTCCATCGATCATGGTTTTAGCTCACACAATCTTTTCTTGCAGCCGGAACTATCTCGAGAGTATGGTCTCAATGAGTGTAGTATTGAGCATCAACCAGTTCTCAGATCTATACCAAGGCCAACTATCTCACTACTTCCTATGGCCAAGTTGGTCAATTATAGGTTCTAAGGTCAGTTGATGCTTAACGACCCATATATCAGCCCCGTATTCTCCTTGTTTCTCCACAAGGGATACCGGTACCAACCAATGTGCCACATCAACGTAGCTACTACTTCAACCGTATCGGTCTATGCTGTACAGTTCCCTCACAGTTTATTGCTACTTACCTAACAGGATTTCCCCAGATTCGAGTTAGGATCTATAGTAACTCCGATACAAAGCCCACAAAGATAAAGCAATCAAATCAAACAATAGAAGCAATATGATGAACTAATCCTAAGGTATACCCCACTTATTTATCCCCAACAGAGTCTCCAGTTCTGTGATATGGTGGCCAGAACAGGGACTGTTTTGAAATACTGGTTTGCGTTTTGTGTTTTTGTTCACAAAATGCCGCGATAAGCAAGAGTCGC
The DNA here is from genome assembly GCA_948472305.1 of Vicia faba. Taxonomy (NCBI): domain Eukaryota; kingdom Viridiplantae; phylum Streptophyta; class Magnoliopsida; order Fabales; family Fabaceae; genus Vicia; species Vicia faba. The sequence goes on from OX451741.1 coordinate 851,893,323, forward strand.
CACCGACTTTTATTTTATCCAACTGGAAAGGAAAAAAGCACAGAAAAATTCCTTTTTTCGAGATTTTAAGTACGGGGGGTAGATTATAGAAAGGGAAGGTATTAGCACCCTTTCTATCCGTGGTTTTCCACGGGCTCTTAGGTACTTGCTCATCATTTTAAAAAATTTCTTTCGTGTTTGTGTGTTTTGAAAAGTTTTTGTTTTACTTCGTTTTAACCCTTGTATCAGTCCTCAAGAGTGTTACGAAGTTGTTTTGAAAATTTGTTTGAAAAGAGTGTAAGTGTGGAAAAGTTTGATTTTGAGCAAGTACTTACTAGCATCTACCTACTCGAGAAAGAATGTTTTTGTTCTTGTTTCCTTTAGACAGCGCTATCCTACTTATTTGAGAAATAGGAAGCACCGTCGTTGGAGTTGTAAGGGTCAATTTGAAAGGGACGTACGATCACTAAAGCAATGTTAGGACGTCTTAGTAATAACCCTAGTGTCTTAAGATCATATTCGAGGCAACATTTCTGAGGCAACCTTTCCGAGGCAACATTTCCGAGGCAACATTTCCGAACGGGACTTTTGATCTTTGTTTAGACAAGAGGGCGACCACTAAAATATCCTATACTTAGTGATCATTTACCGAAGGCAGCCGAAGTAAGAGTATACCCTAGGAGTGCGCATGTGCGAGTGATTTGATTTCAATTATTATCTTTGCAAATTTAGGGTTTTTGCTAACCATTTTAAAATTAACATACAGTTTTCTCATGCAATCCTATTATCATACATCTAACAGTTAATATTTGCGAAAATTAAAATGCGAGAAATAAAAGCTACGATATTACAAGGCTTCGGGTATTAATTACATAGCCAAAAACAACCCGTAAAAGAAAATGATAAACGAAAGTAAAAGTCCTAATTAATCTATTACAACTTGTGAGTGATTACATTAATATGGTAAAAAATAAATAAAGCATGCGCAAATAGAGAATGATAGGGAATTAGGGTTTTGACCCCGACTAACCTAATTAAAAGAAAAAATTATTTTTGTTGTTTTTGATTATTTTTAAGAAAGAGAATAAGGTTTTTTAAATTAAATACAAATCTAATTAATAATTAAATTAATTAAATAAAATAATTTACATGACCTATTTTTATATTTTTGGTTATTTTTAAGAAAAATAAAATAGAATTTAAATTAAACTAAAACCCTAATTTCTAACTTGTTTTAATTTATTTACAAAATAATTAAAGTTACCCTAAAATTAAATAAACTAATTAAAAAAGGAATTGATTTTTATGTTAGTAAAATAAATAAATTAATTAAATCAAGAAATAAAAAGAATAAAGGAAAAGAGATATGGGCCTGGGAAATAGCAATTAGGAGGTGTGTTAAAAGCAACTCTGGGCCCAAAAGGAATTGGTCCATGTTGACTTCTTGGATCCTCTACTGCATGTTGACCAAGGGCTTTGGTGGACCTTCATATGATAGCCATCAGACCTGGCTTCCTGGACATCTGGCTGGTTGGATGATGATGGATCATGGTGGTCCTCCCACCTATACACGTGCCTGATTATTGAAAGAAAAACAATATGAAATAATGGGGGGACCTGGGATTCGAACCCAGGTCCTGAAGCCTATTCCACTACCTCTTCACCAACTGAGCTGCACGTTCTATTTGTACATAGAAAAATAATAAATTATAATATATAATAATGCAAGTTAGTTGGAAAAAAAGCGCCAAAATTCAAATGGACAAGTAATATGGTGCCACGTAGGTCGTCTCTGTCCTCTCTCCGTTGGTAAAAGTTAAACACTTTTACCTACGGACACCATCTGTCGCTACATCCCTGGCTTGTTTCAAAATCTTCCATGGGCATGATAAATGGAGTCTAAGGCCATGGATTAATTCGTCTTGGCCTGCTGAGCACGATGGTGCCCTTCTTGAGGGCCAATTTTACATGTACCAAAAGATCCTAAAACGAAGCATAAAACCCTAATAATGGAAAATTCTTATACAATCCACAAAAATGCAATTGAATGTTATAGATAGCTTGCAAATGTTTCAAGGAGCAAGAATATATAAGGATTTCATGCTATAGATTCCAAAATCATGCAATTCGATTTCAAGAAGAAGCCATTGTCGTGGCTGACTTACAGTGGGGTTTTAGCACAGGAAAATCCTTGTTCTTGATTGGTATAGCTTGCTTGTGATCCCAGGAAGTGAATGAGATGCTCAGGGAGCCTTGTAATCGTCTGGAAGTGTGAAATCAAGTCAGCACTTTTTTGTGATTTTTCCAAGTTTGTTCTGCCTTTTCACACCTCCAAAACCTTGTGTTTTAGGTATGCAAATGTTCACTATATACTGAGGAATGAATTAGGGTTGCAAAAGTATTCTCAATCTTTGTCCATTATGGCTTTTGATCATGATTTGATTCACTTGAAAAACTTTCTAAAAATAGGCCAAAACCAATCTTTTTGTGCCCACCTATGCCTTGCACGAATTCCTTCACTTGCTAGCTGGATATAGGACCTGAAACATGCACAAGATCTTGAGGTTTCAATGATTTGGATTTTTTCCATGATTTGTTTTGATTTAAATTGATTTAATTGCAATAAAAATCAAAATAAAATAGAAAAAATAGGATAAAGGCAAATGGGAAGAGCTAGGTCTCGTGGAACATGCTACCAACTCAAAACAAATGCAAAAAGTTAGGCCCATTTGGCAAAAATTGCAATTTGAGGCATTTTTTACTTTTGGCAATTTTGCAAAAAAAGTCAACTTCACCAATGCATAACTTCCTAAATGTTGACTCTTTTAAGGTGTTCTTGGACTTTTTAGAAATCTTGATATGTCCTCTAAGAAACCCTTTTGGTATCATCTCAATTTGGTCTTCCATGTTCGTGTATGAAGCTTTGACAAAAAAGGTGTTTTTGTTGACTTTTCAAAATGACCTATAATGTCAAAATCATAACTTCTTGTGAGTACATATTTTGAACTTGGGAGATGAAGATGAATTGTAGGGAATTGAATCCTCTTCAAAATGAGATTTGGATGGGTCATTTCTCATAAAGTATGAGAAAGTTATGCTTGGACAAATTTGAGTTGACTTTTCCTGCAAAACCCTAATTTAGCAACTTTTGGGTTTTGATGAATTGTGAGCAATCCTTGATGAATAATGATAAACCCTTGATAAAATGATGAATAATACTTAAAAATGAGTAAGTTGACCAAAAATCTTGAAGTTTGACTGTATATAGGTCACAGTTGACTTTTGCCCTAGCAAAGTCGATTTTCAGGCCTTTGAGCAATTGATTGAGCAAACTTTCTCTGCAAGGCTTGAAACTTGACATGGATGATCTTGAAAACATATTAGGGAAATGGTGAGCATTTGGGATCCCTTGGACTCAAATATATTGATGCAATATGAAACCCTAATTTGAGGTAGACTGCCTTAGGAGAGAGCTTGTCTGGCCAACCCTTGGACTTCCTTGAGCAATTTGAAGACCTCACTTGAAATATTTTGAGAAATATGGGAGGGAAAATTTTGGGGTACAACAGTATCCTTCCAAAACAAAAGATGGTGATGGTTCCATATAATCATTAAAATAGGAAGTCATTATCTCTCAAAAGAAAAGCCCGCTAAGTCAAAACCTATGAAGGAGACTTAAGAAAAAACTAAGGCATCCCGCTGACTGTAATCATAAAAGAAAGATTTCAGGAAAAAAGTAGGTGTGATCGGTGGATCTGGAACTGACTGTTTAAAGCTGGTTCGCGAAATGTCGCGGAAGCAAGAGTCGCCACCGTCTTTTATTTTCTCCAATATGGAAAGGACAAAAGCACAGAAAAATTCCTTATTGAGATTAGCTCTCGGTTCGGGAGGTAGATTTATAGAAAGGGAAGGTGTTAGCACCCTTTCTATCCATGGTTATCCATGGGCTCTTAGATACTTGCTCATTTGTGTTTTCAAAATGTTTGTTTTCTTTTCAAGATGAGTGGGTTTGAAAAAGTTCCGTTTAAAATTTCAGTTCGACTCTTGTATCAGTCCTCAAGAGTGTTTGAAAAGTTGTTTTTGAAAGCTTTTTGCAAAGTGTCGGTGTGAAACGAAGTTTTTGATTTGTTTTGAATTAGAGCAAGTATCTACGAGTCATCTACCTACCCTAAGGAATTAGTCTGTGTAAATGTCCTTAAGGTAGTGCCATCCCACCATTGAGAGGTAGGTAGCACCACCGTTGGAGGTGTTCGGGTCAATTCGAGTTTAGGAACAGTGTGGTCACCAGAGAAATAGTAGGACACCTTAGAAGCTACCCCCATGCCATGTTCATGGACATGAGGACTTACTAAAACGTCCTATACTCGACGACCACGTTTCGAGGGGCAAGGCAACAATAAGGCGTACCCTGGAAGTGGTGTGTGATTTGTGTGTCATTTTCAGTTATTATTTGTCTTGTCATGCATTGGTGATCTACGCTTTGATTTTATTTGGGCATACATTCTTTCATGTGATAGTTAGCAATTTAAAGGTGCGGGAATTAAAAGTCCTACGCTATTACAAGGCGCGGGTCTACATCGCCAAATTAAACAAAGACCCGATTTGAATAAATAAAATACGGAAAATAAATGTCCTAATTATCTATTACAAGGCTTTGGGGAAAATACATTATATTTTAAAAAAGGAAATAAAAGTAAACGTGCGAAAAGAAATAAAAATCGAGAGTGCGAGGGCGTTGGACCCTTTAAGGAAATTAAATTAAAATTAAAGGTTAATTAATAATTTAAGGAGAAAAGGAAGTTATTTTTGTGTTTTTTTTGTATTTATGAAAAAAAGGAAGATCAATTGAAATTAGAAATTTAAATAAAAACCCTAATTCTAGTTTGTTTTTAATTATTAAAGAAAATATTTAAGTTTTGACCTAATTAAACCTAATTATTTAATGACAAGTTTATTTACAAAATAATTAATAATTAATAATAATAAGAAGAAAAATTTAATTATTGAGAAAAGAGTAAAAATGCTAGAAACCCTAATTTTTATGTTTTTTTTAGTTATTAAGAAATAAATTAAAATTTAAACCCTAAATTAAAACTAAATTGATTATTAAATTTATTTACAAAACTATTTATGAATAAAAAAAAATTAAATAAACATATTTTATTTTTTTGACTTTTCTGATTTTTTTATGTCTTATGAAAATTATTTTGAAATAAATTAAATAAAAGTGATCAAAAGAATAAAAGAAAAAAAAAAGAAAAGAGAAGAAAAGAAATTAAAAAATATACAAACATTGGGGGGTTTTCAGGCCCTTTTGGAGGTGTTTGCAAGCAATTTTGGCCCACTGATCCCAAGCCCATGTTGACTTTCAGCGCTTGCGTATGACATGGTCAACTAATGTGCATGATGGACCTCACATCCTGACCTTTGGATTCATCTCCTGGGACGTGTGGCAGGCCTAGGCGTTGGGTGTTTGATAGACCACTGAAGAGCATGCTGCATTGGAACAGATTAGAGGAAAAAATATGAAATATACAAGGGGACCTGGGAATCGAACCCAGGTCCCAATACCTGCCTGCCAGCGTGTTTACCAACTGTGCCATTGAGTCACTTTGATATCATAATGGATAATGAATAAGATATGTGAGAAAGTGCTGGTAGCTTGAAAAACGCGCTAAATTCAAATCGTCCACTCTGGCTGAGACACGTCTTCCTTCTTCTTTGTTTTACCTGAAAACATGAGATATATAGCGGGGGTTTTAAACCCCCACTAACCCTAAACCAGGAAAATAGCAAATATCATATAATCAAAAAGAAAAAGGGCGCGATGGTTGGTTTCTACTTGTTTGCAAGTCCTGATTTCATTGGTATAGGTCTTATGGTCCAATTATTCCTGATATGCAAAGCCCCAAAGTTAGAGCTCTGAAACCCTAGGCAGCTTTCATGGTGGATTCACGTACAGGGCTTAAAAACTCAATTGGATGGCACCATTAGCTTTAGAATGATCAGGTTAGTATAAATCAAGCATTAAAAATCAACAATACTGCATGAATCGTGAAACACGAATATGAAAATATTTGGGAACAGGGCAACGTGATTCTACCAGTTCTGGATGTATGGAGACTTGAAAAGTATTGAGTTACGTCCAAAAAGGTCCCATCAAGCCTTTGGAATACTTTTTAGGCCTTGAAAGGAGCTCTCTCTATGAAAACAGTTTTCAGAATTTTGTGAAAAAATGCAAAGTTGTTTTGTGTTCTTGGGCGTCACTTGCCTCTTCTTATGATTAGGTTTTTTGTTTGCATATGTATGAGGAATGAATTAGGTCAACAATCCAAGCCTATAATCCTTTGCATTCATGTCTTTGAGATTTTATTTTTCAAGCATCTTTTTCAATCTTTTTCATACCTTTCTTATGCCAATCATTGAAGATTCTTGCCTTTTTGAGTATGCACGAAATATTGAGGTCATGATGAGTGGATATGCTGCACAAAAAGGTTTGGAAAACATGATTTGCTATTTTTGTCATATTTTATTTTAATTAAATGAACTAATAATAATAATAATTCAAATGATTAATCAAAAATGATAAAATAACTCCCTTTAAAGTCAATGGGTCGTGCATAGCTTTTGGGTGATGATTCTTGGAAGAAATTGTGGCCCATTAGCAATTTTGAGGCATTTGAAGCAAAGTTGACTTTTCAAAATTCCCAAAAATTTCCCAACTTCCACAAGGCATATCTTGCTCAATGTTTAAGCTTTGATCATGTTCTTGGACATTTTGGAAAGGACTTGAAGTCCTCTAACCAATTCCCTTGGTCCCATGTCATTTTGATTTACCAATCTCAAGTTATGCTCTTTGACTTAAAGTGCCTTTTTGTTGACTTTTGAAAATGACCTATAATGTTGAGATTGTTAACTTTTTGTGAGAGCATTTCTTGGACTTGAAGTGTGAAGAGGAGTTGTAGGAAATGTCATTCTCTTCAAAATGAGCTTTGGATGGAATTTTTCTGATAAACCATGTGGAAGTTATGCCTTGGTCAATTTGCAGTTGACTTTTTCAACTATCCAAATATAGAAACTTTTGCATCTTGAGACTTTTTGAGCCATGCCTTGAGAATCATGATCAAGAATTGATCAAATGATGTTTGTGGCTTCAAAATAAGATGTTGACCAAAAATTTTGACTTTTGACTGTCAAATGACCATTTTGCCCCTGCAGTTGACTGTTGAGCAATTAGGGTTTTTGACTGTGCAATTTTGTGCTGTGAGTCTTGAAACTTGACATGAGGATGCTTGACAATGTTTATGGGCATGTGGGACTTGATTGGACCCTTGGAAACTTCAACTTCTTTGCCAGAACCAAAACCCTAGTTTTTGACTGTTAGGAGGCCATTGGACTGTGCAACCCTTGGGAGATTTTGAAGCATGCTCTTAGCAAACCTTGAAGAATATGGGAGGGCAAATTTTGGGGTACAACAGTTGCCCCTGTTCAATCTTCTTAGACCTGAGGATGTAGATTGGCTGACGTGCCTTTCGTAATCCAAAGGTGGAAGATGATTGAACACTAGAGTGCCCAGAAATTTGCGCTCACATGTTAGCAGTGTGATGTGGGGAATGGGCTTACAGATGCCATTTGGAGATTGATGGATAGGAAGATGGGCTTACAGATGCCATGTTGAGAGGTGATGGATAGGTGGATGGGCTTATAGATGCCATCTGGGTGTTGATCGCGTAAGAGATTCCTTAGCGAGAACTTGCGTACCTGAAAAAAGAAAGATAATTACCTGGCCTGTTACAGGAGTTGATCTTCGAACTCTTTGTGTAGATGTGCCCTGACTGGTTATAGGAATTGAATCCTTAGGCCTCTTCAGACGTGCCCTGGCGAGATACAGGAATCGAGTCTGGAGCTTTAAAAGGTGATGAATGAATCAGGGATGGTTACTAACTCAATAGGACGATGAGAGAACCTTGGGCGATTACTACCTCAACAGTAACAATGAGAGAATCTGGGGCGATTACTACCTCAATAGTAACGATGAGAGAACCTGGGGCGATTACTACCTCAACAGTAACGATGAGAGAATCTGGGGCGATTACTACCTCAACAGTAACGATGAGAGAACCTGGGGCGATTACTACCTCAACAGTAACGATGAGAGAACCTGGGGCGATTACTACCTCAACAGTAACGATGAGAGAACCTGGGTCGATTACTACCTCAACAGTAACGATGAGAGAATCTTGGATGTCTTCTACTGAGTCTTCATCAGAAAAATCTTTAGGAATCGATTTAACTGGACCCGAGAAGGCCTTTGACTGGGTAAGAATCAAAAAAATGTTTAGGAGTCGATTTAACTGAACCAGGCAAGGTCTTGGAATCTTCAACTGGAATAAGAATCAGGGAGATCTTAGGGTCGATCTGACTGAACCAGAGAAGGCTTTTGACTGGATAAGAATCAGAAAAATCTTTAGGAGTTGATTTAACTGAACCAGGCAAGGTCTTGGAATCTTCAACTGGATAAGAATCAGGGAGATCTTAGGGTCGATCTGACTGAACCAGAGAAGGCCTTTGACTGGATAAGGCATCAGAAAAATCTTTAGGAGTCGATTTAACTGAACCAGGCAAGGTCTTGGAATCTTCAACTGGATAAGAATCAGGGAGATCTTAGGGTCGATCTGACTGAACCAGAGAAGGCCTTTGACTGGATAAAATCAGAAAAATCTTAGGGTCAATTTATCTGAACCAGAGAAGGTCTTGGACATAGCTGAGAACTTGACTGGATCTTTCCTGAAAGGTAAAGGTCAGTCATACGCAATGCATGATATGGATCAAGAAATGATGTTCTCAACACAAATGAGATTGTATGTTCATGATGCGTATATGCATGCTATAATGTATGGAAATGCGATGTTTATGAATGTATGTTTTTTTCTAGGAAAGTAAATCCTTGACGGGTGCCGGGAAGTCACATCCTGGGCTGATGTTGGAGAATAGTGCTTTGTTGTTTCCGCTAGGGATGATAGTTGCAAGAATACCGGTCGGAGAAGATAACTCCGTTGAGGAATAAACTTGGCGAATGGATTACTCTGCGGGGAAAGAGTTATTCTAGCGATCTTGCTGGGGAACAATACTCTGTGGGGAGAGAAGTACTTTGTCGGGACGTTGATGGTAACTTCGCTGAGGATACCGTCGTTATGTCGGAAGTGTTAATAGACTTCGCTAGGGATAAGAAAGACTTTACCGACGACGATCTTTCCATGGCTATTGGCTGAGGATAACCCAGTTATATCCTGGTAGGGAAATAACCTTTGAATAAAGTCGGGGACGCGTTCGTGCTCTGTAGGGGGGGAGCTTCCAGAATCTACTGGGGATAAGCTTCCTGCTGGGGAGATGATTCAACCTTTCATGGGGAAATCTTGATTGGACTCTCCTGGGGAAATTTTTGAGATCTATTGGGAAGTGGCTCCGCTGAATATCTGGTATACCGCCGGGGAAAAATCTTAGATCAAGACTGCCGAGGATGCTTGTTAAGAATGTCCGTATATTGTGCTGAGGAATGTTGGGATCTGCTGGAGGATACTCAACTTCCTTAAGGCTGATAGTATAACTTTGCTTGGGGAGAGTGCATTGACTTGCTGGCTCACTCTCTGGGGATTTAAGGTATACTGGTTATGTTCTTCAGCTGAACTTACCTTGGTACCTTGGTGGACAAAACAATTAGATCGCTTAGACCACTCATTATTGCCCCTGTTTCTAATGTTACCTGTAATTAATCCTTTGTTTCGTATGCAAATATTTACGAGTTAACAATTATTGTCAAATGCATATATCACAAATTGAACCTTGGACGTTCTTCACAAAACAAAACAGAAAAAGGAAAAAACAAAAGGCAATTTGTCTGAAAAGTGTATTTATATTGATTTTTGAATTTGCCTGTAAATAGGCGTTTATGTACAAGAGGCTGACGTCCTAGTAAGAGAACGCCGCCGAATCAAAGAGTTTATACAATTTGTACAAAGGGAAAATAAAACAGCTATGTGAAAAGAATAATCCCACTGGGTTCCAACTCTGCTATCGCCTTTATATCTTCGAGCGTCTCATCACTTGATGACCTAGTCGAGGATGAAGCTGATTGATCGATGCCGTCCGAACATGATGTTGTCGGATTCTGGATGCGAAGTGATTCAATGAGACATAGTATTACGCTTCAATCCCTAACTTTTTCCTGGACCGCCCTTTCGGGTTTTCAGTCCACCGGGATACCCATTTTTGCCCAAGCCGCCTTTTCAGGTTTTCGACTTGCCGGGTGTACAAATTTTTTTTCATTTCATCCCTTCATTTTGCCCGAACCCTTTTGGTTCGCCGGGAAGCCCTAATTTTTGCCTAGGCATGTCAACCTAGCGGGTCTTTTATCATGCGTAGTATCTTTTTACTATGTCTGCATTGGCGGGGTGAGGAAGGTCGTCACCATCCATGGTGGTTAGGATCATGGCTCCTCCTGAGAACACATGTTTAACCACAAATGGCCCTTCGTATGTAGGGGTCCATTTGCCCCTGGGATCACTCTGAGGAAGGATGATACGTTTGATTACCAGATCCCCAACTTGATATTCTTATGGTCTGACCTTTTTGTTAAATGCCCTGATCATCCGTTTTTGGTACGTTTGACCATGACAAATAGCAGCAAGTCTCTTTTCGTCAATTAAGTTTAGCTGATCAAGTCGTGTCTGGATCCAATCGTCTTCATTCAGGTCTGCATCCTTCATTATCCGGAGAGAGGGTATTTGCACTTCGATCGGTAAGACTGCCTCCATACCGTAGACCAAGGAGAAAGGAGTTCCCCCGGTTGACGTCCTTGCTGAGGTACGGTACCCATGTAGAGTGAATGGTAACATCTCGTGCCAATCTTTATAAGTCACTGTCATCTTCTGTACAATTTTCTTAATGTTCTTATTTGCTGCTTCTACAGCCCCATTCATCTTCGGCCGGTAAGGAGAAGAGTTGTGGCGCTGTATCTTAAACTGCTCACAGAGCTCAGTGATCATCTTGTTATTAAGATTGGTACCGTTGTCTGTAATGATCCTTTCAGGGATGCCGTATCGACAGATCAAGTTATGCCGAATGAACCGTGCCACCACATTCTTGGTTACAGTAGCATAGGAAGCTGCTTCAACCCACTTCGTGAAGTAATCGATCGCTACTAGGATGAAGCGATGCCCATTGGATGCCGTGGGTTTAATCTCGCCGATCATATCTATGCCCCGCATTGCGAAAGGCCAAGGTGCAGTTAGGACATTCAGAGGAACTGGAGGAACGTGCACCTTGTCTGCATAAATCTGGCATTTGTGACATGTCCGAGAATGTCGGTAACAGTCGGCTTCCATTGTGGACCAGAAATACCCTGCCCGAAGGATCTTCTTTGCCATAGTGTGCCCACTGGAATGTGTTCCGAAGGTACCCTCATGCAGCTCTGCCATGATCCTTTCTGCTTCGGTCTTATCCACACAACGCAGTAAGGTCGAATCATGGTTTCGCTTGTACAGGATGTCGTTGCTGAGGAAGAACTTTGCTGCAAACCTTCTCAGAAACTTCTTATCATTTACAGATGCACCTTCAGGATACTCTTGAGCTTCCAAGTATCTCTTCACCTCATGGTACCAGGGTTTTTCAGTCACTAACTCTGCCTCAAGATCACAATAGTATGCCGGTTCGTCCAGTTTCCAGATAATGACCCGGGGAGCCTCATTGTCACATTTGACTTTGAACATGGAAGACATCGTAGCCAACGCGTCCGCCAACTGATTCTCCTCTCTTGGGAAATGTTCAAAAGTTATCTCTGTGAAGCTGGGGATCAAGGTCAACACACATTCTTTGTAAGGAATAAGATTCGGATGTTTCGTATCCCACTCGCCTTTGATCTGATTGATCACGAGAGCGGAATCTCTGAAGACACTCATAAACTTGATCCTTAAGTCAATCGCAGCTTGGAGACCCATGATGCATGCCTCATACTCCGCCATGTTGTTGGTGCAGTTGAAACATAGCCGGGCAGTGAGTGGAGTATGAGTGCCTTGAGGGGATATGATCATAGCGTTGATACCATTACCCAAAGCGTTGGAGGCTCCGTCAAAGCGCATAGACCATCGGGATCCTTCCTCAGGTCCTTCATCCGGTCCAGGTACTTCACAATCAGTCACTATCATGATACTCTCGTCTGGAAACTCGAAGTTCATTGACTGATAGTCGTCTACTGCCTGATGTGCCAAGTGGTCCGCCAATACACTTCCTTTGATGGCTTTCTGAGTTGTGTACTGGATGTCGTATTCTGTCAAGATCATTTGCCATCTTGCTATTCTCTCAGACAGAGCAGGCTTTTCAAATATGTACTTTATTGGATCCATCTTTGAGATCAACAAGGTAGTGTGAGTCAGCATATACTGTCTCAGCCGGCGAGCAGCCCATACCAAAGCGCAGCAAGTTTTCTCAAGCAGTGAGTATCGGGTCTCACAGTCGGTAAACTTTTTGCTAAGGTAATAAATGGCATGCTCTTTTCGGCCAGACTCGTCATGCTTCCCCAGCACACACCCCATTGAGTTGTCAAGTACTGTCAGGTATAGTATCAGAGGTCTTCCTTTAACCGGTGGCATAAGGATGGGTGGTTCTTGGAGATACTCTTTGATTCTGTCAAAAGCGGCCTGACATTCATCATTCCAACGTACTACCTGATCTTTCTTCAGCAGCTTGAAGATTGGTTCACAAGTAGCAGTTAGGTGTGAGATGAACCGAGCAATGTAATTCAGACGTCCTAGAAAGCCTCTGACTTCTTTTTCTGTCTTGGGAACTGGCATCTCTTGAATAGCTTTAACCTTGGCAGGGTCCACTTGAATACCCTTGTCACTTACGACGAAGCCTAGCAACTTTCCAGATCTTACCCCGAAGGTGCACTTGTTCGGGTTCAACCTCAGCTTGTACAACTTCAGACGGTCAAACAGCTTCTGTAGATGGTCAAGGTGTTCCTCCTCAGTTTGGGACCTTGCAATCATGTCGTCGACATACACTTCTATCTCATGATGGATCATGTCATGAAATAAAGCAACCATGGCATGTTGGTAGGTTGCCCCAGCATTTTTCAACCCGAATGGCATGACCTTGTAGCAGAAGGTGCCCCACTGAGTAACAAAGGTAGTCTTCTCCATGTCTTCAGGAGCCATCTTGATCTGATTATACCCTGAAAAACCATCCATGAAGGAAAACACCTTATGCTGAGCAGTATTGTCAACAAGAACATCAATGTGAGGTAGAGGGAAGTCATCCTTGGGGCTGGCCCTGTTCAGATCCCTGTAGTCGACACACATTCTGACCTTACCATCTTTCTTTGGTACCGGCACTACATTGGCAACCCACTGAGGGTAAGAAGTTACTGCAAGAAACCCGACATCAAACTGTTTCATAACCCCAGCTTTGATCTTCTCAGACATCTCTGGACGCATACGGCGGACCTTTTGCTTAACCAGAGGGCAGTCTTCCTTGGTAGGCAAATGATGGACCACAATGTCGGTATCCAACCCAGGCATGTCTTCGTAGGACCAGGCGAAGATCTCCACATAATCATGTAACGTCTGAGTCAACCGTTGCTTCATGTTGAGCTCCAGGTTGGCACCAATCTTAACCTCCTTTCTGTCTTCCTCAGTACCCAGATTTATCGTTTCCACCGGCTCTTCATGTGGTTGAATTGCCCTCTCTTCCTGGAGTAACAGTCTTGCAAGCTCGCCAGGCACTTCACAATCATCTTCACCTTCGTCTTCCGCTATGTTGATCGGATTTTCGAAGTCATAACTGGCAGTAGCAGAGTCGTTACCAGTCAGATCCAGAGTGGATTGAAACCTGTATGGGTGAGTGTGTGTAAATACAGCTGTTTTGCAATATATAAAGAAAGGAAAGAAAGAAAAGGAGCATAAGATTTGAAGTGCGAGAAAACGTCCAAGATCTTTATTCATGATATATGAAATGACAATTAATATGCCCTCACAAATGAAGCCACGGTGCCCCGGGTAAGACACCGAGCCATAGAGTTTCAATTCATTGTTTATTACAAATAACAAAAACAAAGGAATTCATTACTGCGTAACAAAAGTAACAGGAGTATGATCTTTCGCGGTCCAATTGTTCAATCCACCATCAGTCGTCGGGTAGATCCAGCTATCGAACTCTAATTCTTCCACTTCGTCTTCATCCCCAATAGCATTCACCCTTGGATTAGTGATGAGCACATGAGGTCTTCCGGTCTTAGCTTTGCGTACAGCCCTCTGAGCCTCTGCAGTAAAACCCAGTCCAAACTTGTCAGTTTTAAGAGTGAAATCAGGGAGCCTGCCCCGGTTAGCACATTCACCTTTCTCGATTACAGCCCGGGCATCCTTCAGAGAAGCCATCTTCAAAGGAAAGTCCTCTTCAACCACTGTTTCTGCTGCTGCCAATGTTGGAGGTACCTCTTCAAAATGCTGAAAGGGGGTTTCAATAAACTCCCCGTCCATCTCAATATACCGGAAGGAATTCAAGTGACTAACCATATACTCCTCCTCTCCCTGCATAGTGACAATCTTCCCTCTGACGGGGTACTTGAGCTTCTGGTGTAGGGTAGAGGTCACTGCCCCAGCTTTGTGAATCCAAGGTCGACCCAGTAAATAGGAATAAGATGGACGGATATCCATCACATAGAAAGTTGAGTCGAATACTTGAGAACCCACACAAATAGGAATGTCTACCTCTCCGTGAACCATCCTCTTCGATCCGTCAAAGGCTCGAACAATGATGTTGTTAGGTTTCAACTCCAGGCCCTCACAATCCAACCGGTCTAAGGCCTTTTTGGGTAGCACATTCAGGGAATAACCGGTGTCCACCAACACGTGCGCAAGAGTAGTGCCCCTGCATTCTATAGAGACATGTAGGGCATCATTGTGGTTCTTTCCCTTAGCAGTAAGGTCAGCATCCGAGAAACCCAAACCATTGTCAGCTGTCAAATTGGCTACGCAATCAGTAAACTGGTCTGCAGAGGTCTCTTGTGGCACATGGGCCGTCTTCAGAAATGAAATCAGGGCCTTAGCATGGGCCTCTGAGCACAGCAGTAATGAGAGCATAGAGATCTTGGAGGGTGTATGCCCCAGCTGTTCAACAACATTAAAATCACTTTTCTTGATTATTTTGAGAATTTCCTCCATCTCTTGCTGGGAGGCTTCAACATTCACAGACTTTGGTGCCTCCATCCGGGCAGGCTCATCATCAATCCCTTTGCCCCGAGTATTAGATGACTCGGCAGCAGGGGAAACAACTTGATCAGAAGTGGAAACAGGTGCACTTGCAGGCGTTATTATGAGAGGTCTTCGAATAGTTGGTGGCGCAATGTCAGGCGAGAAGAGCCTGCCACTGCGGGTTACTTTGGCTGGACCAGTGATATTGCTGATGCTGGTACCAGTGTTGAACTCTTGCTTTATACCATGTACATATACATCTGCCCCATAGTGCCATGGGACAGCCTTATCAGATTCATAGGGGAGAGGCTCTGGAACAGTAATAACAATAGGTGCGACAATCATGATTTTAACTGGCTTCCTCGGGGGAGCCTTGATTGGATTGTTGAAAATTGTAACGACGGATACTTCTTCCACAGGAACAAAAGGAACATCGGTCTTCTTGAACAGAATTTCCTTGCTATCCATCAGGCCTTGGATGCCTAACTTCAGCAACGGACAACCAGTAAGGGAAACAACACACAAAAGGCAACCCTCACTATAACCCGGAAATAAACCGGCCAGCAGTAGGTTCCTCTTAACAGTCATCAGAGGAGTAGCTACATCATTCACAGAAACGACATACACATCTTCATCAACGGCATTCACTCCATGCTGGGGCATAGGAGCAGTCACCACATTTGGCCTCTCAGGCGCCTCAAATTGTATCTCCTTCGCATCGATAAGGTCTTGCACCTTATTCCTCAGGGCCCAACAGTCATCAGTAGAATGCCCCGGGCTATCGGAGTGATAAGCACAACGGGCATTTGGATTATACTTGGGAGAGGCAGTATTCACAACCTTCGGGGCCTCCCTGACAATCACTAAGTTGGTGGATAACAGCTGCGGCAAGATTTGTGACAAGGTCATACTCAGCCGGGTAAACTCTCTTCTGGGTCTTTCAGCCCTTTGTTGATTGGTTTGCCGAGGAGCGACAACAGGCTTAGCAATAACCACCGCGTTGACAGATTGGCGGCGCTCTGGTTTATCTTGCCTTCTAGGCCCATACACAACACTGGCCTCTTTCTTAAAAGGTTTCTTCTCAGCACTTGAAGACGCACCTTTCTGAATTTTACCGGACTTCATTCCAGCTTCTATCCTCTCCCCAGTCAGAATGAGGTCAGTGAACCCTGCAGACGAATTACCGATGGGATGATTGAAGAATGGCCCGGAGAGGGTCCCCAAGAACATATCTACCAGCTCACGGTCTGTTAACGGAGGCTGCACCCTGCCAGCCAGATCCCTCCACTTCTGTGCATACTCTTTAAAACCTTCGCTTGATCCTAGCGACATACCCTGGAGTTGGGTACGTGTAGGAGCAAGGTCGGCATTATATTGATACTTCTTGTAAAAAGAAGTAGCCAACTCCTCCCAGTTACGAACTTTGGCCCCATCCAGCTGATAGAACCATTCGAGATGAGTCCCTGAAAGACTCTCCTGGAAGAAGTGGATCCACAAGTTCTTGTCCACTGTGTACGGTTGAATCTTCCGCACATAAGATCTGAGGTGTAGCTTGGGACAAGACGCCCCGTCATACTTGGTGAAAGATGGTGCCTTAAACTTGTGAGGAATGATCACACCAGTAGATAAGCCCAAGTCTCCGAAATCCAGCCCAGGCACTTGTTGGATCTCCATGGCGTTCAGACGGTCTTCCAACTGCTTGTATCTGTCTTCAGCAGGAGGATATTGTTCCTCATTAAAATCAGTCTCGTTGTCAGAGACTACTGGACTTAGAGCCTTTCCCCCCTGGGGACTGTCTTTGCCTACAGAAGAACCAGCTTCCTCATTCTGTAGTGTGTTACCAAATCTCCGGCCCGAGTTGAAAAGAACAGTTCTCTTCTTCTTCTTCTCCTTCTTCAGGAGCAAAGCCTTCAGCTCTTCTTGGCCTTGAGCCAAACCCATGATCAGCTCTTGAAATTGTGCGTTCTGTGCCTGAATGTCCTTGATAGACATCTCGGTTGATGATTCAGGGTTCATGATGCTGAAATAAACAGCGAAGAACAGTAAGCAACCTGAAAAGAAGAATACCTGCTATGCACATGATGAATGGAATGCGTATGATTTATGTTTTCAAAGACAATCGGGAATCAACTTTGTAAACAAAAAGGAACACACTTCATTAGATTCAACTTTGAAATTTAAATTGTTCAACAGGTTGCCCTTAGGCGTTACATAAAATGGAAATACTGAAGAGGGAAATAAAACTGTAAAAGAACATCCAAAGTTCATCATTGATCCCAGGGCCTCCTCTTCTCAGTACGGATGTAGTCATTCAGAGCTCGCTCATTCTCCAACTGCTTTGTCAGCTTCTGGATCTTTAATTCCTGCTCGTTGAACTTTTCCCGATAAGAATCCCGTTCTTCTCGCAGTTGTGACCAAGACCTCTTTAATGTCTCATAATCAGTAGGTATCTGAGGAGGGAGGACAGTTGGAGGAGCCCCATCTTTGTCAGGATACTCAAGAATGACGGGTCTGACAGCTTCGTATGGCATACCTAACTTCTGAGCACGGATGCGAACCCATTTGTAGTAGGCTTCCATAGGTAGAGAAGTCTTTGGTCCTAACTCTTGTGGGTCAGCTTTATGAATTCTGTCCCAAGCCTTGATGAACCTACGACGCAGCTCATCACTATTCACCTGAAACTCAAAACTGATGTGAGGCACCAACATCTTATGAGGTCCTGCTCTTCTGGCTCTTCCAAACTGACGGAGCGCTAAACATGGATTGTAAGAGATTCCTCCTTGAGTACCAATCAAAGGAACATTAGGGTATTCTCCGCAACGATCAATAACAACTATCTCATCCAAACCTCTGAAAGTCCAAATGATGTCCTTATCAGTGAGAGACATTAACCTATGATCCCAACCTCTTCCTTCTTGGTTCTTCAGTATGAACTTAGGGAGGTGCGAAATAAACCACCTCACCAACAAAGGGATACAACACCACAGAGTTCCTCGTCTTCGGGAAGTACGAGCATAAAGTTGTTGCAGGATGTCACCCAAGAGAGTGGGCACAGGATTCTGAGACATGAAGATCCTTATGGCAGTGACATTGATGAAGTTGCCAGGATTAGGAAACAAGACTAGCCCATAGATTAAGAGAGCCAAGATGTCTTCATATGCCCTAAAGTCCAAGTCATTCCAGAAACTGTTAGCTTTACCAACCAGAAACTTGGCCAAGAAACCCTTAACTCCGCTTCTAGTCACCCAATTGTCCAATACTTCTTGGTGGGTCAAGGGGAGAGCTGCAGCAACCTCCTCAAGCCCGAGGGTCCTTTCCCAACCAGTGTAGGGAGTCTGATCCAAGATAGGTATACCAAGCAAATCAGAGAACTCTTCCAGGGTGGGGACCAGTTGGAAGTCTTGAAAGGTGAAGCACTGGTACAGAGGGTCATAGAATTGAGTCAGGACACTCATCAACTATTGATCCCGCTTTACAGTGACTAAACTGAGAAGAGAACCATGCCTCTGGATGAAGGATGTAGTATTTGGAATTCTGCTAACCAACTCTTCAAGCAACTCAGGTGGGTGAACAAACTTGAACCGGATAGTATTCCTTCGCATAGGCATCATGATGTCCTACAAAACAGAGCAAAGGTGAAACCCTCTTGTCTTTGAAATGGTCAGTCCTTATGCAGGATGCATGCAATGCTCATGATGGCATGATGTTATGATAAAGCACACCACAAATATTTACAAAGGCAGACATGATAAGGCACACAAGTCACACAAGACAAACCCTTAAAGTTTAGGCCAGCATGGGGTCTAGGTATTACCCTCTTTCAGTTTGTTGGTTCAGACCTGTCCTATCAGAAGTAACCGGGTTCTAGAGGATCCCAATATCACTGACTACCCTCAATCGTTCATAACTCCAGCATCGCAATCTTTTCTTGCGGCCAGAACCATCACGAGAGTTTAGCCTCAATAGGCGTAGCATACTGCTACTGTTCTATTGGCCGAGTTGGGTCATTTAAGGTTCTAAGGTCGGTTGGTGCTTAATGACTCCTCAGAAGACCCATATTCTCCTCGTTGCAACACAAGGGATATCGGTACAGACCAAGGCGCCACACCAACGTAGCCACTGCTTCACCCATGTCGGTCTACGCCGGACAGGTCCCTCACAGCTTATGCTGCCTAACAGGGTATCCCCAGATCCGGGTTAGGATCTATGTAACTCCGATGCAACCCACAATTTAAAGCAAACAAGTCAAAACAATTGAAAACACAGTTATGAACTATCCTAAGGTACCCCTCACTTTATAAGAAGTCCCCAGTAGAGTCGCCAGTTCTGTGATCGGTGGATCTGGAACTGACTGTTTAAAGCTGGTTCGTGAAATTTCGCGGAAGCAAGAGTCGCCATCGTCTTTTATTTTCTCCAATATGGAAAGGACAAAAGCACAGAAAAATTCCTTATTGAGATTAGCTCTCGGTTCGGGAGGTAGATTTATAGAAAGGGAAGGTGTTAGCACCCTTTCTATCCATGGTTATCCATGGGCTCTTAGATACTTGCTCATTTGTGTTTTCAAAATGTTTGTTTGCTTTTCAAGATGAGTGGGTTTGAAAAAGTTCCGTTTAAAATTTCAGTTCGACTCTTGTATCAGTCCTCAAAAGTGTTTGAAAAGTTGTTTTTGAAAGCTTTTTGCAAAGTGTCGGTGTGAAAAGAAGTTTTTGATTTGTTTTGAATTAGAGCAAGTATCTACGAGTCATCTACCTACCCTAAGGAATTAGTCTGTGTAAATATCCTTAAGGTAGTGCCATCCCACCATTGAGAGGTAGGTAGCACCACCGTTGGAGGTGTTCGGGTCAATTCGAGTTTAGGGACTGTGTGGTCACCAGAGCAATAGTAGGACACCTTAGAAGCTACCCCCATGCCATGTTCATGGACATGAGGACTTACTAAAACGTCCTATACTCGACGACCACGTTTCGAGGGGCAAGGCAACAGTGAGGCGTACCCTGGAAGTGGTGTGTGATTTGTGTGTCATTTTCAGTTATTATTTGTCTTGTCATGCATTGGTGATCTACGCTTTGATTTTATTTGGGCATACATTCTTTCATGTGATAGTTAGCAATTTAAAGGTGCGGGAATTAAAAGTCCTACGCTATTACAAGGCGCGGGTCTACATCGCCAAATTAAACAAAGACCCGATTTGAATAAATAAAATACGGAAAATAAATGTCCTAATTATCTATTACAAGGCTTTGGGGAAAATACATTATATTTTAAAAAAGGAAATAAAAGTAAACGTGCAAAAAGAAATAAAAATCGAGAGTGCGAGGGCATTGGACCCTTTAAGGAAATTAAATTAAAATTAAAGGTTAATTAATAATTTAAGGAGAAAAGGAAGTTATTTTTGTGTTTTTTTTTTGTATTTATGAAAAAAAGGAAGATCAATTGAAATTAGAAATTTAAATAAAAACCCTAATTCTAGTTTGTTTTTAATTATTAAAAAAAATATTTAAGTTTTGACCTAATTAAACCTAATTATTTAATGACAAGTTTATTTACAAAATAATTAATAATTAATAATAATAAGAAGAAAAATTTAATTATTGAGAAAAAGAGTAAAAATGCTAGAAACCCTAATTTTTATGTTTTTTTAGTTATTAAGAAATAAATTAAAATTTAAACCCTAAATTAAAACTAAATTGATTATTAAATTTATTTACAAAACTATTTATGAATAAAAAAAAATTAAATAAACATATTTTATTTTTTTGACTTTTCTGATTTTTTTATGTCTTATGAAAATTATTTTGAAATAAATTAAATAAAAGTGATCAAAAGAATAAAAGAAAAAAAAAAGAAAAGAGAAGAAAAGAAATTAAAAAATATACAAACATTGGGGGGTTTTCAGGCCCTTTTGGAGGTGTTTGCAAGCAATTTTGGCCCACTGATCCCAAGCCCATGTTGACTTTCAGCGCTTGCGTATGACATGGTCAACTAATGTGCATGATGGACCTCACATCCTGACCTTTGGATTCATCTCCTGGGACGTGTGGCAGGCCTAGGCGTTGGGTGTTTGATAGACCACTGAAGAGCATGCTGCATTGGAACAGATTAGAGGAAAAAATATGAAATATACAAGGGGACCTGGGAATCGAACCCAGGTCCCAATACCTGCCTGCCAGCGTGTTTACCAACTGTGCCATTGAGTCACTTTGATATCATAATGGATAATGAATAAGATATGTGAGAAAGTGCTGGTAGCTTGAAAAACGCGCTAAATTCAAACCGTCCACTCTGGCTGAGACACGTCTTCCTTCTTCTTCGTTTTACCTGAAAACATGAGATAGATAGCGGGGGTTTTAAACCCCCACTAACCCTAAACAAGGAAAATAGCGAATAGCTTATAATCAAAAAGAAAAAGGGCGCGATGGTTGGTTTCTACTTGTTTGCAAGTCCTGATTTCATTGGTATAGGTCTTATGGTCCAATTATTCCGGATATGCAAAGCCCCAAAATTAGAGCTCTGAAACCCTAGGCAGCTTTCATGGTGGATTCACGTACAGGGCTTAAAAACTCAATTGGATGGCACCATTAGCTTTAGAATGATCAGGTTAGTATAAATCAAGCATTAAAAATCAACAATACTGCATGAATCGTGAAACACTAATATGAAAATATTTGGGAACAGGGCAACGTGATTCTACCAGTTCTGGATGTATGGAGACTTGAAAAGTATTGAGTTACGTCCAAAAAGGTCCCAGCAAGCCTTTGGAATACTTTTTAGGCCTTGAAATGAGCTCTCTCTATGAAAACAATTTTCAGAATTTTGTGAAAAAATGCAAAGTTGTTTTGTGTTCTTGGGCGCCGCTTGCCTCTTCTTATGATTAGGTGTTTTGTTTGCATATGTATGAGGAATGAATTAGGTCAACAATCCAAGCCCATAATCCTTTGCATTCATGTCTTTGAGATTTTATTTTTCAAGCATCTTTTTCAATCTTTTTCATACCTTTCTTATGCCAATCATTGTAGATTCTTGCCTTTTTGAGTATGCACGAAATATTGAGGTCATGATGAGTGGATATCCTGCACAAAAAGGTTTGGAAAACATGATTTGCTATTTTTGTCATATTTTATTTTAATTAAATGAACTAATAATAATAATAATTCAAATAATTAATCAAAAATGATAAAATAACTCCCTTTAAAGTCAATGGGTCGTGCATAGCTTTTGGGTGATGATTCTTGGAAGAAATTGTGGCCCATTAGCAATTTTGAGGCATTTGAAGCAAAGTTGACTTTTCAAAATTCCCAAAAATTTTCCAACTTCCACAAGGCATATCTTGCTCAATTTTTAAGCTTTGATCATGTTCCTGGACATTTTGGAAAGGTCTTGAAGTCCTCTAACAAATTCCTTTGGTCCCATGTCATTATGATTTACCAATCTCAAGTTATGGTCTTTGACTTAAAGTGCCTTTTTGTTGACTTTTGAAAATGACCTATAATGTTGAGATTGATAACTTTTTGTGAGAGAATTTCTTGGACTTGAAGTGTGAAGAGGAGTTGTAGGAAATGTCATTCTCTTCAAAATGAGATTTGGATGGAATTTTTCTGATAAACCATGTGGAAGTTATGCCTTGGTCAATTTGCAGTTGACTTTTTCAACTATCCAAATATAGAAACTTTTGCATCTTGAGACTTTTTGAGCCATGCCTTGAGAATCATGATCAAGAATTGATAAAATGATGTTTGTGGCTTCAAAATAAGATGTTGACCAAAAAATTTGACTTTTGACTGTCAAATGACCATTTTGCCCCTGCAGTTGACTGTTGAGCAATTAGGGTTTTTGACTGTGCAATTTTGTGCTGTGAGTCTTGAAACTTGACATGAGGATGCTTGACAATGTTTATGGGCATGTGGGACTTGATTGGACCCTTGGAAACTTCAACTTCTTTACCAGAACCAAAACCCTAGTTTTTGACTGTTAGGAGGCCATTGGACTGTGCAACCCTTGGGAGATTTTGAAGCATGCTCTTAGCAAACCTTGAAGAATATGGGAGGGAAAATTTTGGGGTACAACAGTTGCCCCTGTTCAATCTTCTTAGACCTGAGGATGTAGATTGGCTGACGTGCCTTTCGTAATCCGAAGGTGGAAGATGATCGAACACTAGAGTGCCCAGAAATTTGCGCTCACATGTTAGCAGTGTGATGTGGGGAATGGGCTTATAGATGCCATTTGGAGATTGATGGATAGGAAGATGGGCTTACAGATGCCATGTTGAGAGGTGATGGATAGGTAGATGGGCTTATAGATGCCATCTGGGTGTTGATCGCGTAAGAGATTCCTTAGCGGGAACTTGCGTACCTGAAAAAAGAAAGATAATTACCTGGCCTGTTACAGGAGTTGATCTTCGAACTCTTTGTGTAGATGTGCCCTGACTGGTTATAGGAATTGAATCCTTAGGCCTCTTCAGACGTGCCCTGGCGAGATACAGGAATCGAGTCTGGAGCTTCAAAAGGTGATGAATGAATCAGGGATGGTTACTAACTCAACGGGACGATGAGAGAACCTTGGGCGATTACTACCTCAACAGTAACGATGAGAGAATCTGGGGCGATTACTACCTCAATAGTAACGATGAGAGAACCTGGGGCGATTACTACCTCAACAGTAACGATGAGAGAATCTGGGGCGATTACTACCTCAACAGTGACGATGAGAGAACCGGGGGCGATTACTACCTCAACAGTAACGATGAGAGAACCTGGGGCGATTACTACCTCAACAGTAACGATGAGAGAACCTGGGGCGATTACTACCTCAACAGTAACGATGAGAGAATCTTGGATGTCTTCTACTGAGTCTTCATCAGGAAAATCTTTAGGAATCGATTTAACTGGACCCGAGAAGGCCTTTGACTGGGTAAGAATCAGAAAAATCTTTAGGAGTCGATTTAACTGAACCAGGCAAGGTCTTGGAATCTTCAACTGGAATAAGAATCAGGGAGATCTTAGGGTCGATCTGACTGAACTAGAGAAGGCCTTTGACTGGATAAGAATCAGAAAAATCTTTAGGAGTTGATTTAACTGAACAAGGCAAGGTCTTGGAATCTTCAACTGGATAAGAATCAGGGAGATCTTAGGGTCGATCTGACTGAACCAGAGAAGGCCTTTGACTGGATAAGGCATCAGAAAAATCTTTAGGAGTCGATTTAACTGAACCAGGCAAGGTCTTGGAATCTTCAACTGGATAAGAATCAGGAAGATCTTAGGGTCAATCTGACTGAACCAGAGAAGGCCTTTGACTGGATAAGAATCAGAAAAATCTTAGGGTCGATTTATCTGAACCAGAGAAGGTCTTGGACATAGCTGAGAACTTGACTGGATCTTTCCTGAAAGGTAAAGGTCAGTCATATGCAATGCATGATATGGATCAAGCAATGATGTTCTCAACACAAATGAGATTGTATGTTCATGATGCGTATATGCATGCTATAATGTATGGAAATGCGATGTTTATGAATGTATGTTTTTGTCTAGGAAAGTAAATCCTTGACGGGTGCCGGGAAGTCACATCATGGGCTGATGTTGGAGAATAGTGCTTTGTTGTTTCCACTGGGGATGATAGTTGCAAGAATACCGGTCGAAGAAGATAACTCCGTTGAGGAATAAACTTGGCAAATGGATTACTCTGCGGGGAAAGAGTTATTCTAGCGATCTTGCTGGGGAACAATACTCTGTGGGGAGAGAAGTACTTTGTCGGGACGTTGATGGTAACTTCGCTGAGGATACCGTCGTTATGTCGGAAGTGTTAATAGACTTCGCTGGGGATAAGGAAGACTTTATCGACGACGATCTTTCCATGGCTATTGGCTGAGGATAACCCAGTTATATCCTGGTAGGGAAATAACCTTTGAATAAAGCCGACGAATATTCAATGAACGGAAATCCTCTCAATGAACAAAATCACCTCAGATGTAAAGACATTTCCAATAACAGACCTTTCATAATCAAGAGACATGACATGATGTCTAAACTGATCTGGGGGCAGTCGAGTCAAGATTCAAGGAATCCCTCAAAAGTGCTGAATAGCCAGAGGCAGACCTCCATCTGAATCACTTGGGAAATTAAATAGGAAGGGCCACGTGCAATCAAGAAAACATTTTCTGGAAGTGTTGCAACACTTACTACTATGGACAATGACAATTTTCCGCACCCTGTGAACATGGAAATAGTCGGAAAATACTACGCATGATAAAAGACTCGCTAGGTTGACTAGCCTAGGAAAAAGTAAGGGCATCCCGACGAACCAAAGGAGTTCATACAAAAATTAGGGATATCTAAATAAAACTGCACAACCGACAAGTCGAAAACCTGAAAAGGCAGCTTGGGCAAAAAAGGGTATCCCAGTGGACTGAAAACCCAAAAGGGCAGTCCAGGAAAAAGTTAGGGATTTAAAGCGTATAACTATGTCCCATCAGATCACCATACAGACAGACTTCGATAACAAGTATCAAGTTCAAATGGTACCAATCAATCCAGTCAGCTTCAGACAAGCAGCAAAGAGAAGAGACGCTCAAAGATATAAAGGCAATAGAATAATGGGAACCCAATGGGATCGTTTCACTTTTTTTCTTTGTATACCATTTTTGTATAGTTTTCATTTTTACGACAAAATTCTCTTACTAGAATGTCCGTCTCTTTGTACAAAAACACCTGTTATAGGCAGAATTCTTCAGATTAATACAAAACTATCTCTTTGAAAGTGAAAAACTACTTGTTTTTATTTTTATATTTTGATTGCAAAAAACGTCCAGTGATTATTTTTGAACATATGCATTTGAATGTGATTATCATTTACAAATACACGCATAAAGAACATAAATACAATTACTAATGGCTTTAAGAAACGGGGCGGCGTCTAAAAAGTCATCTACAAACCCCCGCAAATACTTTCTCCAGTCGGTACAGAGAGAAAGACGTCCTCTTACAAAGTCATTACTACTTTTCAGCATACAACCTAATGATGTCAGGTGTTCCAATACCCCCTACAGAGCAAGGATCTCCAATCTTTCCCCAGCGTCTGAAAGAATTCCTCAGCATGGTTCACAAACTTCTTGGGTTTCCCAACAGGGCTTCATAAAAAATCCCCAAGCAGTTCTCTAATCACGAAAATCCATCTCCCAGCAATTTCAAATTCAACAAAATTCAAAGAATTACATTTTTCATCCCCAGCAACAATCAGGGATTTATTTTCACTAGTTCAACAACATTGCAATAGAACAGCTGATACGTTCATACATTGCATTCATAAATCATTTTACAAACGTCATAGCATATGCAACACAAATGCATATATCACAATCTCATTTATTTTGAGAACATCATTACCCAATGCACTTCATGCATCATGATATTGCATACAACTAATTCTTTACCTTTTCAGGAAAGATCAACAGATGAATATCATCAACAATTTTCAAAATTTCCAGATTATATCCTGAAACCAGACAGGGCAACTATCTGTGAACAACTGATTATGGAT
Source organism: Vicia faba (assembly GCA_948472305.1). Classification (NCBI taxonomy): domain Eukaryota; kingdom Viridiplantae; phylum Streptophyta; class Magnoliopsida; order Fabales; family Fabaceae; genus Vicia; species Vicia faba. The sequence goes on from OX451741.1 coordinate 851,920,076, forward strand.
CAATTCCCGAAACAAGATGGGCCGACTATCTATAAGACCAGGTTAGAGATTAATTCCTAAAACCAGACAGGGAAACTATCTCAACAACTAGAAAGAGAAGATTCCAAATTAATTCCTGAAACCAGACAGGACAATTATATGTGAATAACTGATTGTAGATCAATTCCCAAACCAAGACGGGGCGACTATCTACAAGACCAGGTTAGAGATTAATTCCTGAAATCAGACATGCCAACTATCTCAACAACGAGAAAGAGAAGATTCCATATTAATTCCTAAAACCAGATAGGCCAACTATCTATGAACAACTGATTGTAGATCAATTCCCAAAACAAGACGGGGAAACTATCTATAAGACCAGGTTAGAGATTAATTCCTGAAACTAGACAGGACAACTATCTGTGAATAACTGACTGTGGATCAATTCCCGAAACAAGACAGGGCAATTAACTACACGACCAGATGAAGCAGCCCTACCCAGGATCTTTCTAATATATTTCTAAATGCAGCTTTACATGGGCTCATCCTAAAGCAATCTTACACGGGTTCCTTCTCATAATCTTCAGATGCATCTTTACACAGGCTCATCCTGAAGCAATCTTACACGAGTTCCTACTAAGATATTTCCAGATGTAGTCTAACACGGGCTCATCCTGAAGCAATCTTACACGGGTTCCTTCTCATAATCTCCAGATGCAGATTTACACGGGCTCATCCTAAAGAAATCTTACACAAGTTCCTACTAAGACATTTCCAAATGTAGTCTAACACAGGATCATCCTGAAGCAGCCTTACACGATTGCCTTCTAATACATTTCTGGACGTGGAAGCCTGGACCCTCCATATAATAGTGAAGTCACTGAAGCTTGGACCCGGCCAGATGACAACATACCTCAAGTTCAAGTTAAATCCTGGACCCGACTAGATAACAGTTCAAATCACTGAAGCCTGGACCCTACTAGATAACAGTTCAAGTCACTGAAGCCTGGATATGGCCAGACAACAATTAACTTCATTTTCCCCAGTGAGTCATTGTGAAGCCTAGAATACGACCAGATAACAGTCAACTTTATTACCCTTAGCAAGTTACGGTGAAGCCTGGATTTCGACCAGAAAACAACTAACTTTCATCTCTCCAGCCCAGAGATAACTCCTCAATAGAGCCATGGACAACTAAAGCCCCTAGACTCTATTCCCCATAGTTTTTCTTCAAGAAAAAGAATAGAAACTAACATTCCCCAGCGGAGTCCTCCTAAAACAACAGGAACAAGAATCCCCATAAAGAGACCTCTTTTGAAGTCAACATCTACTTTGGATGGCATCTTTAAGCCTATCTCCGACAACTCTCATTCATCTTCTCCAAATGGTATATGTAAGCCCATTCCTGATATCATCAACCAACAGTGTTACTTCGTGCGAGTGAAAATTTATGGGCACTCTAGTGTTCAATCATCTTCCACCTTCAAATCACGAAAGGCAGACAAGCCAATCTAAATCTTCAGGTTTAAGAAGATTGAACAGGGGCAGCTGTTGTACCCCAAAATTTTACCTCCCATTCTATTCAAGGTATGCTCATTGAGGTCCCCAATTTCTCTAGGTTGACCAAGAATTGACTAGACAAATTCTCCTCCTAAGTAATGGATTTCCATCTAGGATTTCATTTGTCACAAAGAATTTTGGTTTGCAAAAGCTTCAAATGATTTCCATGGCACCCTATACTCCTCAGCATAATGGCATAACTGAAAGAAATAATAGAAGTGTATTGAACTTGACGAGATGTAAGTTGAAAGCTAAAAATATGCCTAAGAGATTTTGGGTCGAAGCAGCTTCGACAATAGTATGCAGTCTAATTTAATGCCCAACGAAGCAGATGGTCGAAAAGGCACCATATGAGGCTTAGACAGGGTCGAAGCGAAATATAAGTCATCTTAGAGTTTTTGGATCAATATGTTTCAGGCATGGTGAGGAAGAGGTGATACTATGATTGGTCGAATTGAAGGAAAGTAGATCGAAAAGAAAAAAATGAAGCTTCGACAAGTCAAAAGGAAGAGGTGATACTTTGATTGGTCAAATTGAAGGAAAGGAGATCGAAAAGAACAAAATGAAGCTTCGACAAGTCAAAAGGAAGAGGTGATACTTAGATTGGTCGAATTGAAGGAAAGGAGATCGAAAATAATAGAACGAAGCTTCGACAAGTCAAAAGGAAGAGGTGATACTTCGATTGGTCGAATCAAAGGAAATGAGATCGAAAAGAACAGGATGAAGCTTCGATAAGTCAAAAGGAAGAGGTGATACTTCGATTGGTCGAATTGAAGGAAAGGAGATCTAAAAGAACAGAATGAAGCTTCGATAAGTTAAGATGAAGAGGTGATACTTCGTTTGGTCGAATTGAAGGAAAGGAGATCGAAAAGGAACAAGAATTGAGTTCGACTAGGCTGATTGGATATGAGGGGTTTCCATATTACACAATCGATGCAGATGGTGACCAAGTCGAAGAAGCCATGATGATGAATCCTTGAGCAAATCAAATTGGAACTCAGAGCCATTGAAAAGAACAAAACTTGGGAGCTTGTCGAAAGAATCACTTGAGGTGAAATGGAGATGCAAGTCGAAACGAAAACCTAATTGGATGAAGCTTGTTGGGCTTAGACTGATTATCTCGAAGCCCAAATTCATGCAAAACACCAACCATAACCTGTCAGGTTCACTCAAAGTTCAAAATGGCATGAAATATCTCAGAATGGAAACTTTTCAAATCTGATGATTTTGCTTTCAAAGCCATAGTTAATGTTTGATTCATGCCATATGTCTTCATCACCACACCCCTATAAGTACAAGACTAAATTAGAAGCAAAGGAGACGGAGAAACCACCTCAAAGAGTCACACGAAAATCATAAAAAAAAGAAGATCAAAGTTGTCAAATTCAAAATGCATAGTGTAAGCTTCCTCAGTCCAAACCAAGTCCATTATTCACTCCCTGAAGGTCCCAGGAGTGATTCCCAGGCCTTAAGCAATTCAAACGCACGCAGAAACACGCTCATTCGATCCTCTGTTTGGTAAAAATTTTGGATCTCAATCTCGTTTAATCTTTAATTTAAATCTCTTTTGATTGCATATTCAAGTTATTATCATTGTTTATGAATTTTTTAATGTAATTCATGTGAGTTTCAGTGTCCAAAACACAAAATGTCATTGCTAGGCCATTTGAAATTGGTTCCTTCGAATCTCAGGATTCATGGCGTTTCAGGATAAAATAGCTTCAGATTTGGACTCAAGGGGTTCGAATTAGGGGGTTAGGTTAATTTTTGAGCTTTGTGGTTCGTTATTTTGCAGGTTTGATTTTGGAGCCCACCGGAGAAGACAACCAGAGAGTTGACTCCAGTCATCCATTTGTCTCTCTCCTATTGGGCAAAATAATCCAGCGCACGTGTTTTTAATTTCAAATATATTCTTGTTTGATTTTCATTTACATATTTATTATTGTGTTATAATTAATGATTTATAAAATGGCTCAGTGGCAAAGGGAACGTGTGCAAGGGAGAAGGACCTGGGTTCGATACCTAGGTCTGCATTTTATTTTTCTAACGTTTCATTTGCAGATCCAATGTTGGCATGTCCCACACGTGCACCATACATCCTCCGATCCTCACCATGAGATCCTAATGCATCCAGATCCAATACACCCAGACGTGCAGCTCATCACGCACTCTCCAAGGGTCCCCTTACTGGATCTAGTGCAACCTCTTGGCTCCCTTTGACTTGGGCCTATGTTTTTTTTCAAATTCCTACCCCCTTGTTTGCTAATTCACAACAGGCTTATCTCATTGTATTTGTTTTCTTTTTAGCTTATTTATTTATTTGCTTTATATTTATTAATTTTTCAAAATCCTTTTTTTATTAATCATAAAATCAGAAAAAATATAAAACTTCGATTTAGGTTTTTATTATTTAATTTAATTTTCACAATTTAATGAATTACTTTAACATATTTCTTTAACTAATGTTTTTCTTTCCTCTTTTTATTTTAATCAAATAATTAAACTTCATTTAATTTAGAAGTTTCCATATAAAACAAAACAAAATAACAAAAAGATTTTCTTTAAATGTAGAAATATTTCAGGGTTTAGACGTCCTTTCTAATTCACGCGCGTTATTACTTTTCGCATTTTTATTTTCATATTTTTGCAACTGCTTACTGGGATGTAATAGAATTAATTAGGACTCTTTATTTTCACTCCTTTCTTTATTTTCCCTAAGTTTTTGGATTTGTAATAATTCCCCTCCCCGAAGCCTGGTAATAGTTTAGGATTTACATTTCCACACTTTTAAATACTGCAAATTATTGATTGTCTAGATGTATGCTAACTAGGATTGTATGGCAAGAATAAAACAAAACTCTAGCAAACCTAACACAAGACAAAAATAACTGAATACAACACAATTTCACATGCGCACCTCTAGGGTACCCCACTTTGGTTACCTTCGGAAAAACAATCACAACTCTTGAAATGCGATAGATTTTAGTGGCTACCCTCCAGTTTAAAGATCATAAGTCCCTCGATGACCCTATCGATGTTGCCTCGATAAAGTGATCTTAAAACCCTAGGGTAGTTACTAAGATTTCTTGCCCAGTTACCTTTGTGACTGTATAAACGTCCCTTTGAATGTCCCTCAAACATCAAACGACTAGGGCTACCTACTCACTAATAGTAGAATAGCATTGTCTAAAGGAAAAGAGGAAAAGAACAACCTTTCGAGTAAAGTAGATAGTTGTTAGATGCTTTCTCAAACAATTTTTACACTTACACAAAACTTATTTCAAAAAACATTTTCAAAACACTTTGTATATGTTCTCTACAATTCTGAGAAACATTACAAAGTTTTCCGTACTAAGGCGCTTTCAAAAATGCTTTTCAAAAACCCACAAAGCACAAGGTATTTCAAAATGAACTAAGCATCTAAGAGCCTATAGATAACTACGGATAGAAAGAGTGCTAACACCTTCCCTTTCTATAATCTACCCCCCTTACTCAGAAACAAATCTCGAAAGGTCTTTTTCTGTTCTTTTCACCCTTTCCTTTATTGAATAAAAGAAAAGTCGGTGGCGACTCTTACTTACCGTAACATTTTCGAATACAAATGCAAAACCTGTATAACAGTCGATTCTGCCACCGTATAACACAAGGGTTCTATTTATAGAACCACTTGTGTGGGCTGCAACCTAAAATCCCAATTAAGGCTGCAAGCTAAAAGCCTAATTAATCCCACGGGCATCATACCTTATGATGTATCATATATCACTTAAGTGCGTGGTACCTTACCATGATACGGTGGCAGAACCGACTATTTTATACTGGTTTGTGTTTTGCGTTTTGTGTTTGCAAAATGTCGCGGTAAGCAAGAGTCACCACCGATTTTTATTTCATCCAATCATGGGAAAGGAAAAAGAACAGAAAAAACATTTTTTCGAGATATTCTGAGTACGGGGGGTAGATTATAGAAAGGGAATGTGTTAGTACCCTTTCTATCCGTAGTTACCTACGGGCTCTTAGGTACTTGCTCATTTTTCAAATTGCTTGTATGTGTTTGTCTTGAAAATGTTTTTACTTCGTGATAACCCTTGTATCAGTCCTCAAGGATGTGACGAAGTTTGTTTTGAAAATTTGTTTTGAAAGGTGTTTGTGTGAAAAGTTTGGTTTTGGGAAAGTACCTACTAGCATCTACCTACTTGAAAAAAGATCGTTTCTGTTCTATTTCCTTTAGACAGTGTTATCCCACTATTAAGGAGTAGGTAGCACCATCGTTGGAGTTGTAAGGGACATTTGAAAGGGACGTACGGTCACAAAAGCAATATTAGGACACCTTAGTAACCATCCTACAGTTCTAAAGATCTTTTCCGAGGCAACAGTCGAAAGGTTCATTTTTTGATCTTTTGGGACATAGAGGATAGCCACTAAAACATCCTATGCTTCATGACCATTTACCGAAGGCAACAAGAGTAAGAGTATACCCTAAGAGTAAGCATGTGCAAGTGTGCTTTTTTCAGTTAATGTTATCTTTGCACATTAGGGTTTCCTAACTGTTTTAATTTTTCATGCATTCTTGTCATACAATCCTATTAGCCATACATCTAACAGTTAAAGATTGCGGAAATTAAAAGTGCGAGGAAGTAAAACCTAGATATTACAAGTCTTCGGGGAGGGGGATTAATTACATGACCAAAAATCAGGGATTTAAAGCAAGAAATAAAACCCTAATTTAACTATTACAAACCCTGAACAATTACAAAATAATGGAAAAAAATAAATAACAAGCGCGCGGCAAATTAAATACGAGGACGGTAATTAATAACTTAAAACCCTAATTGAGAGAAAGAAATTTTTGTGGACTTTTATTTGAGAAAACAATTAAATCACAAATTAATTAAGCCTAATTCCTAATTGTTTTTAATTATGAAAGAAATTAAAGTTGCCATAAATTAATTAAACTAATTAATTAAAAATAATATTTATTGAGAAAATAAGTCATTTTGTAATTTTTTGATTTGTTAATTTAATAAAATAATTTTTGTGTTGATTGAACAAAACAAAATAATTAAAGAAAAGAAATTAAAGAAGAATAGTAGAAATAACCAAATAGGCCTGCTGTCAGTAGATCTGGGGGTGCTGAACTTCTGAAACCCAGAAGGATGGCTCAGAGTCTAGCGCCTGATCCAATGATACCATCTTCTGGGGACTCATGGTGGACTTGCATATGTTGGCGTTGGATCAGAGGATGAGATCAGAGGGTGCTTGATGATCCTCAGAAGGTGTGCTGGATCTAGATGGAGATGGATCCAGAAGATGATGATCCTCAGAAGGTGAGGTATGCTGGATCTGGCTGGAGATGGATCCATAAGATGATGATCCTCAGAAGGTGAGGTGTGCTGGATCTGGCTGGAGATGGATCCAGAAGATGATGATCCTCAGAAGGTGAGGTGTATGGAACTTGCAAGGAAATAGATCCAGAAGATGATGGTCTTCAGATGGAGAGGTGTGCTGGATCTGCAAGGAAATAATAGAGAAAATGCCAAAAGCTCACGCTTGGAATCGAACCTAGGACATGAGCCTCTGACTTCCTTCCTCTGACCAACTGCGCTGGATGTTCACTTGTTAATATAAAAAAACAAATAATATATTGGAAAACAAGTTAGTGGCCAGAAAAACGCGCCATAATTTAAACCAGCCAGTCAGGTTGTGACACACTGTTGTCTTCTTCCTTGTCCATCGTTTTAGGCTCTGAACCTTTACCTACAGACGCAAGTCTGTTGCTAAAAACCTGTGTTATTCAATAATAAATCACACGCAAAATAAATTCCATTGGGGACCATGAATCAACTGGGTTTGAAACTCTGATCATCATGGTACCCACTATCAGGCCTAATTTTGCTTAAATCACAAAACCCCAAATTGGAGCACGAAACCCTAGCAATGGAAAAAGCTTGTTCCTGCACTGTAACTTAAATCAAACTATCTAGAAACATTGTAAACATGATGATGAACACAAATATGTAACTTAAACATGCTAAAGATGCAAGAATTACAGTAATCGAATTTGAATAATTTTGCAAACTGTGAGAGTGATATGGAGCGATTATGGACGTGTAGAGGCGTGCAATCGATTGGAGAAGCTTCCTGGGATGTCCAGGAATGTATTTCTAGCCTTGAAACTCCTTGAGGACGGCTCTAAGATGGATTTCGATCTCACACTTTTTGTCCAAAGTTTCAGTTTTCTTCTGACAGTTTCACGGCTCCAATCCTTGTTTTTTTGATCTGGAATTGTTATGCCCTTATAATAGACTGAATTAGGTCAACAAATTTGTATCAAATCTTGAAACTTGATGAGATTTGATATGATTCTTTAACCATGTGAAAACTTGTATTTTTAGCAAAATCTTCCCTTTCTTGTACCAATTATGATTGATTCGTTTTGGCCTTGATAATTCAGCATATTCTGATTGCCAACCTGTCCAAAAACCAAATCAAATCATATCTTTACTATTATTCATCTATTATTTGATTTAATTCATTTTTTAATTAACAAAAAATCAAAATAAATTGAAAAATGAAGCAAATAATGTGTGGGTAAATTATTGAGTCGTGGACCACATTATAAGTGAGGTGCAAGCATAAAAAGTTAAGCCCATTTAGCAAAAAATGCATTTGTGAGCACATTTGACTTTTGGCAATTTTGCAAAAAGGGTCAACTTTGACAAGGCATAACTCCTCCAATTTTAAACCGAGAGAGGTGTTCTTTGACTTTTTAGAAAGCTTAGGATGTCCCCTAAGCAACCCTTTTGGTCTCATCTCAATTGAGTCTTCCATGTTCATATATGAAGCTTTGACCCAAAAGGTGTTTTTGTTGACTTTTCAAAAGGATCTATAATGTCAAAATTCATATCTTTCTATGAGTGCATATTATGAACTTGTGAGGTGAAGATGAATTGTAGGGAATTTCATCCTCTCTAATATGAGCTTTGGGTGGAAAATTTCTGACAAAGTATGAAGAAGTTATGCTTGGTCAAAGTTGGGTTGACTTTTCCTGCAAAACCCTAATTTAGCAACTTTTGGGTTTTGATGAATTTGTAGCATCCCTTGAGGAATCATGATCAACCCTTGATAAAATGATGAATATAACTTCCCAATGTTGATGTTGACCAAAAATATTAAAGTTTGACTGTATGTGGGCCACAATTGACTTTTGACCTAGTATAGTCGATTCTCAAGCATCTGAGCAGTTGACTGAGCAAACTTCTTCTGCAAGGCATGAAACTTGACATGGAGGGTATTGAGAACATATTAAGACCATGGTGAGAATTTGGGATCCTTTGGACTCAAGCATCTTGATGAAAAAGGAAACCCTAATTTGAGGTATAATGCCTTAGGAGAGAGTTGGTCTAGTCAACTCTTGGGCCTCCTTGAGCAACTTAGGGACCTCAATTGACATTTGTTAAGTAAAGTGAGAGGGAAAATTTTGGGGTACAACAGCTGTCCCTGTTCAATCTTCTTAAACCTGAGGATGTAGATTTCCTGTCTATCTTTCGTAATCTGAAGGTGGAAGATGATTGAACACTAGAGTACTCAGAAATTTGCACTCGCATGAAGTATCACTTGATTTGTGATATCGGGAATGGGCTTAAAGATGCCATTTGGAGGTTGAGGATTGAAGATTATCAGAGATGGGCTTAAAGATTCCATCCTGGATGCGATGGAGAATTGCAGGAGATGGGCTTAAAGATGCCATCTAGGGGATGTTGACTTCCTGTCTTGGGAGAACTGGAGTTTTAGGAGCTTCAGTTTTCTGTTACTCTACTGGGGAATAACTCCGGCTTGAGGAAGCGGAAGTGTACTGCGTATCTGGTCGGGGTAAAGGCTGCACTACGACTTATTCGAGAAATGCGAAACCAATCGTGTTTGATCAGGTTCTAGTCTTACAGTGTTGTGAACTGTTGTCTGGAGATAAGAGAGAAGGAACCTGGATAGTAAGGTTATGAGAAGAAACCTGGATAGTAGGGCTATGAGAAGGAACCTGGATAGTAGGGTTACTTCGATATGAAATCCTGGATAGTAGGGCTATGAGAAGGAACCTGGACAATAGGGTTACTTTGATATGGAAGCCTGGATAATAGGGCTGTGAGAAGGAACCTGGATAGTAGGGTTACTTAGATATGAAAGCCTGGATAGTAGGGCTATGAGAAGGAACCTGGATAGTAGGGTTACTTCGATATGAAAGCCTAGATAGTAGGGTTGTGAGAAGGTTCCTGGATAGTAAGGTTACTTCGATATGAAAGCCTGGATAGTAGGGCTATGAGAAGGAACCTGGATAGTGGGGTTACTTTGATATGAAATCTTGGATAGTAGAGCTGTGAGAAGGAACCTGGATAGTAGGGTTACTTCGATATGAAAGCCTGGATAGTAGGGCTGTGAAAAGGAACCTGGATAGTAGGGTTATTTCAATGTGAAAGCCTAGATAGTAGGGTTATGAGAAGGAACCTGAATAGTAGGGTTACTTCGATATGAAAGCCTGGATAGTAGGGCTGTGAGAAGGAACCTGGATAGTAGGGTTACTTCGATGTGAAAGCCTGAATAGTAGGGCTGCTGAGAAGGAACTTGGATAGTAGGGTTACTTCAATATGAAAGCCGAGATGGTAGGGCTGTGAGAAGGAACCTGGATAGTAGGGTTACTTCGATGTGAAAGCCTGGATAATAGGGCTGCTGAGAAGGAACCTGGATAGTAGGGTTACTTTGATATGAAAGTCGGGATGGTAGGGCTATGAGAAGGTACCTGGATAAGGTTGTTTCGTGAAAAGTTTGGGTAAAACTGCATCTGAACCGAGAAGGAACCTGGGTAAGGTTGCTTTATGAGGAGTTTGGGTAAAACTGCATCTGAATCGAGAAGGAACCTGGGTAAGGTTACTTTGTGAGGAGTTTGGGTAAAACTACATCTGAACTGAGAAGGAACCTGGGTAAGGTTACTTTGTGATAAGTTCGTGTAAAACTTTAGAATGAACCGGGGTAAGGTTACTTTGAGATAAGTTTATGTAAAACTTCAGGAGGAACCTGGGTAAGGTTACTTTGTGATAAGTTCGTGTAAAACTTCAAAAGGAAACGTATGAGAAAGGACCCGTGTAAGATTTTTCAGGATAAATCCATGTGAAGCTGCATTTAGGAGAAACCCGTGTAAGATTGCTTTGTGACGAACCCGTGTAAAGTTGTATTTGATCATGCAGATAATTACTCTATTAAGTTTCAGGAGCTAATCTTGAACTTGCTGGAAGTTATTGATGATAACCATCTTTCCTGAAAAGGTACATGATTAATTGTATATGATGCATGACATGCATTGTATGATGATGTTCTCAAAATAAATGAGATTATGCTGTATGCAATATGTATGCGCACGTCATGATATATGAACATGAAATGCTATTGTGGCATGTCCGAGTTTGGGAAAATAAATCCCTGACAGCTGTTGGAGAGTAACGAAAATTGAGTTCCTGACCGTCGTAGAAAAAGTGGTTCTTCTACTTCCGCTGGGGATGGTGAACGGAGATGACTATGCTGGGCATTTGCCCCATGTTTACGGATATTCTGCCGAGGAGAGACTCTGCTTGAGAATAACTCTGCGGGAGAATAACTCTGTTGGGGATGAGCTTCTGTATTCCGAGAAATAAACTCTGCTCGGGAGAAAACTATATGAACCGCTTGTGATTACAAAATTCGGCTAGGGAATATAGACGTCGGCTCTCCTAAAGAGCTTGGATGGGGAAAGTAACTCCTTTTTGGGGAAGCAGAGATCAAAAATTTGGTTGTCTCGGCTCTATGGGGAGTATAGGTATCACTGGCTTGTATGTGATAGTGACTTTGCTTCCAACTGTCTCTGCCCCTTGTACCATGCTGGAAAAAGTACATGCAGATATTTTGTGGATGGATCTATATCGTGATTGTACTTGAACATGTATTTAATGGGTGTCAGGATGACATCCGTCTTAGGATCGTATATGAACTATACTTGAAACATGTGTTGAATGAGTGTCATAATGACATTCGTCTCTGGATCGTATTTGAACTGTACTTGAAACATGTGTTGAATGAGTGTCAGAATGACATCCGTCTCTGGATCGTATCTGAACTGTACTTGAAACATGTGTTGGATGAGTGTCAGAATGACATCTGTCTCTGGATCGTATATGAACTATACTTGAAACATGTGTTGAATGAGTGTCAGAATGACATCTGTCTCTGGATCGTATTTGAACTGTACTTGAAACATGTGTTGAATGAGTGTCAGAATGACATTCGTCTCTAGATCATATCTGAACTGTACTTGAAACATGTGTTGAATGAGTGTCAGAATGACATCTGTCTCTGGATCGTATTTGAACTGTACTTGAAACATGTGTCGAATGAGTGTCAGAATGACATCCGTCTCTGGATCGTATCTGAACTGTACTTGAAACATGTGTCGAATGAGTGTCGAATGAGTGTCAGAATGACATCCGTCTCTGGATCATATCTGAACTGTACTTGAAACATGTGTTGAATGAGTGTCAGAATGACATTCGTATCTGGATCGTATCTGAATTGTATCTGATGTATGAAAATATTGAATAAGTAGCAGAATGACATCCATATTTGGATCGTATCTGAACTGTTTCTAGATGAAAGTCTGGAATAAGTGTCAGGATGACATCCGTCTTTGGATCGTACCTGAATCGTTTCTAGCTGTATGAAAATCTTGAATAAGTAGCTGAATGACATTCGTATCTGGATCGTATTTGAACCGTTTCTAGATGTATGAAAATATTGAATAAATAGCATAATGACATCCACATCTGGATCGTATCTGAACTGTTTCTAGATTTATGAAAATCTTAAATAAGTAGCAGAATAACATTCGTATCTGGATCATATCTGAACCGTATCTCGACGTAGTGCTCTTGATGACTGTTTACCAAGGTGCTAAGTCTTCCACGGGTAGACAGGTAACAGGACATAGCCATACGTTTTAAATCCCTAACTTTTTCCTGGATCGCCCTTTCGGGTTTTCAGTCCACCGGGATACCCCTTTTTGCCCAAGCCGCCTTTTCAGGTTTTCGACTTGTCGGGTATACATATTTTTTCATTGTATATCCCTAACTTTTTCCTGAACCCTTTTGGTTCACCGGGATGCCCTTACTTTTGCCTAGGTATGTCAACCTAGAGGGTCTTTGTTATGTGTAGTATTTTCCGACTATGTCCATGCTTTCAGGATGTAGAGAGTTGTCACTATCTATAGTATTGTGTTGTCAAAAATGTTTTCTTGATGGCACATGAGTCTTCGTTGGAATGCATGCGCAATGCCCCAAGTGATTCAGATGGAGATCTGCCCCTGGTTATTTGTCACCTTTGGAGAGACTTCCCCAGGTGTGTTAGACACCATGTCCTGCCCCCCTGCTTATGGAAGACCTGTTTATTGAAAATGTCCTTCGTTTGTAGTAATTATGGAGAGTTTTCATTCATCGAACTTCTGTCATGAGAACTTCTCTGCTGTCAAAAAAATAGTTACATGTTGTTGTACCCCAAAATTTGCCCTCCCATATTTCTTAAAACATTTCAAGAAAGATCCCCAAGTTGCTTAAGGTAGTCCAAGGGTTGGCCAGACAAGCTCTCTCCTAAGGTAGTCTACCTCAAATTAGGGTTTCATGTTGCATCAAGATACTTGAGTCCAAGGAATCCCAAATGCTCACCAATGTCCTAATATGTTCTCAAGATCATCCATGTCAAGTTTCAAGCCATACAGAGGAAATTTGCTCAGTCAATTGCTCAAAGGCCTAAAAATCGACTGTGTTAGGGCAAAAGTCAATTGTGGCCCACATACAGTCAAACTTCAAGATTTTTGGTCAACATCCTCATTTTGAAGGATATTTCATCATTTTATCAAGGGTTGATCATGATTCATCAAGGATTGCTCATAATTCGTCAAGATTCAAAAGTTACTAAATTAGGGTTTTGTTGGAAAAGTCAACTCAACTTTGACCAAGCATAACTTTCTCATACTTTATGAGAAAAGACCCATACAAAGCTCATTTTTAAGAGGATGCAATTCCATACAATCCATCTTCATATCTCAAGTTCAAAATATGCACTCATAAGAAGTTATGAATTTGGACATTATAGGTCATTTTGAAAAGTCAACAAAAACACATTTTTTGTCAAAGCTTCATACTTGACCATGGAATATCAAATTGAGATAAGACCAAAAGGTTGGATTAGAGGACATCTCAATCTTTCTAAAAAGTCCAAGAACAACTCCAAAGAGTAAAAATTGAGGAAGTTATGCATTGGTGAAGTTGACCTTTTTTGCAAAATTGCCAAAAGTCAATTATGCCCAAAACTTCAAATTTTGCCAAATGGGCCCAATATTTTTCACTTGTTTTGAGTTGGCAACATAGTCCACGAGCTCTAGCCCTTGCCACTTTTCCTTATCATGTTTTTATTATTTATTTTGATTTTTATTTGAATTAATTCAATTTAAATCAAAACAAATCATATAAAATCAAAAATATTGAAAACACAAGATTTTATGCTTGTTTCAGGTTTCAACTACAGCTAGAAAGTATTCAAACTCGTGCAAGGCATTAGAGTGGACAAAAATATTGAAAAAAGCTATTTTTGGAATGATATTGAAAGTGAATCAAATCAAATCAAATCAAAACTCATCGATGGAGGAAGATTGAGAGCAGTTATCAACCCTAATGCCTTCATTGATACATATAGAGGGCGTGTCGAGTCAAAAAGAAGGTTAGAAACAGGCGCAGCAAGCAAAGCAACATTTGAAAAAAATCAAGAAAAGTGTAAGATCGAATTCCTATTTCCAGGCATCCTCAAGGCCTTCTAGATATCTCAATTGACTCTTGGGACTCTTAGCAAGCTTAATCAATCAAGAACCAAGCCTTTCTAGTCCCTAAAAGCACTGTAAGTCATCCACGACATAACTCTCTTTTTGAAATCGAAGAGCATTGTTCTTGCACTTAGAGCATAAAATAATTACACATTCTTGATCACAATCACATTTGCAAACTTTCTGTATGGTTTAATTGCGTTTTTATGGCCTATACTGGAATTCACCATTGTTAGGGTTTGTAGCTCCGAATTAGGGATTTTGCTTGCAGGTGAAATTAACCTTGATGAAGGATGCCACCATGTTCAGAAGGATGAGACGAATCTAACCATGGCCTTGGTGGTCATTTATATCACGTGTATGTGATTTTGAGAATTGGCAGGGCTGTAGCGACGGACGTTGTCCGTAGGTATAGTTTATCAAAGCTTTTAGCCACGGAGGGAGGACAGGGATGATGGCGTGGCTCCATCTGATTCGTCCGTTTGAATTTGCACGCAAAATTTCTATTACTTCACTTGTTTTATATATTATTATTATTATTCATCATATGAACAAACAGAAGCAGATGGCCCAGTGGTAGCCAGGTTGGTGTTAAGGCGTGGGGGTACTTGAGGTCAGGGGTTCGCCCCCTGCCTCCAACATTTGGTATTTTTCTTATTTCCTTTCAGATTATCCAGCGCATACACAAGCCTAAGGATCACCATACATCCTCCCAATCTAGCCAGCCAAGTGTCAGATGGCCAAATCTGATGGTCATCATCTGAAGGTGCATCACGAGCCACAGTCAACATGCAACATTGGATCCAAAAAGTCAACGTGGACCTCATCTTTTTGGGCCCAGATCTGACTATTTGCACCCCCACAATTCTCAGGCCCAATTCTTTTTCTCTATTCTTTTATATATTTTATTTAACTTATATAATTTATTTACTAACCAAAAATTAATTTTCTTTTTTATCAAAAAATCACCAAAAATATTATTTTTCACCAATTAGATTTAGGTATATTTTTTATCAATAAATTAATTTATTTAATTAGGTTATTAATTTTAGACAATTTTAATTTCTTTTTGTACATAATAAAAAATAATTAGAATAAATAGGTTTTATTATTAACTTAATTATATTTTATTTTTTCCTAAAATAATCAAAAACCAAAAATAGGTCATTTAATTATTTTTATTAATTAATTTAATTAACTAATTAATTTAGTATTTAATTTTAAAACCTAATTTCTTTTCTTATTATTTTATTAAAAACAACAAAAAAAACAATTTTTCTTTTGATTAGGTTAGAAGGGTCAACACCCTAATTTCTCGTCGATCTAATTTTCATCGCGCGCTTTATTATTATTTTAATCCATATTGATGTAACTGCCTACAGTTTGTAATAGTTTAATTAGGACTTTATTTACCTTTATCGCTTTATTTTCAAAGGGTTTGTTTTTTGCTATGTAAATACCTGAAGCCTTGTAATAGCGTAGTTTAATTTCCGCAAATTATTAACTGTTAGATGTATGATAATAGGATGCATGACAAGAATGTATGTTTAATTTTAAAACAGTTAGATCACCCTAAATGTGCAAAGATAAGGAAACTGAAACTGAATCACTCGCACATGCGCAATCCTAGGGTACACTCCCACTTGGTTGCCTTCGGTAAACAGTCATTGAGTATAGGATGCTTTAGTGGTCATCCTTTTGTCCAAAGATCAAAGTTGCCTCAGAAAGGTTGCCTCGGATATTGTTGCCTCAGATTAATTGATCTAAGACATTAGGGTTATTACTAAGACGTCCTAACATTGCTTTAGTGACCGTACGTCCCTTTTCGAATTGAGCCTCAAACTCCAACGACGGTGGTACCTAGTCACTAATAGTGGGATAGCATTGTCTAAAGGAAACAAGCATAGAACGATTCTTTTTTCGAGTAGGTAGATTATTTCTTAAGTACTTGCTCAATCAAAACAAACTTTTTCGCACTTACACTCATTTACAAACAAGTTTTCAAAAACACTTCATTAGACTCTTGAAAACAAAAGCAAGAGTTAAATCAAAGTTAAAACAAAAACTTTTCAAAGCCCACAAACACAAAGAAAACAATTTTGAAAATGATGAGCAAGTACCTAAGAGCCCGTAGATAACTACGGATAGAAAGGATGCTAATACCTTCCCTTTCTATAATCTACCCCCCGTACTCAGAAATATCTCGAAAAAGGAATTTTTTATGCTTTTTTCCTTTCCTTGTTGGATAAAACAAAAGACGGTGGCGACTCTTGCTTACCGCGACATTTTGCAAACACAAACGCAAAACGCAAACCAGCAAATTCCTTAAAAAAATAGGGAAACACGTCCCGATTCTGGCCACCGTATCACAGAACTGGCGACTCTGCTGGGGATTTATAAGTGGGGTGTACCTTAGGAATAGTTCATCATATTGTTTTCAATTGTTTGATCTATTTGCTTTATCTTTGTGGGCTTTGTATCGGAGTTACTATAGATCCTAACCCGGATCTGGGGATACCTTTTAGGTAAGTAGCAATAGACTGCGAGGGAACTGTACGGCATAGACCGATACGGTTGAAGCAGTAGCTACGTTGGTGTGACACATTAGTTAGTACCGATATCCCTTGTGGAGGAACAAGGATAGTATGGGGCTGCTAATGGGTCATTAAGCATCAACTGACCTTAGAACCTATAATTGACCAACTTGGCCATAAAAAAGTAGCAGTATGATACACTCATTGAGACCATACTCTCGCCATGATTCCGGCCGCAAGAAAAGGTTGCTAAATTGGAATTATGATTGATCGAGGATGGTCAGTGATATTGAGAACCTCTAGAACCCGGTTACTATTACTAGGACAGGTTGAACCAACTAAACTGCAAGAGGGTAGTACCTAAACTCCATTCCAGCCTGAAATTTAAGGGCTATTGTGTGACTTGTTTTCCCTTACCATGTTTGCTACCTATGATACCTGTGGTGTGTTTTTATCATGACATCATGCATCATGACATTGCATGCATATTTCGTTAGACTAACCATTTCAAAGACCGAGGGGATTCATCTTTGTTCTGTTTTGCAGATCGTGGCATCTATGCGCAGAAATACCATTCGGATCAACTTCGTGCAGATACCTGCTCAGCTTAGAGAGTTGGTTTCAAAGGTTCCTGATACTTCTTCCTTTGTTAGAAGACATGGTCATCTCCTCAGCCTGGTCACTTCCAAGTTAGATGAGCAAATGATGAGCGTGTTTTTCCAGTTCTTTGACTCGATGCATCACTGTTTCACCTTCCCAGACTATCAGGTTGTCCCTACTTTGGAAGAGTTCTCTGATTTACTTGGCATATCTATTCTAGAGCAGACACCCTTTACAGGTTTAGAGATAGCTCCTAGGCTAGAGGATATTGCTTCAGCCCTCCATCTGACAATGGCTGATGTAGTGTCTAACTATGAGACTCGGAGTGGGATAAAAGGTTTCTTGGCTAAGTTCTTAGTTGATCAAGCTCAACAGTTCTGGGATAGTTTAGACTTTCAAGCATTTGAAGACATCCTGGCTCTCCTCATTTATGGCTTGTTTATGTTCCCAAATTCAGATTCTTTTGTCGATGTGAACACAGTCAAGATCTTCATGTCCCGTAACCCAGTGCCTACTCTCTTGGGTGATGTTTTTCATGCTCTTTATACCCGTACCGTTCGGAAAAGGGGAACTCTCATGTGCTGTGCACCGCTGCTGGCGAGGTGGTTTATTTCTCACCTACCCAAATTTGTATTGAAGAATGAGGAAGGTATGGGTTGGGCTTACAGAATCATGTCTCTTGCTCATACGGACATCCTTTGGAGTACTAAAGATATGGAAAAGGTAGCTGTCATCGATCGGTGTGGGGAACACCCTAATGTTACATTGCTTGGAATTAGAGGAGGGATAACCTATAATCCTTGTTTGGCCTTACGACAGTTTGGATGAGCTCGAAGGGATGGTCCTCATGAGTTGCTGCTTCTAGACATTGTCTTTGACTTCATGGGGGATGTTGAGGGACATCGCCGCAGATTTATATGAGCCTGGGATAGGGTGAACAGGTCTGATCCACATTAGCTAGGAATTAAGACTTCTCTCCTGATGCAACTGTATCTCCAGTGGGTTCGAGCCCATGCTCAAAAGCTGGGGATGCCATATGAAGCTGTTTCGCCGGTGATTGTGGAGCATACTGATGAAGAAGGGGTTCCTTATACAATCCTCCATCCTCATATGCCTACTGATTTGGGGGCATTGAAGAGGTTTTAGATCCATCTAAGGGAAGAACGGGATACCTACAGAGAGAAGTATGATGAGCAGGAACGGAAGATCCTGAAGCTTACAAGGCAGCTGGAGACTGAGAGGACGATCAACAATTATGTCAGCACGAAAAGAAAACGACCATGGGAATTCTGATGTCCTTTATTGTTTCTAATTTAGATTTGCTTTTCAGTATTTCTTTTGTAACGCCTTAAAGGCATTTGTTAAACATTGTTTCAAGTTTTAATCTAATAAAGTGTGTTTCATTTTGGTTTACAAATTTGAATCTCCCTAAGTCTTTGAAATCATTTCATATGCATTCCATTCCCATGCACCTCATTACAGGTATCCTTACAGGTTTCTTATCTTCTTCGTTGTTTATTTCAGCACATCATGTCTTCTGAAACACCTACTGATCAAGCCATCAAGGCTCTGCAAGCTCAGAATGCTCAGTTCCAGGAGATGTTCATGAACTTGGCCAAGAGTCAACAAGATTTGAAGAGTCTTATATTGAAGGACAAGAAGAAGAAGACGGTCCTCCTGAATATGGGTCACAAATTTGGGAATAGGTTGAGACAAGAAGTTGATTTATCTCATTCATTTGGAGGAGGAGAGAATCAAGAGGAAAGGAAGGGTCCTAGCCATGTGGTTTCTGACAATGACACTGATTTTGATGAAGACCAGTATCCTCTTGCTGAGGATAGGTATAAGCAACTCGAAGACCAGTTGAGTGCAATGGAGATCCAGAAGGTACCTGGGTTGGACTTTGAAGATTTGGGTTTGGAATTTGGGGTGGTGATCCCACACAAGTTTAAAGCTCCTGTCTTTGCTAAGTACGATGGGGTATCCTGTCTGAAGTTACACCTCCGCTCGTATGTTAGAAAGATTCAACCATATACGGCTGATTGGAACCTCTGGGTTCATTTCTTTCAAGATAGTCTGTCAGGGACTCAACTTGAATGGTTCTACCAACTGGAAGGAGCTAACGTCCGTTACTGGGAGGAACTTGCCGCTGCTTTTTACAAGAAATACTAGTATAATGCCGACCTTGCTCCCACGCGTACTCAACTTCAGGGTATGTCTATGGCTGTGAGCGAAGGTTTTAAGGACTACGCTCAGAAGTGGAGAGATCTGGAAGGAAGAGTATAACCCCCTCTGGCTGATAGGGAGTTGGTGGATATGTTTCTTGGGACTTTTTCTGGTCCATATTTCAATCATTTGATTGGTAATTCATCGTCTGGGTTCACTGAATTAATTATGACTGGGGAGAGAGTTGAGGTTGGTATCAAAAGCGGCAAGATACAGAAAGGTGCTTTGTCAAGTATAGAGAAGAAGCCTTTGAAGAAGGAGTCTAGTGCAGTTTACAGCTCGAGGAGCCAAAATCGACCTGAGCGCTGCCAAGCAGTTAATGCGGTAGTTATATCAAGACCAATTGTTGCCCCACAACGCAACAATCAGCAAAGAGCAGAGAGACCGCAAAGGCAGTATACTCGGCTCAGTATGACTTTATCTCAAATTCTGCCGCAATTGTTGAAGACCAACTTGGTGATTCTGAAGGAGGCTCCAAAGAACCCCAACACCACGTCACTGATGTATAATCCGAACGCCCGTTGTACTTATCACTCTGATAGCCCAGGGCATGATACCAACAACTGCTGGGCTTTGAAGAATAAAGTGCAAGATCTGATTGATGCTAAGGAGATTGAGTTTGAAGCACCGGAAAAACCTAATGTCATAACGACTCCTATGCCAAAACATGACGCGGGAGTGAATGCTATTAGGGATGATGAAGAGGAGTCATATTTCGAAAGCTGGATTTACCCGACTACTGAAGGCGGATTAAGCAATTGAATGGCAAAGGACTTCATGCCCATTTCTTTTATTACACAGTAACAAACTTTTGTTTAGAGTTTTGTAACAGACAGTTCAAAACTTTTACTACCCGATGCCTTGCCCGAGACACCGTGGCTTTGTTTGAGGGCTTATTATGTGTCATCTCCATATATCATCAATAAAGGCATTGGACGTTTTCTTGCATTATAAATATTATGCTCTTTGTTTTTTTTTTATCTTGCAAAACAACTATTTGTCTTACACACACTCACATATATAGGTCCACATCCACTCTGGATCCCACTAATAACGACTCTGCTATCGCCAGTTATGACTTCGAAAGTCCGATCAACCAAGCCGAAGACGAGGGTGAGGATGATTGTGAAGTTCCTGGGGAACTTGCTAGACTGTTACTTCAGGAAGAGAGGGCCATACAGCCGCATGAAGAGTCAATGGAAACAGTGAATCTGTGTACAGAAGAAGACAAGAAAGAGGTCAAGATCGGTGCAAATCTAGAGCCTAGTGTTAAGCAACGGTTGATACAGATGATGCGTGACTATGTTGAGATCTTTGCCTGGTCTTATGAGGATATGCCTGGGTTGGATACCAATATTGTGGTTCATCGCCTGCCTACTAAGGAAGACTGTCCTCCAGTGAAACAGAAAGTTCGCCGAATGCTCCCAGAAATGTCTGAGAAAATCAAGGCTGAGGTTATGAAACAGTTTGATGCCGGTTTTCTAGCAGTTACTTCTTACCTGCAGTGGGTTGCCAACGTGGTTCTAGTGCGGAAGAAAGATGGCAAGGTTCGAATGTGTGTTGACTATAGGGATCTGAGCAAGGCGAGCCCCAAGGATGATTTCCCTCTGCCTCATATCGAAGTTCTAGTTGACAACACTACACAGCATAAGGTCTTCTCCTTTATGGATGGTTTTTCGGGTTACAATCAGATTAAGATGGCTCCCGAGGACGTGGAGAAGACAACTTTCATTACGCAGTGGGGTACCTTTTGCTACAAAGTCATTCCTTTCAGATTAAAGAATGTTGGGATAACGTATCAGCGCGCCATGGTCACTTTGTTCCACGACATGATTCACCATGAGATTGAGGTATACGTTGACGACATGATTGCAAGATCCCAGACTGAAGAGGAACATCTTGACCATCTTCAGAAGCTATTTGACAGGTTGAAGTTGTATAAGCTAAGGCTAAATTCGAACAAGTGCACCTTCAGAGTGAGGTCTGGTAAACTGCTGGGTTTCGTCGTTAGTGATAAAGGTATTCAATTGGATCCTGCAAAGGTGAAGGCTATACAGGAAATTCCAGCTCCCTGAACAGAAAAAAAGTCAGAGGCTTTCTGGGACGCCTGAACTACATTGCTCGATTCATCTCACACCTGACTGCTAGTTGTGAACCAATCTTCAAATTACTGAAGAAAGATCAAGTGGTAAAATGGAACGATGAATGTCAGGCCGCTTTCGAAAGGATAAAGGAATATCTCCAAGAGCCACCTATTTTGATGCCTCCAGTGGAAGGAAGACCTCTAATCTTATACTTGACAGTACTCGATAATTCAATGGGGTGCGTGGTGGGGCAGCATGACGAGTCTGGCCGAAAAGAGCATGCTATTTATCACCTTAGCAAAAATTTTACCGACTGCGAGACCCGATACTCATTGCTTGAGAAAACTTGCTGTGCTTTGGCATGGGCTGCTCACTGGCTGAGACAGTATATGCTGACTCACACTACTCTATTGATATCAAAGATGGATCCAATCAAGTATATCTTCGAAAAGCCTTCCTTGTCTGGAAGAATAGAAAGATGGAAGATGATCTTGACTGAGTATGACATCTAATACACGACCCAAAAGGCAATTAATGGAAGTGTGTTGGCGGATCATTTGGCACATCAGGCAGTGGATGATTACCAGTCTATGAACTTCGAATTCCCGGATGAGAACATCATGTTAGTAACTGACTGTGAGACACCTGGACCGGATGAAGGACCTGAGGAGGGCTCCCGATGGTCTATGTACTTTGATGGAGCTTTAAACGCTTTGGGTAATGGCATTGGCGCTGTGATCATATCTCCTGAAGGCTCTCATACTCCGTTCACCGCCCGACTATGTTTCAACTGCACCAACAACATGGCGGAGTATGAAGCATGCATCATGGGTCTTCGAGCAGCTATTGACCTAAGTATTAAGTTCTTAAGTGTATTTGGAGATTCCGCTCCCGTGATCAGTCAGATCAAAGGTGAGTGGGATACGAAGCACCCAGATCTTATTCCTTATCTACTCTATCTCTTATCAACATGCTCTTATGTGTGTGACTCTGCAGGTTTTCATGACGTTGACAATTATGTTAAATCACACATTTAACATAATAAATAGTGAGTGGTATCTAGCAACACATCACTGCTGCCCAAGTCACGAAATTGTCATGTGGTCTGAAAAAACCTTTTGTGATATTACTTATGTGTACAATCACCCTTTTGCCCTTATGTCTATATTGAATACAAGGCATAAAACGTGTCACCCTTTTCCAGTTCAATATTGGGCCCTTAGACATTAATTCTGTTATGCAGAATGGATAAATTCCATCTAGGTCACTCATGTACCTCAACATGCTTTGTGAAGTGCCCATCATTTGTCTTTATGGTCATCCAGTTACAGATAATGTTTGATCAGCAATAAAGTGCTTGACTCTACATCTAGGGTCCATAGTGGTTTCAGGTCCAAGGGTGGTATACACCATTGTCACCATGATAATAACTTATGACACTTTGCATAACATTCCATGTAGTATTCTCATAGCGGGTCAATCTAGTATAAATATTACTCCTAATATTCATACCTATGTCAAGACTTGATAACTCCTTATCCATGATCCATGAGATGTGAACACCAGACTATCTACATAATAATATCAATGCTTTAATATTATCCCACTTTGTAATAAATCTCGAACATAGATAATTTAAGAATAATTTCCTTATGTTTAATGAGATCTCATGATTAAGTCACACTTAACATTTTATTAAACATTCAAACTATTCTAGGGACTTTATTATTTTGTAAAAGCAAACATAATAAAGAAATTCCTTTTATTATTAATAAATAATTCGATACAAGTACCAAAATTATTGGCCTCTAGGGCTTAAACCAACAAAATTTATGTTGATGATATCGTTTTTTGATCAACTAATATGCATCTTGTCAAGGAGTTCTCTAAGCTTATGCAGGGAGAGTTTGAAATGAGTCTAATGGAAGGGTTAAACTAGTTTCTCATACTACAAATTAAGAAACTTGATGAAGGAACATTTTTATGTCAAACCAAGTATTGTTTCAAATTGATCAAAATAGTCAGTATGGATGGTGCAATTGTATCTTGCTTTAAACTCTTCCGGCTCACAGCGCCACCATTTAAGCAAAAAAACATAACCAGATTGTGATCTAAAGTCATCCTTGTATGTATAGAAGCTAGCATCAATGTATTCAATTACAACAAGCTCTTCCTGACCTACATATATCAAGAATGAGTCTTTAGTCCTTCTCAAGTACTTAAGGATATTCTTGACAGCTATCCAATGAGCATCACTAGAATCAGATTGGTACCTACTCGTTGTACTTAAAGCATATGAGACATTTGGTTGGGTATATAACATGGCATACATGATAGATCCTATTGAATATTCATATGGAATCTTATTCATGTGATCCCTTTCTTCCTTAGTTGAAGGGGATTTTGTTTTTGGTAGACACGGGCCACATTACATAGGAATGAATCCCTTCTTGGAATCATGCATATTAAAGTGTCTCAACACTTTATCTATTTATGTACTCTGACTTAGGCCAAGCAGTTTTTGTGGTCTATCTCTATAGATCCTGGTTCCTAATATATAGGTTGCTTCACCCAAATCTTTCATAGAAAAGCATTTCCCTCGCCAGGTTTTCACTTGTTTCAAGGTAGGGACATCGTTTCCAATGAGTAATATGTCATCTACATATAATACTAGGAGGATGATCATGCTCTCACTAACCTTCTTGTAGGCACAAAGATCATATTCATTCTTGATGAATCCATATTGTTTTACTATTTCATAAAAACGAAGATTCCAGCTTCTGGAAACTTGCTTCAATCCATAGATTGATTGTTGTAACTTGCATATCTTTTGGGCTTCTTCTGGTATGTCAAATCCTTTAGGTTGTGTCATGTACACATCCTCTATAATTTTCCAATTAAGGAAAGCAGTCTTGACATCCATCTTCCACATTTCATAATCATGATATGCAGCGATAGCAAGTAAAATCCAAACATATTTAAGCATTGCAAGCGGGGGAAAAGTTTCATCATAGTCTACCCTTGAATTTGTTTATAGCCTTTTGCAATCAATATTTCCTTATAGGTATTCACCTTACCATCCATGTCATTCTTCTTTTTGACGACCTACTTGCATCCTATAGGATGAACTCCTACAGGTGGCTCTACCAAGGTCCAAACCTGGTTTGTGTACATGGAATCTATTTCAGATTTCATGGCTTCTAGCCACTTCTCATACTTAAGACAATAATGGCCTCTTGGTAGGTCACATGCTCATCTTAATCCATGAGCAATACATCACCTTGATCATTTATGAGATATCCATATCTCTCAGGTTGGTGATGTATCATGTTTGACCTATGTTGGTCTTGTTTTACTTGAGCAGGTTGCTCTTCCATAACTACTTGTATTTCCTGCTCTAATTCCTCCATAGGTGTATCAATGCTTTATGATTCTTGAATTTCTTCAAGCTCTACTTTCCTCCCACTGGTTCCCATGGAAATAAAATCCTTTTCCAAGAAAACTCGAGTTCAAGCGACAAACACTTTGTCCTCAGAAAGATTGTAGAAGTAATATCCTCTTGCTTCTTTAGGATACACCACAAATAAGAACTTTTCAGATTTGGGCTCAAGCTTAGTTGAGATATGCCATTTAACATAAAATTCACAACCCCAAATCTTCATGTAAGACATATGTGGTTTCTTACCACTCCATATCTTATATGGTGTCTTTTCAACCTTTTTGGATGGAACACGGTTAAGTGTGTAAGTTGTTGTCAACAGAGCATGTTCCCAAAAGGAGTTTGGAATATTTGTGTGACTCATCATGGATTAGACCATGTCTAACAAGGTTCTATTTCTTCTCTAAGATACAACATTCTATTGTGGTGTTAATGGAGGAGTAAGTTGGGATAGAATCCCACATTCCTTTAGATGGTCATTAAACTCTAGGCTTAAATATTCATCGCCTCGATATGATCGAAGAACTTTAATATTCTTACCTAGTTGGTTTTGTACTTCATTCTTGAATTCCTTGAACTTTTCAAAGGTTTCGAATTTGTGTTTCATTAAATACACATAACCATATCTACTAAAATCATTAGTATGTATGAGGGCCAAAATATCATTAGCCCTTTCACCTTTTCATGTGAATGGGGACTTTGTCATCTTTCCAATTAAACAAGACCTACACGTCTAATATGATTCATAATCAAAAGAGTCCAAAAGGCCATCTTTATGGAGTTTGGAAATGCGCTTCTCATTTTTGTGACCTAAGAGACAATGCCAAAGGTAACTTGGATTTTACTCATTAGGTTTAATCCTTTTAGTATTAATGTTATAAATTGGCATTTCAAGATCAAGGACATACAATGCATTGTTCATTTGTACAGAAGCATAGATTATATCATTCAAATAAATAGAGCGACAATTAATCTTTATTATGAATGAAAAACCAAACTTGTCCAAACAAGAAACGTAAATAATATTCCTCCTAATTGTAGGTACATAATAATAGTTCTCTAACTGAATTATTAAACCACTGGGTAAAATTAATACATAAGTTCCTACGGCTAAAGCAACAACCTTTGCTCCATTGCCAACTCATAGATCAACTTCACCTTTTGCCAATTATCTACTCCTTTTAAGCCCTTGCACATTAGTAAAAATGTGAGAACTGCATCCACTATCTAATACACATGATGGAGAAGTAGATAAATTAATTTCTATAACAAAAATACCTGAATTTGAAGTCTATACTCCTTTCTTATTATCTTCCAGGTACTTTATGCAGTTTCTCTTCCAATGTTCGGTCTTACTGCAATGGAAACAAGTTCCCTCTTTTGCTATGCATCCACCAGGCTTCAAAGCAGGAGAAGTAGGTTTGGGTTTGGAAACTTCCTTGCCTTTGGAAATTTCCTTGCCTTTCCATTTACCAACATAGTTTGGTGGGCCTTTTGTTCAGCTTCTTTCAATTACTGACCATCAGAATGGACTTCCCTTTTGACTTCACATTCTTCTCAATGGTTCTTAACATGCTTAGCAGTTCTTGAAGTCTTTTGTTCATGTCATTCATGTTGAAATTCATGAAAAATTGACTGACGCTCTTTGGAAACGATTGCAAGATCAAATTAGTCACAAGTTCCTTTCTAAGGGGAACCCCTAACCTTTCAAGATTCTCCATATACCCAATCATCTTGAGTACATGGGGACTTACAGGGGTCCCTTAACTAACTTGCTATTAAAAATGGCCTTTGAAACCTGAAACCTCTCATTTCTTTCCATCTCTTGATAGAGCATCTTATGATGTCCGATCATATCGAATGCTGCCATGTTCTCATGTTACCTTTGCAATTTCGAGTTCATGGTAGCCAGCATGAGGCAAGTAGTTTCATTGGCATCATCGATATGCTTCTTATAAGCATCTATTTCAGCCTTGGGAGAAAAACTTGGAGGTTCCTCTTCAGGAACAAGTGTCTCTAAGACATACAACTTTTTGTCATGTTTGAGGACAATCCTTGGATTTCAATGCCAATCCAGAAAATTTGTCCTAGAGAATTTTTCTTTGTCAAGGATTAATCGTAAAATGTTGTTATATGTGTTTTGAGTCATGGTAATCTACATGGGAAAAATGAAAAATATAAGTATCATTAAAATAACATATTTAATTAGGCCTTCAATTAAATATGCTTCCACAATTTTACTCAAACCAAATGACCCTCACCATTTGATTCAGAAAATCCCGTTGGAATATTTTCTAGTGGGTCGAGATCCATATTTCACTTTGTTTTAAGTCAGTGTTAGGCTGATTATACAAAACTCGGTTATTTAGGTAGGAACTCCTTCCAATTGTATCTAATACAATTCTCAAATATTTTAGTTGGGTGAATAACTCATTATAATTTATCATATGGATTATTCTGAACTCCTGCTTCTAAACACATATAATCTTATTATAATTTGTTTGGTTAAGTTTGAGCTAGTGGTTTTAGCAATTGGATATTATATTTATCCCATTGCATCTTACTAATATAGAACATGCACCTCGCGTTGGGCGAAACCTACATTGTTTGATACTAGTCTTGATGAGTGCTAAAATTTTGAAAGCATAAACTTAATAACCGTTTTAAGGGAATTTGTTATTAGTTTGATCTCACCAACTTAATATGCAAATTGTCTCTCACATGCATCAACATACAAACACATGCATTAACATACATATAAAAAGATACAATTATGGCCTCTAGCGCAATTTTTCTCTTAAGCCAATGAGAGAACCTAAGATAAACCTAATAATGATCTATCATTCTCCAAGCTAGATCTTCATGGTTGTCCTCTTTTGATCTTGTCTTCTTCCTTTTCTTAATTACATTATATTACATCAAATAATACTCGTTTCACATACGAGGGAATGAGATGAGAAAAGAAGTAACATCAAGAGATTAAGAGAAAGGCACGACATGCAAGTCGTATTTTGAAATCCCAAAAAAAATGAATCTAAGGACATAACTGATCACCACAAGACAAAAATAACAAAGTACTTTATTATTATTAATATAAATTTAAATTGTATTGATTAAATAAATCAAATTAAATTTTGGCGATTGACCATACTACGCAGAGTTAGCTGGGGGTTTCGCTGCCCGATAGAGTTAGTCCTTTTCTAATTCTGATGATGATAAAAAAATGACCAAAAATCAAAATAAAACTTAAAAAGGGGACTAAAATTGCAAATCAAATTTTAAAAAAGGGACCAAAATCATGGTTTTAAGAATGAGGGGACGAAAATTCAAAAGAAAACTTTAAAAGGGGACTTAAATGGTGGTTTTTAAAATGGGAGGATCGAAATCAAGAAAAAAGATAAATAAAGGGACCAAAGTTGCAATTAAGCCTAAAAAATAAATGTCTATATCTTTAAAAAAATACATCACAATTAAATTGTTGCACAAATCAATATAAGTGTTCCTTTATTTCACACTTCAATATAAAATCCTTGAATTTTTAGTTTATTTTTACTAGAACTGCGGGTAACAGGTACGGGAAAAGGTACTTAGGCACCCATAGAATAAGGGTACGAGTATAAAGATTGGGCTCACGGGTATTGGCTCAGGCACACATATTTTTTCAAACTGCAAGTATGAAGACGTGTACTATAATACCCTACTCATTGCCTATCCATTGCCATCCATATTTACACGTGGACCTATAAGAGATAATTCATATGCAACAACCAAAATGTTTTTCATATGGAAATTATAAGGTGCGTGTTTTAGAGAAAAAAATCTTTATATGATTTAAGATTGAGTCCAAGACAATGTCTTCGTTGGTTTGATGAGTTTCTTATGAAAACTAGTTTTGTGAGAAGTGGATGCGACAATTGTGAGAAGAGGGATGAGAAAGTCATTATCTGTCTACTTATATATGTGGATGGTATATTAATGCAAGTTCTAAAACGAGGAATCAATAAGCCCTAAGAAAAGTAAATTATGAATTTCAGATGGAGGGTCTTGGGGTTGCTAAAAGGATACTTGGAATGGCTATCGTGAGAAACTAGAATAACAGTTAAATGTTTTTATCTTTGTTTAGTTATTTAAAGAAAGAGGTTGAATACTTTTGTGATGCATGAAACAATTACCTCCCCATTGGATCAGCACACAAAATGTTCGGTTATTCAATATCCTTAATTTAAAGAAGAAAAGAGAAATATGTACATTATTACTCGATATGCTAGTGGGGTAGGAATTATCATGCATGTAATAGTTCTTAGTAGGTTAGATTTTGCATACAATATTAGCCTAGTGAACTGAATTATAAAAAAATTGACTCAAGTGCATTGTGAAGTGTTGAAGTAGGTTTTTAGATACTTGAACATGCTAATAAAGGGTGGTTTGAAATACACTATAGAAACTCAAGAAGGCAATGCTTTAGAGATTTTGTAGATCAGTATTATTTTAGAAATATATACATTAGAAAATCTACATGATATTTTGTATTTATGTTATTTGGGATGACTATTAATTGGAAGAAAAATTAATAATATGTTATGATATTTGTGAGAAACCCCTTCATAATTGGTTTTGAATGATTGTAAATATATGTGAAATAATAAATACATGTGTGCATTACAAAAATATAATATAACATGTTTAAAATAAGTTTAAAATGTGTTTTACTCATAATGAATCATTATGAGTCGACACAACAGGTTTTGCATCGATCCATAACATACTGAAGTCCCTAGAATACTATCTCTAACTATTATGCATCGATACAAAATCTTATGCATCGACACATAAAACTTTGATGCCCCTGTAATGCAAAATTAAACTCGTAAGCATCGACACATAACATTTTGATGCCCCTGTAATGCAAACTTAAACTTGTATGCATCAACACAAAACCTCATGCATCGACACATGACACTTTGATGCTCATGGAAAAAAAATTGAATTTATATGCATCGATACATAATATCATGCATCGACTCATACCATATTTTATATTCAAAAATTAAAAATACAATCAGTATGCATCGACACATACGTGTTATGTATCGGCGGATATAAAATAGTTAGTTCTGTAAAATGTTATGATATGATCTTGCATCGACTCAAAACAACATGTGTCGAACCATCCTGTAACTCATAACTAACATGAGTCAACTCATGACCAACATGCATCGACTCATAATATTTTATTTTGCCTAACCGTTTTCTGTTACATATATAAGCAAGTATTTTTCTCAGCAGCATGGAAATTGCAACATATCAGAATTGTGTGAAAACATTTGTGAGCAGCTAGAAGCCTGAAAGAAACTTCATCTTTATCACCTTCTGAATCATCTTCATTCAACAACAACAACGAAAATCAAACATCCTTATTGAATTGGATCAAGAGGTCAGAGATAACGTTCAGCTGTGTATTGAAATAATCTCAGCTGAGTTGAAGATTGTAAAGGAGGCTTCAAGAAATAAACCAAGGGGTTTCTCCTTCAAGAACGGGTGTGTTCTTGAGGGTTTGTTAGTCACGGTCACACAAGTCGTATTTAGGCGTAGCGAGGGGTTTGGAAATCAGAGGGATTTTTGCAAACAGGTCGTGGAAGCGGGGGATCGATTGTGGACCTTGCAGGGAATCTTGATACAACTCATATCAAGTGGTGGTTCTTACAAGAAGAAGAAGATCATAGGGATTTCTATCTGTCTGTGTAGTGTAACCTTGTTATCAAACATTCAGCAAATTGTTATAAAAGTTCTCAGTTTCAATTGTGAAATTGAGAGGGAGACGTACCCACACGCGAGGATGACAGTGGGGAACTTCCTTACCAAACTGCCTGCGTATCGTTCTTTATTTCTTTCTCTTTATATTTGTATGTATTCCATAATTTTGTAATTCAATTTGCTTGCTAAATTTTTCTGTCTAATGATAAAATTAGTGGTTCAAATACTTTCATCAAACCACCACTATTAAATCATTAAACAAGCATATGCCAAGTGTTTGATAAAATTCCTAACAAATTTCTTAATTCATTGGAAATACTGCTTTAATGATAAGTGAATTGAAACATTAAGAAATCTCAGTTGTATATTCATCAATTTCATCTAATAAAATCCAGAAAGTTTTTCACATGTCCGGTTTTCTAGTAGTCGGTTCAAAGTAGACGGAATTGATTTAGGACATTAATTTTCTGCTGCTTTCAACACTCTTTGATAAAATAATTTTAAATCCTTGAAAAAGTAAGAGGTGATCTATTCACCCCCCTCTCGATCACTTTCCACACTGTCTAACAAGTGGTATCAAAGCACCGTTTAGCTGGTGCTTTGTGTCTACTAGTAATTCTATGGCCTTTGAACCAAAAGGGGCGTATAATAGAGCTCCTGTTTTCAATGGTGAAAACTATGGCTACTGGAAAGACTGCATGCGAGTACACATAAATTCCATTGACAGGAATGTATGCACTGACATTCAAAATGGTCCTTTTCAAATTACCATGAGGAATGATGCAGGTGCAATAGTACCTAAACTTGAGGATCAATGGAACGAAATGGATGAAAAGAAATGGCCATGAGATTAGAGAGGCAAAAATATGATAATCTTAGCACTTGGTGTTGATGAGTATTATAGGGTGTCTCATTGCACGTCCGCTAAAGAAATGTGGGATACTTTAGAAATTACCCATGAAGGCACTACTGAAGTTAAACAGTCCCACATCAACACACTCAATCAAGAGTTCGAGCTCTTTCACATGAGACAAGGAGAATCTGTCTCTGACATGCAGAAGAGATTCATTTATCTTGTGAGCCGTTTAAATGCACTTGGAAAACCTGTTTCCAATGAAATTTCTACTAATAAAATTATGAGATGTCTTAGCAGAGAATGAAAACCTAAAGTAACAGCTATCAAGGAAGCAAATGACCTCACTACGCTTACCATTACAACTCTGTTTGGAAAGCTGGAAGAACATCAACAAGAATTGCAAAGTCTTGAAAAATATGAAAACAAGAGTAAGAAGGAGAGGAACAACGACAGGGAGGGTGAGAAGAAGTCAATAGCTCTAATGTCTTCTAGCTCTAAGTCATCAACCAAATAGCAAGATGATAATGACTTAACTAGTGATGAAAATTCTGATGATGAAGAAATGGGACTTTTTGTTCGGAGATACAATATGTTTATTCGAAAGAATGGAATCAAGCACTCCGATAAGAATCTCATGAGCTTTCGAAAACAATCCAAAGAGCCAAGGCAAAAATAAAATAAAAAGCAAAGAGGTAAAGGACCTTGTTACAACTGTGGTAAAGTTGGACACTACAAACGAGACTGTCCAAAGATTAAAAAGGATAAAGGAAAAGCTCCACCAAAGAAGTTCAACAAACAAAGAAGAGCTTACATTGCATGGGAAAGCGATAGCGATTCATCAAACGATGACAGTTCAAGTGATAGTGATGAGAGTGCAAATTTATGTCTGATGGCACATATCAATAATCAGTCCTACCATAAGAAATACAACCACAACAAGCAAGTAAGACAAGCATATCCTAACAACTTTTCTTCTATGTCTTTTTCTGAACTAAAAATAGCTTTTGAAAAACTGCAATACAAAGTCGAAGATGCTTTTAAGATATTATCCTCCGATAAAAAAATCTTTTCATTTTTGGAGAGTAAAGTATATAAAGCTGAAAAAGACTTAAAAAGTCTAAAAGCTAGTATTGCAGAAAGTTCAAAGGATAAGGATGTTACATGATGTATTCCCAGAAGGGAATGTGAAGTTTGTCATATTTGGCAACAAGAGGTTAGAACTCTTAATGCCAAATTAGAAAAAGCTTTACATCCCAAGGTTACTTTTGCAGTTGATCCTAGATTTTTTAAGAAAACGTTGAATCCACCATATTCAAAATATTCTTTTGTTGAAAATATACCAAAGGATTCAATGACTAGAAGTAAAATAATACATCATCATCATGGTTTATGTCATTATTGTTGTCATTTTGCTCATACCATTGAAAAATGTAAGTTTAGGAGGTTCCTTGTTCCTAAAGGCATTTACCAATGGAGGCCTAAAGGCAACCATGTTACCACTTACACACATGGACCCAATAAAAATTGGGTACCTACCTCTCTTATTTGATATTGCAGGAAAAGTGTCTTACATCCATGGGTAGAAGATGGTTTCTAGACAGTGGGTGTTCAAGGCACATGACCGGTGACATATCGCTCTTCATTGACTTCAAAGCAAAGAAGAAAGGATTTATCACTTATGGAGACAATAACAAAGGATTTATACTCGGTAAAGGTAGTGTAGGTAATCCCTCTACCACTACTATTTCTGATGTCCATTTAGTAGAGGGGCTTAAACATAATTTACTGAGTATTAGTCAATTGTGTGACAAGGGTTATAAAGTTACCTTCACAAACACTTGCTGCATAATTGAAAATACTGAAAAGGATATTGTGTTTAAGGGCAATAGAGTAAACAATGTCTATATGCTTTACCTTTTTGATGTATCTTTAACAAGCACTAAGTGTCTAGTCACCTTGAATGATGATTCTTGGCTTTGGCATAGACGTCTAGCGCATGTTAACTTTGATTTTCTTAATAAGGTTGTATCCAAGGATCTAGTAGTAGGTCTTTCAAAGATAAAATTTACAAAGGATCACCTATGTGATGCATGCCAAATGGGAAAGCAAACGAGGGTCTCTCTCAAATCTAAAAATATGATTTCCACCTCACGACCCCTTGAGCTTCTCCATATGGACCTATTTGGACCTTCTAGAACAAAAAGTCTAGGAGGAAATTATTATGGTTTTGTGATCATTGACGACTACTCTATATTTACTTGGACCATATTCCTTCATAGCAAAAATGAAACTTTTTCTGCTTTTAAGAGTTTTGCAAAACTATCTCAAAACAGAATGGAATTTAAAATAATTGCAATTCGAAGCGATCATGGAGGTGAATTTGAAAACCATATCTTTGATAAGTATTGTGACAAGCATGGTATTGAGCATAACTTTTCAGCACCTCGAACTCCATAGCAGAGTGGAGTTGTGGAGCGCAAAAATCGCGTCTTAGAGGAGTTGGCGAGAACAATGCTCAATGAAGGTGGATTACCAAAATATTTTTGGGCTGATGCAATTAGCACAGCCTGTTATGTTTTAAACAGAATATTAATTCATCCCATTTTGGATAAAACACCTTATGAAATTTTAAAAGGGAGAAAGCCAAACTTGTCACATCTTCATGTATTCGGTTGCAAATGTTTGGTTTTGAATAATGGAAAAGAAAATCTTGGAAAATTTGATGCAAAAGCAGATGAAGGTATGTTTCTCAGATACTCACAATCAAGCAAAGCATATAGGGTATACAATAAACGTTTACTTACATTTGAGGAGTCAGTTCATGTCTCTTTTGATGAATCTTATATGAAACATGTCGGAAAAGGTATTTCTTTTGATGGTACAGGTGTATCTACTGAAGATATACTCAAAGAAACTGTTGAGGAAATTGTTCAGTCCAAAACAGTTGACGATGAGGAAGAAAAAGATACAAGCCTTTCAAAAGATGAGGAAGAAGAGCCAATGGAAGCTAATGATCTTCCACCAGCTTGGAAGTCTTCTAAATACCATCGCATTGACAACATATTGGGAGATATCTCAAAAGGAGTAATGACTCGCTCCAAGATAAGTAATTTTTGTTATCATTTTGCTTTTGTTTCACAAGTAGAACCTAAAAATTCAAAAGAGGCCTTGATTGATGAATTTTGGCTAATGGCCCTACAATAAGATCTAAATCAGTTTAAAAGAAATGACGATTGGGAACTTGTCCTTCGTCCACGAGACCATCATATCATAGGCACTAAGTGGGTTTTTATAAATAAACTTGATGAAAACGGAATGATAACTTGCAATAAAGCACGCTTAGTAGTAAAGGGTATAACCAAGAGGAGGGAATTGATTATGATGAGACTTATTCTCCAGTTGCTCACCTTGAGGCTATACGTCTCTTGCTCTCTTATGAATGTGCAAAAGATTTTAAGCTTTATCAAATGGACGTAAAGAGTGTCTTTCTTAACGGAGTCATAAATGAAGAGGTGTATGTCTCACAACCTCCTGGTTTTGAGAATAACGAATATCCAGATCATGTTTTCAAATTAAAACGAGCTTTATACGGTCTTAAATAGGCTCATCGGGTCTGGTATGAAAGACTTAGTAAATTTCTACTTGATCATGGTTATTCAAGAGGTAAAGTGGATACTACTCTTTTCATTAAATGTAAAGGAAATCACATCCTTTTAGTTCAAATATATGTAGATGATATTATTTTTGGTGTAACTAATCTACACTTGGTCAAAGAATTTTCCAAAGTCATGCAGGGCGAATTTGAGATGAGTCTCATGGGGGAGCTAAACTAATTCCTTGGTCTCCAAATAAAGCAACTCAATGAAGACACAATTATATGTCAAACAAAATACTGCCAAGAGTTGCTTAAACGATTTGGAATGGACAACTCAAAACCAATTGACACCCCCATGCCTACCAATGGGAATTTAGACAAGGATGAACATGGTAAGAGTGTTGATGTCAAAAAATATAGAGGTATGATCGGATCCCTCTTGTATCTTACAACATCTAGGCCTGACATCATGTTTAGTGTTTGCATGTGTGCATGATATCAATCGGATCCTAAGGAATCCCACTTGAAAGCTGTCAAGCGTATACTTAGGTATCTCAATAATACATCTAAGTATGGGCTATGGTATTCCAAGGGAAGCGATTGTAGTTTAGTAGGTTACCCCGATTCTGATTTTGCTGGCTGCAAATCAGATAGGAAAAGCACTAGTGGAACATGTCACTTGTTTTCAAACTCTCTAGTAAGTTGGCATAACAAAAAGCAAGTTTCGGTTGCTTTGTCAACTGTTAAGGCTAAATATGTTGCAGCCGGTAGTTGTTGTGCTCAGATCTTATGGCTGAAGCAACAATTACAAGACAGTGATATTCAACTAAAACGTATTCCAATAAAATGTGACAACACAAGTGCTATAAATCTCACTAAGAATCCAATCTTACACTCACGCACTAAACACATAGAGATTAGGCATCACTTTCTTCGCGATCATGTTGAAAATGAAGATGTTATGTTTGAGCATGTTGATACTAAAAATCAACTTGCTGACATCTTTACAAAACCACTAGCAATGGAGCTCTTCTTCAACATTCGTCGTGACCTAGGGATTTTAGATCTCTCTTACATGATGTCTTAAGCATATATGTATTTGAAATATATCTATGTCTCACCATACTATTGAGATGTGTTTTTCAGCTTTAGTACATGTGTCTTAACATCTCATCAAACGAGGTAATACCCTTCCTATCTACTTTCTTTATAAGTTGACCGTAATGTTCCATTGATAATGTCTATACGTATATCTCTTTTACATAAATTGTTTGAACTTGACATATTCAAATTGCATTACATCATTATGCATGCATAATACTCTTCAGATGATTCATTTTCCATAATCATTTAAATTGGAATTGGGTACCATATCCATCTGTTAATAAGAACTTGTGAAAAACTGCATTTCTGTCAAAATTTGTGTTATGAGTCGATACATATAGTTATTAGTCGACTCATATAAAAAAAATTATAAAAACAAAAATTAAAAATTGGTATCAGGTCGACACATTAAGATTTGCGTCAACATATATTACTTCCTGTCGACTCATAGGATTCTTGAGTCGATGCAAAACATTTAAAAAATGTTCTTTAATACAGGATGTATCGACACATATGAATTTCATGTCGACACATAAGAATAATAAATGTCATTAATTTGAATTGGGACAACCCGTCTACCCAATTTAAATTCCCTCCAACTATCTGACTCATTACATACATCATCTAACCCTAATCATCATTCACTACTCTCATCACTCTTTCATCTTCCAAAAACCCTCATCCCCAAACTCTTCACTACCCTTCTTCTACAAACAGAATGCCTCCAAAAACAAAAGGCAAGGGAAGACTTGGTGCAGGACCGTTCAGATCTATCACAGATATCCCTCCGAGCGCTTTTTCTATCATGCATCCCGCTATCACTGAAGAATTTGAGAAATCCTTTAAAATAAGGTTAGTTATGAAGCCTCATGTCTTCAATAAGGCTGAGGTTTTATCTCTTCATATCACAGATGTATGTGATATCCTAGATGCTCAATAATTAGGGTCATTTCTTAACATTAGATAAGACTATCAAGAAGACTTTATAAGAGCCTTTTATGCTGGTTTAGAAACAAATAAGGGCTGGTGTTTTAAAGATAAAATCGGGACAAGAAGATATGTTTTTGAAGAAATTGATTGGAAAAGTGTTTTTGGCATTCCATTTGGAAGGTCAATAATGAAGAGCTATCATGACCAAAGTTTTGATACTGACTAAGATGAGGAAGCTTTCATAACCTCAATTCTGAAACTTGGTCGACCTCTAGGAGAGTTTGAGCCCATAACCACTTGCACAATCAAAAGCATTCCTAGAATGCTTCACTGGATAACTTCACATATATTGAGTCCAAGATCCGGTGGCCATTCTAGGCTAGACAAGTCATATATTCATCTTCTGCATATTTTGCTAGATAGGGTTCCCCTAAACTGGCCAAACTACTTTGGCAAACGCATGTTTCTTATACGAAATAGTCAGAAGAATACAGCCCTTGGATATACTGCTCAAATTATGAGAATTATCAAGTTTTGGAATCTTGTTATTCCTCATGTTCCTCTTATCTCCCGTACTGTTGCCCAAGAGTTTAATAAGGCTACTCTATCTCACATGGGATACATATGGGACAAAAATCGTCAATGCCTTTATTTTAAGGAGAAAGGGTCAAATGTAAGGGTATATAATTTTGAGGATGAGGATCCTATTGATGCAGACATGCCAGATATAAATGAGAATGTCCAACCTGAGGAAAATCAGGCTGGAACTGGTTGGGGTGAGTGGGTGCTAAACCGGTGGTCTCCAACAAATTATCAATTTGATCAATTCGCACAACCTCATGATGCTCCCACTGCTGTCGCAGTCTCTTCCTCATAAGCTCCTGCTTACCTCACTGCCATGTTTCAACAAATGTAGATTGCCAATGATTCTCGACATGAAGAAGCAAGACAGTGGCATAACCAGCAAAGTGAATGGCACAAAGAGCATGAACAATGACATGATGAGCATACACGAATGTACAAAAATCAGCATTCGTGGCACTTAGATTTGGTCAAATGGAACCAAGTATTCTACAATGAGATGACAAGATTCATGGATGACTGTCGTAAGAATCCTGGAATCATGGAAAATTTCAGAAATGTCGATATCCATAAAAGATTTCGACGATATCAGTTCATGACTCAGAATCCTAACATCAATCCACCTCCACCGCCTCCTCCATACAACTATGACGAATCTTGTGATGGGCATAATCCCTAATCTATATCTCCATGTCATACATTTCATACCATTAATTCATGCCTCTTTTTCTAATATTTGTATTAATGTCCCCTTCAAACAATCTATTTTTCTTATGTAAACTAACTCTTATCTGCATAAATTACTTTCAACTTGATTACTTCCTGTTTACTCAATTATTTACTCAGTTATTGATAAAATTATGTCAAGACATTCTGCGTGAATGCCAAGACAATATTTGTTGAAATTGCATATCAATTTTTTTATGTGTTGAGATTGCTGAAAATATTGCTTATTCTCCTTTTGATATGGTCAAAGGGGGAGAAGAAGATTGTGTTAGTGTTAGAAAGAAGATGCACAAACTCAGGGGGAGCAAGCTTATTCATCTACAATATATCACAACACATCATCAGATATTTTCCATCATCAAAAAGGGGGAGTTTGTGAGCAACCCCTTCATAATTGGTTTTGAATGATTGCAAATATATGTGAAATAATAAATACATGTGTGCATTACAAAAATATAATATAACATGTTTAAAATAAGTTTAAAATGTGTTTTACTCATAATTCATCATTATGAGTCGACACAATAGGTTTTGCATCGATCCATAACATACAGAAGTCCCTGGAATACTATCTCTAATTATTATGCATCGATACAAAATCTTATGCATCGACACATAACACTTTGATGCCCCTGTAATGCAAACTTAAACTTGTATGCATTGACACAAAATCTTATGCATCGACACATAACATTTTGATGCCCTTGTAATGCAAACTTAAACTTGTTTGCATTGACACAAAACCTCGTGCATCGACACATGACACTCTGATGCTCCTGGAAAACATTTTTGAATTTATATGCATCGATACATAATATCATGCGTCGACTCATACCACATTTTATGTTCAAAAATTAAAAATACAGCCAGTATGCATCGACACATATCTGTTATGTATCGACGGATATAAAATACTTGGTTATGTAAAATGTTATGATATGATCTTGCATCGACTCAAAACAACATGTGTCGACCCATCTGGTAACTTATAACTAACATGAGTCGACTCATTATCAACATGCATTGACTCATAATATTTTCTTTTGCCTAACTGTTTTCTGTTACATATATAAGCAAGTATTTTTCTCAGCAGCAGGGAAATTGCAACATATCAGAATTGTGTGCAAACATCTGTGAGCAGCTAGAAGCATGAAAGAAACTTCATCTTCATCACCTTCTCAATCATCTTCATTCAATAACAACAACAAAAATCAAACATCCTTGTTGAATTGGATCAATAGGTCAGAGATAACATTCAACTGTGTATTGAAAGAATCTCAGCTGAGTTAAGGATTGTAAAGGAGGCTTCAAGAAATAAACCAAGGGGTTTGTCCTTCAAGAACGGGTGTGTTCTTGAGGTTTTGTTAGTGACAGTCACACAAGTCGGATTCAGCCGTAGAGAGGGGTTTGGAAATCAGAGGGATTTTTGCAAACAGGTCGTGGAAGCGGAGGATCGATTGTGGACCTTACAGGGAATCTTGATACAGCTCATATCAAGTGGTGGTTCTTACAAGAAGAAGAAGATCATAGGGATTTCTATCTGTCTGTGTAGTGTAACCTTGTTATCAAACATTCAGCAAATTGTTATAAAAGTTCTCAGTTTCAATTGTGAAATTGAGAGGGAGACGTACCCACACGCGAGGACGACAATGGGGATCTTCCTTACCAAACTGCTTGCGTATCGTTCTTTCTTTCTTTCTCTTTATCTTTATACATATTCCATAATTTTGTAATTCAATTGGCTTGCTAAGTTTTTCTGTCTAATGATAAAAATAGTGGTTCAAATACTATCATCAAACCACCACTATTAAATCATTAAATAAGCATATGCCAAGTGTTTGACAAAAATCCTAACAAATTTCTTAATTAGTTGGAAATACTGCTTTAATGATAAGTGCATTGAAACGTTAAGAAATCTGAGTTGTATATTCATCAATTTCATCTAAGAAAATCCAGCAAGTTTTTCACATGTCCGGTTTTCTAGTAGTCGATTCAAAGTAGACAGAATTGATTCAGGACATTAATTTTCCACTACTTTCAACACGCTTTGATAAAATAATTTTAAATCCTTGAAAAAGTAAGAGGTGATATATTCACCCCACCTCTCGATCACTTGCCACGCCGTCTAACAATATTATCTACTACTCAAGATAAGTACATGGTCTTTGTTGAATAAGTGAAGGAAGTAATATAGTTAAGATTATGTTGGAGATTTATGAATTATTTAAAGATGTGTGGAGGTATATGGTGATAGTCAAAGTATAATTTATTTGACAAATAGTCGATTATATTATGAAAGGATAAAACACATAAGTATTCATTTACATTTCATTAGAGTTGTGATAGAATAAAAAATCGTGGTTAAAAATTGTTTCTGAAGGCAATCCATCAAATATATCCCCAAATTATTATCTAAATAAAAGTTCAAGCATTGCTTCAACTTAGATATTATTTTAAGAGTAATTTCAAATTTTAGAGAGTAATAGGTAGTTGATGATTAAATGTATAGAATGTCACCCACCAATTTGAAGTGGAAGTGAAGATTTTGTTGGAACATACACAAAAATTAAATTGTTGAATCAATGATGAAAGTGGTTAATTGGAGAAGATGAAGTTTATAGAGAATTTGGAGATTATATGAAAGAGAGAGTAATTGAGGATAAATATTAAAATTGACATTAACAAAACTCACATTACAAGAGGGTTTATATACTGTATAGCTAAAATACAATTGGAACTAAATATGTCCCAAAACAACTTAAAACAGAAAATTATTGTGCTAGAAATCAGTTTCCTAAAACATGGAAACGGGTTTCCTCAACAAAAGAACAAACCCAGAAACTGAAAATTGCGATAGAAATCGGTTTCCTCAAAATGGGAAACCGGTTTCTTCTTTGAAACTTTGTTTTTCTAGATTTCAGAAGTTCTTTTCAAATAAGCTATTTATACGAAACGATCCCAGAAGCTTCTATAATGCATTTGACTTATTTTAAACATCCAATACAACACCTTCATTAAAATGATCAATATTGTTCATACATAAACTCCTCACAGGCTTCTTGAACACATCATTTTTCACACCTTTCGTTAGCAAATCTGCAAGTTGTTCTTTGCTTCGAGAGTATCCTAACTTCAGCTGGCCTGCACACATCATTTCCCTCAAGTAATGAAAATGCATCTCGATATACTCGGTCCTCCCATGTGCTATAGGATTCCTTTCAAGATTAATGGCTGAAATGTTATCAACAAAGAGCATAAGAACTTTTTTTGCACTGCTGCCCATCTCCTTCAGTAGATTCACAAGCCACACAGCTTGGCACGCACACATCGATGTAGCGATATACTCGGCCTCACAAGAAGAGAGTGCAACCACATGTTCCTTTTTAGAGCACAAAGATATTGGAGCTCCGCCGAACATAAAAA
This sequence comes from Vicia faba, assembly GCA_948472305.1. NCBI lineage: Eukaryota > Viridiplantae > Streptophyta > Magnoliopsida > Fabales > Fabaceae > Vicia > Vicia faba. Next base: position 851,962,351 of record OX451741.1, read on the forward strand.
CATAACCAGCCGTAGACTTTTGATCATCCTTATCTTTGCACCAATTGGAATCCGTGTAACTGAGTAACTCACAATTTATGCTCGTATCAGATGCGGGAAAGAGAATTCCACAGCCAAGAGTTCCTTTGATGTATCTTAGGATCCTTTTAACTGCTGCCAAATGAGAAACCTTTGGTTTCTCCATGAATCTACTTGCAATACAGACACTAAATGCCAAATCTGGCCGCGTATTGCACAAGTAACGTAACAATACAACCAACCTCCTATATTACGTTGGATCCACATCTTGCTAATCTTCACTTTGGACAGCTGCAACCTTGCTTCAGGCGGTGTTATGGTCGTATTATAATGCACCATATCACACTTTTTCAAAATCTCAAGAGCATACTTTCTTTGATGCATAAGCAACCCCATTTTTGACTTATGAAACTCTATGTCAAGAAAGTAAGTCATGATTCCAAGGTCACTCATTTCAAACTCTTTTATAAGATCACTCTTGAACTTAGAAATATTCACTTCATTATTACCCGTAATTAATAAGTCGCCCACATATAAGCAAAGTATAATCACCTCTTTACTTGCATCCATCTTCACATAAACACCATGTTCGGATACACACTTCTTGAAGCCAACCTCAACTAGAAAAGCATCTATGTGTTTCTTCCAAGATCTAGGTACTTGTTTCAAACAATAGAGTGCCTTCTTCAATCTTTAGACTCTTCCCTCTTGATTCTTCACCCCAAAACCAGGGGGCTGCTCTACATAGACTTCCTCCTCGAGTGGATCATTCAAAAATACGAATTTTACATCCATTTGATACATTGACCAATTATTTCTATTCGCAATACCAACAACCATCCGTATAGTTTCCAATCTAGCCACAGGTACAAACACCTCATCATAGTCTATATCTTCTCTTTGCAAAAATCCCTTCGCTACTAGTCTAGCCTTATGCTTGACAATTTTGACTTTTAGATTTTCCTTCACTTTATAGACCCATTTCACTCCTATTGAATTTTTCCGTTCCGATAACTCGACCAGCTCCCAAGTACTGATTTTCTCAATCGATTCCAGCTCCTCTTTATCGCACACACACATTTTGAATTGTGTATGCCTCATTTGTGCTCATGGGCTCGGATTCGTCCATAAGCGTAAAGTGTATAAGATCACCATCATTGTTGATCTTATTATCATGGAATACTTCACAATCTCGGAGCCTTTGAGGTACACCTATGTGCCTTGTTGGACGTCTACTAGATTCACGGTTTTCAACTTTGACCGACTATTGAACTGCACCTACAGAATTTTGGATTTCAGCTTTTTCCAGCATAAACCAATTTCCAGAAACAGGGAAACTGGTTTCTTCTTTGATAAATTTAGTTCTAGTAGCTTCAAGATGCAAAACCTGTGGAAGAAATCGGTTTCCCTCATCCAATAAACCAGTTTCCAGTATTGTTATTGATTTTTTCTTGCTGTCAAACAACCTCAACTCGTCCACGACCACATCTCGACTTATCACAATATTCTTGCTACTCATATCAAACAACTTGTGGCCTCCTGTAGGATGATAACCAACTAGCAACATTATCTCTTCTTTGTCATCCAACTTCTTTCAAAGCTGACCTGAAATATGTCAAAATGCTATCGAACCGAAAACCTTCAAATGACTCAAACTTGGTTAATGACCAGACCATACCTCTTATGGTGTCACTTTGTCCATCTTCTTATTAGCGCACCTATTCATCAAATAAGCGGTTGTAGATACAACTTCACCCTATAGTTCCTTCGACAAGATTTTTCCCTTCAACATGCTACGAACCATATTCATTATTGAACGATTTCTTCTCTCGGTAACACGACTTTGTTGAGGCGTATAAGGTGGCACAATCTCACGTACTATACCCTCAACATCACAATAATTCCCAAAATTATAATGCCCGTAATTTAATTAATTATTTAATTAAATTATTTTTGGAATATTTGAGAAGTTGTATTGTGATTAATTAGATTTAATTATTTTATTAAGTGGTGAAATAATATTAGAAGTATAATATTATTTGATGTGGGCTTGTTTTTAAGTATGGAAGTAGTAATGAGGGGGTGTGTTAGTTTGAGCCCATTAAAAATAAAGAGAATAATAGGTTATTTTATTATTGTTAGAAATAATAGAAAAAGAAGAAGCAGTAGAAGAATAAGGGTTGGAAAGGAGAACGTGAAGCTGTTGGAAAAGAGGAAAAATGACAGAGCGAGGATTCAACCAGAAGTTTAGAGCAACCTTCAATCTAAGGTAAGGGTGGGGTTCTGACTCTATAATTGGGTTCATGATAATTGGTATATGGGGTTAGAGGTGATTGTTGTCTTGTTCATGATTGAATGTATATGATGTTGTATGATGAAAAATTGATGAATTTTAGATGAATAATGACGTTACGATGCGGTTTAATTGATGTAGAATTATAGGATAATCATAAGTGATGATTAATTATGATTATATTAGGTTTTTAGGGCTTAAAGTATGGAACCCGTAGTGAAAATGTAGAGAAAATCGCAGAAATTATGCAGGACAGTATGCATCGACCCCAAATGGTATGTGTCGATACATGAACAATGTTAGACTCAGGATGAGTCGACACAAAGGAGTCTTGCATCAATCCATGAGGACTTTTAGACTCAAGATGATTCAATACGTAGGGGCATGTATCGATACATGTTGTGTGTTAGACTAAGGATGAGTCGATACAAGAGAGTATGCATCGACTCATGTTGCAATTTTAGTGCAGTACACATCAATTCAAGGAGTTATGCATTGATCCATGTTGTCTGGTTTTTGGCATAATCATTTAGAAAAGGCTGTAACTTGAGTTTTCGGATGCCGTTTGAGGTTTCGATCGAAGAGTTGAATAGCTAACGCGATGAAATTTATTCTTAAGGACTAAAATGAGGAATAGGAAGGATAACCATAAGATTTGAATTAGTCACCGTGTAGATCGCTATGTTGGTTTTTATGCAGAATGGTGAAGATGAGATGCTTATAGGTTGTTGTTTGATTTGTAACAGTAGGAATAATAATAATGATGTAATATTACCGAATAGTAGTGTGTAGAGATTTGGTGATTTAGAAGTAAGCCTTAGTTGATTAACTGATTATAGGAAATATCTTGTTGTAGGCCTATGGCCAACGTTGTGAAAATGATAAGTGTTATTGTATTACTGTACAACTGAGTTGTTGATGAGATGGTGTTAATGAGAGTTTGTTTTGATAAATTATGATGTATAAATGATGTTTGATGATTTATGATAAACAACGTTTATGAGGAGATGTTGAGATGCTTTTAAGATGTAAGCTTTTGGCCAACGATGGTGTTGTATTGAGATGTTGTCAATTATGATGTTGTTATTACATTCATGATTGTGTCGCATACATTGCATTTTGAGATGGAGCTTATGCTTGTTGAGATGGCCTGTATTGGCAAATATTGAGATGAAGGCTTATGCCTTGTTGATGCCTCTATTAATTGGAAAATTTTGAGATGGGAGTTCTTCTCCAATGGTACCACATGCATTTTCATAGTATTGAGTCGCATTATATGATTGCATAGAGAAGTGTGTATTAATGTTGTGAATATGTATTATTGTTGTGATTATTGTTGATTATGAGATGAGAAGTGGTGATGTTATATGATCTAATTTAATATATTAATTATCATGCACTTTGTTATATTTTAGATATCTCACCCCTTCTATTTTAATGTTGCCCTTACGTTGGTAACGTGCAGGTAATAGAAAGTGAAGGTTGTATACCTTCAATAGTTCGAGTCGGTGTCATTGCTCTGATATGTAACACTCGGGGGATGAAAGATTGTTGCTTTTGATTGTTGATTATTCAGTTGTTGAACTTTAAGTTGATTATTATTAAGTATGTGATGTTTTGAAGTTGCTGTAAGGGTGATAAAGATGTTATTAAGAATTCCGCTGCGTAGATGTTTAAATTGTTGAACTATTTAATTAAAGTATTATGTTGATGGTTCATCCTAAGTTTTAAAGTGTTATATATCCACGATGAATTCAATGTGTTTTGGAAGAAGGATTTATGACATCCCAATTCGTTTGTATGAATGGTTTTATGACTCTGATTTATTTATATAATTGCTGGGTAGAATTGGGGTGTTACAAAGTTGGTATCAGAGTAAAAGATTGGTCTGACCTTGTCGTCGAGTCGTAGTATTCTAACAATAGAGTATTTTTAATTTGAGTTCTAACCGTTGTTTATGTTGTAGTGATAAGTTGAGATGGCAGGAAGGAATGATGTTGCACTTGTTGCTGCTTTAGAAGCAATGGCTCATGCGATGGAGAATCATCCAAATGCTGACGGGAATGCTGGATCTCGTAGCTTGGAGACCTTCCAGAGAGAGAATCTGCCTACGTTCAAGGGAAAGTGTGATCCGAACGGAGCATTGGAGTGGTTGAAAGAGATTGAGAGAATCTTCCATGTGATGGACTGCACTCCAGCGCAGAAGGTTCGATATGGTGGCTAGAGACTTGTCAAAGATTGGAAGCTGTAGGTGAGAATGTCACTTGGGCTGTGTTCCATATGGAGTTTTTGAAGAAGTACTTTCCTGAAGATATCCGTGGTAAGAAGGAGATTGAGTTTCTTGAGCTGAAGAAACATAATATGTCGGTGTTGAGTATGCTGCCAAGTTTTCTGAGTTGGCTAAGTTTTATCCGCATTACGCTGAGGCAGATGATGAGTTTTTGAAGTGTGTCAAGTTTGAGAATGGGTTGCGCCTGGAGATCAATAAGGCAGTTGGATACCAGAAGATCCGTGTCTTTGCTGATTTAGTTGATAGTTGCAGGATTTATGAGGAGGATAATAATGCTCATTACAAGATTATCAGTGAGAAGAGGGGTAAGCACCAACATAATCGTGGTAAGCCTTATGATACCCCAGCTGGTAAAGGTAAACAAAAAGTTGCTCAGAGTTAGAGGACTAGTGGGGGGATGCTCCTACTGGTGTGGTTTGCTTTAAGTGTGGAAAACCTGGGCACAAGAGTAATGTGTGCACTACTGAAGTGAAGAGGTGTTTCCGTTGTGGTAAGAACAGACATGTTGTATCCGAGTGTGAATATAAGGATGTGATTTGTTTCAATTATAGAGAAGAATGGCATATTGGTAGTCAGTGTCTGAAACCGAAGAGGGCTCAGTCAAGTGGTAAAGTGTTTGCTTTGGTTGAGGATCAGACAGCTGTTGAGGACAGACTTATCAGAGGTACATGTTTCATTAATAGTACTCCTTTAATTACTATTATTGATATCGGTGCTACGCATTATTTTATTGCTGTTGATTGTGTTGAAAGATTGGGTCTTATGTTGTCTTCTTTGAATGGATAAATGGTCGTCGATACTCCAGCTAATGGGTCGTTGACTACTTCTTTCGTGTGTTTGAAGTTTCCCTTGTCGACAGAGACTTTGTTGTTGATTTGGTTTGTTTACCGTTAAGAGGTTTAGATGTGATTTTGGGTACGAACTGGTTAGAGCATAAATGTGTTCATATTAACTGTTATTACAAGTCTGTGAGGTTTTCTACTCCTGAGGAAGAGGAAGATAGTCTATTGTCTGTTGTCTCTATCTGTAGAGACTCAAGCTATAATTGAGGAGTTGTAGGTGGTGTGTGAATTTCCTGAAGTTTTCCCAAATGAAATTCCTGATGTACCGCTGGAGAGGGATGTTTTAATTTGCAATTGATCTTGTACCTGGTACCAGACCTGTGTCTATGGCACCATACAGGATGTCTGCATATGAATTGTCAGAGTTAAAGAAGCAATTGGAGGAGTTACTTGAAAAGAAGTTTGTAAGACCAAATGTATCGTCGTGGGGAGCTCCAGTGTCGTTAGTAAAGAAGAAAGATGGAAGTATGAGGCTTTGTGTTGATTTAGATAGTTGAATAAAGTGACAATTAAGAACAAGTATCCGCTTCCAAGAATAAAGGACTTGATGGACCAATTGGTGGATTCTCGTGTGTTTAATAAGATTGATTTGAGGTCGGGTTACCATCACATTAAAGTGAAGGATGAATATATCCAGAAGACGGCTTTCAGAACGCGTTATGGGCATTACGAGTATTCGGTGATGCCTTTCGGTGTTACTAATGCGCCGGGAGTATTCATGGAATACATGAATCGTATCTTTCATACTTATTTTGATCGGTTCATAGTGGTGTTTGCTGTACCCTAAAATTTTCCCTCTCATTTTACTCAACACATGCCCATTGAGGTCCTCAAGTTGCTCAAGGATGCCCAAGAGTTGACCAGACAAACTCTCTCTTAAGGCAATGTACCCCAAATTAGGGTTTCCACTTTCATCAGGGTATGGGAGCTCCAAAGGTAACAAATGCTTTCCATGATCCTAATATGTTCTCAAGATCATCCATGTCAAGTTTATGCCTTGCACAAGAGGTTTGCTTAGTCAACTACTTAGATGCCTAAAAATCAACTATATTAGGTCAAAAGTCAATTGTGGCCCACATACAGTCAAACTTAAAGATTTTTGGTCAACATCAACATTTTGAAGTAATATCCATCATTTGATAAAGGGTTTATCATGATTCCCCAAGGAATGCCCCAAATTCATCAAAACCCAAAAGTTGCTAAATTAGGGTTTCTTAGGAAACGTCAACCAAACTTTGACCAAGCATAACTTCCTCATACTTTATTAGAAATTTTCCATTTAAGGCTCATTTTGAAGAGTATGTAATTCCATATAATTCATCTTCATCCCTCAAGTTCAGAATATGCACTCATCAAAAGATAGGAATTTCTACATTATATGTCCTTTTGAAAAGTAAACAAAAACACCTTTTAGGTCAAAGCTTCTTACATGAACATGGAAGACCCATTTGAGATGAGACTAAAAGGGTTTTTTAGAGGACATCCTAGGCTTTCTAAAAAGTCAAAGAACACCTCTCTTGGGATAAAATTGGAGGAGATAGGCCTTGTCAAAGTTGACCATTTTTGCAAAATTGCCCAAAGTCAAATATGCTCAAAAATGCATATTTTACTAAATGGGCCCAACTTTTTAAGCTTGCATTATGCTTTCAACATGATCCACGACCCAAAAACTCTACCACATATTATTTAATTTATTTATTTAATTTATTTTGATTTTTATCATTTAAAATTCAAATTAAATCAAATAAATGATATAAAATATGGAAGATTTGTTTTTGATCTGATTTTGAATGGAATTATTATGCAAATATGCTGTCAAACCAAATCAAATCGTGCCAAGGAAGATTGGGATGAAAAATGGTATGATTTGGCTTGATATGAAAAGATATCATACAAGATGAAAACCAAATCAAATCTTCATAAAGTTCAAAGATACAAGGCATTTTTATTGACCTAATGCGTTCCACTACATATAGAGAAGATATCCAATGCACAAAAAGAAGGATTAAGGTCGTGCAAGCTGAAAACAAAACCTGAAAAAACTCATAAAAAGTGGTGATTTGTTTTCCAATCTAGTGGCCAATTCAAGTCGTTTGAAGGATCAAATCACATACTAGGGAGATTTCTGAAGCTGTCCCACTCATTCCCAGGCCTCAAAGCATCAATAGTCACCCTCGCTAACAGTCTCGGTTTGCATTTTTTTTCTAAAAATCATTTTCATTGATTCTGGCGTTATCAACATGTTCTAAGTATATATTCATGCTTGTTATCATGTTTGCAATGTGTTAGGATGCTTTGATTTGGTTTTAAGCGCCAGAATCAAAAGATGCCATTCCTAGGGTTTTAAGCTCCATTTTAGGGTCTTTTAGTATAGACGAAATTAGGGTTGGATAAGGGTACCATGATGTTCAGGGCTTTAAGCCCAGTCGATTCATGGTCTCCATGGGAATTTATATTGCTTATATTTGATTTTTAAATTATACTGGTTTGTAGCTACGGATATTGTCTGTAGGTAAAAGGTCATTATCTAAAATGACGGTTCCATGAAGAAGATAATAACGTGGTTGATAACCATTGGACCATTTGAATCTGGCGCGCGTTTTTTTTCTTTTATCCAGATCAACCATTTGTTTTATATATTACTATTTATTTTCATTACATTAACAACTAAACAAAGTAGCCTAGTGGTGAAGCGTGTGGTTGAAACTGGAGAGGACCTGGGTTCGATCCCAGGTCCAAGCGTTTTATTGTTTTCACAATATTTGATTGCAGATCTATTACACAAGGCTTCCAGACGTCCATCATGCACCACATCGTCCAACCACAGGATTCATAATCCATCCAGATCCAACGACCAATGTTCAAGGCATACCATGGACCATCAGAAAGGGCGCAACACTAAACCTCACGCATTAGATGGGCTTGGCTACATGGGCCTGGAGGCAATTCCTCATGGCACCCCCCTCCAATTGCTTAAACGGGCCCAAATCTCTTTCTTTTTCTATTTTATTTCATTTTTAAAATTATTTTACTAATGATTTTCTTTTTTATGAAATAACACAAAAAAATCCTTTTTTTATTTAATAAAAATCACAAAAAAAAACATAAAATCATTTTCTCATAATGAATATTTTATTTCTTTAAGTAATTAATTAGTTTAATTATTTAGGGCAACTTAAATGCTTTTTTTAAATAATTTAAATTAATTAGAAATTAGGGTTTTAATTCAATCTTTCCTCAAAATAACTTAAATATTTTTCCAATCGGATTTTAGGATTTCTTAATTAATTCTCGCATTTAAATTTGCCGCGTGCATTTATTTAATTTCCTTTTATTATTATTGTAACTGTTTCGAGGTTGTAATAGTTAATTAGGGTTTTAAACTTCCGCATTTTTATTTTCAGTCCAAAATAATTATGTATCTGCGAAATCCATGTAATAGCTAAAACTTTAAACTTTCCGCACTTTAAATTCCTGCAAATTTTAACTGTCTAGATGCATGGCTAATAGGATTGTATGGAAAGAATACTTGAAAATTAAAACGGTAGAAAACCCTAAATGTGCAAAGATAAATTAACTGAAAAAATTCACTCGCACATGCTCACTCCTAGGATTTACTCCACTCTGGTTGCCTTTGATTAAACGGTCATAAAGTATAGGGTTTGTTAGTGGTCTTCCTCTAGCCCCGAAAGATCTCAAATGACCCATTTGGATGTTGTCTCGGAAAAAGATCTTTAAGGCTTTAGGATGATTACTAACACCTCATAACATTGCTTTTGTGATCGTACTTGTCCCTTCAAATGTCCCTTAAAACTCCAACGACGTTGCTACATATTCCTTAATAATAGGATAGCATTGTCTAAAGGAAAATGAACAGACTTTTTTCGAGTAGGTAGATAATTGTTAGGTACTTGCTCAAAACAAACAAAAAATTTCACACCAAACACTTTTCAGACAAAGTTTTCAAAAACAACTTCGTAACACTTTGAGGACAGAAACAAGGGTTAAAATGAAGTAAAACAAAACTTTTTCAAAAACACAAACACACAAGCAATTTTCAAAAATGAGCAAGTACCTAAGAGCCCGTGGAAAACCACAGATAGAAAGGATGCTAACACCTTCCCTTTCTATAATCTACCCTCCGTACTCAATATTCTCGAAAAAAGGTTTTTTCTATTCTTTTTCCTTTTCCTGATTGGATAAAATAAAATTCAGTGGCGACTCTTGCTTACCGCGACATTTGCGAATACAAAATGCAAACCAATATAACAGTCGGTTCTGCCACCGTATCACAGAACTGGCGACTCTGGTGGGGAATTAAAAAAAAAGTGGGGTTTACCTTAGGATCTAGGTCATTTTAAAATTGCTTTCTTGTTTGTTTGATTTATTCTTAAAGGGTTTTGCTTGGGTTACTATAGATCCTACACCCAGATCTGGGGGAATTTTTTAAGTAAACAGTAATAGATCTTGGAGACTGTACGACGTAGATCGATATGGTTTAAGCGATGGCTGTATTGGTGTGGTACTTTGGTTGGTACTGGTATCCTTCATGGGGAAACGAGGAGAATATGGGGCTGCCGCGTGGTGTCGTGAAGCACTAACGGACCTTAGAACCTTAGTTGAACAAACTTGGCCATTAGAAAGTAGTGAGATAGGCGGCCTCGGTATAGAGCTTAGGATTGGTTGATACTCAATGCTACACTCGTTGAGATCAGACTTTTTGGATATTTCGGTCGCAAGAAAAGATTGCTTGAGCTGAAACAATTCCCGATAAAGGATGGTCAGTGATATTAAGAATCTTTAGAACCCGATTACTTTTCTAAGACAGGTTGAAACCAACTAAACTTCAAGACGGTACTTACCTTTAACCTCATGCAAGCCTTAAACCTAGGAGCTTGGTATGATTTGTCTGTGTTTGCTATACATGTGATTTATCATGATATCATGCATCATAACATAGCATCCATTCTTATTGCACTAACCATTTCAAGGACCAAGGGAATTTATCTTTGTTCTGTTTTGCAGATCATTGCTTCCGTTCGTAGAAACACTATCTGAATCATCTTTGTGAAGATACCTTCCCAACTCAAATAGCTAGTATTAAAGGTTTTGAAACTTCTGCGTTCACTAAGAGACATGGTCAAGCACCACTGCTTCACCTTTCCAGACTATCAGTTGGTGCCTACCATGGAAGAATTCTCTCAGCTGTTGGATATACCCATTCTTGAACAGTTTCCCTTCAGAGGTCTGGAAGAGGTTCCTAAGCCAGAAGTCATTGCCTTAGCTTTGCATCTGAAATGGGTCGACGTGGTATCCAATTGGGAAACAAGAAGTGGAGTCAAGGGTTTTCTAGCCAAGTTCCTGATAGACAAGGCCTATCTATTTTGGGATGATATGGATTTTCAGGCTTTTGAGGAGGTCTTGGCCCTTCTAATCTATGGGTTAGTACTATTCCCTAATCCAGACTTATTCATAGACGTGAATACTATCAAGATCTTCCTCTCTCGCAACCCTGTGCCTACCTTGCTCGGAGATATTTTGCACACTCTCCATACTCGTACCATGAAGAGAAGAGGGGTGCTTATGTGTTGCATGCCATTGCTGTCGAGGTGATTTATTCCTCACCTCCCTAAGTCTGTACTGAAGAATAAAGAAGGTGTGGGTTGGTCACAAAGGATAATGTCACTCGCTCACATGGATATTCTCTGGTGTTCCCAAGCTATGGGAAATACTGTTATTATTAACCGCTGCGGGGAGTACCCTAATATCCCGTTACTTAGCATCAGAGGGGGTATAACCTACAATCCTTGTTTAGCTCTACGACAATTTGGTTACACTCAAAGAGATGGTCCCCATGAGTTACTTATCGAGGGCATTGTATTCAACTATGAGGACAATGTTCAAGAGTATCGCCGGAGGTTCATACGAGCTTGGGGCATGGTAAACAGATCTGGCGCCAATGCTTTGGGGCCAAAGGCTTCCATTCCTATGGAACCTTACCTCCAATGGGTATGAGATCGCGCCCAGAAACTTAGGATGCCCTATATGGCCATTCTACAAATGATTGTGGAACCCACTACTGAAGGGGGTATTCCTTACAAGGTTCTCTATCCTGATATGCCCACTGATCTTGGAGAGTTACAGAGGTCTTGGATTCAGTTGAAGAAAGAGCGGGATACTTTCAGGGATCTGTTCTATGCCTAGGAGAGGAAGGTTTTAGAGCTCACAAAGCAGCTCCAGGAGGAAAGAAGACTTAATTTCTATCTCGGCACAAAGAGGAAGCATCCATGGGATTTTTGATTTTGTTTTCAAGTTTTTTTTAGATTTGTTTTTAATTGTAACGCCTAAAAGGCATTTGAACTTTGAATTTAACTAATAAAAGCTTTGTTTCATTTTGGTTCGCAAAGTTAAATTTCCCAAAGTCTTTGAAAACATGGCATATATATCATACATATCATTGCATAACAGGATTCATAACAGGTTTCTCATCACCTCCGCTGTTTATTTCAGCAATGGCTCTTGAACAAACTGTGAAAGATCTTCAGACTAAGAACACGCAATTCCAATAGATGATTGTGGCTCTGGCCAAAGGACAAGAATAGCTGAAGGCTCTAATTACTAAGAAAAACAAGAAAACCAATAGGACGGTCGATGTGGCACATATGAACAGGAGGTTCAGAGGTCCACCAAGACGGCTTGTTGAGCTAACTTCTTCATCTAAAGAGGGAGAGAATCAAGAGGTTAAAGACAGAGAAGAGGACCCTAGTCCTAAAGAGTCTGATAATGAAACTGATTACAATGAGGAGTAGTACCCTCCGGCTGATGAAAAGTACAAGCAGTTAGAAGAGCGTCTGAGCGCTATGGAAATCCAGAAGGTTCCTGGGCTGGATTTTGAAGAGTCGGGTCTGGTCTCTGGGGTTGTCATCCCCCCAAAGTTCAAGGCACCGGTATTTGCAAAGTATGATGGGGTCTCTTGTCCTAAAATTCATCTCAGTTCTTATGTGAGGAAGATATAACCTTACACTGCTAACAAAGACTTGTAGGTTCACTTCTTCCAAAACAGTCTGTCTGGAACACAACTGGATTGGTTCTATCAGCTGGAAAGAGCCAATGTTCGTAATTAGGAAGACCTTGATGCTGCATTTTATAAGCAATATCAATATAATGCAGACCTCGCTCCCACCCGTACACAACTCCAAAATCTGTCTACGGGTTCGAACGAGGGTTTCAAGGATTATGCACAGAAGTTGAGAGATTTGGCTGGAAGAGTTAAACCTCCCTTGGCTGATCGAGAGCTCGTGGATATGTTTCTGGGAACTTTGATTAGGCCGTTCTTCAACTATCTGATTGGAAGTTCATCGGTGGGTTTTACTGAACTGATTTTAACGGGAGAAAGAGTGGAAGTTGGAATCTGAAGTGGAAAAATTCAGAAAGATGCCTCTTCTAGTGCTGCAAGGAAGTCAGTGTTGTATACAACCAAAAGAATCAGAATCGAACTGAGCGTCGTCTAGCGGTAGGGGCTGTTATGATTTCCAACCCTGCACTTGCTCAACAAAGAAATAATCAGCCGAGAGCAGAGAGGCCAACTAGACAGTTCACTCGAATCAACATGACGTTGTCTCAGATTTTACCTCAGTTGCTGAAGACCAATCTGGTTACTCGGAGGGAAGCTCCAAAAAATACGAACACCACCTCTCCCTACTATAAACCAAATGCTCATTGTGCGTATCATTCGGAGATTCCAGGCCATGACACTAATGACTGCTGGACCATGAATAACAAAGTACAGGATTTGATTGATGCTAAGGAGATTGAATTTGATCCCCTGGAAACTCCAAATGTTATCACTGCTCCTATGCCAAAACATGGTCAGGGTGTTAATGTCGTTGAAGAAGAGGTGTTTGTGACCTCTGTGGAAGAATTGGTAACCCCACTCATAACTATCAAGGAGAGTTTGTTGAGAGTCGGTTTATTTCTGGGTTGTGGTGAAGGTTTCCACTTTTGTTCGTTTCTAATGACTGGTTGCCCTTTGTTGAAGGCAGGTGTTCAGCGCCTGATGGATGACAAAGAGATTCTATTTGAGAAGACTCCCGTTCCGACTATTTCCTGTGAAGACATTGCCATCAAAACCATTTTCGCCAATCCTCCCAGGGCCTCCGCTAAGAGAACCGCCAAGATTACATCAATTCCTAAAGTGACTCCATTGATCATAACCATGCTTGGGCCAATCCCATATTCCTCGGATAAAGTTGTTCCTTGGAACTATGGGCCCGACGTCTATTACTACAGCGTCAAGCAGGATATGCTAGGCTTTGAAGACAAGATTGTTGAAGATGTTGATTCTGACATCGTCAATATTGCCGGAACCAGTAAGATAACAAGAAGTGGAAGAGTGTTCTCCCCTGAGATTTCTCCTCCAAAGACCGCTATCGGACCTGTGATCATTCCTGCTGTGGTTCCACCCGAGACTACTACTGCAACTCCAGTAATTACTCCTGTTGACCCTCCCATCACTGAGTCGGCCGAGACTCGAGGAAAAGACATACTAATTGAGCATGTCCTGACAAGGGCTAATTCAGTAACCATACCAGAAGCTTCCAAGAAAGAAATGGAAGAAAATTTGAAGATAATAAAGAAGAGCGACTACACATGGTCGAGCAGTTGGGGCATACCCCATCCAACATTTCTATGTTGTCTTTGATGTTGTGGTCCGAGGCCCATACGAAGGCTTTGGTTAAGTTTTTGAAGAAGGCTCATGTACCACAAGAGACATCTGCTGATCAGTTTGAAGAATGTGTGGCTAGTCTAACTGCCAATAATGGTTTGGGTTTCTATGACGCGGATCTGACACCAAAAGGAAGGAAGCATAATGATGCTCTTCATGTTTCCGTTGAATGCAGGGGCACGACTTTGGCCCATGTTTTGGTAGATACTGGCTCCTCATTGAATGTGCTACCTAAAAAATCTCTAGACAGATTAGACTGCGAAGGCTTGACCTTGAAGCCTCGCAATATAGTAGTGAGAGCTTTCGATGGTTCGAAGAGGATGGTGCACGGGGAAGTGGATGTCCCTATCAGAGTTGGTTCCCATACTTTCGACTCCACTTTCTACGTAATGGATATCAAACTGTCATATCTTGCTTGTTGGGACGCCCTTAGATACATGGGGTTGGGGTTGTTACTTCCACCCTCCACCAAATGTTGAAGTACCCAGTAAGAGGAAAGATTGTCATTGTGCACTGTGAAGAGGAGTACATGATCAGTCACTTGAACTCCTTTAGGTATGTAGAGATGGTTAGCGAGTTCATCGAGACTCCTTGCCAGAACTTTGAAGAGGTACCTCAGATTTCGGCTATAGCAGAAACTATTGACAGTCATCCGAAAGTCACCAGGCCTCCTTTGAAGATGGCTTCTCTCAAAGATGCACGAGCAGTGGTTGAAGAAGGTGGGTCTACCATTTGGGTTCAGCTCCCGGTTATTCATTACAAGTCTGACAAATCTGGTTTGGGCTTTACTACAGGTGCTCAAAGGGTTGTTCGTCATGCTCGGGCTGGAGGACCTCCCCTTCGCATCAGCAATCCTGGGGTCAATGCACTTGAAGACAGTAATGGTGATTCTGACATTGACAACTAGATCTTCTCGACTACCAATGGTGGACTCAGTAAATGGACTGCCAAGGACTTTGTGCCGGTTACTTTTGTTCAGGAGTAATTGTCCTTTTGATTTTTTCAGATATGTAATTTAAAAACAATATAAACTCTATAGCCATGTGTCTTACCTGGGGCACAATGGTTCTATTTGTGAGGGTTATCATGTTTCATTTTCATATGACATCAATAAAGCATTGAACGTTTGCATACAAATTTTAGCTTTTTGTCTTTCTTTTCTTTTATTCTGTCTATACAGCTATGCTCTTACACACACTCACGTATCCAAATGCAGATCCATATCCACTTTGGATCCCATTGATAACAGTTCTGCTACTGCTCATTATGACTTTGAAAATCCGATCAACCAAGCCGAGGACGAAGGTGAGAAAGATTGTGAGGTACCCAGAGAACTTGTTAGACTATTACAGCAGAAGGAAAGGGCCATACAGCCTCATGAAGAGCTGATTGAGACGGTGAACTTGGGTACCGAAGAAGATAGAAAAGAGGTTAAGATAGCTGCAAATATGGAGCCTAATGTCAAACAGCGGTTGGTAAAGATGTTGCATGAATATGTTGAAATCTTTGCCTGGTCATATGAAGACATGCCAGGACGAGACACGGATATAGTGGTTCATCGTCTGCCGACTAAAGAAGACTGCCCTCCAGTAAAGCAAAAGGTCTGTCGTATGCGCCCCGAGATGTCAGAGAAGATTAAAGTCGAGGTTATGAAGCAGTTCAACACTGGGTTCCTAGTTGTCACTTCATACCCACAATGGGTTGCTAACGTCGTCCCAGTACCTAAGAAGGACGGTAAGGTACGGATGTGTGTGGACTACAGAGATCTGAACAGGACAAGTCCCAAGGATGACTTCCCACTGCCGCACAATGATGTTCTGGTTGACAACACCGTGCAACATAAAATCTTCTTCTTCATGGATGGTTTCTCTGGATACAACCAGATAAAGATGGCTCCTGAAGACATGGAGAAGACAACCTTATTTACACATTGGGGCACTTTCTGTTACAAGGTGATGCCTTTTGGGTTGAAGAATGTTGGGGAAACTTATCAGCGTGCCATGGTCGCTTTGTTCCACGACATGATTCACCGTGAGATAGAGGTTTATGTGGATGACATGATCTCCAGGTCTCAAACTGAAGAAGAACATCTTGATCATCTACAAAATTTGTTTGATAGGTTGAAGACGTACAAGTTGAGGTTAAATCCGAACAAGTGCACCTTCGGGGTATGGTTTGGTAAGCTTTTGGGATTCATCGTCAGTGACAAAGGTATTCAGGTAGACCCTGCAAAGGTGAAGGCCATACAAGAGATGTCGGCTCCCTATATAGAGAAGGAAGTTAGAGGTTTCTTGGGACGCCTAAATTACATTTCCCGATTGATTTCACATCTGACTGCTACTTGTGAGCCAATCTTCAAGCTTCTGAAGAAAGATCAAGTGGTAAAGTGGAATGACGAATGCTAAGTAGCCTTTGACAGAATCAAACAATATCTCCAAGAGCCTACTATTCTGATGCCTCCGACTGAAGGAAGACCTTTTATAATGTACTTAATAGTGCTAGATAATTCAATGGGGTGTGTGTTGGGGCAGCATGACGAGTCTGGTCGAAAAGAGCACGTAATATACTACCTTAGCAAAAAGTTTACAAACTGTGAAACACGATACTCACTGCTCGAGAAAACTTGTTGCACTTTGGCATGGGCTGCTCGCCGACTGAGACAGTATATGTTGACCCACACTACTTTGTTAATTTCTAAGATGGATCTGATCAAGTACATTTTCGAGAAGCCCGCTCTCTCTGGAAGGATAGCAAGGTGGAAAATGATCTTAACCAAATACGACATCCAATACACAACCCAAAAATAAATCAAGGGAAGTGTGTTAGAAAATCATTTGGCACATCAGGCTGTGGACGACTACCAGTCCATGAATTTCGAGTTCCCGGATGAGAATATCATGTTGGTAACCGACTGTGAAGAACCTGGACTAGATGAAGGACCTGAGGAAGGATCCTGATGGTCTATGTATTTTGATGGAGCCTCAAACGCACTGGGTAATGGTATTAGCGTCGTAATCATACCTCCAGAGGGCTATCATACTCCGTTCACTGCTCGAATATGTTTCAACTGTACCAACAACATGGCGGAGTATGAAGCATGTATCATGGGTCTTAGAGCTGCTATTGACCTAAGGATCAAGTTCTTAAGTGTATTCGGGGATTCCGTTTTGGTAATAAGTCATATCAAAGGTGAGTGGGATACGAAGCACCCGAACCTTATTCCTTACAAAGAGTATGTACTGACACTACTGCTGCATTTTGAAGAGATCACCTTTGAACATTTCCCACGAGAAGAGAATCAGTTAGCGGATGCGCTAGCTACTATGTCGTCAATGTTCAAGGTCAGGTGGGACAATGAAGCTCCTCAAATCACTATTGAGAGGTTGGATGAACCGGCATACTGTTGTGAGATAGATACTGAGGAGGTAGCCGACAAACCTTGGTTTCATGAGATGAAAAGGTATCTCGAGGCTCAGGAATACCCCAAGGGGGCATCTGTCAATGACAAGAAATTTTTGAGAAAGTTTGCTGCAAAGTTCTTCCTCAGCAATGGAATCCTCTATAAGCGCAACCATGACTCTACCTTACTGCGGTGTGTAGACAAGAGCAAGGCAGAGAGGATCATGGAAGACCTACACGAAGGTACCTTTAGCACTCATTCCAGTGGACATACCATGGAAAAGAAAATCCTACGGGCAGGATATTATTAGTCCACTATGGAAGCAAACTGTTATCAGCACTCTCGAACCTGTCATAAGTGCCAAATCTACGCTAATAAGGTGCATGTACCTCAAGTTCCTTTGAATGTTTTGACGGCTCACTGGCCTTTTGCAATATGGGGAATTGACAGGATCGGCGAGATCAGACCTACCGCGTCCAATGGGCATCTCTTCATCCTAATGGTCATTGATTACTTTACGAAGTGGGTTGAGGCTGCCTCTTTTGCTACAGTTACTAAGAACGTGGTGGCACGGTTCATCAAGCATAACCTGGTGTGTCGTTATGGTATCGCTGAGAGAATTATCACAGAAAACGGTACCAACCTCAATAACTCAATGATCACTGAACTCTGTAAGCAGTTCAAGATTCAACATCACAACTCTTCTCCTTACCGGCCGAAGATGAATGGGGTTGTTGAAGCTGCTAACAAGAATATCAAAAAGATCATACAGAAGATGACGGTGACATACAAAGACGGGCACGAGATGTTACCATTTTCTCTTCACGGGTACCGTACTTCAGCACGTACGTCGACAGGGGAAACACCTTATTCTCTGGTATATGGTATGGAGGTTGTCCTACCCATAGAGGTCCAGATCCCTTCTCTACGGATTATGAAGGATGAAGGTTTGAGCGAAGATGATTGGATCCATACTCGACTTGATCAATTGAACTTAATCGATGAGAAAATACTTACTGATGTCTGCCATGGTCAAATGTATCAGAAACGGATGATCAAGCCTTTCAACAAGAAAGTCAGACAACAAGCGTATCAAGTAGGGGAACTTGTAATCAACCGCATCATACTGTCGCATGGTGATCCCTGGTCCAAATGGACTCCCACCTATGAGGGACCATTTGTAGTCAAGAACATAATTTCCGGTGGAGCCATGATTCTGACCACCATGGAAGGTGACGACCTTCCACACCCTGTTAATGCGGACATAGTGAAAAAAATACTAGGCATAATAAATACCCGCTAGGTTGACACACCTAGGCAAAAATAAGGGCATCCCGGCGAACCAAAAGGGTTCGGGAAAAAATTAGGGATAAAAATGAAAAAAATTTGTACACCCGGCAAGTCGAAAACCTGAAAAGGCGGCTTGGGCAAAAAAGGGTATCCCGGTGGATTGAAAACCCGAAAGGGTGGTCCAGCCAAAAGTTAGGGATTAAAGTGTATCACTGTGTCCCATTAGATCACCTTGCGATCAAACTTCAGTAATCAGATATCAAGCTCAAACGGTACTGATCAATCCAGTCAGCTTCGGACAAACAGCAAAGTGATGAGATGCTCGAAGACATAGGGGCAATAGCAGAATTGAAACTCAATGGGATCACTACACATAACTGTTTTCTTTTTGTACAAAATTCCTGTAATAATTTCAATTTTTACGGCGGTGTTCTCTTACTAGAGCGTCAGCCTCCTTGTAAAAAAACGCCTGTTATAGGAAAATTTCAAATCAATACAAAGCGTCTTTCAAGTACAAAACTCTGTGTTTATTTTTCCTTTTTCTGTTTTGTTTTGTAAAAACGTCCAATATTTTATTCTTGACATATGCATTTGAATATGGTTACTGTTCACAAATATCTGCATATAAAACAGAAAGACAGTTACTAAGAACTCAAAGAAATTGGTGCAAAACCTAAATACCGACAGTTACCCCGTCCGTCATGGTACAAGGGACAGAGACAGTTGGAAGCGAAGTCACTATCACATATAAGCCAGTGATACATATACTCCCCGCAGAGCCGACACGACCAAGGTCCGACCTCCGTGTCCCCAAGCAGGAATTCCTCCCCCAGCAGGTTCCTTCAGAAAGCTAGTGTCTGCATTCCCCAGCCGAGCTGTATATTCATAAATAGTTTATAAAGTTCTCTCCCGAGTAGAATTTATTTCTCTGACAGCGGAAGCTTAATCTCCAATAGAGCTCTTCTCTCTAGCAATGGAAGTTCGTCCTCAGTTGAGTTTATCTCTCCAAATCAGCAAATCTTCCAACATAGTATCTCCCTTCCCCAAAGAGTCTTTACCCCGCAGGATTGTTCTCAGACAAAGTCTCTCCTGGCAGAATATTCTCAAGCACAATGGATGTAAATCTCTAGCTAATCATCTTCGTTCACTATCCCCAGCGGAAATGAAGAACTCAACTCCTTATACTCTCCAACAGCAGTCTTAGATTTATTCTCCCCAGCTCGAGAATATCACAATGGAATTACATATCCATACATCATGGCATGCACATACATATTATATAGCACAATCTCATTTATTTTGGGAACATCATTACTCAATGCATTTCATGCATCATGACATTGCATACGACCAACTATTTACCTTTCAGGGAAAGATGCACTCAAGTTCCCAAGAGTTCTCTCTGGTTCAGTCAAACCGACACCAAGGTTTCTATTCCAGTTGAGAATATTCCAAGTCCTCTCTGGTTCAATCAAACCGACACTAAGGTTTCTATTCTAGTTGAAGATGTTTTAAGACTTTCGTCTGGATCAGCCGAATCACCGCTAAGATTCCCCTGATTTCTATGCCAGTCAAATTTAATCCGAGACCTCTCCCGGGATCAGTCAAATTTATACTAAGATTTATCTCCTATTTTAAGTTCTCATAAGTTTTCTATGGTTCAGTCAAACCGACACTAAGGTTTCTATTATAGTTGAAGATGTTTTAAGACTTTCGTCTGGGTCAGCCGAATCGCCGCTAAGATTCCCCTGATTTCTATGCCAGTCAAAGTTAATCTGAGACCTCTCCCGGGATCAGTCAAATCGATACTAAGATTTCTATCCTAGTTGAAGTTCTCACAAGTTTTATCTAGTTCAGTTAAACCGACACTAAGGTTTCTATTCTAGTTGAAGACGTTTTAAGACTTTTGTCTGGGTTAGCCGAATCACCGCTAAGAATCCCCTGATTTCTATGCCAGTCAAAGTTAATCCGAGACCTCTTCCGGGATCAGTCAAATCGATACTAAGATTTCTCTCCTAGTTGAAGTTCTCACAAGTATTCTCTGGTTCAGTCAAACCGACACTAAGGTTTCTATTCTAGTTGAAGGTGTTTTAAGACTTTCGTCTGGGTCAGCCGAATCGCCGCTAAGATTCCCCTAATTTCTATGCTAGTCAAAGTTAATCTGAGACCTCTCCCGGGATCAGTCAAATCGATACTAAGATTTCTCTCCTAGTTGAAGTTCTCACAAGTTTTCTCTGGTTCAGTCAAACTGACACTAAGGTTTCTATTCTAGTTGAAGATGTTTTAAGACTTTCGTCTGGGTCATCCGAATCGCCGCTAAGATTCCTATGATTTATATGCCAGTCAAATTTAATCTGAGACCTCTCCTGGATCAGTCAAATCGATACTAAGATTTCTGTCCTAGTTGAAGTTCTCATAAGTTTTCTTTGGTTCAGTCAAACTGACACTAAGGTTTCTATTCTAGTTGAAGACGTTTTAAGACTTTTGTCTGGGTCATCAGAATCGCTGCTAAGATTCCCCTGATTTCTATTCCAGTCAAAGTTAATCCGAGACCTCTCCCGGGATCAGTCAAGTCGATACTAAGATTTCTCTCCTAGTTGAAGTTCTCACAAGTTTTCTCTGGTTCAGTCAAACCGACACTAAGGTTTCTATTCTAGTTGAAGGCATTTTAATACTTTCGTCTGGGTCAGCCGAATCGCTGCTAAGATTCCCCTGATTTCTATGACAGTCAAAGTTAATCCGAGACCTCTCTCGGGATCAGTCAAATCGATACTAAGATTTATCTCCAAGTTGAAGTTCTCACAAGTTTTCTCTGGTTCAGTAAAACCGACACTATGGTTTCTATTCTAGTTGCAGATGTTTTAAGAATTTCGTCTGGGTCAGCCGAATCGCCGCTAAGATTCCCCTGATTTTTATGCCAGTCAAATTTAATCTGAGACCTCTCCCGAGATCAGTCAAATCGACACTAAGATTTTTCTCCCAGTTGAAGTTCTCACAAGTTTCCCTTGGTTCAGTCAAATCGATACTAAGATTTCTATTCCAGTTCAAGCTATGAAGCCCGGAAATCGTCCGGATAGTATCTTGGTTTCACCAAAATACTACGAAGCCTGGAATCGACCAGATAGTGGTATATCTTAAATTCAAGCTATGAAGCCCGGAAATCGACCGAAAAATAGCTTAACCCCCAACAAGTTACTGTGAAGCCTGGAAATCAACCGGATAACAGTACAAGATACTATGAAGCCTGGAATCGACCAGATAGTGGTATAAGACACTGTGAAACCTGGCACATGACCAGATAACGGTATAAGACGCTGTGAAGACTGGAGCACGACCAGATAGCGGCAAAGGACACTGTGAAACCTGGGACACGAACAGATAACATTATAAGGTACTGCGAAGCTTGGAATTTGACCAAATAGCAGTTTACTCGGCCAATTAATATGAAGCCCGGAAATCGACCGGATATTAGTATGTATCAAGTTCAAGTTGAAACCCGGATGCGACCGGATAACCACTTAAATCCTTCTGAAGTCTGGAGCACGACCAGATAAGAATTGAGAAATTGCAAAGTCTGGAGAATGACCAGATAGCAAGTTTAATCTCATCTCCCCAATAAGTCACTGTGAAACCTGGAGCGCGACCAGATAGCAGTTAATCTTATTATCCTCAGCAAATCACTGTAAAGCCTGGAGCACGACTAGATAGCAGTTCATTTTCACCTCCTCAACTAAAAGAGGATTCCCCAGTAGAGTAACTGACAACTGAAGCTCCTAAAATTCTACTTCCCCCAAGACAGAGACCAACATTCCTCAGCAGATCCCTCCTCAACGACAAGAACAGGAATCCTCATCGAAGGAATATCTCACAACATCAACATTATTCTTGATGGCATCTTTAAGCCCATCTTCGATGCTTTGCCGTCACCTCTGCCGGATGGCATCTTTAAGCCCATCTCCGACGATTCTCCGTCATATTTTCCAAATGGCATCAGTAAGCCCATTCCTGATACTACATGCACAGTCCCGCACCATCTCAGAAGAGTGCAAATTTATGGGCACTTAGTGTTCAATCATCTTCCACCTTCAGATTACGAAAGGCAGACAAGCCAATCTACATCCTCAGGTTTAAGAAGATTGAACAGGGGCAGTTGTTGTACCCCAAAATTTTCCCTCTCATTTACTCGCACATGCCCATTGAGGTCCTTAAGTTGCTCAAGGATGCCCAAGAGTTGACCAGACAAACTCTCTCCTAAGACAATGTACCCCAAATTAGGGTTTCCATTTTCATCAGGGTATGGGAGCTCCAAAGGTCCCAAATTCTTTCCATGGTCCTAATATGTTCTCAAGATCATCCATGTCAATTTTTATGCCTTGCACAAGAGGTTTGCTTAGTCAACTGCTTAGATGCCTAAAAATCAACTATACTAGGTCAAAAGTCAACTGTGACACACATACAGTCAAACTTCAAGATTTTTTGTCAACGTCAACATTTTGAAGTAATATCCATCATTTGATCAATGGTTGATCATGATTCCTCAAGGAATGCCCCAAATTCATCAAAACCCAAAAGTTGCTAAATTAGGGTTTCTTAGGAAAAGTCAACCAAACTTTGACCAAGCATAACTTCCTCATACTTTATCAAACATTTTCCATACAAGGCTCATTTTGAAGAGGATGAAATTACCTACAATTCATCTTCATGCCTCAAGTTCAAAAACACCTTTTAGGTCAAAGCTTTTTACATGAACATGGAAGACCCATTTGATATGAGACTAAAAGGGTTGTTTAGAGGACATCCTAGGATTTCTAAAAAGTCAAAGAACACCTCTCTAGGGCTAAAATTGAAGGAGATAGGCCTTGTCAAAGTTGACCATTTTTGCAAAATTGCCCAAAGTCAAATATGCTCAAAAATGCATTTTTTTACCAAATGTGTAATTGCAAGCCTCTCAAGTCATATTTAAAGCATTTGTTTTGATGAAGACAACATGGACATCAACATTCAAAGGATGTGCAAAAAGCTTATCAACATCATATAAAAGTCTTGAAGATTAGAAGAAGAATTATTGAAGAATCATCAAATGTCAAATGGTATAAATAATTCTTAATCTTGAATATAGATGTTCACAAAAATATGCATTCATAAGCATATACATATCCAACATGTTTTCATTTAAGAAAAACTTTGTTTAAAATCTTTTTCAAAAAGAATTTTTGAAAATTAACTTTCAGGAAACGGTTCCTCCCTAACAGGGAACCGGGTTCCAAAACTTGTTCAAAAACATGTCCCTGGAATTTGTACCAGTAACCGGGTTGTACCAATAGGGGAACCGGTTCCTGCGTGATATTTTTGAAATCTGACTTATAACGTTCACTAAGAACCGGGTTCTGCCTGTGTCGGAACCGGTTCCTAGCGAACCAGTGCAGCTTTTCTTTTGGTTTTTGAACATATTTCAATTGGTATCCTTTCATGAATGCATTGCAACTTTTCATATGAATTGGCATGAATGAAGAGGTTCTTGTGACTTTATAAAATGCAGATTTTCAGATTTAAAGAAGAAAAAAAAAGAATACAATAACATTTTCATACAACAAAAAACCTTCTTCATATTAACAATTTTCTCATTCATTCAAATTTGCACATAAACTTTCATGTGTTCATAATTTTGTGAAACTTACCATATACACTTTCATTAAGAAATCATTACAAGTTTCATACATACATTGTGAACATTTATATATATTGTTTGAGAATTGTTTATATCTTGAAGAAGAAGATCAATTAAAGATTGATAAATCTATCCATCTATTTCAAATTAATCATTGTATTACAAAAGAAATTATTCCTTTACTGTCCAGGATTGTTGGAAGTAAGTGTTGTGATTTGAAGAGGATTGTTCTTTATTCACATTTGTGTTTGATTGATCTTAAAGGTGTTAAGAACCTTTGGTCACCCTATATGTTAGATAGTAAGCATAGGTTGTACAATCATTCTAACTATAGTGAAATCTCTTTCGTGTTGGAAAGGGGACTGGAGTACTCTCGGATTGTGAGGGAAACCAGGATATATCACCGTGTTCTTTACTTTTCGGCTTTTATCGCTTTCATCACCATAATCAAGGAAAAGATAAGATATAATCAAAACCTTCAAACACTTAACCAAAAAATTACTACAAGTATTCTCATAAAACCGAATAAATTTTTATAGACCTAATTCACCCCCCCCCCCCCCCCCCCCTCTTAGGCACTCTTAGACTTACAATTGGTATCAGAGCAAGTTATAGGTAACTTGTTCCTAAAGATCTAGAATGGCTTCCACAAATCCAAATCAAAATTCAGTTTTCAAAGATGGTGGTAGTAACAACAAGCCTCCATTGTTTTGTGGTGAATACTTTAACTTTTGGAAAATTCGCATGAAGGATCATCTTGAAGCGCAAGGAGAAGATATACGAAATGCTGTTGAGAATGGTCCATTTACTCCGGTGTGTGTTGTCAATGGTGTTGGGTCATCAAAGCCTAAAGCATCATGGGATGATGATGACAAGAAAAAAGTTCTCTTTGACAAAAAGGCAATCAATATTCTCCAAAGTGCTTTTAGTATTGATGAATTTTTCTGAGTATCGGCATGTACAACGGCAAAGGAAATTTGGGATACTCTTGTAGAAACCCATGGAGGATTGCTCACATTCACATGGAGCACTTGAACAAATTGGTTAAGCATGACTTAGTTATTGGTCTACCAAAGATGAAGTTCATCAAAGACAAATTATGTAGCGCTTGCCAAAAGGGCAAACAGACCAAAACAACTTTCAAATCTAAGAATGTGGTGTCTACTAAAAGACCACTACAATTGTTACACATGGATCTCTTTGGTCCATCAAGAACAAAAAGCTTCGAAGGTAATGTATACGCTTTAGTTATTATTGATGATTTTTCTAGATATTCTTGGACTTTGTTTCTTGTGCAGAAAAGTGATGCTTTTAAAGCTTTTAAGAAGTATGCTAAGCAAATCCAAAATGAAAAATCACTAAAGATTGTATCCATAAGAAGTGATCATGGTGGAGAATTCCAAAATGCACAATTTGAAGAATTTTGTGAAGAACATGGTATCTCTCATATTTTTCAGCACCAAGAACTCCACAACAAAATGGAGTAGTTGAAAGAAAGAATAGGTTTCTAGTGGAACTTGCAAGAACAATGCTTAGTGATGCAAATCTTCCTAAATATTTTTGGGCGGATGCGGTTAGTAAGGCATGTTATGTTGGAAATCGAGTTATTATTAGACCTATAATAAAGAAGACTCCATATGAACTCTTCAAAGGAAGAAAGCCAAATATTGCTCACTTTCACATTTTTGGATGCAAGTGCTTTGTTCTTAATAATGACAAAGACAATCTCGGTAAGTTTGACGAGAAATCCGACGAAGGTATATTTCTTGGTTATTCTCTTTCTAGTAAAGCATATAGAATTTATAATAAAAGAACTTTAACTATTGAATAATCTATGCATGTATCTTTTGATGAAACTAACACCTCTAAGGAGGAAGTAGTTGTGTGTGATGATGATGATCCTATAGATTTACCCCGGGAAGATCTTTCAATTGATCAAGTTGTGAAATCACCGGAAAATCAGGAAAACATTGTACAACAAGATTCAAACTTCAATGATCTACCAAAAGAATGGAGAACTCATAGAGACCATCCTACTGACAAAATTATTGGTGACATTAGCCAAGGAGTATCAACAAGATTGAATCTAAAATATGCTTGCTTAAACATGGCATTTGTTTCTCAAATTGAACCTACCAAAGTTGATGAAGCCTTAGGAGATGATCAATGGATTATTGCTATGCAAGAAGAATTAAATCAATTCGAGAGAAATCAAGTTTGGGAACTTGTTCCTAGACCAAGTGGTAAACACATCATAGGTACCCGATGGGTGTTTAAGAACAAACTTGATGAGAATGGTCTAATTGTTCGAAACAAAGCAAGGTTGGTTGCCCAAGGTTACAATCAAGAGGAAGGAATCGACTTTGAAGAAACATTTGCTCTGGTTGCAAGGTTAGAAGTTATACGTCTTTTACTTGCTTATGCTTGTTCATTAAATTTTCAGCTTTTTCAAATGGACGTCAAAAGCGCATTCTTGAATGGATACATCAATGAAGAAGTCTATGTCAAACAACCTCCGGGATTTGAAGACTTCAAATATCCTACACATGTCTTTAAGTTGAGAAAGGCTCTTTATGGCTTAAAGAAAGCACCAAGAGCATGGTATGATAGACTTAGAAATTTTATGTGTGAAAAAGGTTTCGAAAAGGGTAAGGTTGATAAAACCTTGTTCATTAAGAAAATCAAAAGTAACACTTTATTGGTTCAAGTCTATGTTGATGATATCATTTTTGGATCGACTAATAAAGAAATGTGTGAGGAATTCTCATTGATGATGCAAGGAGAATTCGAGATGTCTATGATGGGAAAGATGAACTACTTTCTTGGACTACAAATCAAGCAACTAGAAGATGGAATCTTCATCAACCAATCTAAGTATTGCAAAGAATTATTAAAAAAGTTTGATATGGACAATTGTAAAGCAATGAATACTCCAATGGGCTCCGGTACATATGTTGATCAAGATGAATCTGGTACTCCAATTGATATTACAAAATACCGAGGTATGATTGGTTCCTATTATATTTGACGGCAAGCCGTCCTGACATCATGTTTAGTGTTTGTCTGTGTGCTCGCTTTCAAGCAAATCCAAAGGAATCACACCTCATGGCAGTTAAAAGGATCATGAAGTATCTAAAAGGAACAACCAATGTCGGCTTATGGTATCCTAAAGGTAGTATTTGCACTTTAATTGGTTATTCTGACGCGGATTATGCAGGTTGTAAAACTGATCGTAAAAGCACAAGTGGTACTTGTCACATTATTGGAAATGCATTAGTATCATGGGCTTGTAAAAAGCAAGCATGTGTTGCTCTTAGCACGGCCAAAGCAGAATACATAGCAGCGGGTAGTTGTTGTGCACAAATTCTTTGGCTCAAGTAACAACTCCGTGATTACGGACTTGATCTCGGATGCATTCCTCTTCGATGCGACAATACAAGTGCGATCAATATTACAAAGAATCCGGTCATGCATTCAAGAACCAAACATATAGATATTCATCACTTTCTCCGTGATCATGTACTTAAAGGAGATGTCGAAGTCACTTTTATGGATACTCATAACCAACTCGCAGATATCTTCACAAAACCGCTTGCTCGAGAACCATTCTTCAAAATCCAAAGAGAACTTGGTATTTTGGATGAAGGTGATCTCTAAATGTTTCTCATAATATGCTCGTCTTAATTTTTAAATGTATTTGTTTCACTCTTTTTCCCCATCCTTTTTGATGTTAACAAAGGGGGAGAAGAATATTGCATATGTGTTGTTTTGTTTCAAAGAAATTGCAGGCCCAAATATCTATCAAACTCACTCCAAAATTCAAAGAATCATGGACTTAGGGGGAGCATACAATTTAGGGGGAGCCTTGCATTTGCTCAACATGTTTTCTATACAAAACAACATAAACATTTCAAGAATTGTTTTCAAGACTTGGTTGTCATCATCAAAAAGGGGGAGAATGTAATTGCAAGCCTCTCAAGTCATATTTAAAGCATTTGTTTTGATGAAGACAACATGGACATCAACATTCAAAGGATGTGCAAAAATCTTATCAACATCATATAAAAGTCTTGAAGATTAGAATAAGAATTATTGAAGAATCATCAAATGTCAAATAGTATAAATAATTCTTAATCTTGAATATAGATGTTCACAAAAATATGAATTCATAATCATATACATATCCAACATGTTTTCATTTAAGAAAAACTTTGTTTAAAATCTTTTTCAAAAATAATTTTTGAAAATTAACTTTCAGGAACCGGTTCCTCCCTAACAGGGAACCGGGTTCTAAAACTTGTTCAAAAACATGTCCCTGGAATTTGTACCAGGAACCGGGTTGTACCAATAGGGGAA
This sequence comes from Vicia faba, assembly GCA_948472305.1. Lineage (NCBI taxonomy): Eukaryota > Viridiplantae > Streptophyta > Magnoliopsida > Fabales > Fabaceae > Vicia > Vicia faba. The sequence goes on from OX451741.1 coordinate 851,991,233, forward strand.
CTGGTTCCTGCGTGATATTTTTGAAATCTGACTTATAACGTTCACTAAGAACCGGGTTCTCCCTGTGTCGGAACCGGTTCCTAGCGAACCAGTGCAGCTTTTCTTTTGGTTTTTGAACATATTTCAATTGGTATCCTTTCATGGATGCATTGCAACTTTTCATATGAATTGGCATGAATGAAGAAGTTCTTGTGACTTTATAAAATGCAGATTTTCAGATTTAAAGAGAAAAAAAAAGAATACAATAACATTTTCATACAACAAAAAACCTTCTTCATATTAACAATTTTCTCATTCATTCAAATTTGCACATAAACTTTCATGTGTTCATAATTTTGTGAAACTTACCATATACACTTTCATTAAGAAATCATTACAAGTTTCATACATACATTGTGAACATTTATATACATTATTTGAGAATTGTTTATATCTTGAAGAAGAAGATCAATTGAAGATTGATAAAGCTATCCATCTATTTCAAATTAATCATTGTATTACAAAAGAAATTATTCCCTTACTATCCAGGATTGTTGGAAGTAAGTGTTGTGATTTGAAGAGGATTGTTCTTCATTCACACTAGTGTTTGATTGATCTTAAAGGTGTTAAGAACCTTTGGTCACCCTATAGGTTAGATAGTAAGCATAGGCTGTACAGTCATTCTAACTATAGTGAAATCTCTTTCGTGTTGGAAAGGGGATTGGAGTACTCTCAGATTGTGAGGGGAACCAGGATATATCACCGTGTTCTTTACTTTTCCGCTTTTATCGCTTTCATCACCATAATCAAGGAAAAGATAAGATATAATCAAAACCTTCAAACACTTAACCAAAAAATTACTACAAGTATTCTCATAAAACCGAATAAATTTTTATAGACCTAATTCACCCCCCCCCCCCCCCCTCTTAGGCACTCTTAGACTTACAATTGGTATCAGAGAAAGTTATAGATAACTTGTTCCTAAAGATCCAGAATGGCTTCCGCAAATCCAAATCAAAATTCAGTTTTCAAAGATGGTGGTAGTAACAACAAGCCTCCATTGTTTTGTGGTGAATACTTTGACCTTTGGAAAATTCGCATGAAGGATCATCTTGAAGCGTAAGGAGAAGATATACGAAATGCTGTTGAGAATGGTCCATTTACTCCGGTGTGTGTTGTCAATGGTGTTGTGTCATCAAAGCCTAAAGCACCATGGGATGACGATGACAAGAAAAAAGTTCTCTTTGACAAAAAGGCAATCAATATTCTCCAAAGTGCTTTTAGTATGGATGAATTTTTCCGAGTATCGGCATGTACAACGGCAAAGGAAATTTGGGATACTCTTGTAGAAACCCATGAAGGAACCGCCGAAGTCAAAAGGTCTAGATTGAACACTTTGAGTCAAGAATATGAATTGTTCAGAATGCTGCCCGGAGAATCCATCCTTGACTTGCAAAAGAGATTCGTTCACTTGACAAACCATTTGAAGGCACTTGGTAAGACTTTAAATAACGATGAATTAAATCTTAAAGTGCTTAGGTCTTTAACAAGGGAATGGCAACCAAAAGTGACGGCAATATCCGAAAAGAAAAGCCTAGAAACTATGACTTCCGCAACACTTTTCGGAAAGCTTCAAGAATATGAGACGGAACTTGGAAGACTTGAAAAACATGAGAATCATGAGAAGAAATCCAAAGGAATTGCTTTGAAAGTTGATTCAAAAGAAAGTCAAGATAAAGATGCATTGGAGGAAGATGAAAATCTCTTGCTTCTTGTAAAAAGGTTAGGAAAATATTTTGGTCATAAAAATAATCTTCATAATGCTAACTTTGTCAAAAGAAAGAAATTCTATAAGCATAAAGACAAAGAAGCCTCCACATCAACACAAGATGTCACATGCTATGAATGTGGAAAGCAAGGTCACATAAAGCCGGATTGTCCAAAACTCTCCAAGAAAAATGGATTCAAAGGAAAAAAGGAGTTCAAGAACAAAAAGGCTTATGTTGCATGGGAAGATAATGAGATAAGTTCTTCATCCGATTCTGAAAGCGACGAATGTGCAAATCTAGCATTGATGGCTTCACATCACTCCGACGATGAAGAAAAGGTTAGTAATGAATTTAATCTTTTTGATGATGATGTCCAAGGTGCTATTGATGAACTCTTGAAATAATGCAAAAGTTTATACAAAAAGGTGTCAAATCAAGAAAAAGAACTTCTAATTTGTCTAGAAAAAATTGACACCATGACTAAAGATTTTGATCTTCAAAAACAAAATTTTATTAAAGAAAAAGAAAACTTTGCATGTTCCAAGTGTGAATCAAATGTCTTTCAAATTATTCAATTGAAAAGAGTCAGTGAACGATATGAAAAAGGACAAATAGGATTAGAAGGATTACTAAGCCAACAACGTTATCCAAATGATAAAAGAGGTCTTGGTTATGTGAATTCTAAGAAACCAAGTAACAATCCCACTATTTTTGTAAAGGCTAGTAATAGTTCCAATCCCAAGAAAGTAGAAAAGAAGCAAGTTGTTCATAATCATCAAAAGAAAAAGGCTAATGTATCGAAAAAGAAAACATTTCCTAAGAAGAAATCTTATCCTTCTAGATATAGAAGTAACTTTGAACCTACTTGTTTTTATTGTGGTATTAAAGGCCATACACCTAATGCTTGCTATGTTAGAAACTTTAGTATAGCAAGTGGGCATTATGTGTGGGTGAAAAAGGGAACTAACTATGAAGGACCCAAGGCAACTTGGGTACCTAACAAAGAATAATTTGTTTTTGTAGGTATGCTTGAAATCCACATCAAATGTTTGGTATCTTGATAGTGGATGTTCAAAGCATATGACAGGAGATGTACACCAATTTTCATATCTAGTACATAAAGCCAAAGGGTATGTCACCTATGGAGACAACACCAAAGGAAAGATTCTTGGCATTGGAATAGTTGGCACACCTCCATCCATTCAAATTGAGGATGTTCTCTATGTTGAAGGATTAAATCACAATCTTCTTAGCATAAGTCAACTTTGCGATAGAGGGTTCAAGATCAAATTCAACAAAGAAGAATGTCTTATTATGGATGAGGCAACCAATGAGGTAAAACTCAAAGGTATAAGATCTAACAATATTTTTATGATTACTTTAGATGATTTGTCTATGAAGGTACAATGTCTTATGGTAAACAACAACGACGCTTGGTTATGGCACAAGAGGATTGCTCACATTCACATGGAGCACTTGAACAAATTGGTTAAGCATGACTTAGTTATTGGTCTACCAAAGATGAAGTTCATCAAAGACAAATTATGTAGCGCTTGCCAAAAGGGCAAACAGACCAAAACAACTTTCAAATCTAAGAATGTGGTGTCTACTAAAAGACCACTACAATTGTTACACATGGATCTCTTTGGTCCATCAAGAACAAAAAGCTTCGGAGGTAATGTATACGCTTTAGTTATTATTGATGATTTTTCTAGATATTCTTGGACTTTGTTTCTTGTGCAGAAAAGTGATGCTTTTAAAGCTTTTAAGAAGTATGCTAAGCAAATCCAAAATGAAAAATCACTAAAGATTGTATCCATAAGAAGTGATCATGGTGGAGAATTCCAAAATGCACAATTTGAAGAATTTTGTGAAGAACATGGTATCTCTCATATTTTTCAGCACCAAGAACTCCATAACAAAATGGAGTAGTTGAAAGAAAGAATAGGTTTCTAGTGGAACTTGCAAGAACAATGCTTAGTGATGCAAATCTTCCTAAATATTTTTGGGCGGATGCGGTTAGTACGGCATGTTATGTTGGAAATCGAGTTATTATTAGACCTATAATAAAGAAGACTCCATATGAACTCTTCAAAGGAAGAAAGCCAAATATTGCTCACTTTCACATTTTTGGATGCAAGTGCTTTGTTCTTAATAATGACAAAGACAATCTCGGTAAGTTTGACGAGAAATCCGACGAAGGTATATTTCTTGGTTATTCTCTTTCTAGTAAAGCATATAGAATTTATAATAAAAGAACTTTAACTATTGAATAATCTATGCATGTATCTTTTGATGAAACTAACACCTCTAAGGAGGAAGTAGTTGTGTGTGATGATGATGATCCTATAGATTTACCCCGGGAAGATCTTTTAATTGATCAAGTTGTGAAATCACCGGAAAATCAGGAAAACATTGTACAACAAGATTCAAACTTCAATGATCTACCAAAAGAATGGAGAACTCATAGAGACCATCCTACTGACAAAATTATTGGTGACATTAGCCAAGGAGTATCAACAAGATTGAATCTAAAAGATGCTTGCTTAAACATGGCATTTGTTTCTCAAATTGAACCTACCAAAGTTGATGAAGCCTTAGGAGATGATCAATGGATTATTGCTATGCAAGAAGAATTAAATCAATTCGAGAGAAATCAAGTTTGGGAACTTGTTCCTAGACCAAGTGGTAAACACATCATAGGTACCCGATGGGTGTTTAAGAACAAACTTGATGAGAATGGTCTAATTGTTCGAAACAAAGCAAGGTTGGTTGCCCAAGGTTACAATCAAGAGGAAGGAATCGACTTTGAAGAAACATTTGCTCTGGTTGCAAGGTTAGAAGCTATACGTCTTTTACTTGCTTATGCTTGTTCATTAAATTTTCAGCTTTTTCAAATGGACGTCAAAAGCGCATTCTTGAATGGATACATCAATGAAGAAGTCTATGTCAAACAACCTCCGGGATTTGAAGACTTCAAATATCCTACACATGTCTTTAAGTTGAGAAAGGCTCTTTATGGCTTAAAGAAAGCACCAAGAGCATGGTATGATAGACTTAGAAATTTTATGTGTGAAAAAGGTTTCGAAAAGGGTAAGGTTGATAAAACCTTGTTCATTAAGAAAATCAAAAGTAACACTTTATTGGTTCAAGTCTATGTTGATGATATCATTTTTGGATCGACTAATAAAGAAATGTGTGAGGAATTCTCATTGATGATGCAAGGAGAATTCGAGATGTCTATGATGGGAAAGATGAACTACTTTCTTGGACTACAAATCAAGCAACTAGAAGATGGAATCTTCATCAACCAATCTAAGTATTGCAAAGAATTATTAAAAAAGTTTGATATGGACAATTGTAAAGCAATGAATACTCCAATGGGCTCCGGTACATATGTTGATCAAGATGAATCTGGTACTCCAATTGATATTACAAAATACCGAGGTATGATTGGTTCCTATTATATTTGACGGCAAGTCGTCCTGACATCATGTTTAGTGTTTGTCTGTGTGCTCGCTTTCAAGCAAATCCAAAGGAATCACACCTCATGGCAGTTAAAAGGATCATGAAGTATCTAAAAGGAACAACCAATGTCGGCTTATGGTATCCTAAAGGTAGTATTTGCACTTTAATTGGTTATTCTGACGCGGATTATGCAGGTTGTAAAACTGATCGTAAAAGCACAAGTGGTACTTGTCACATTATTGGAAATGCATTAGTATCATGGGCTTGTAAAAAGCAAGCATGTGTTGCTCTTAGCACGGCCAAAGCAGAATACATAGCAGCGGGTAGTTGTTGTGCACAAATTCTTTGGCTCAAGTAACAACTCCGTGATTACGGACTTGATCTCGGATGCATTCCTCTTCGATGCGACAATACAAGTGCGATCAATATTACAAAGAATCCGGTCATGCATTCAAGAACCAAACATATAGATATTCATCACTTTCTCCGTGATCATGTACTTAAAGGAGATGTCGAAGTCACTTTTATGGATACTCATAACCAACTCGCAGATATCTTCACAAAACCGCTTGCTCGAGAACCATTCTTCAAAATCCAAAGAGAACTTGGTATTTTGGATGAAGGTGATCTCTAAATGTTTCTCATAATATGCTCGTCTTAATTTTTAAATGTATTTGTTTCACTCTTTTTCCCCATCCTTTTTGATGTTAACAAAGGGGGAGAAGAATATTGCATATGTGTTGTTTTGTTTCAAAGAAATTGCAGGCCCAAATATCTATCAAACTCACTCCAAAATTCAAAGAATCATGGACTTAGGGGGAGCATACAATTTAGGGGGAGCCTTGCATTTGCTCAACATGTTTTCTATACAAAACAACATAAACATTTCAAGAATTGTTTTCAAGACTTGGTTGTCATCATCAAAAAGGGGGAGAATGTAATTGCAAGCCTCTCAAGTCATATTTAAAGCATTTGTTTTGATGAAGACAACATGGACATCAACATTCAAAGGATGTGCAAAAATCTTATCAACATCATATAAAAGTCTTGAAGATTAGAATAAGAATTATTGAAGAATCATCAAATGTCAAATGGTATAAATAATTATTAATCTTGAATATAGATGTTCACAAAAATATGAATTCATAATCATATACATATCCAACATGTTTTCATTTAAGAAAAACTTTGTTTAAAATCTTTTTCAAAAAGAATTTTTGAAAATTAACTTTCAGGAACCGGTTCCTCCCTAACAGGGAACCGGGTTCTAAAACTTGTTCAAAAACATGTCCCTGGAATTTGTACCAGGAACCGGGTTGTACCAATAGGGGAACTGGTTCCTGCGTGATATTTTTGAAATCTGACTTATAACGTTCACTAAGAACCGGGTTCTCCCTGTGTCGGAACCGGTTCCTAGCGAACCAGTGCAGCTTTTCTTTTGGTTTTTGAACATATTTCAATTGGTATCCTTTCATGGATGCATTGCAACTTTTCATATGAATTGGCATGAATGAAGAGGTTCTTGTGACTTTATAAAATGCAGATTTTCAGATTTAAAGAGAAAAAAAAGAATACAATAACATTTTCATACAACAAAAAACCTTCTTCATATTAACAATTTTCTCATTCATTCAAATTTGCACATAAACTTTCATGTGTTCATAATTTTGTGAAACTTACCATATACACTTTCATTAAGAAATCATTACAAGTTGCATACATACATTGTGAACATTTATATACATTATTTGAGAATTGTTTATATCTTGAAGAAGAAGATCAATTGAAGATTGATAAATCTATCCATCTATTTCAAATTAATCATTGTATTACAAAAGAAATTATTCCCTTACTATCCAGGATTGTTGGAAGTAAGTGTTGTGATTTGAAGAGGATTGTTCTTCATTCACATTTGTGTTTGATTGATCTTAAAGGTGTTAAGAACCTTTGGTCACCCTATAGGTTAGATAGTAAGCATAGGCTGTACAGTCATTCTAACTATAGTGAAATCTCTTTCCTGTTGGAAAGGGGACTGGAGTACTCTCAGATTGTAAGGGGAACCAGGATATATCACCGTGTTCTTTACTTTTCCGCTTTTATCGCTTTCATCACCATAATCAAGGAAAAGATAAGATATAATCAAAACCTTCAAACACTTAACCAAAAAATTACTACAAGTATTCTCATAAAACCGAATAAATTTTTATAGACCTAATTCACCCCCCCCCCCCCCCTCTTAGGCACTCTTAGACTTACAAAATGGGCCCAACTTTTTAAGCTTGCATTATCCTTCCAACATGATCCACGACCCAAACACTTTACCACATATTATTGAATTTATTTATTTAATTTATTTTGATTTTTATCATTTAAAAGTCAAATTAAATCAAATAAATGATATAAAATATGGAAGATTTGTATTTTATCTGACTTTGAATGGAATTATAATGCAAATATGCTACCAAACCAAATCAAATCGTGCCAAGGAAGATTGGGATGAAAAATGGTATGATTTGGCTTGATATGGAAAGATATCATACAAGATGAAAACCAAATCAAATCTTCATAAAGTTCAAAGATACAAGGCATTTTTATTGACCTAATGCATTCCACTACATATAGAGAAGATATCCAATGCACAAAAAGAAGGATTAAGGTCGTGCAAGCTGAAAACAGAAACTGAAAAAACTCATAAAATATGGTGATCTGTTTTCCAACCTATAGGCCAATTCAAGCCGTTTGAAGGATCAAATCACATACTAGGGAGATTTCTGAAGCTGTCCCACTCATTCCCAGGCCTCAAAGCATTAAGAGTCACGCTCGCTAAGAGTCACGGTTTTCATTTTTTTCTTCTAAAAATTGACTTCATTGATATTGGCATTATCAACATGTTCTAAGTATATATTCATGCTTGTTATCATGTTTGCAATGTGTTGGGATGCTTTGATTTGGTTTTAAGCGCAGGAATCAAAAGATGTCATTTCTAGGGTTTCAAGCTCCGTTTTAGGGTCTTTTAGTACAGGAGAAATTAGGGCTTGATAAGGGTACCATGATGTTCAAGGCTTCAAGCCCAGTTGATTCATGGTCTCCATGGGAATTTATATTGCTTATATTTGATTTTTGAATGATACAGGTTTGTAGCTACGGATATCTTCTGTAGGTAAAAGGTTGTTATCTAAAACGACGGTTCCAGGAAGAAGATAATAACGTGGCTGATAACCATTGGACCATTTGAATTTGGCGTACGTTTTTTTATTTTGCCCAGATCAACCATTTTGTTTTAAATATTACTTTTTTTTTCATTACATTAACAACTAAACAAAGTAGCCCAGTGGTGAAGCGTGTGCTTGAAAGTGGGGAGGACCTAGGTTCGATCCCAGGTCCAAGCGTTTTATTGTTTTCACAATATTTGATTGCAGATCCTATACACAAGGCTTCCAGACGTCCACCATGCACCACATCGTCCAGCCACGGAATTCAGAATCCATCCAGATCCAACGTCCAATGTTCAAGGCATACCATGGACCATCAGAAAGGGCGTAACACTGAACCTCACACGTTAGATGGGCTTGGCTACATGGGCCTGGAGGGAATTCCTCATGGCACCCCCCTCCAATTACTTAAACATGCCCAAATCTCTATTTTTCTATTTTATATCATTTTTAAAATTATTTTACTAATGATTTTCTTTTTTACGAAATAACACAAAAATCCTTTTTTTTATTTAATAAAAATCACAACAAAAAAAACATAAAATCATTTTCTCATAATAAATATTTTATTTCTTTAAGTAATTAATTAGTTTAATTATTTAGGGAAACCTAAATGTTTTTTTATATAATTTAAATTAATTAGAAATTAGGGTTTTAATTCAATCTTTCCTCAAAATAACTTAAATATTTTTTCAATCGGATTTTAGGATTTCTTAATTAATTCTCGCATTTAAATTTTCCGCACGCATTTCTTTAATTTCCTTTTATTATTATTGTAACTGTTTCGAGGTTGCAATAGTTAATTAGGTTTTTAAACTTCCGCATTTTTATTTTCAGTCCAAAATAATTATGTATCTGCGAAAGCCATGTAATAGCTAGAACTTTAAACTTTCCGCACTTTAATCTCTTCCCCACAGAGTAATCTCCTCATCAGTTTATTCCCCAATGGAGTTATCTTCTCCTGCAGGTTTATTCTCACAATCACCTTCGTTCACCATCCCCAGCGGAAGCGAAGAATTCAACTCTTGTTTCCAGCAGCTGTCCGGGATTTATTTTCCCCAGCTAGAAACATTACATTTCCATACATCATGATACATGCATATACGCATCACACCATACAATCTCATTTATGTTGAGAGCATCATTGCTTGATATATATCATGCATTTCATACATCATGACATTGCATATGACCGACTCTTTACCGTTTCAGGGAAAGACGAATCAGTAAACACCGCCGACTACTCATATGACCTAGTAGTCCCCTCAAAAGAAAAACTATGTCTATGGAAGACTTTCGTCTGGTTCAGTTAAATTGATCCTAAGATTTTTCTGATTCTTATCCAGTCAAAGTTAATCCAAGACCTTCTCTGGTTCAGTCAGATCGACGCTAAGATCTCCCTGATTCGTATTCCAGTTGAAGATATTCCAAGACTTTTGTCTGGTTCAATTAAATCGACCCTAAGATTTTTCTGATTCTTATCCAGTCAAAGTTAATCCAAGATCTTCTCTGGTTCAGTCAGATCGACCCTAAGATCTCCCTGATTCGTATTCCAGTTGAAGATATCCCAAGACTTTCGTCTGGTTCAGTTAAATCGACCCTAAGATTTTTCTGATTCTTATCCAGCCAAAGTTAATCCAAGACCTTCTCTGGTTCAGTCAGATCGACCCTAAGATCTCCCTGATTCGTATTCCAGTTGAAGATATTCCAAGACTTTCGTCTGGTTCAGTTAAATCGACCCTAAGATTTTTCTGACTCTTATCCAGTCAAAATTAATCCAAGACCTTCTTTGGTTCAGTCAGATCGACCCTAAGACCTCCCTGATTCGTATTCCAGTTGAAAATTTTCCAGACCATATATCAACAATATCCAAATGGCATATGTAAGCCCATTCCCGATATCACAAGGCTGATACCACTTCATGCGAGTACAAATTTCTGGGCACTCTAGTGTTCAATCATCTTCCACATTCGGATCACGAAAGGCCCGAAAGCCAATCTATATCATCAGGTATAAGAATATTTAACAGGGGCAGCTGTTGTACCCCAAAATTTTCCCTCTCGTATTTCTCAAGACAATTGCAAGAAAAATCTCCAAGTGGTTCAAGGTTGCTCAATAGTTGGACAGTCAAGCTATCTCCAAAGGCAGTCAACCTCAAATTAGGGTTTTGTGTTGCATCAAGATCCTTGAGTCCAAATGATCTCAAGTTCTCCCTAATGTCCTAATATGTTCTCAAGGTCATCCATGTTAAATTTCAAGCCTTGCAGAGGAAGTTTGCTCAGTCAATTGCTTAAAGGGTCCAAAAATCGACTGTGCTAGGGCAAAAGTCAACTGTGACCTATAAACAGTCAAACTTCAAGATTTTTTGTCACCATTCTCATTTTGAATGATATTTCATCATTTGATCAATGGTTGATCATGATTCATCAAGGATTGCTCAAAATTCATCAAGACTCAAAAATTGCTAAATTAGGGTTTTGTAGGAAAAGTCAACTCAACTTTGACCAAGCATAACTTTCGCATACTTTATTAGAAATTACCCATACAAAGCTAATTTTGAATAGGATTCAATTTCCTACAATCCATCTTCATACCCCAAGATCATAAAATGCACTCACAAAAAGTTACAAATTTGGACATTATAGGTCATTTTTGAAACTCAACAAAAACACCTTTTTGCCAAAACTTATAACTTGAGCATGGAATATAAAAATGTGTTGAGACCAAAAGGGTTGGTTAGAGGACATCTCAAGCTTTCTAAAAAGTCCAAGAACACTTCCAAAGGTTCAAAATTGAAGAAGTTATGCATTTTTGCAAAATTGCCAAAAGTCAACTATCCCTAAAACTTCAAATTTTGTCAAATGGGCCCATTCTTTTCCACTTGATTTGGACTTGTCCAATTGCACACGTGTCCTAGCTTCAGCCTTGTGTCCATTTATCAATTTTATTATTTTATTTGATTTTTTATTGAATTATTTCATTTTAAATCAATTTAAATCAAATAAAATCCCAAAACTTGATTACATGAGATCTTTTTCTATTTTCAGGACCTAATCATCATCAATGACATGATCAAACTCGTATCAAGCATTCCATGTGCAAAAAGATTGGATTTTTGGCAAATTAGGCAAGTTATCAATGGTGAATCAAATCCAATCTCAAGGTATCAATGTGCAAGGATTCAGTCCATAAAAGTTGACCTAATACACTCCATCATACATATACAAGCCAAAGCACACAAGATCAGACCTAGAGGCTACAAGAACACCAAGAACCAAACTTGAAAAATTGACAAAAAAGTGCAAAACTGAAATCATCCTTAGAGGCGTTTACAAAGGCAAAACTCCACACCAATCAATTGCTGGGTGTCTACTCAACCTCCTGCAATCAAAAGCAAGCTCTCACACCCTCTCAAACGCACTGTAAGCATCCCGTTTCATGGCCCTGTATTCAAAATCGTAACTCCATATTCTTGCATTTTCCTAGCAAATCTTTGATATATTTATGATTCTTATGAAATTTCTGAACTTTTGGCATTATTTGATTGCATTTATATAGACTGTATCCCTGTAACCGAACCTAGGGTTTTGTAGTTTGTTTTTTGGGCATTTTATTTACAGGAGAAATTAGTTCCATTGATGGACATGGACGTGACCAGGGTAGATAGACAAGCATAACCCAAGTATTGGATTTGATTTTCATGGCTTAGAACTGATTTTAGGGTGGACATACGAATTTAGATGCGGATATAAATCCGCAGGTAAATATACAGGGTTGAAGGAAGAAGACGAAGACGTGTCTCCCCCTGGTTGGACGATTTAAACCTGGCACGTGTTTTTTTATTTTCTGGCATAATGACGCGTTTTTATATATTATATTTAGTTTGTGTTTCATTAACAATTGAGACATAGTGGTGCAGTGGTAGTGGCGTGTGTTCAAAGTCCAACAGGACCTGGGTTCGAATCCCAGGTCCCCCCATATGCTTTGTATTATTTTTCTTCAGGTGATCCAATGCAATACCAAGCGTGCAGCATATCATACTCCCTCACCCAATCACTTTCCAGATGGGCCCAGGCCAGATATGGAAATCCAGGAATGATGGCCTATGGTGGGATCTAGTCAACCAGTGCACACAGAATCAGGAAAGTCAAACGAGGCCAGCTTGTGATGGGCCTCTGAATTGCCATTCCAACCTCCAAATTGGGCCTAAAACCCCCCCAAAGTCTTTCTATTTCTTTCTTTTTATTTATTTTATTTAATTGTTTATTTAATTATTTTCATGATTAATTAACCAATCAAATCTTTTTTCTTAATAAAATTAAAAACCAAAAAATATTTTCTTATTTAAATTAATTTTCAGTATTTTATTTTTGTTAATAAATATTAATTTAATTAATTTAGTTTTAATTAGGAATAACTTTTAATATATTTTGCATTAATTAAAATTAACTTTGACAATTAGGTTTTATTAACATTGATCAAATTTATTTTTATTTCTTTAAATACCAAAAACCCAAAAATATTTTATTAATTTATTTATTAATTTAATAGTTAATCTAGTTTAATTTCTTTCATGAATTCAAAATAATCAAAAAAAATCCTTTCTTTAACAAAAGGGGTCAAAACCCTAAAAAACTTGCGCCCGGTTTAATTTCTTGTACGCGATCCATTTTATTCAATATTGTATCTGTTTCCGGAATGTAATAGCTTAATAGGACTTTACTATTTTATCGCTTTATTTATTTTCCGCAACTTATAAACTGTTAGATGTTTGATAATAGGGAATGCATGACAAGAATGAATGTTTAACCTAAAATCAACATAGATAACCATTGACATGTACGAAGATAAAATAAACTGAAAACAACACACTCGCACATGCGCACTCTTAGGGTACACCTTACTTGGTTGCCTTTGTAACGCGGTCATTGAGTATAGGAAGTTTTAGAGGTCGCCCTCTCGTCCAAAGATCATAGTTGCCTCGAAACGGTTGCCTCGAAAAAATGATCTAAGACATTAGGGTTACCGCTAAGGCTTCCTAACATTGCTTTAGTGACCGCACGTCCCTTAATCGAATTGACTCTTAAACTCCAACGACGGTGCTACCTACTCACTAATAGTGGGATAGCATTGTCTAAAGGACATTAGCACAAATTGATTCCTTTTTCGATTAGGTAAATGGTTCTTAAGTACTTGCTCTTTCAAAATAAAACAAAATTTTCACACTTACACCTTTCAAACAAAAAAACTTCTTCAAACCCACAAATACAAAGAAAGCAAATTTTTGAAAACACTATGAGCAAGTAACTAAGAGCCCATGGATAACCACGGATAGAAAGGGTGCTAACACCTTCCCTTTCTATAATCTACCCCCCGGACCCGAGAAACATCTCAAAAAAGGAATTTTTCTGTGCTTTTTTCCTTTCCTTGTTGGGTAAAATAAAAGACGGTGGCGACTCTTGCTTACCGCGACATTTTGCAAAAACAAACGCAAAACGCAAACCAGCATTCCAAAAAACAGTCAGTTCTCTCCCACCGGATCACAAGACTGGCGACTCTGCTGGGGAAATATAAGTGGGTGTACCTTAGGAATAGTTCATAATGTTTTCAATTGCTTGACTTGTATGCCTTATCTTTGTGGGCTTGTATCAGAGTTACTATAGATCCTAACTCGGATCTGGGGATACCCTTTAGGTAAGTAGCAATAAACTGTGAGGGAACTATATGACGTAGACCGATACGGTTGAAGCAGTAGCTACGTTGATGTGGCACTTTAGTATGTACCAATATCCCTTGTGTTGGAACGAGGAGAATATGGGTCTGCTAAGGGGTCATTAAGCACCAACTGACCTTAGAACCTTTAAATTGACCAACTTAGCCATAGAACAGTAGCAGTATGCTACACTCATTGAGACTAAACTCTCGCGATGATTCCGGCCGCAAGAAAAGGTTGTTAAACTGGAATTATGACCGATTGAGGGTAGTCAGTGATATTGAGATCCTCTAGAACCCGGTTACTATTTTTAGGACAGGTTTAAACCAACTAAACTGAAAGAGGGTAGTACCTAAGCTCCTTGCCAGCGTGAAATCTAAGGGCTCTCTGTGTGACTTGTGTGCCTTTACCATGTTTGCTATTTGTGGATACTTGTGATGTGCTTTCTATCATGACATTATGACATCATAACATTGCATACATCTTGCATTGGGCTAACCTATTTCAAAGACAGGGGGGATTCATCTTTGTTCTGTTTTGTAGGTCATGATGCCCATGCGTAGGAATACCATCCGGATCAACTTTGTCCAGGTTCCCACCATGCTTAAAGAATTGATTGCAAAGATGCCTGATACTACCTCCTTCATCATAAGACATGGATATCTTCTCAGTTTGGTCACTTCCAAATTAGACGAGCAGATGATGAGTGTTTTGGTCCAATTTTATGATCCACTGTACCATTGCTTTACTTTTCAGGACTACCAATTGGTCCCCACCTTAGAAGAGTTCTTTGATCTACTTGGTATCTCTATTCTGGAGCAGACCCTGTTTACTGGTTGGGAGAAGGTCCTTAGGCTAGAAGAGATTGCTTCAGCCCTTCACCTGACAAAGGATGAGGTAATGGCTAATTGGGAAACTCGTAGTGGAGCAAAGGGCTTTCTGACTAAGTTCTTGGTTGGTAAGGCTAATCATTTCTGGGATAGTCTATACTTCAAGGCATTCGAAGATATTCTGGCTCTTCTGATATATGGCTTGGTATTGTTTCTGAATCCTGACTCCTTTGTTGATGTGAATGCGGTGAAAATCTTCATCTCTCGTAATCCTGTACCCACTCTCTTGGGTGACATTCTCCATCAGCTTTATGCCCGTACTGCTCGAAAGCGGGGAACCTTGATGTGTTGTGCTCCATTATTGGCGAGGTGGTTTATTTTGCACCTCCCCAAATCAGTGCTGAAGAACAAAGAAGACATGGGTTGGGCTTATAGAGTTATGCCTCTCTCTCACAATGACATCATCTAGACTATCAAGGGTATGGACGAGGTGGCCGTTATTGATCGTTGTGGGGAATACCCCAATGTTCCACTGATAGGAACCCATGGAGGAATTTCTTACAATCCATGATTGGCCTTACGTCAGTTTGGGCGAGCCAGAAGAGACGGACCTCATGAGCTACTAATGCCTAGTATCATCTTTGATTTTTAAGGGGATAGTGACGAGCAACACCGCAGATTCATAAAGGCTTGGGATAGAGTTCACAGATCTGATCCACATGAGTTGGGTCCAAAGAATTCTCTTCTAATGGAGCCATATCTCAGATGGGTTCGTATCCGTGCCAAAAAGCTGGGTATGTCGTATGAAGTCGTCCTACCTATCATTGTTGAAGTTGCTAATGAAGAGGGGGTTCTTCCTACCATCCTCCATCCTTACATGCCCACTGATATTGGGGCACTGAAAAGGTCTTGGATGCAGCTGAGAGAAGAGAGGGATGCTTACCGAGAAAAGTTTAACGAGCAAGAGCAGAAGATCCAGAAGTTGACTAGGCAGCTGGAGAACGAGCGGATTCTCAATGACTATGTCCGCACCGACAAGAAGCGACCATGGGAGCACTGATTGTCCTTTGATTATTTCCTTTCCAGTTTTTATTTACTTTTCAGTATTTCCTTCCTTGTAACGCCTTAAGGGCATCTGTTGAACAATTTGAATTTCAAAGTTTATCTAATAAAAGTGTGTTTCATTTCTTGTTTAAGAATTTGAATCTCTCTATTGTCTTTGAAATCATATCATACGCATTTCATCCCATGGACTTCATAACAGGTACCCATTACAGGTCTCTTATCTTCTTCGCTATTTATTTCAGCATCATGTCTGCTGAACCATCAACTGAGCAAGCAATCAAGGCCCTACAGGCCCAGAATTCCCAATTCCAAGAGTTGTTCATGAATCTAGCTAAGGGTCAGCAAGATCTGAAGACCCTGATTCTGAAAGAGAAGAAGAAGAAGAAGAGGACAGTCCTGTTTAACACAGGTCACAGGTTTGGAAACAGGCTACGGGATGAAGTTGATTTGACCACCTCATCTGGAGGGAAAGATAGTTAAGAGGAAAGGAGGGCTCCTAGCCCTGTGGTCTCAGACAATAAGACAGACTTCGACGAAGACCAGTATCCTCCTGCTAAGGATAAGTACAAGCAACTGGAAGACCGGTTGAGTGCGATGGAAGTTCAGAAAGTGCCTGGTCTGGACTTTGGTGATCTAGGTCTATCATCTGGGGTGGTGATTCCCCACAAATTCAAAGCACCAGCCTTTGCTAAGTATGACGGAGTTTCTTGTCTGAAGCTGCACCTCCGGTCATATGTAAGAAAGATTCAACCGTACACCGCTGATAATAACCTATGGATCCACTTCTTTCAAGACAGTCTCTCAGGGACTCAGCTTGAATGGTTTTACCAGTTGGACGGAGCTAGTATCCGCAGTTGGGAAGATTTGGCTACTACTTTCTACAGGCAGTACCAATACAATTCCGACCTTGCTCCCACGCGTACCCAACTCCAGGGTATGTAAATGGGAACGGGCGAAGGTTTCGAAGATTATGCTCAGAAGTGGAGGGACCTCGCCGGAAGAGTGCATCCACCCTTGGCTGATCGGGAGCTTGTGGATATGTTTCTGGGGACCTTGTCTGGTCCATTTTTCAACCATCTAATTGGAAGCTCTTCGTCTGGGTTTACAGAGCTAATTATGACCGGTGAGAGGATTGAGGCTGGTATTAAGGCTGGTAAGATACAAAAGGGTGCTTCATTGAGCACTGAGAAAAATCCTTTTAAGAAAGAGTCCAGTGTTGTCTACAGTTCGAAAAGCCAGAATAGACCTGAACATCGCCAAGTTGTTAATGCGGTTGTTATTTCAAGACCTGCTGGTGCTACTCAGTACAACAATCAACAAAAGGCCGAGAGACCTCGAAGGCAATTCACCTATCTCAACATGACTTTGTCTCAGATTCTGCCGCAGTTATTAAAGACCAATCTAGTGATTCCAAGGGAGGCCCCGAAGAATCCCAACATTACATCACCAAAATATAACCCTAATACCTGCTGTGCTTTTCACTCTGATAGCCCGGGGCATGATACAGATGATTGTTGGGCTTTGAAGAACAAAATACAGGACTTAATTGATGTTAAGGAGATTGAGTTCGAGGCTCCTGAAAGACCTAATGTTGTGACTGCTCCCATGCCCAAGCATGGAGTGAATGCTATAGATGAAGACTTGTTTGTGGTTTCTGTGCATGAAATTGTTACCCCTTTGATGACTGTGAAGAAGAACCTTTTGCTAGCCGATTTATTTCCGGGTTGTGACGAAGGTTGCCATATGTGTTCTTCCCTACCAACCGGTTGCCCACTTTTGAAATCAGGTGTCCAACTCCTGATGGATAGTAAAGAAATTCTGTTTGAGAAGATTGTTATTCCTTTAGTTCATACTGAAGAAGTTGCCATTATCACCATTTTCGACAATTCTTCCAAGGATCCCTCGAGGAAGCCTGTTAGAGTTACATATGTTCCAAGAATCGCACCATTGATCATCACTGTTCCAGGGCTTATCCCCTATACATATGATAAAGCTGTCCCTTGGTATTACGGGGCCGATGTTTATTTTCATGGAGTTAAACAAGAGTTAGATGATGATACTGACGTCAGCAATATTGTTGGACCTACTAAAGTCACCCGTAACTGAAGACTTTTCTCACTTGATATATCTCCACCAACTACCAGGAAACCTGTTGTTATCACACCTGCCAGTGTACCTGCTACTATTCCTGTTCAAGTTTCCATTCTTACCCCTGTTGCCGAGTCATCTAATACTCGGGGCAAAGGGACCACCAGTGAGCCTTCCCAAACGGAGGCACCAAAGACAATTATTGTTGAAGCTTCTAGACAAGAGATGGAAGAGATTTTAAAGATCATCAAAAAGAGTGACTACAATGTAGTTGAACAGTTGGGGAAAACCCCGTCCAAAATCTCTATGTTGTCACTGTTGCTATGCTTAGAGGCCCATGTCAAGGCTCTGATTGCCTTCCTGAAGACTGCACATGTACCGCAAGAGACATCGGCTGATCAGTTTAAAGATTGCGTGGCTAGTTTGAATGTTGATAATGGGTTGGGTTTCTCTGACGCCGACTTGACTGCTAAAGGGAAGAATCACAATGATGCCCTTCATGTCTCCATTGAATGAAGGGGAACTACTCTTGCTCATGAATTAGTGGATACTGGTTCCTCATTGAACGTTTTACCTAAGAAAGCTCTAGACCGGTTGGACTGTGAAGGGTTGGAGTTGAAACCAAGCAACATTATCGTCAGGGCCTTTGATGGGTGTGAGAGGATGGTGCATGGAGAAGTGGATATTTCGATTAAGGTTGGTTCTCAGGTTTTCAACTCTACATTCTACGTGATGGACATTTGGCCATCTTATTCGTGTTTGCTGGGTCGCCCATGGATCCACAAAGCTGGGGCCGTAACCTCAACGCTCCACCAGAAGCTGAAATACCCGGTGAAAGGGAAGATTGTGACAGTGCAAGGAGAGGAGGAGTACATGGTGAGCCACCTCAACTCTTTCCGATATGTAGAGATGGATGGGGAGTTCATTGAGACCCCATTTCATAATTTTGAAGAGGTTCCCCAGACGCTGGCATCAACTGAGACTGTTGTTGAAGATTCTCCTATGAAGATGGCTTCCTTTAGGGATGCCTGGGCTATTGTCGAGAAAGGTGGGTGTGCAAATTGGGGCCAATACCCTGATTTTGCACAGAAGACTAACAAGTTTGGTTTGGGTTTCACTGCAGAAGCTCAAAGGGCTGTTCGGAATGCACGGATCGGAAGACCTCCCGTGTTCATCAGCAACTCGGGAGTGAATGCCATTGAAGACGACGTTGAAGAGTCTGAGTTCGACAATTGGATCTATCCTACGACCGACGGTGGACCAAGCAACTGGACAGCAAAGGACTTCATCCCTATTTCTTTTGTTACCCAGTAATTAAACTTTTGTTTGTAACAGACAATGTTTTATAACTTTACGGCCCGTTGTCTTACCCGGGGCACAGTGGCTTCATTTGTGAGGGCTTTATGTGTGTCATTTTCATATATCATTAATAAAATCATTGGACGTTTCTTGCATTTCAAATTTTGCGCTCCTTGTTTTTCTTTTATTATATATTGCAAAACAGCTATTTTACACACACTCACATATACAGGTCTACATCCACTCTGGATCTCACTGGTAATGACTCTGCTACTGCCAGTTATGACTTCGAAAGTCCGATCAACTTAGCCTAAGACGAAGGTGAAGATGATTGCGAAGTGCCTGGTGAATTTGAAAGACTGTTACTCCAAGAGGAGAGGGCCATTCAGCCACATGAAGAGCCGGTGGAATCAGTAAATCTGGGTACATAGATAGACAAGAAAGAGGTCAAGATCGGTGCAAATATAGAAGCTAGTGTGAAGCAATGGTTGATTCAGATGTTGCGTGACTATGTTGAGATCTTCGCTTGGTCTTATGAAGACATGCCTGGGTTGGATACTGATATTGTGGTTCATCGCCTACCTACCAAGGAAGACTGTCCTCCAGTGAAACAGAAGGTCCGCCGAATGCGCCCAGAGATGTCTGAGAAAATCAAGGCTGAAGTGATGAAACAGTTTGACGTCGGTTTTCTAGCAGTTACTTCTTACCCATAGTGGGTGGCCAATGTGGTTCCTGTGCCGAAGAAGGATGGTAAGGTTCGAATGTGTGTCGACTATAGGGATCTAAACAGGGTGAGTCCCAAGGATGATTTATCTCTACCTCATATTGATGTTTTGGTTGACAACACCTCTCAGCATAAAGTCTTCTCCTTTATGGATGGTTTCTCCGGTTATAATCAGATAAAAATGGCTCCCGAAGACATGGAGAAGACAACCTTTGTTACTCAGTGGGGTACTTTTTGCTACAAGGTCATGCCTTTTGGAATGAAGAACGTTGGGGCAACGTATCAGCGTGCCATGGTGGCTTTGTTTCATGAAATGATCCATCATGAGATCGAGGTATACGTCGATGATATGATTGCAAGGTCCCAGACTAAGGAAGAACATCTCGACTACCTTCAGAAGTTATTTGACAGGTTGAAGTTGTACAAACTGAGGTTAAACCCGAACAAGTGCACCTTTGGGGTGAGATCTGGTAAACTGTTGGGTTTTATCGTAAGCGACAAAGGTATTCAAGTGGATCCGGCAAAAGTGAAGGCTATACAGGAGATGCTAGCTCCCCAAACAGAGAAAGAAGTCAGAGGCTTTCTGGGACGTCTGAACTACATTGCCTGATTCATCTCGCACCTGACTGCTACTTGTGAACCAATCTTCAAGTTACTGAAGAAAGATCAAGTGGTACGTTGGAATGATGAATGTCAGGCCGCTTTCGAAAGAATCAAAGAGTATCTCCAAGAGCCACCTGTGATCGGTGGATCTGGAACTGACTGTTTAATGCTGGTTCGCGAAATGTCGTGGAAGCAAGAGTCGCCACCGTCTTTTATTTTCTCCAATATGGAAAGGACAAAAGCACAGAAAAATTCCTTATTGAGATTAGCTCTCGGTTCGGGAGGTAGATTTATAGAAAGGGAAGGTGTTAGCACCCTTTCTATCCATGGTTA
Source organism: Vicia faba (assembly GCA_948472305.1). NCBI lineage: Eukaryota > Viridiplantae > Streptophyta > Magnoliopsida > Fabales > Fabaceae > Vicia > Vicia faba. Next base: position 852,012,316 of record OX451741.1, read on the forward strand.
TCCATGGGCTCTTAGATACTTGCTCATTTGTGTTTTCAAAATGTTTGTTTGCTTTTCAAGGTGAGTGGGTTTGAAAAAGTTTCGTTTAAAATTTCAGTTCGACTCTTGTATCAGTCCTCAAGAGTGTTTGAAAAGTTGTTTTTGAAAGCTTTTTGAAAAGTGTCGGTGTGAAAAGAAGTTTTTGATTTATTTTGAATTAGAGCAAGTATTTACGAGTCATCTACCTACCCTAAGGAATTAGTCTGTGTAAATGTCCTTGAGGTAGTGCCATCCCACCATTGAGGGGTAGGTAGCACCACCGTTGGAGGTGTTCGGGTCAATTCGAGTTTAGGGACAGTGTGGTCACCAGAGCAATAGTAGGACACCTTAGAAGCTACCCCCATGCCATGTTCATGGACATGAGGACTTACTAAAACGTCCTATACTCGACGACCACCTTTCGAGGGGCAAGGCAACAGTGAGGCGTACCCTAGGAGTGGTGTGTGAATTGTGTGTCATTTTCAGTTATATTTGTCTTGTTCATGCATTGAGTGTTCTACACTTTGGTTTTATTTGAGCATACATTCTTTCATGTGATTAACAGTTAAAGGTGCGGAATTTAAAGTGCGGAAAATAAAGGTCCTACGCTATTACAAGGCGCGGGTCTATACATCGCCAAATTAAACAAAGACCCGATTTGAATAAATAAAATGCGGAAAGTAAATGTCCTAATTATCTATTACAAAGCTTTGGGGCAAATACATTATATTTAAAAAAGGAAATAAAAGTATACGTGCGAAAAGAAATAAAAATCGAGAGTGCGAGGGCGTTGGACACTTTAAGGAAATTAAATTGGAATTGAAAGTAATTAATGATTAAATAAAGAAAAGAACTTGTTTTTATGTTTTTTGGTATTTATGAAATTTAATGAGAAAATTAATTATTATAGGAAACCCTAATTCTATACTATTTTTAACTTGTTAAAGAAATTTAAGTCTAAACCTAATTTACTAGTTGTTTAATTATAAGAGTATTTACAAAATTAATTAATAATTAATAATTAATAATGATAAGAAATAAAAAAGATTATTTATTAAAAAAAGAATAACAATGCTAAAACCTAATTTTTATATTTTTTAGTTTATTTAAGAAATATTAAAATTAAAAAAAGAACCCTAAATTAAACTAAATTGATTAACAATATTTATTTAAAAAAACTATTAATGGATTAAATTAAATATATATTCTTATTTTTGACTTTTCTGATTTTTTTGTATTTTTGTATTATTAAAATTAATTTGAGGAATTAAAAGAAAATAATTAAATTAAAACAAATAAAAAAAGAAAAAGAATGAGAGAAAGAAATACAAACAAGAGGGGGGGGGGGGTTGACCCAATTTGGAGGTTATATTTGAGCAATTAAGCCCTTTGAAATGCAAGCCCATGTTGACTTTCAGCGTTTGTGTGAGGAATGGTTGACTGGTGTCCATGGTGGACTGCTTGTGATGGCCACTGGATTGATCTTCAGGGACATGTGGCGTGCCAAGGCATTGGGCTTCATGATGGTCATTAGAATGGAAGCTGTACAGAAGCACGTTAAAACAAAATATATTGAATAAGTGGGGGACCTGGGAATCGAACCCAGGTCCCAATGCTTGCAACTATCCCTGTCCATCAACTGAGCTATGCACGCGTGTTTGTTAGTATAATAAGATAGAAATAATATATGTGAAAGCAAGCATTATACTGAAATCAAATAAAAAAATGCGCTAACTTTCAAATATACCAATCACATGCCTACAGCTCAGCGTCTTCCTCATGGCCTCTTCGTTTTTGTCTGAAAATACAAACAGATAGCGGGGGTTTTAAACCCCCACTAAATAGCACAGTGAATAATAGCGATTAGCTTATGAGCAAAATGAAAAAGGGCGCGATGGGTGATTCCTATTCGTCTGGACATCCTGGTTTCAATGATGTAGGTTTGAATGGCCAATTGTTCCATGTGAAAGAAACCCCAAAATTTGAGCTTTGAAACCCTAGAACGCGTCCATGGCAAATCTTGGTTCAAGCATTATTAATTCAATTAAATAGCACCAATGGCTTCAGAACATCATGGTTAGTGTTAATCAATAATCAAAATACATGTATAATGCGTGGAAAGTAGAATACGATCATGAAAATTTTTGTGAAAAGTGCAACATGGTTCTACCAATTCTTGAGGCCTGGCGTTTGATTCTTGATTGCAATCCCTTCCTGGATGTGTCAGGAATGTAATGGAATGGTTCTTTGGCTTGGAAAAGTGCTTTTGATGTGAAAATAGTTTCAAGCTTTTTGGAAAAAATTTCCAATGTTGTTCTTGATCTTGGGCGCAGCCTCTGTGTTCCTGTGATTAGGTTTAGGTTTGTGCATATATGTGGAATGAATTAGGTTAACCATCCAAGCCCAACAACCTTTGCATTGATGATTTGGATCCTTGATTTTCCATGTAATCTTTTTCAATCTTTTTCATGTCAATTATGCCAAGTTTGGAAGATTTTGCCCTTGTTGATTGGCACACGAAATATTGAGCATGTGATAGACCTATTTACTGCACAAAAAGATTTAAACCCAATGATTTGATATTTTTCTTATATTTAAAACTAATTAAATGAATAAATAAGAATAAAAATTCAATTAATTAATTAAAAATAAGAAAGTAAATCTCTTTGGGTTTAATGGGTCGTGCATGTGCTTTGGATAATGACTCATGGAAAAAAATGAGGCCCATTAGCAATTTTGAGGCATTTGAAGCAAGGTTGACTTTTCAAAATTCCCAAATATTTCCCAACTTCCACAAGGCATATCTTGCTCAATGTTTAAGCTTTGATCATGTTCTTGGACTTTTTGGAAAGGTCTTGAAGTCCTCTAACCAATGTCTTTGGTCCCATGTCATTTTGATTTACCAATCTCAAGTTATGGTCCTTGACTTAAAGTGCCTTTTTGTTGACTTTTGAAAATGACCTATAATGTTGAGATTGATAACTTTTTGTGAGAGCATTTCTTGGACTTGAAGTGTGAAGATGAGTTGTAGGAAATGTCATTCTCTTCAAAATGAGCTTTGGATGGAATTTTTCTAATAAACCATGTGGAAGTTATGCCCTGGTCAATTTGCAGTTGACTTTTCCAACTGTCCAAAAATAGAAACTTTTGCATCTTGAGACTTTTTGAGCCATGCCTTGAGAATCATGATCAAGAATTGATCAAATGATGTTTGTGGCTTCAAAATAAGATGTTTACCAAAAAATTTGACTTTTGACTGTCAAATGACCATTTTGCCCCTGCAGTTGACTGTTGAGCAATTAGGGTTTTTGACTGTGCAATTTTGTGCTGTAAGTCTTGGAACTTGACATAAGGATGCTTGACAATGTTTATAGGCATGTGGGACTTGTTTGGACCCTTGAAAACTTCAATTTCTTTGTCAGAACCAAAACCCTAGTTTTTGACTGTTTAGGAGGCAATTGGACTGTGCAACCCTTGAGATATTTTGAAGCATGATCTTGGCAAATCTTGAAGAATATGGGAGGGCAAATTTTGGGGTACAACAGTTGCCCCTGTTCAATCTTCTTAGACCTGAGGATGTAGATTGGCTGACGTGCCTTTTGTAATCCGAAGGTGGAAGATGATTGAACACTAGAGTGCCCAGAAATTTGCGCTCACATGTTGGCAGTGTGATGGTGGGAATGGGCTTATAGATGCCATTTGGAGATTGATGGATAGGAAGATGGGCTTACAGATGCCATGTTGAGAGGTGATGGATAGGTGGATGGGCTTATAGATGCCATCTAGGTGTTGATCGCGTAAGAGATTCCTTAGCGAGAACTTGCGTACCTGAAAAAGAAAATGATTACCTGGCCTGTTACAGGAGCTGGTCTTCAGACTCTTTGTGTAGATGCGTTCTGGCTGGTTACAGGAATTGAATCTTTAAACCCTTCAGACGCACCCTCAGCAGGATGATGAATGGATCAGGGACGATTACTACCTCAATAGTAATGATGAGAGAACCTTGGGTGATTACTACCTCAACAGTAACGATGAGAGAACCTGGGGCGATTACTACCTCGACAGTAACGATGAGAGAACCTTGGACGATTACTACCTCAACAGTAACGATGAGAGAATCTGGGGCGATTACTACCTCAACAGTAACGATGAGAGAATCTGGGGCGATTACTACCTCAACAGTAACAATGAGAGAATCTTGGATGTCTTTTACTGAGTCTTTATCAGGAAAATCTTTAGGAATCGATTTAACTGGACCAGAGAAGGCCTTTGACTGGATCGGCATCAGAAAAATCTTTAGGAGTCGACTTAACTGAACCAGGCAAGGTCTTGGAATCTTCAACTGGAATAAGAATCAGGGAGATCTTAGGGTCGATCTGACTGAACCAGAGAAGGCCTTTGGCTGGATAAGAATCAGAAAAATCTTTAGGAGTCGATTTAACTGAACCAGGTAAGGTCTTGGAATCTTCAACTGGAATAAGAATCAGAGAGATCTTAGTGTCGATCTGATTGAACCAGAGAAGGCCTTTGACTGGATAAGAATCAGAAAAATCTTTAGGAGTCGATTTAACTGAACCAGGTAAGGTCTTGGATTAACTTTGACTGGATAAGAATCAGAAAAATCTTAGAGTCGATTTAACTGAACCAGACGAAAGTCTTGGATTAGCTTCAACTGGATAAGAATCAGAAAAATCTTAGGGTCGATTTATCTGAACCAGAGAAGGTCTTGGAATCTTCAACTGGAATAAGAATCAGAGAGATCTTAGGGACGATCTGACTAAACCAGAGAAGGCCTTTGACTGGATAAGAATCAGAAAAATCTTTAGGAGTCGATTTAACTGAACCAGGTAAGGTCTTGGACATAGCTGAGAACTTGATTGGATCTTTCCTGAAAGGTAAAGGTCAGTCATATGCAATGCATGATATGGATCAAGCAATGATGTTCTCAAACATAAATGAGATTGTATTTTCATGATGCGTATATGCATGCTATAATGTATGGAAATGCGATGTTTATGAATGTATGTTTTTGTCTAGGAAAGTAAATCCTTGACGGGTGCCGGGAAGTCACATCCTGGGCTGATGTTGGAGAATAGTGCTTTGTTGTTTCCACTGGGGATGATAGTTGTAAGAATACCGGTAGGAGAAGATGACTCTGTTAGGGCATAAACTTGGCGAATGGATTAACTTGCGGGGAGAAAATTATTCTAGCGATCTTGCTGGGGAACAATACTCTGTGGAGAGAGAGGTACTTTGCTGAAATGTTGATGGTAACTTTGCTGGGGATACCGTTGTCATGTTGGAAGTTTTAATAGACTCCGCTGGGATAAGAAGACTGCGTCGAGGACGATCTTTCCGTGGTTATTGGCTGAAGATAACCCAGTTATATTCTGGTAGGGAAATCACCTTTGAATAAAGCCGGGAGACGCGTTTGTGCTCTGCGGGGGATAAGCTTCCAGAATCTACTGGGGATAAGCTTCCTGCTTGGGAGAAGATTCAAACTGTCCTAGGGAAATCTTGATTGGACTCTCCTGGGGAGATTTTGAGATGTATTGGAAGTGACTCCACTGAATGTCTGGTGTACCGCCGGGGAACAATCTTAGATCAAGACTGTCGGGGATGCTTGTTAGGAATGTTCGTATACTTTGCTGAGGCATGTTGAGATCTGCTGGAGGATACCCAACTTCCTTAAGGCTGATTGTATAACTTTGCTTGGGGAGAATGCATTGACTTGCTGGCTCACTCTCTGGGGAATTAAGGTATATTGGTTATGTTCTTCGGCTGAACTTACCTTGGTACCTTGGTGGACAGAACAATTAGATTGCTTAGACCACTCATTATTGCCCCTGTTTCTAATGTTACCTGTAATTAATCCTTTGTTTCGTATGCAAATATTTATGAGTTAGCAGTTATTGTCAAATGCATATATCACAAATTGAACCTTGGACGTTCTTCTCAAAACAAAACAGAAAAGGAAAAACAATTGGCAATTTTAACTGAAAAGTGATTTTTGTATTGATTTTTGAATTTGCCCGTAAATAGGCGTTTTATGTACAAGTGGCTGACGTCCTAGTAAGAGAACGCCGCCAAACAAAAGAGTTTATACAATTTGTACAAGGGAAAACAAAACAGCTATGTGAAAAGAATAATCCCACTGGGTTCCAACTCTGCTATTGCCTTTATATCTTCGAGCGTCTCATCACTTGATGACCTAACTGAAGATGAAGCTGATTGATCGATGTCGTCTAAACTTGATAGTTGATACCGGATTCTGGATGCAAGGTGATCCAATGAGACATAGTATTACGCTTTATCCCTAACTTTTTCCTGGACCGTCCTTTCGGGTTTTCAGTCCACCGGGATACCCATTTTTGCCCAAGCCGCCTTTTCAGGTTTTCGACTTGCCGGTGTACAGATTTTTTTTCATTTCATCCCTTCATTTTGCCCGAACCCTTTTGGTTCGCCGGGAAGCCCTAATTTTTGCCTAGGTATGTCAACCTAGCGGGTCTTTTTTCATGCGTAGTATCTTTTTACTATGTCTGCATTGGCGGGGTGAGGAAGGTCGTCACCGTCCATGGTGGTCAGAATCATGGCTCCTCCTGAGAACACATGTTTAACCACAAATGGTCCTTCGTACATAGGGGTCCATTTGCCCCTTGGATCACTCTGAGGAAGGATGATACGCTTGATTACCAGATCCCCAACTTGATATTCTTGTGGTCTGACTTTCTTATTAAATGCCCTGATCATCCGTTTTTGGTACGTCTGACCATGACAAATAGCAGTGAGTCTCTTTTCGTCAATTAGGTTTAACTGGTCAAGTCGTGTCTGGATCCAATCATCTTCGCTCAGATCTGCATCCTTCATTATCCGGAGAGAGGGAATCTGCACTTCGATTGGTAAGACTGCCTTCATCCCGTAGACCAAGGAGAAGGGAGTTGCCTCGGTTGACGTCCTTGTTGAGGTACGATACCCATGTAGAGCAAACGGTAGCATCTCGTGCCAATATTTATAGGTCACTGTCATCTTCTACACAATTTTCTTGATATTCTTATTCTCTGCTTCTACAGCCCCATTCATCTCCGGCCGGTAAGGAGAAGAGTTGTGGTGCTGTATCTTGAATTGCTCGTAGAGCTCAGTGATCATCTTGTTATTGAGATTGGTACCGTTGTCCGTAATGATCCTTTCTGGGACACCGTATCGACAGATCAAGTTATGCTGAATGAACCGTGCAACGACATTCTTGGTTACTGTAGCATAAGAAGCTGCTTCAACCCACTTCGTAAAGTAATCAATCGCTACAAGGATGAAGCGATGCCCGTTAGATGCTGTAGGTCTGGTCTCGCCGATCATATCTATGCCCCACAATGCAAAAGGCCAAGGTGCTGTCAAGACATTCAGAGGAACTGGAGGAACGTGCACCTTGTCAGCATAAATTTGGCATTTATGGCATGTCCGAGAATGCTGGTAACAGTCGGCTTCCATAGTGGACCAGAAATACCCTGCCCGAAGGATTTTCTTTGCCATAGTGTGTCCACTGGAATATGTTCCGAAGGTACCCTCATGCAGCTCTGCCATGATCCTTTCTACTTCAGTCTTATCCACACAACGCAGTAAGGTCGAATCATGGTTTCGCTTGTACAAGATGCCATTGCTAAGAAAGAACTTCGCTTCGAACCTTCTCAGAAACTTTTTATCGTTGACAGATGCACCTTCAGGGTATTCCCGAGCTTCCAAATATCTCTTCACCTCATGGTACCAAGGCTTCTCGGTCACCAATTCAGTCTCAAGATCACAACAGTATGCCGGTTCGTCCAGTTTCCAAATGATGACCCGGGGAGCCTCATTGTCCCATTTGACCTTGAACATAGAAGACATCGTAGCTAACGCGTCCACCAGCTGATTCTCCTCTCTCAGAAAGTGTTCAAAGGTTATCTATGTGAAGTGGGGGATCAATGTCAACACGCATTCTCTGTAAGGAATAAGATTCGGATGTTTCGTATCCCACTCCCCTTTGATCTGATTGATCACGAGAGCGGAATCTCCGAAGACACTCAGAAACTTGATCCTTAAGTCAATCGCAGCTTGGAGACCCATGATGCATGCCTCATACTCCGCCATGTTGTTGGTGCAGTTGAAACATAGTCGGGCAGTGAGTGGAGTATGAGTGCCTTGAGGGGATATGATTACAGTGCCGATGTCGTTACCCAAAGCGTTGGATGCTCCGTCAAAATGCATAGACCATCGGGATCCTTCCTCGGGTCCTTCATCCGGTCCAGGTACTTCACAATCAGTCACAATCATGATGCTTTCGTCTGGAAATTCGAAGTTCATTGACTGGTAGTCATCTACTGCTTGATGTGCCAAGTGGTCTGCCAATACACTCCCCTTGATAGCTTTCTGAGTCGTGTACTGGATATCGTATTCTGTCAAGATCATTTGCCATCTTGCTATTCTCCCAGACAGAGCAGGCTTTTCAAATATATACTTTATAGGATCCATCTTTGAAATCAACAAGGTAGTGTGAGTCAGCATATACTGTCTCAGCCGGCGAGCAGCCCATACCAAAGCATAGCAAGTTTTCTCAAGCAGTGAGTATCGGGTCTCACAGTCGGTAAACTTTTTGCTAAGGTAATAAATGGCATCCTCTTTTCGGCCAGACTCGTCATACTGCCCCAGCACACACCCCATTGAGTTGTCGAGTACTGTCAGGTATAATATCAGAGGTCTCCCTTTAACCGGTGGCATAAGAATGGGTGGTTCTTGGAGATACTCTTTGATTCTGTCAAAAGCAGCCTGTCATTCATCGTTCCAACATACTACCTGATCTTTCTTCAGCAGCTTGAAGATTGGCTCATAGGTAGCAGTTAGGTGCGAGATGAACCGAGCAATGTAATTCAGGCGTCCTAAAAAGCCTCTGACCTCTTTCTCTGTCTTAGGAACGGGCATCTCTTGAATGGCTTTAACCTTGGCAGGGTCCACTTGAATACCCTTGTCACTTACAACGAAGCCTAGCAACTTTCCAGATCTTACCCCGAAGGTGCACTTGTTCGGGTTCAACCTCAGTTTGTACAATTTCAGACGGTCAAACAGCTTCTGCAGATGGTCAAGGTGTTCCTCCTCAGTTTGAGACCTTGCAATCATATCATCAACATATACTTCTATCTCATGATGGATCATGTCATGAAATAAAGCAACCATGGCACGTTGGTAGGTTGCCCTAGCATTCTTCAACCCGAATGGCATGACCTTATAGCAGAAGGTGCCCCACTGAGTGACAAAGGTAGTTTTTTCCATGTCTTCAGGAGCCATCTTGATCTGATTATACCCTGAAAAACCATCCATGAAAGAGAACACTTTGTGCTGAGCAGTATTGTCAACCAGAACGTCAATGTGAGGTAGGGGGAAGTCATCCTTGGGGTTGGCCCTGTTCAAATCCCTGTAATCGACACACATTCTAACCTTACCATCTTTCTTTGGTACCGGCACCACATTAGCAACCCACTGAGGGTAAGAAGTCACTGCAAGAAACCCGGCATCAAACTGCTTCATAACCTCAACTTTGATCTTCTCAGACATCTCTGGACGCATACGGTGGACCTTTTGCTTAACCGGAGGGCAGTCTTCCTTGGTAGGCAAATAATGGACCACAATGTCGGTATCCAACCCAGGCATGTCTTCGTAGGACCAGGCAAAGATCTCCACATAATCATGTAACATCTGAGTCAACCGTTGCTTCACGCTGAGCTCCAGGTTGGCACCAATCTTAACCTCCTTTCTGTCTACCTCAGTACCCAGATTTATCGTTTCCACCGGCTCTTCATGTGGTTGAATTGCCCATTCTTCCTGGAGTAACAGTCTTGCAAGCTCTCCAGGCACTTCGCAATCATCTTCACCTTTGTCTTCGGCTAAGTTGATCGGATTTTCAAAGTCATAACTGGCAGTAGCAGAGTCGTTACCAGTGAGATCCAGAGTGGATTGAAACCTGTATGAGTGAGTGTGTGTAAATACAGCTGTTTTGCAATATATAAAGAAAGGAAGGAAAGAAAATGAGCATAAGATTTGAAGTGCGAGAAAACGTCCAAGATCTTTATTCATGATATATGAAATGACAATTAATATGCCCTCACAAATGAAGCCACGGTGCCCCGGGTAAGACACCGGGCCATAGAGTTTCAATTCATTGTTTATTACAAATAACAAAAACAAAGGAATTCATTATTGCGTAACAAAAGTAACAGGTAGGTTGTCCTTTGCAGTCCAATTGCTAGGTCCACTGTCGGCTGTCGGATAAATCCAGTTGTCGAACTCAGATTCTTCCACATCATCATCCTCCCTGATAGCATTTACTCCATGGTTAGGCATGGGAGCAGTCACCACATTGGGCTTCTCAGGTGCCTCAAACTGTACCTCCTTTGCATCAATAAGGTCTTGCACTTTGTTCCTTAGGGCCTAGCAATCATTAGTAGAATGCCCCAGGCTATCGGAGTGATAAGCACAACGGGCATTCGGATTATACTTGGGAGAGGCAGTGTTCACAACCTTCGGGGCCTCCCTGACAGTCACTAAGTTGGTGGATAGCAATTGTGGCAAGATTTGTGATAAGGTTATACTCAGCCGGGTAAACTCTCTTCTGGGTCTTTCAGCCCTTTGTTGATTAGTTTGCCGAGGAGCGACAACAGGCTTAGCAATAACCACCGCGTTGACAGATTGGCGGCGCTCTGGTTTATCTTGCCTTCTAGGCCTATATACAGCACTGGCCTCCTTCTTAAAAGGTTTTTTCTCAGCACTTGAAGATGCACCCTTCTGAATTTTACCGGACTTCAATCCAGCCTCTATCCTCTCCCCAGTCAGAATAAGGTCAGTGAACCCTGCAGACGAATTACCGATAAGATGATTGAAGAATGGCCCGGATAGGGTCCCCAAGAACATATCTACCAACTCACGGTCTGTTAATGGTGGCTGCACCCTGCCAGCCAGATCCCTCCACTTATGTGCATACTCTTTAAAACCTTCGCCTGATCCTAGCGACATACCCTGGAGTTGGGTACGTGTAGGAGCAAGGTCGTAATTATATTGATACTGCTTGTAAAAAGCAGTAGCCAACTCCTCCCAGTTACGAACCTTGGTCCCATCCAGCTGATAGAACCATTCGAGATGAGTCCCTGAAAGACTCTCCTGGAAGAAGTGGATCCACAAGTTCTTATCCACTGTGTACGGTTGAATCTTCCGCATATAAGATCTGAGGTGTAGCTTGGGGAAAGACGCCCCGTCATACTTGGTGAAAGATGGTGCCTTAAACTTGTGATGAATGATCACACCAGTAGATAAGCCCAAGTCTCCGAAATCCAGCCCAGGCACTTGTTGGATCTCCATGGTGTTCAGACGGTCTTCCAGCTGCTTGTATCTGTCTTCAGCCGGAGGATACTGTTCCTCATTAAAATCAGTCTCGTTGTCAGAGACTACTGGACTTGGAGCCTTTCCCCCCTGGGGGCTGTCTTTGCCTACAGAAGAACCAGCTTCCTTATTCTGCAGAGTATTACCAAACCTCCGGCCCGAGTTGAAAAGAACAGTTCTCTTCTTCTTCTCCTTCTTCAGGAGCAAAGCCTTCAGCTCTTCTTGGCCTTGAGCCAAACCCATGATCAGCTCTTGAAATTGTGCGTTCTGCGCCTGAAGGGCCTTGATAGACATCTCGGTTGATGATTCAGGGTTCATGATGCTGAAATAAACAGCGAAGAACAGTAAGCAACCTGAAAAGAAAAGTACCTGCTATGCACATGATGAATGGAATGCGTATGATTTATGTTTTCAAAGACAATCGGGAATCAACTTTGTAAACAAAAGGAACACACTTCATTAGAGTCAATTTTGCAATTTAATTGTTCAACAGATTGCCCTTAGGCGTTACATAAAATGGAAATACTGAAAAGGGAAATAAAACTGTAAAAGAACATCCAACGCTCATCATTGATCCCAGGGTCTCCTCTTCTCAGTACGGATATAGTCATTCAGAGCTCGCTCATTCTCCAACTGCTTTGTCAGCTTCTGGATCTTCAATTCCTGCTCGTTGAACTTTTCTCGATAAGAATCCCGTTCTTCTCGCAGTTGCGACCAAGACCTCTTTAATGTCTCATAATCAGTAGGTATCTGAGGAGGGAGGACAGTTGGAGGAGCACCATCTTTGTCAGGATACTCAAGAATGACGGGTCTGACAGCTTCGTATGGCATACCTATCTTCTGAGCACGGATGCGAACCCATTTGTAGTCGGCTTCCATAGGTAGAGAAGTCTTTGGCCCCAACTCTTGTGGGTCAGCTTTATGAACTCTGTCCCAAGATTTGATGAACCTATGACGCAGCTCGTCACTATCCACCTGAAACTCAAAACTGATGTGAGGCACCAACATCTCATGAGGCCCTGCTCTTCTGGCTCTTCCAAACTGACGGAGAGCTAGACATGGATTATAAGAGATTCCTCCTTGAGTACCAATCAAAGGAACATTAGGGTATTCTCTGCAACAATCAATAACAGCTATCTCATTCAAACCTCTGAAAGTCCAAATGATGTCTTTATCAGTGAGAGACATTAACCTATGAGCCCAACCTCTTCCTTCTTTGTTCTTTAGCACGAACTTAGGGAGGTGCGAAATAAACCACCTCACCAACAAAGGGATACAACACCACAGAGTTCCTCGTCTTCGGGCAGTACGAGCATAAAGTTGTTGCAGGATGTCACCCAAGAGAGTGGGCACAGGATTATGAGACATGAAGATCCTTATGGCAGTGACATTGATGAAGTTGTCAGGATTAGGAAACAAGACTAGCCCATAGATTAAGAGAGCCAAGATGTCTTCATATGCCCTAAAGTCCAAGTCATTCCAGAAACTGTTAGCTTTACCAATCAGAAACTTGGCCAGGAAACCCTTAACTCCGCTTCTAGTCACCCAGTTGTCCATTACTTCTTGATGGGTCAAGGGAAGAGCTGCAGCAACCTCCTCAAGCCAGAGGGTCTTTTCCCAACCAGTGTAAGGAGTCTGATCCAAGATAGGGATACCAAGAAAATCAGAGAACTCTTCCAGGGTAGGGACCAACTGGAAGTCTTGAAAGGTGAAGCACTGGTACAGAGGGTCATAGAACTGGGTCAAGACACTCATCAACTGTTGATCCCGCTTTGCATTGACTAAACTAAGAAGAGAACCATGCCTCTGGATGAAGGAAGTGGTGTTTGGAATTCTGCTAACCAATTCTTCAAGTAACTCAGGTGGGTGAACAAAGTTGAACCGGATAGTATTCCTTCGCATAGGCATCATGATGTCCTACAAAACAGAGCAAAGGTGAAACCCTCTTGTCTTTGAAATGGTCAGTCCTTATGCAGGATGCATGCAATGCTCATGATGTTATGATGTTATGATAAAGCACACCACAAATATTTACAAAAGCAAACATGATAAGGCACACAAGTCACACAAGACAAGCCCTTAAAGTTTAGGCCAGCATGAGGTCTAGGTATTACCCTCTTTCAGTTTGTTGGTTCATACCTGTCCTATCAAAAGTAACCGGGTTCTTAGAGGATCCCAATATCACTGACTACCCTCAATCGGTCATAACTCCAGCATCACAATCTTTTCTTGTGGCCAGAACCATCACGAGAGTTTAGCCTCAATGGGCGTAGCATACTGCTAATGTTCTATTGGCCAAGTTGTGTCATTTAAGGTTCTAAGGTTTGTTGGTGATTAATGACTCCTCAGAATACCCATATTCTCCTCGTTGCAACACAAGGGATATCGGTACAGACCAAGGCGCCACACCAATGTAGCCACTGCTTCACCCATGTCGGTCTACGCCGGACAGGTCCCTCACAGCTTATGCTACCTAAACAGGGTATCCCCAGATCCGGGTTAGGATCTATGTAACTCCCAAGACAATCCCACAATGATAAAGCAAACAAGTCAAAGCAATTGAAAACACAGTTATGAACTATCCTAAGGTACACCTCACTTTATAAGAATATCCCCAGCAGAGTCGCCAGTTCTGTGATCGGTGGATCTGGAACTGACTGTTTAACGCTGGTTCGCGAAATGTCGCGGAAGCAAGAGTCGCCACCGTCTTTTATTTTCTCCAATATGGAAAGGACAAAAGCACAGAAAAATTCCTTATTGAGATTAGCTCTCGGTTCGGGAGGTAGATTTATAGAAAGGGAAGGTGTTAGCACCCTTTCTATCCATGGTTATCCATGGGCTCTTAGATACTTGCTCATTTGTGTTTTCAAAATGTTTGTTTGCTTTTCAAGGTGAGTGGGTTTGAAAAAGTTTCGTTTAAAATTTCAGTTCGACTCTTGTATCAGTCCTCAAGAGTGTTTGAAAAGTTGTTTTTGAAAGCTTTTTGAAAAGTGTCGGTGTGAAAAGAAGTTTTTGATTTATTTTGAATTAGAGCAAGTATCTACGAGTCATCTACCTACCCTAAGGAATTAGTCTGTGTAAATGTCCTTGAGGTAGTGCCATCCCACCATTGAGGGGTAGCTAGCACCACCGTTGGAGGTGTTCGGGTCAATTCGAGTTTAGGGACAGTGTGGTCACCAGAGCAATAGTAGGACACCTTAGAAGCTACCCCCATGCCATGTTCATGGACATGAGGACTTACTAAAACGTCCTATACTCGACGACCACCTTTCGAGGGGCAAGGCAACAGTGAGGCGTACCCTAGGAGTGGTGTGTGAATTGTGTGTCATTTTCAGTTATATTTGTCTTGTTCATGCATTGAGTGTTCTACGCTTTGGTTTTATTTGAGCATACATTCTTTCATGTGATTAACAGTTAAAGGTGCGGAATTTAAAGTGCGGAAAATAAAGGTCCTACGCTATTACAAGGCGCGGGTCTATACATCACCAAATTAAACAAAGACCCGATTTGAATAAATAAAATGCGGAAAGTAAATGTCCTAATTATCTATTACAAAGCTTTGGGGCAAATACATTATATTTAAAAAACGAAATAAAAGTATACGTGCGAAAAGAAATAAAAATCGAGAGTGCGAGGGCGTTGGACCCTTTAAGGAAATTAAATTGGAATTGAAAGTAATTAATGATTAAATAAAGAAAAGAACTTGTTTTTATGTTTTTTGGTATTTATGAAATTTAATGAGAAAATTAATTATTATAGGAAACCCTAATTCTATACTATTTTTAACTTGTTAAAGAAATTTAAGTCTAAACCTAATTTACTAGTTGTTTAATTATAAGAGTATTTACAAAATTAATTAATAATTAATAATGATAAGAAATAAAAAAGATTATTTATTAAAAAAAGAATAACAATGCTAAAACCTAATTTTTATGTTTTTTAGTTTATTTAAGAAATATTAAAATTAAAAAAAGAACCCTAAATTAAACTAAATTGATTAACAATATTTATTTAAAAAAACTATTAATGGATTAAATTAAATATATATTCTTATTTTTGACTTTTCTGATTTTTTTGTATTTTTGTATTATTAAAATTAATTTGAGGAATTAAAAGAAAATAATTAAATTAAAACAAATAAAAAAAGAAAAAGAATGAGAAAGAAATACAAACAAGAGGGGGGGGGGGGGGGGTTGACCCAATTTGGAGGTTATATTTGAGCAATTAAGCCCATTGAAATGCAAGCCCATGTTGACTTTCAGCGTTTGTGTGAGGAATGGTTGACTGGTGTCCATGGTGGACTGCTTGTGATGGCCACTGGATTGATCTTCAGGGACATGTGGCGTGCCAAGGCATTGGGCTTCATGATGGTCATTAGAATGGAAGTTGTACAGAAGCACGTTAAAACAAAATATATTGAATAAGTGGGGGACCTGGGAATCGAACCCAGGTCCCAATGCTTGCAACTATCCCTGTCCACCAACTGAGCTATGCACGCGTGTTTGTTAGTATAATAAGATAGAAATAATATATGTGAAAGCAAGCATTATACTGAAACCAAATAAAAAAACGCGCTAACTTTCAAATATACCAATCACATGCCTACAGCTCAGCGTCTTCCTCATGGCCTCTTCGTTTTTGTCTGAAAATACAAACAGATAGCGGGGGTTTTAAACCCCCACTAAATAGCACAGTGAATAATAGCGATTAGCTTATGAGCAAAATGAAAAAGGGCGCGATGGGTGATTCCTATTCGTCTGGACATCCTAGTTTCAATGATGTAGGTTTGAATGGCCAATTGTTCCATGTGAAAGAAACCCCAAAATTAGAGCTTTGAAACCCTAGAACGCGTCCATGGCAAATCTTGGTTCAAGCATTATTAATTCAATTAAATAGCACCAATGGCTTCAGAACATCATGGTTAGTGTTAATCAATAATCAAAATACATGTATAATGCGTGGAAAGTAGAATACGATCATGAAAATTTTTGTGAAAAGTGCAACATGGTTCTACCAATTCTTGAGGCCTGGCGTTTGATTCTTGATTGCAATCCCTTCCTGGATGTGTCAGGAATGTAATGGAATGGTTCTTTGGCTTGGAAAAGTGCTTTTAATGTGAAAACAGTTTCAAGCTTTTTGGCAAAAATTTCCAATGTTGTTCTTGATCTTGGGCGCAGCCTCTGTGTTCCTGTGATTAGGTTTAGGTTTGTGCATATATGTGGAATGAATTAGGTTAACCATCCAAGCCCAACAACCTTTGCATTGATGATTTGGATCCTTGATTTTCCATGTAATCTTTTTCAATCTTTTTCATGTCAATTATGCCAAGTTTGGAAGATTTTGCCCTTGTTGATTGGCACACGAAATATTGAGCATGTGATAGACCTATTTACTGCACAAAAAGATTTAAACCCAATGATTTGATATTTTTCTTATATTTAAAACTAATTAAATGAATAAATAAGAATAAAAATTCAATTAATTAATTAAAAATAAGAAATTAAATCCCTTTGGGCTTAATGGGTCGTGCATATGCTTTGGATAATGATTCATGGAAAAAAATGAGGCCCATTAGCAATTTTGAGGCATTTGAAGCAAGGTTGACTTTTCAAAATTCCCAAAAATTTCCCAAATTCCACAAGGCATATCTTGCTCAATATTTAAGCTTTGATCATGTTCCTTGACATTTTGGAAAGGTCTTGAAGTCCTCTAACCAATGTCTTTGGTCCCATGTCATTTTGATTTACCAATCTCAAGTTATGGTCCTTGACTTAAAGTGCCTTTTTGTTGACTTTTGAAAATGACCTATAATGTTGAGATTGATAACTTTTTGTGAGAGCATTTCTTGGACTTGAAGTGTGAAGATGAGTTGTAGGAAATGTCATTCTCTTCAAAATGAGCTTTGGATGGAATTTTTCTGATAAACCATGTGGAAGTTATGCGCTGGTCAATTTGCAGTTGACTTTTCCAACTGTCCAAAAATAGAAACTTTTGCATCTTGAGACTTTTTGAGCCATGCCTTGAGAATCATGATCAAGAATTGATCAAATGATGTTTGTGGCTTCAAAATAAGATGTTGACCAAAAAAATTGACTTTTGACTGTCAAATGACCATTTTGCCCCTGCAGTTGACTGTTGAGCAATTAGGGTTTTTGACTGTGCAATTTTGTGCTGTAAGTCTTGGAACTTGACATAAGGATGCTTGACAATGTTTATAGGCATGTGGGACTTGTTTGGACCCTTGAAAACTTCAATTTCTTTGTCAGAACCAAAACCCTAGTTTTTGACTGTTTAGGAGGCAATTGGACTGTGCAACCCTTGAGATATTTTGAAGCATGATCTTGGCAAATCTTGAAGAATATGGGAGGGCAAATTTTGGGGTACAACACCAACTATTCTGATGCCTCCAGTTGAAGGGAGACCTTTGATCTTATACTTGACAGTACTCGACAACTCAATGGGGTGTGTGATGGGGCAGCATGACGAGTCTGGCCGAAAAGAGCATGTTATTTATTACCTTAGCAAAAAGTTTACCGACTGCGAGACTCGATACTCGTTGCTCGAGAAAAATTGTTGTGCTTTGGCATGGGTTGCTCGCCGGCTGAGGCAGTATATGATGACTCACACTACTCTATTGATCTCAAAGATGGATCCAATCAAGTATATCTTCGAAAAGCCTGCATTGTCTAGAAGAATAACAAGATGGCAGATGATCTTGACTGAGTATGACATCCAATATACAACTCAAAAGGCAATCAAGGGAAGTGTGTTAGCAGAACATTTGGCACATCAAGCAGTGGATGATTACCAGTCTATGAACTTTGAATTCCCTGACGATAATATCATGATAGTGACTGACTGTGAGACACATGGACCAGATGAAGGACCTGAGGAAGGATCCTGATGGTCGATGTACTTTGATGGAGCTTCGAACGCTTTGGGTAATGGCATTGGTGCCGTGATTATATCTCCTAAAGGCTCTCATACTCCATTTACCGCCCGACTATGTTTCAACTGCACCAACAACATGGCGGAGTATGAGGCGTGCATTATGGGTCTTCGAGCAGCAATTGACATAAGGATTAAGTTCTTGAGTGTTTTCGGAGATTTCGCTCTCGTGATCAGTCAGATCAAAGGCGAGTGGGATACGAAACACCCAAATCTTATTCCTTACAAGGAGTATGTATTGACGTTGCTTCCACATTTTGAGGAGATAAACTTTGAACACTTCCCTAGAGAGGAGAATCAGTTGGAGGATGCACTGGCTACGATGTCTTTTATGTTCAAGGTCAATTGGGACAACGAAGCTCTCCGGATCATCATTGAAAGATTGGATGAACCGGCACATTATTGTGATATTGAGACTGAAGAGGTAGCGGATAAACCCTAGTTTCATGAGGTGAAGAGGTATCTTGAAGCTCAAGAATACCCCGAGGGAGCATCTGTTAATGACAAGAAGTTTCTGAGGAGGTTCGCAGCAAAGTTCTTCATCAGTAATGGCATCCTTTACAAGCGTAACCATGATTCAACCTTACTGCGATGTGTGGATAAGAATGAAGCAGAAAGGATCATGGCAGATTTACATGAAGGTACTTTCGGAACTCATTCCAATGGATATACCATGGCAAAGAAAATCCTTCGGGCAGGATATTATTGGTCCACAATGGAAGCTGATTGTTATCAGCATTCTTGGACATGTCATAAGTGTCAAGTCTATGCTGATAAGGTGCACATACCTTCAGTCCCTCTAAACGTCTTGACGGCACCATGGCCTTTTGCAATGTGGGGCATTGATATGATCAGCGAGATCAGACCTACGGCATCCAACGGGCACCGTTTCATCCTGGTGGCTATTGATTACTTTACAAAGTGGGTTGAAGCAACCTCCTTTGCTACTGTAACCAAGAACGTCGTGGCATGGTTCATTCGGCACAATCTGATCTATCGATATGGTGTACCAGAGAGGATCATTACGGACAATGGTACTAATCTCAACAACAAGATGATCACTGGGCTCTGCAAGCAGTTCAAGATACAGCATCATAACTCTTCTCCTTACCGGCCGAAGATGAATGGGGTTGTAGAAGCGGCTAATAAGAATATTAAGAAGATCATGCAAAAGATGACAGTGACATACAAAGACTGGCACGAGATGTTACCATTTTCTCTCCATGTATATTGTACCTCAGCACGTACGTCAACAGGGGCAACGCCCTATTCCTTGGTATATGGCATGGAGGCAGTCTTGCCCATTGAAGTTCTGATACCCTCTCTTCGGATCATGAAGGATGCAGGTTTGAGTGAAGATGACTGGATTCATACCCGGCTTGATCAACTGAATTTAATCAACGAAAAGAGACTTATTGCTATTTGTCATGGTCAGACGTACCAAAAGCGGATGATCAAGGCATTTAACAAGAAAGTCAGACGACAAGAGTATCAAGTTGGGGACCTGGTAATCAAGTGCATTATCCTACCTCAAGGTGATCCCAGGGGCAAATGGACCCCTACTTACGAAGGGCCATTTGTGGTTAAGAATATTTTCTCAAGAGGAGCTATGATTCTAACCACCATGGATGGTGACGACCTTCCTAACCCCGTCAATGCAGACATAGTGAAAAGATACTACGCATAATCAAAGACCCGCTAGGTTGACTGGCCTAGGAAAAAATAAGGGCTTCCCGGCGAACCAAAAGGGTTCGGGCAAAAATAAGGGATGAAATTGAAATCTGTACACCCGGCAAGTCAAAAACCTGAAAAGGCGGCTTGGGCAAAAAAGGGTATCCCGGTGGACTGAAAACCCGAAAGGGCAGTCCAGGAAAAAATTAGGGATCAAAGCATAACACTATGTCTCATTGGATCACCTTGTATCCAGACTTCGGTATCAACTATTAAGCTCGGACGACACTAATCAATCTGATCTACCTACAACCAGTAGCAAAGTGATGAGATGCTCGAGGACATAAAGGTAATAGCAGAGTTGGAACCCAGTGGGATTATTCACATAGCTATTTTGTTTTTCATAATTTGTGTAAATTCTATCTGCTCGAAGGCGTTCTCTTACTAGGACGTCAGCCTCTTGTACAAAAACGCCTATTTACAGGCCAAACTTCAAAATCAATACAATTCGTTTTCAAAGAAATTTCAAACTGTTCTTCTTTATCTGTTTTGTTTTGCAAAGAACGTCCAATGTTCATTTTGATATATGCATTTGACATTAATTGTTGCTCATGAATATTTACATGCGAAACAAAAGACGATTACGGGTAATATCAGAAACAGGGGCAATAAAAATTGTCCAAACTATACAGTTGCTCTGTTCACCAGGTACAAAGATAAATTCATCTGAAGAATATGGCTAAGATACATTCACTCCCCGAAGAGTAAGGAAGTAATGGTAGCTATCCCCCAGCTGGGACTTGCAACTATGAACAAATCAGCAATGCTCTCCCCAAGCAGAGTTGATCTACCATCAGCACTAAAAAGTCTTGATATCCCCGGCAGTCTTAATATTCCCTGGCAGAGTATAAGAATATTCTCCGGCAAAATACAAGATATCCCCATTGGAGTTTAAATTTTTC
The DNA here is from genome assembly GCA_948472305.1 of Vicia faba. Lineage (NCBI taxonomy): Eukaryota > Viridiplantae > Streptophyta > Magnoliopsida > Fabales > Fabaceae > Vicia > Vicia faba. Next base: position 852,033,312 of record OX451741.1, read on the forward strand.
CCAGTGCAGTCTGGAAAAGCTTCCCCAGTGGTGTTGAAGAATCATCCCCAGTAGACTCTGGAAGTTCGTCCCCGGCGGACTATAAAAATAAATATCCCCAATCGAGTTCAAAGGAAGATTGTCCCCAGCAAAGCTCAAAGGATTATCTCCACAAGAGTCTAACAGGTTATCCCCAGTGAAGCCACAACTGAAAGATCATCTCCAGCGGAGTTCTTCCCTTTCACAAACAGGAATTCAATCCTCAACAGATTCAATATCACCAACAACGATAATTCATCCTGACGGAATTTATCATTGGAATCCTCAGCAGAGCATCTCTTCCCCACAGAGTAATCTCCTCATCAGTTTATTCCCCAACGGAGTTATCTTCTCTTGCAGGTTTATTCTCGCAATCACCTTCGTTCACCATCCCCAGCGGAAGCAAAGAATTCAACTCTTGTTTCCAGCAGCTGTTCGAGATTTATTTTCCCCAGCTAGAAACATTACATTTCCATACATCATGATACATGCATATACGCATCATACCATACAATCTCATTTATGTTGAGAGCATCATTTCTTGATATATATCATGCATTTCATACATCATGACATTGCATATGACTGACTCTTTACCGTTTCAAGGAAAGACGAATAAGTAAACACCGCCGACTACTCATATAACCTAGTAGTCCCCTCAAAAGAAAAACTACGTCTATGGAAGACTTTCGTCTGGTTCAGTTAAATCGATCCTAAGATTTTTCTGATTCTTATCCAGTCAAAGTTAATCCAAGACCTTCTCTGGTTCAGTCAGATCGACGCTAAGATCTCCCTGATTCGTATTCCAGTTGAAGATATTCCAAGACTTTCGTCTGGTTCAGTTAAATCGACCCTAAGATTTTTCTGATTCTTATCCAGTCAAAGTTAATCCAAGACCTTCTTTGGTTCAGTCAGATCAACCCTAAGATCTCCCTGATTCGTATTCAAGTTGAAGATATCCCAAGACTTTCGTCTGGTTCAGTTAAATCGTCCCTAAGATTTTTATGATTCTTATCTAGCCAAAGTTAATCCAAGACCTTCTCTGGTTCAGTCAGATCGACCCTAAGATATCCCTGATTCGTATTCTAGTTGAAGATATTCCAAGACTTTCGTCTGGTTCAGTTAAATCGACCCTAAGATTTTTCTGATTCTTATCCAGTCAAAGTTAATCCAAGACCTTCTCTGGTTCAGTCACATCGACCCTAAGATCTCCCTGATTCGTATTCTAGTTGAAGATATTCCAAGACTTTCGTCTGGTTTAGTTAAATCGACCCTAAGATTTTTCTGATTCTTATCCAGTCAAAGTTAATCCAAGACCTTCTCTGGTTCAGTCAGATCGACCCTAAGATCTCCCTGATTTGTATTCCAGTTGAAGATATCCCAAGACTTTTGTCTGGTTCAGTTAAATCGACCCTAAGATTTTTCTGATTCTTATCCAGTCAAAGTTAATCCAAGACCTTCTCTGGTTCAGTCAGATCGACCCTAAGATCTAACTGATTCGTATTATAGTTGAAGATATTCCAAGACTTTTGTCTGGTTCAGTTAAATCGACCCTAAGATTTTTCTGATTCTGATCCAGCCAAAGTTAATCCAAGACCTTCTCTGGTTCAGTCAGATCGACCCTAAGATCTCCTTGATTCGTATTTCAGTTGAAGTATCCCAATACTTTTGTCTGGTTCAGTTAAATCGACCCTAAGATTTTTCTGATTCTTATCCAGTCAAAGTTAATCCAAGACCTTCTCTAGTTCAGTCAGATCGACCCTAAGACCTCCCTGATTCGTATTCCAGTTGAAGATTTCCTAGACCATCTATCAACAGTCTCCAAATGGCATATGTAAGCCCATTCCCGATATCATAAGGCTGATACCACTTCATGCGAGTACAAATTTCTGGGCACTCTAGTGTTCAATCATCTTCCACCTTCGGATCACGAAAGGCCCGAAAGCCAATCTATATCCTCAGGTTTAAGAAGATTGAACAGGGGCAGCTGTTGTACCCTAAAATTTGCCCTCTCGTATTTCTCAAGACAATTGCAAGAAAAATCTCCAAGTGGTTCAAGGTTGCTCAAGAGTTGGACAGTCAAGCTATCTCCTAAGGCAGTCAACCCCAAATTAGGGTTTTGTGTTGCATCAAGATCCTTGAGTCCAAATGACCTCAAGTGCTCCCTAATGTCCTAATATGTTCTCAAGGTCGTCCATGTCAAATTTCAAGCCTTGCAGAGGAAGTTTGCTCAGTCAATTGCTCAAAGGGTCCAAAAATCGACTATGCTAGGGCAAAAGTCAATTGTGACCTATAAATAGTCAAACTTCAAGATTTTTTGTCAACATATTAATTTTGAAGGATATTTCATCATTTTTTCAAGGGTTGATCATGATTCATCAAGGATTGCTCAAAATTCATCAAGACTCAAAAATTGCTAAATTAGGGTTTTGTAGGAAAAGTCAACTCAACTTTGACCAAGCATAAATTTCTCATACTTTATGATAAATGACCCATCCAAAGCTCATTTTGAATAGGATGCAATTTCCTACAATCCATCTTCATACCCCAAGATCGGAAAATGCACTCACAAAAAGTTACAAATTTGGACATTATAGGTCATTTTTGAAAGTCAACAAAAACACCTTTTTGCCAAAACTTATAACTTGAGAATGGAATATTAAAATGATATGAGACCAAAAGGGTTGGTTATAGGACATCTCAAGCTTTCTAAAAAGTCCAAGAACACTTCCAAAGGTTCAAAATTGAAGAAGTTATGCATTGTTGAAGTTGGGCATTTTTGCAAAATTGCCAAAAGTTAACTATCCCCAAAACTTCAAATTTTGTCAAATGGGCCCATTCTTTTCCACTTGATTTGGACTTTCCCTATTGCACACGTGTCCTAGCTTCAGCCTTGTATCCATTTATCAATTTTATTATTTATTTTATTTTTTATTGAATTATTTCATTTTAAATCAATTTAAATCAAATAAAATCCCAAAACTTGATTACATGAGATCTTTTTCTATTTTCAGGACCTAATCATCATCAATGACATGATCAAACTCGTATCAAGCATTCCATGTGCAAAAATATTGGATTTTTGGCAAATTAGGCAAGTTATCAATGGTGAATCAAATCTAATCTCAAGGCATCAATGTGCATGGATTCAGTCCACAAAAGTTGACCTAATACACTCCATCATACATATACAAGCCAAAGCACACGAGATCAGTCCTAGAGGCTGCAAGAACACCAAGAACCAAACTTGAAAAATTGACAAAAAAGTGCAAAACTGAAATCATCCTTAGAGGCGTTTACAAAGGCAAAACTCCACACCAATCAATTGTTGGGTGTCTACTCAACCTCCTGCAATCAAAAGTAAGCTCTCACACCCTCTCAAACGCACTGTAAGCATCCCGTTTCATGGCCCTGTATTCAAAATCGTAACTCCATATTCTTGCATTTTCCTGACAAATCTTTGATATATTTATGATGCTTATGAAATTTCTGAACTTTTGGCATTGTTTGATTGCATTTATATGGATTGTAGCCCTGTAACCGAACCTAGGGTTTTGTAGTTTATTTTTTGGGCATTTTATTTATATGAGAAATTAGTTCCATTGATGGACATGGACGTGACTAGGGGAGATAGACAAGCATAGCCCAAGTCTTGGATTTGATTTTCATGGCTTAGAACTGATTTTAGGGTGGACATACGAATTTAGCTGCGGATATAAATCCGCAGGTAAATATACAGGGTTGAAGGAAGAAGACGAAGACGTGTCTCCCCCTGGTTGGACGATTCAAACTTGGCGCGTGTTTTTTTATTTTCTGGCATAATGACGCGTTTTTATATATTATATTTAGTTTGTGTTTCATTAACAATTGAGACATAGTGGTGCAGTGGTAGTGGCGTGTGTTCAAAGTCCAATAGGACCTGGGTTCAAATCCCAGGTCCCCCCATATGCTTTGTATTATTTTTCTTCAGGTAATCCAATGCAATACCAAGCGTGCAGCATATCATACTCCCTCACCCAATCACTTGCCAGATGGCCCTAGGCCAGATCTGGCAATCCAAGAATGATGGCCTATGGTGGGATCTAGTCAACCAGTGCACACAGAATCAGGAAAGTCAAACGAGGCCAGCTTGTGATGGGCCTCTGAATTGCCATTCCAACCTCCAAATTGGGCCCAAAACCCCCCCTAAGTCTTTCTATTTCTTTCTTTTTATTTATTTTATTTAATTGTTTGTTTAATTATTTTCATGATTAGTTAACCACTCAAATCTTTTTTCTTAATAAAATTAAAAACTAAAAAATATTTTCTTATTTAAATTAATTTTCAGTATTTTATTTTTGTTAATAAATATTAATTTAATTAATTTAGTTTTAATTAGGAATAACTTTTAATATATTTTGCAATAATTAAAATTAACTTAGACAATTAGGTTTTATTAACATTGATCAAATTTATTTTTATTTCTTTAAATACCAAAAACCCAAAAATATTTTATTAATTTATTTATTTATTAATTTAATAGTTAATCTAGTTTAATTTCTTTCATGAATTCAAAATAACCAAAAAATATCCTTTCTTTAACAAAAGGGGTCAAAACCCTAAAAAACTTGCGCCCGGTTTAATTTCTCGCACGCGATCCATTTTATTCAATATTGTATCTGTTTCCGGAATGTAATAGCTTAATAGGACTTTACTATTTTATCGCTTTATTTATTTTCTGCATTTTAATTTCAAGGGTTGCTTTTGGCGATGTAAATACCCGACGCCTTTTAATAGTTAGTTTAATTTCCGCAATTTAATTTCCGCAACTTATAAATTGTTAGATGTTTGATAATAGGGAATGCATGACAAGAATGAATGTTTAATCTAAAATCAACATAGATAGCCATTGCCATGTACAAAGATAAAATAAACTGAAAACAACACACTCGCACATGCGCACTCTTAGGGTACACCTCAATTGGTTGCCTTCGTAACGCGGTCATTGAGTATAGGAAGTTTTAGAGGTCGCCCTCTCGTCCAAAGATCATAGTTGCCTCGAAACGGTTGCCTCGGAAAAATGATCTAAGACATTAGGGTTACGGCTAAGGCATCCTAACATTGCTTTAGTGACCGCACGTCCCTTAATCGAATTGACCCTTAAACTCCAACGATGGTGTTACCTACTCACTAATAGTGGGATAGCATTGTCTAAAGGATATTAGCACAAATTGATTCCTTTTTCGAGTAGGTAGATGGTTCTTAAGTACTTGCTCTTTCAAAACAAAACAAAATTTTCACACTTACACCTCTCAAACAAAAAAACTTCTTCAAACCCACAAACACAAAGAAAGCAAATTTTTGAAAACACTATGAGCAAGTACCTAAGAGCCCGTGGATAACCACGGATAGAAAGGGTGCTAACACCTTCCCTTTCTATAATCTACCCCCCGGACCCGAGAAACATCTCAAAAAAGGAATTTTTTTGTGCTTTTTTTCTTTCCTTGTTGGATAAAATAAAAGACGATGGCGACTTTTGCTTACCGCGACATTTGGCGAAAACAAACGCAAAGCGCAAACTAGCATTCCAAAAAACAGTCAGTTCTCTCCCCCCGTATCACAGGTTTGAACCAAATACTTCATTCAAAGAGGCTTTTAGCTTGATCAATAATTTTTGCCTTCTTTACCAATCATGCTTTGTCTTCATCAAAGCAAAAGTTCATTTGAGAAGCTTGATTTTACGGCATGTGTCGACACATAATGATCCAAAATGTTTTCTTTTCCTTTAATTTTTTCTTTATTTTTACATTCTTCATATAGTTTCTTCATGGCTACTAAATATGGTTGTAATAGATAATTAGGTCTTTAATTTATTGCAATCCCCATTTGTAAATTAGTACACCTCATCCCCAAATGATTGTAATAGCATAGGACTTTACATTTCCGTAATTTATCGCTTTCAAATATAAATGCTAGTAACTAGGGTTTGTATGGCAAAACATAAAATCAAAAGTAGATAACCCTAATCAAATATTAAATGCATGCAAATAAAACACACTATTCACACATGCACCCTTAAGGTTAACTCCACTTGTTGCCTAAAAATGGTTATGTTATGCATGTGGGATGTCTTAGCAAAAACAATCGAAATACAAGATCATAGTCCCTCGATGACGCTATAAATGTTGCCTTTCAAAATGATCTTAGTCCCTTAAAAAAATGCTAAGGTACCTCACAATATTGCTATCATGACTATACGATGACCCACGCCCGTCCCGCTTACATCCAAAGATCGGGTTGCTTACCAAATCAATGGTAAGACAACAATGTCAAAGGAAAAGAAAATGAACAAGAAATACATTTGAGTAGGTAGATTGCTCCTAATTACTTGCTCCATCTCAAAACAAACATCCTTTCTATTTTCAAAACAAACACCAACACTTTCAAAAACACCTTTCAAAATTGAAAACATTTTCAAAAGATCAACACTTTGTATACATTCTTATGAACGAGAATCATTACAAAGTTTGCCTAAACGATGGCGCCTTTTCAAAATACTTTCAAAAAACCACACAAAGCACAATTTCAAACAAAAGCAAGTGATCTAGCAAGTAACGAAGAGCCCGTGGAAAACCATGGATGGAAAGGGTGCTAATACCTTCCCTTTTCATAATCTACCCCCCGAACTCAAGAAACAATCTCAAAGGTCTTTCCTGTGCTTTTTCACCTTTCCTTTTGGATAAAAGAAAAGTCGGTGGCGACTCTTGCTAACCGTAACATTTGCAATAAAATGCAAAACAATCAAGTCAGTTCTGCCACCGTATCACAGAACTGGCGACTCTGTTAGGGATAATTATAAAAGTGGGGTTACCTTAGGGTTTAGATCACATTTACTTGCTTACATTGATTGACTTGTATGCTTTACATTTTGGTACTTTGCTTGGGTTTGAATCCTCTACCCAGATTTGGGATACCTTATAGGTAAGTAGAAATACGTTGTGGAAACTGTGCAGGGTATACCGACACAGTCTAAGCAATAGCTACGTTAGTGCGACATATTTGTGGGTACCGGTAGCCCCTGAGTAATCAAGGAGAATACGGGGCCGCTGAGTGATGTCATGAAGCACTAATGAACTTTTAGAACCTTTACATGACCAACTTGGCCTTTAGGACGTAGTGAGATGATCGGCTTTGGTGTAGTCCGAAGTTGGTAGATACTCGATACTTCACTCATTGAGGTTTGGTTTTTTGGGATATTTCGGTCGCCATTAATGAGGCTTACGCTGAAACAATGCCCGAGAAAACAAATCAGTGATATTGAGCTCCTTGGAACACGGTTATTATTACTAGGACAGGTTTGAGCCAACTAAACTTCAAGAGGGTACTTACCTATGAGACTTTATGCAAGCCTAAACCTAAGGACTTGTTTGCTTTGTTTGTATATATATACTTGTACATGACATCATAAACATCATAACATCATACTCATACTCACTAACCATTTCAAGGATCTTGGGATTTATCTTTGTTCTGTTTTATAGGACATGGATTCTATTCGCAGGAAAACCATTCAAGTCAATCTCGTAAGGATCCCTCCTCAACTCAAAGAGTTAGCATTAAGGATTCCTGAAAATTCTCCATTTACCGAAAGACATGGTCGCCTACTAAACTTGGTCGCTTCCAACATTGATGAAGAGATGATGAAGGTTCTCTTTCAGTTCTTTGATCCCCTACACCATTGCTTCACATTTCCCGATTATCAACTTGTGCCAACTTTGGAAGAATTCTCCCGACACTTGAGGATTCCCATTCTCAATAAACTACCTTTCAACGGTACGGAAAGAGATCCAAAGCCAGAAGAGATTGCTCAAGCTCTACATTTGCAACCATCTGATATCACAACTAATTGGGAAACAAGGAGTGGTGTCAAGGGTTTCCTAGCAAAGTTCTTGTTTGAGAAAGCCCAAAACTGTTGGAACTCTTTGGATTTGCAAGCCTTTGAGGAAATTGTGGCTCTCCTTATCTATGGGAGGGTTTTGTTTCCGAATCCTGACCAACTCATAGATGTGAATGCCGTCAAAATCATCATGTCTCGTAACCCAGTGCCTACTTTGCTAGAGGACATCCTACATTCTTTTCACACTCGTACCATGAGGAAAAGAGGTAAATCTTATGTGTTGTACTCCTATTTTGGAAAGATGGTTTATTTCGCATCTTCCCCAATCTATATTGAAGAATGAGCCAGGTTCAAGGGGCTCACATAGGTTGATGACACTCAGAAATTCAGATATTCATTGATGTTCCCGCTCTTTGGAGAATGTTACTATCGTCAACCGCTGTGGAGAATTCCTTAATGTCCCTTTACTTGGCATTAGAGGAGGTATCACCTACAACCCTTGCTTAGCCATAAGACAGTTTGGTTACGCCCGGAGGGATAGTCCCCATGAGATGCTTATTCAAGGTTTGGTATTTGACTACGAGAGCGACAATCAAGGTTACCGCTAGAGATTTATCCGAGCATGAAGGATGGTGAACAAAGTGGATAGTAAGACACTAGGACACAAGAATTCCATTCCCATCGAGCCTTACCTTAAATGGGTGCGAGCTCTTGCTTAGAAAATCGTGATGCCTTATCCCTCCATCTTACCACTCATTATGGAGCCTGTGGTCGAAGGAAATGTTCCCTACATTATCCTCCATCCTGATATACCTACCTCTCTCGAAGACTTACAAAAGGGTTGGATCCAGCTGAAGGAAGAACAAGACACTTTTGAGGCTCAATTCTATGCTAGTGAGAAGAGGGTCTTGGATCTTACAAAACATCTACAAGGCTATTTTATCCTAGAAGGATGCATTCGGTCTTTTTATCCTAGAAGGCTATTTTGTAAGCCCAAGAGGCATGATGTAATCTTTCTTGTTTTGTCTAATGAGAATTAACGTTTGTTCATTCTTTTGTCTATACAAATTTAAATTTCATTAATCCTTGAAATCATTTGCATATACATATTCCATGCATCATAACATGACATGTTTTCGCATAACAGGTTTTCTTATCTTTCTGCTGTTTATTTCAGTAAGATGGATCTAGAGAAAACTGTGACGGAACTCCAAGCCCAGAATTCGCAGTTTCAGGAAACTCTACTCGTCCTAGCCAAGGGGCAGCAAGATATGATGGCTTTGCTGGCCGTTAAGAAAAATCCAAAGAAGAAAGCTCTGCTCAACATGGATAGAAGGTTCGAGGAGAGAATTCGTCAAATCCCGGTAGGAGGAGACTCATCTGAAGAGGACGAGAACCAGGTCGGTGAGGTCAAGAGTACTCAGGCTGAATATGCTAATAATCAAGAATTTGATGATGATTATTTCAACGAGCAGTATCCACCAACTAACATTAAATACAAGCAGTTAGAAGACAGATTGAAAGCTGTTGAAATTCAAGCCGTCCCCGGTTTAGATTTTAATGATTTGGGTTTGATCTCTGGGGTAATCATTCCCCACAAATACAAAGTACCAATATTTGCAAAGTACGATGGGGTTTCTTGTCCCAAACTCCATTTGAAATCTTATGTACGCAAGATACAGCCGCACACTGCTGATAAGAAGCTTTGGGTTCACTTTTTCCAAGAGAGCTTGGCTGGAACACAACTTGATTGGTTTTATCAGTTAGATGGTTCTCGTATCAACACTTGGGAGGATCTAGCTACTGCCTTCTACCATCAGTATCAATACAATGCCGACTTGGCACCAACAAGAGTTCAGTTACAAGATATGACCATGGGAAAGAATGAAGGATTTAAGGAATATGCGCAAAAGTGGAGAGACCTTGCTAGTAGAGTCCAACCACCCTTGACTGATAGGGAGCACATCGACATGTTCATGGGCACTTTATCTAGTCCTTTCTTTAATCTGTTGGTTGGCTGCTCTTCTTCTGGTTTCACCGAACTAATCTTAACCGGTGAAAGAGTGGAAAGTGGCATCAAAAGTGGGAAGATCTCTGTGGCATCTACCTCCACCATCAATCCTATCAAGAAACCTTTTGCTACAAAGAAGGAAGTTAATGTTGTGTATGGGATAAGGGCCCATACCAAGAAGAATGATCGTCCGTCTGTCAATGCTGTCTGAATCTCCAATCCAACTCCTACTCCAAGACCATCCGTAAATCATCAACATTTTGAAACTCCAAGAAGACAATTTACAAGGTTATGCATGTCAGTGTCTCAAGCCCTTCAACATTTTCTCAAGGCTAATTTAGTGACGTTGCGCGATCCTCCCGCCAACCCTGACACCTCGTCACCAAAGTATAATCCAAACGCTAAATGTGCTTACCATTCAAACAGCCCCGGGCACGATATTGACCAGTGCTGGGCTTTGAAGAACAAAATCTAGGATTTAATTGACAACAAAACTATTGAATTTGATCCTCCTCCAATTCTGAATGTAATTACCGCTCCAATGCCGAAGCATGACAAAGGTGTTAATGTTGTCGAAGATACAATTTTTGTTACCTCTATTGAAGATTTGACTACTCCGCTTAATATAATCAAGAACAATCTGTTGAAAGCTGGGATCTTCCCTGGTTGTAAAAAAGGCTGTGTGTGTTGTACAAGATGACATAATGTTTGTGAAGGCTGAAGAAAGGCATACAACGCCTGATGGATAGCCACAAAATTCTGTTTGAATAGACTCCATTTTCCAAGAGTTTGATCAATAAATGTGAAGACCTCTCCATTATTACCATCTCAAACAAACCTATTAGGATCACCTCCAAAGGTCCTATTAGGATTTCAAATGAACCCACCATTTATCCATTAATAATTACCAATCCTAGATCGATTCCTTACTCTTCAAATAAAGCGGTACCATGGAATTACGGTGTTGAGGTGTTATATCATGGGATTAAACAAGATGCCTGGATCGGAGAAGGAAAAGATGACAATGTCGAAAACATAGTTGGCTCAAGCAAAGTAACTAGAACTGGAAGAATATTCTCACCCAATATCACACCTCCAGTAGTTACAAAGACGCACGTCCGTATTACTGTCGCCAAGCCGAGTACCGAGACAAAAGGGAAAGGGAAGGTTATTGATCCTGATGTGATTGAAGTACCCTCCAAGGACGTAACTAATGAAGAACCCTCCGCTAGCGAGATGGACGAGATTTTAAAGATCATAAAAAGAAGTGACTTCAAGATTGTAGAACAGTTGGGGCAAACCCCCTCTAAGATTTCAATGTTGTCATTGCTGCTTTGCTCTGATGCCCATGCTCAAACATTAATCAAGTTCCTAAAAAAGGCTCATGTCCCCCATGAGACAACAACAGACCATTTTGAGAATTGTGTGGCTAGCCTAACAGCTGATAATGGCTTGGGGTTTTCAGATATTGACTTAACACCTCTCGGGAAGAATCACAACAAAGTTGTACATGTTTCTATCGAGTGCAAAGGGACTACCTTAGCACATGTGCTAGTCGACACTGGTTATTCTCTGAATGTATTACCAAAGGGGGCGTTGGACCTTCTTGACTGTGAAGATTTAATATTGAAGCCAAGTGATATCATCGTAAGGGCGTTTGATGGATCAAAGAGGACTGTTCATGGGGAAGTAGATCTTCCAATCAAAGTGGGCTCCCAAATCTTCAACTCCACCTTCTATATTATGGATATTCGTCTGGCCTATTCTTGTCTGTTAGGTCGCCCATGGATTCATAAAGCTAGGGCAGTAACCTTAACCCTCCACCAGAAACTCAAATATCCAGTCAAGGGCAGAATAGTCACCGTCTGTGGGGAACAAGAGTTTATGGTGAGACACCTTAACTCTTTCAAGTATGTAGAGATGGACGGAGAATTCATTGAAACCCCATGTCAAGCCTTTGAGGTTGTACCACCGATTATTGCTGCTACTAAATGTTCTTCTGATGAGCCTAAAGTTGTTAAGGCCATACCAAAGATGGTTTCAGTCAAGGATGCTCGTGCGGCAATTGAAGAAGGAAACTGTGATACTTGAGGGAAACTCCTCGATATCCCTTTTAAAACGGACAAATTTGGGTTGGGCTTCACTAGAAAAGCTCAGAAGGAAGTGAGGCGTGCTCGTGCTGGAAAGCCACCTCTCCGCATTAAAAGCCAAGAAGTCAACACCATGGGTGACTCTGAAGAAGAAGCCGCATTTGAAGAATGGGTGTATCCAACTACTACGGAGCTGAAGAATTGGCATACAAAGGACTTTGTGCCCATCTCCTTCATTGAGGAGTAATCTACTTGTTATTTATTTTCTTTCAATTCAAGAACATGTTGTCTGTAATATTTTAACAATGACTTTTCAGCCATTTGCCTAGCCCGGGGAACTTTGGTCCATTTGTCAAAGGTTTTATTTATGTTCATCTAATCATATGATCATTCAGCACATTAGACTCTTTTGCATTCGAATATTTGTGTTCATTGTCTTTCCTTTCTTTCAATTACATTTTTCAAAAAAAAATAGCCATGTATCTTACATGCACACACACACACACACACACACTCTTGCAGGTCCACATCCACTTTGGATCCTATTGCCAATGACTCTACTATTACCGACTATGACTTTGAATGTCCTACCAACCAAGCCGAAGATGAAGGTGAGGAAGATTGTGACATACCAGGAGAATTAGCCAGACTTATATTATAAGGGGAAAAAGTTATTCAACCACATCAAGAGTCAGTTGAGGTTATCAACTTGGGTACTGAGTCAGATAAGAAGGAAATCAAGATCGGCACTAACTTGGAAAGTAGTGTCAAGAGCAGGTTGGTTCAGATGTTGCATGATTATGTGGAAGTTTTTGCTTGGTCTTATGAAGATATGCCTGGGTTGGATACCGACATCTTAGTTCATCGTCTGCCGACAAAAGAAGATTATCCTCCTATCAAGAAAAAGGTTCGCCGCATGAGGCCTGATATGTCTGAAAAGATCAAAGCTGAAGTGATGAAACAATTTGATGCAGGGTTCCTAGCTGTGACATCCTATCCTCAATGGGTTGCCAATGTGGTGCCAGTGCCAAAGAAAGATGGTAAAGTTCGCATGTGCGTAGACTATAGGGATCTGAAAAGGGCAAGCCCCAAAGATGATTTCCCTCTACCACACATTGACGTCTTAGTTGATAATACTGCTCAGCATAAAGTCTTCTCTTTCATGGATGGCTTCTCAGGTTATAATCAAATAAGGATGGCTCCCGAAGACATGGAGAAGACTACTTTCGTTACGCAATAAAGGCACCTTCTGCTACAAGGTCATGTCGTTCGGACTAAAGAATGCAGGAGCAACATATCAAAGGGATGTGGTAGCTTTATTTCATGACATGATTCATCATGAGATAGAGGTATATGTGGATGATATGATTGCCAGATCACGAACCAAAGAAGAACATCTCAATCACTTACACAAATTATTAGAGAGGCTGAAGAAGTACAAGCTGAGGTTAAACCCTAACAAGTGCACGTTTGGAGTATGCTCTGGAAAGCTTCTAGGTTTTGTTGTCAGCAATAAAGGCATTGAAGTTGATCCTGCCAAGATAAAGGTCATCCAAGAAATACCAGTCCCTCATTCTGAAAAATAAATCAGAGGATTCTTGGGTTGTCTCAATTACATTGCCCGTTTCATATCCCACTTAACTGCTACTTGTGAACCACTCTTCAAACTCTTGAAGAAAGATCAGGTAGTCAGATGGAACGATGAATGCAAAATTGCTTTCGACAAAATCAAAGAATACCTACAAGAACCTCTTATTCTCATGCCTCCAGTTGAAGGAAGACCCTTGATCATGTACTTGACTGTACTAGAGAACTCTATGGGGTGTGTGTTGGGTCAACATGACGAGTCTGGCTGAAAAGAGCATGTTATTTATTACCTGAGCAAAAAGTTTACCGACTGTGAAACCAGATATTCACTGCTCGAGAAAACTTGTTGCGCTCTAGCATGGGCTGCTCGCCGGCTAAGACAGTATATGTTGACTCATACCACTTTGTTGATTTCTAAAAATGGACCCAATCAAGTACATCTTCGAGAAACATGCCCTTTCCAGACGAATAGCCAAATGGAAAATGATCTTGACTGAGTACGACATTCAATACATGACTCAAAAAGCCATCAAAGGAAGTGTACTAGCATATCATTTGGCCCATCAAGCCGTGGATGATTATCAGTCAATGAACTTCGACTTCCCTGATGAGGACATCATGCTGGTAACCGACTGTGCGAAACCTGGACCGTATGACGGACCTGAACAAGGATCCCGATGGACTATGGTATTCGATGGGGCTTCCAACGCCTTAGGTAACGGAATTGGTGTTGTGATCATCTCTCATGAAGGTTGCCACACTCCTTTCACTGCCATACTATGCTTCAATTTCACAAACAATATGGCTGAGTATGAAGCATGCATCTTAGGTCTGAAAGTTGCCATTGACTTAAGGATCAAGAATTTGGATGTGTTTGGAGATTCCGCCTTGGTGATCAGCCAAGTAAAAGGATATTGGGACACTAAACACCCTAATCTTATCCCTTACAAGGAACTTGTGCTATCCCTAATTCCTTACTTCGAAGAGATCACGTTCAAGCACTTCCTTAGGGAAGAAAACTAGTTGGCTGACGCTTTGGCAACCATGTCTTCAATGTTCAAAGTCAGATGGGACAACGAAGCCCCTATGATAACAATTGAAAGATTCGATAAACCTGCACATTGCTATGAGCTTGACACCGATGCGGAAAAGCCATGGTACCATGAGGTGTTAAGATACCTTGAAACACAAGAGTGTCCAGAGGGGGCATCTATCAGTGACAGAAAGTTCTTGCGAAGATTTGCAGCCAAATTCTTCCTAAGTAACGGGATATTGTACAAATGCAACCATGATTCGACTTTACTCCGATGTGTGGACAAGAAGGAGGCAGAGGAAATTATGGAAGACATGCATGATGGTCTCTTTGGTACTCACTCAAGTGGGCATACGATGGCCAAGAAAATCTTAAGAGTAGGTTACTATTGGGCAACAATGGAGACTGATTGCCATCAACATTCAAGGACCTGTCACAAATGCCAAATCTATGCTGACAAGGTCCATGTGCCTTTTATCCCTCTGAATGTCATGACCGCTCCGTGGCCATTTGCAATATGGGGCATTGACATGATTGGAGAGATCAAGCCCACAGCTTCCAATGGACATTGCTTCATTCTTGTTGCTATCGATTATTTCACTAAATGGGTCGAAGCCGCCTCATTTTCCTCAGTCACCAAGAATGTGGTAGCCAGATTCATCAGACACGACCTCATATGCTATTATGGTATCCCCGAAAGGATCATCACCGACAATGGGACTAACCTCAATAATGCTATGATTACTGAGCTTTGCACTTAGTTTAAGATCAAGCATCACAATTCTTCTCCATATAGACCAAAAATGAATGGCGCAGTCGAAGCAGCCAACAAAAATATCAAGAAGATTGTGCAAAAGATGGTAGTAACCTATAATGATTGGCATGAGATGTTTTCGTTTGCTCTACATGGTTACCGTACTTCAGCTAGAACCTCAACTGGGGCAACTCCCTTTTCCTTAGTTTATGGCATGGAAGTTGTTCTGCCTGTGGAAGTTCATATTCCCTTGCTGAGGACTATGATTGAGGCAGGCTTAGGCGAAAACGAGTGGATTCAAACGAGATTGGATCAGCTGAATTTGATTGACGAAAAATGGTTAGCTGATGTTTGCCATGGTCAGACGTACCAAAAACGGATGATCAAGGATTTCAACAAAAATATCAAGCCTCGAGTATATCAAGTTGGTGACTTGGTGATAAAATGCATCATTCTACCACCAGGCGACCCCAGAGGCAAATGAACTCCCACCTATGAAGGGACATTTGTTGTCAAGAGAGTTTTCTCTGGCGGTGCCATGATGCTGACTACCATGGATGGCGAGGATTTCCCACATCCCATAAACGCGGACATAGTTAAAAAATACTACGCATAAGAGACCCGTTAGGTTGACATACCTAAAGAAAAATAAGGGCATCACGGAAAACCAAAAGGTTTGGGTAAAAATTAGGGATATATGCAAAAGATTGTACACTCGAAAAGTTGAAAACCCGAAAGGGCGACTTGGGAAAAAAGGGGTATCCTGGTGGGATGAAAACCCGAAAGGGAGGTCCAGGCAAAAGTTAAGGATTAAAAGCGTATGACTATGTCCTGTGGAATCAATACAGTCAATTTTATCATCAAGATCCAAGTTCAAACGGTCCAAGATCAATCCAATCAACTTCTATCAACGACAAGAGACATTCGAAGACATTGGGGCAATAGTAGAGTTGGAAGGAAATAAGATCATTTCACATGGCTATTTTGTTTTCATTCTTAATGTTTGTTTTCCTTTCGACGATTTCCTCTTACTAGGATCTCCGTCTCTCTGTACAAAAATGCCTATTCATGGGCAAAATATCAATACAAATACACTTTGAAGTGCAAAATTTATGTCTTTGTTTTGAATGCAAATTTGTCCAATGACTAAAATTGAATGAACATATGAATATGAACATAATTAAAAGATATTTGGCACATGTGTCCTGCAAAGAAGCAGTAAGCATCTCTTTAATGTGTATGAAATATCCCCCCAGAGTTATCTCATTATCATTATCCCCATGAGGATGGCTGCAATAAACCTTTCCCCAACAGGTTTTTACTTCCCTAACAATCATTGAGGAACCACATAACTCCCCAGCCGAGTTCAAATTTCCCCAACATACAACAATCAAGACACCACAAAATTCCCTAGCTAAGCATATCTTCCCCGGCCAAGGCTATTATCCCCAAGCGGAGTTTATCCTCCCCAGTTGAGTATATCCTCCCCAAGTTGAGTTTGTCCTACCCGACTGAGTCTACACTCTCCAGTTTGAATTTTCTTTCAGATTGTTGCAAATCATAGGGCCACAACCCCTGATCCCCAATAAAGCTGTCAGCAAAGCCTTTACTATTTCCAAAAAAGATACTATGAAGCCTGGATCCGACCAAGTATTAGCACAATTTTCAAGTTATTACTGAAGCCTGGACCCGACCAAATAATAGTTTGACTTCTTCAAGTTGCTGAAACCTGGACTCGACCAGATAATAATTTGAGTATCTGAAAACTGGACCTGACCAGATAATAGTTGATCTCAATTTCAAGATGCTATGAAACCTGGACCCGACCAGATAATAGTCTAACTCTTCAAAGATATAGAAGAACCTGGACTCAATCCGACCAAGGTTTAATTTCTTTTCCCCAGTGGAATTTGCCTCTACCCCAACAAGTTGTTGTGAAGCCTGGATCCGACCAGATAGGATTACCCTCAGAGATTCATTGTGAAACCTGGAAACCGACCAGATAACAACTAAATCCCCAAATAGTTTATTGTGAAACATGGACCCGACCAGATAGAAATTGACCTCATCAACCTCAGAAATATGCAAAGCCTGGACCCGACCAGATGACAGTTTTTTCAAACAGTTTATTGTGAATCGTGGAGCTCGACCAGATAATAATTAACTATGATCCCCAGAGAGACACTATGAAGCCTGGACTTGACCAGATAATAGTACAACTTTCCAAAAACCATGAAACTTAGATCCGACCAGATAGTAGTTACCATTTCAAGTTACTGCGAAGCCTATATCCGACCAGATAACAGTTAACTTCTGTATCCCCAGCAAGCTATTGTAAAGCCTGGATCCGACCAGATAACTATTCAATTTCAAGAAATTTTCCGCAAAGCTTGGAATCCGACCAGATAACAGTTAATTCATCTTTTCCCCCAGTAAGTTGCCGTGAATCCTGAATCCGACCAGATAGCAGTTGACTACTTCATCCTCAGCAAATTGTGAAGCCTGGATCCGACCAGATCACAGCTGACATTCAAGAGATATTCCCCAGCGAAAGCATCCTTTCAACAAAGTTTGAAGATATGCATATTCTTCATCTCCAACGGAAATCAGGGATTCAACCCCTCAGAATTTCCTCAATAGCAGTCAGGGATTTATTTTCCCAGACAGAAACATACATCTCACGATCATACATCATAGCATGTACATACCCTGTGCATTTAGCATAATACCATATCTGGTGAACATCATGCATGCATCTGCATTTTACTAACTCTTTTTCTCACAGGTAAAACATCAAGTTTTAGTATAAATCAACAAGAGATTTGTGCTGATATTTCTTCTAATGTTTATCAACTTTCCTCCAAATGGCATCTATAAGACCATTCACCATCCAACTTCGAGTGCAAATTTCTGGGCACTCTAGTGTTCAATCATCTTTCACCTTCAAGTCACGAATGGCGGACTCACCAATCTAACTCTTCAGGTTTAAGAAGATTGAACAGGGGCAGCTGTTGTACCCCAAAATTTTCCCTCTCATTTCTCAAGGATTCTCTCACAAGATCTTCTATGACGTCAAGTTTGCAGCACTCATACATCAATTTAGGATTGGAATTGGCACAAGGGAAAAATGGTCAATTGCATATTAGAAAGTCAAACTTTGACTTTTTGGTCAACATTACATTCCAAAGATCAAATTTCATCAAGACATTCAAGAATATCAAGCTTGATCATCAAGAAGTCAGGAAAGTCAAAAGTCAACTTGAAAAGTCAAGATTTCCAAGACTTAGAAATTTTCTAAGTGTTTTATACATGATAATTTCATCACTTCATGCCATTCTTTCATCAAGATGCAAGACGGTTCAAGGGAAACTTTCAACATGAAAGTTATAAATCTCCATGATATCTACAACATTGATTTACAAAACTTCTCCTAGAAGTGCTTGGATTTTGAGTTATAAATTCATGAAGTCATGATATTTTCATTTAACACTTAGAGAAATTTCCAACAGATTTTGTTCTGGATTTTATCCCAACTTTTTGGCATTTTTTCACATAGTTCCAAGATGATTTTGTCAAAATGGCCAACCTGAAAGTTATAGTGGATGTTTCAAGCTTTTCAAAACATCCAAGAGCATGAATTTATCGTACTTGAGCTAGGAGATTCAAGGGCTTGAAGTTGGGCATCCATACTTGAATTGCAAGTCATTCTATTTAAGAACACATAACTAAACCCTTATGATATGCTGCATAATCTTATGTTACACAACTTCTTACTTGCAAATCTCTACATAATTTAATGTTTACACAAGAGCTTGAGCTATTACCCAAGTGTTTGAGCCATTGTCCAAAAGATCTTTCCATTTATGGCATAAAGGCACAATTGTTATTCTTGAAAAGCAAGCTTTTTGTACAAAGTTTGTCTTGAGCCCATACCTTACTTGTTGCTGATTATACTCCATCATAAATCATGGGAAGTAGCTCCTCTATACCAGCAACTTTGGTACTTCACCTTGGGACTATGGAGTACTTGACATAGTTTGATTTTTGTAATCCAGCCAAACCATAACATGCTATCTTGCAAACTTAGTCAGCTCATATGCACAAACCTCTTGCCTATAAATAGAAGAAGCATTTGCAAGATAAGGAGGTTAGAAAAAAGAAAGGAGAGAGAGGTTAGAAAAAATAGAAAGAAAACTAGAAGTTTTGTTGACAAACTCTCAAAAAAATCTCATAACTGAAAAAGGTCATAACAGTCCACAAGGTAACACCTCAAGCTCAAAACATAAATTCTAGCTACAAGGTAAGTCTCCTTAACTTTAAACTCTTCATTTCAATCATCATCATTTGGTTCATTTTTGAGGCTAAAATGCAGTGACCTTTGAAGAAAAGGTTTCTAAAAAATCATGAACAATTGCCAAGATTGAGTGAAAAGTTTTCCATGAAATGGTATCATGAACAGGCAGGTGTAAGGTTGCTGTTTTTCAAAACCATACAGCAGGCAATCGATTGCACAACCATGCAAATCGATTGCACGGGGTTCCAGTAGCCAAATTTCCAAATATTTTGAGTGTGCAATCGATTGCACAACCATGCAAATCGATTACACGGGGTTCCAGTAGCCATATTTCCAAATATTTTGAGTGTGCAATCGATTGCACAACCATGCAAATCGATTGCACGGGTTCCAGTAGCCAGATTTCCAAAAAATTTGAGTGTGCAATCGATTTCACAACCATGCAAATTGATT
The DNA here is from genome assembly GCA_948472305.1 of Vicia faba. Lineage (NCBI taxonomy): Eukaryota > Viridiplantae > Streptophyta > Magnoliopsida > Fabales > Fabaceae > Vicia > Vicia faba. The sequence continues at coordinate 852,053,428 of OX451741.1, forward strand.
GCACTGGAAGTTAGTAGCCATGTTTTGAAAAACTGAAGCATGCAATCGATTTCACTAACATGCAAATTGATTGCACTCAAATTAAAATTGAATTTTTGCTTTTAAGAAAACTTGAATAAAGAGTTGGACAATATAAAATGTTTCTTTTTGACCATTGAGCATCTATATCTTAAGTCCAAGGTAAGTATTATCATTATACCTTGAAATTTGCTAAGGGATTGAACCAAAGACTTCATCCAAAGAGGCTTTTAGCTTGATCAATAATTTTTGCCTTCTTTACCAATCATGATTTGTCTTCATCAAAGCAAAAATGCATTCGAGAAGCTTGATTTTACGGCATGTGTCGACACATAATGATCCAAAATGTTTTCTTTTCCTTTCATTTTTTCTTTATTTTTACATGCTTCATATATTTTCTTTATGGCTATTCAATATGGTTGTAATAAATAATTAGGACTTTAATTTCTTGCAATCCCCATTTGTAAATTTGTACACCCCATCCCCAAATGATTGTAATAGCGTAGGACTTTACATTTCCGCAATTTATCGCTTTCAAATATAAATGCTAGTAACTAGGGTTTGTATGGCAAAACATAAAATCAACAAGTAGATAACCCTAATCAAATATTAAGTGCATTCAAATCAAACATACTATTCACACATGCACCCTTAAGGTTAACTCCACTTGTTGCCTAAAAATTGTCATGTTATGCATGTGGGATGTCTTAGCAAAAACAATCAAAATACAAGATCATAGCCCCTCGATGACGCTATAAATGTTGCCTTTCAAAATGATCTTAGTCCCTCAAAAAAAATGCTAAGGTACCTCACAAAATTGCTATCATGACTATACAATGACCCACGCCTGATCCGCTTACATCCAAAGATAGGGTTGCTTACTAAATAATTGGTAAGACAACAGTGTCAAAGGAAAAGAAAATGAACAAGAAAGACATTTGAGTAGGTATATTGCTCCTAATTACTTGCTTCATCTCAAAACAACACATACTTGCTATTTTCAAAACAAACACCAACACTTTCAAAAACACCTTTCAAACTTGAAAACATATTCAAAAGATCAACACTTTGTATACATTCTTACGAACGAGAATCATTACAAAGTTTTCCTAAACGATGACGCCTTTTCAAAATACTTTCAAAAAACCACACAAAGCACAATTTCAAACAAAAGCAAGTGATCTAGAAAGTAACTAAGAGCCCATGGAAAACCATGGATGGAAAGGGTGCTAATACCTTCCCTTTTCATAATCTACCCCCTGAACTCAAGAAACAATCTCAAAGGTCTTTCCTGTGCTTTTTCACCTTTCCTTTTGGATAAAAGAAAAGTCGGTGGTGACTCTTGCTAACCGCAACATTTGCGATAAAATGCAAAACAATCAAGTCAGTTCTCCCACCGTATCACAAGTTGGAAAGGAGAACGTGAAGCTGTTGGAAAAGAGAAAAAACGGCGGAATGAGGATTCAACCAGAAGTTTAGAGCAACCTTCAATCCAAGATAAGGGTGGGGTTCTGGCTCTATAATTGGGTTCATGATAATTGGTATGTGGGGTTATAGGTGATTGTTGTCTTGTTCATGATTGAATGTATATGATGTTGCATGATGAAAAATTGATGAATTTTAGATGAATAATGACGTTCCGATGCGGTTTAATTGATGTAGAATTATAGGATAATCGTAAGTGATGATTATCTATGATTAGATTAGGTTTTTAGGGCTTAAAGTATGGAACCCGTAGTGAAAACATAGAGAAAATTGCAGAAATTATGCAGGACAGAACAGTAAGCGTCGACCCCAAATGGTATGTGTCGATACATGAACGATGTTAGACTCAGGATGAGTCGACACGAAGGAGTCTCGCGTCGATCCATGAGGACTTTTAGACTCAGGATGAGTCGATATGTAGGGGCATGTGTCGATACAAGAGAGGATGTGTCGACTAATGTTGCGAGTCCCGTGCAGTATGCGTCGATCCAAGGAGTTATGCATCGGTCCATGTTGTCTGGTTTTTGGCATAATCGTTTAGAAAAGGCTGTAACTTGAGTTTTCGGATGCCGTTTATGGTGTCGATCGAAGCGTTGAATAGCTAAAGTGATGAACTTTATTCTTAAGGACTAAAATGAGGAATAGTAAGGATAACCATAAGATTTGAATTAGTCATCGTGTAGATCGCTATGTTGGTTTTTATGCAGAATGATGAAGATGAGATACTTATAGCTTGTTGTTTGATTTATAACAGTAGGAATAATAATAATGATGTAATATTACAGAATAATAGTGTGTAGAGATTTGGTGATTTAGAAGTAAGCCTTAGTTGATTAACTGATTATAGGCAATATCTTGTTGTAGGCCTATGGCCAACGTTGTGAAAATGATGAGTGTTGTTGTATTACTGTACAACTGAGTTGTTGATGAGATGGTGTTAATGAGAGTTTGTTTTGATGAATTATGATGTATAAATGATGTTTGATGATTTATGATAAACGACGTTGATGAGGAGATGTTGAGATGCTTTTAAGATGTAGGCTTTTGGCCAACAATGGTGTTGTATTGAGATGTTGTCAATTATGGTGTTGTTATTACATTCATGATTGTGTCGCATACATTGAATTTTGAGATGGAGCTTATGCTCATTGATATGGCATGTATTGACGAATATTGAGATGAAGGCTTATGCGTTGTTGATGTCTCTATTAATTGGAAAAAATTTGAGATGGGAGTTCTGCTGCAATGGTACCACATGCATTTGCATAGTATTGAGTCACATTATATGATTGCATAGAGAAGTGTGTATTGATGTTATGAATATGTATTATTGTTGTGATTATTGTTGATTATGAGATGAGAAGTGGTGATGTTATGTGATCTAATTTAATATATTAATTATCATGCGCTTTATTATATTGTTAGATATCTCACCCCTTCTGTTTGAATGTTGATCTTACGCTGGTAACGTGCAGGCAATCGAGAGTGAAGGTTGTATACCTTCAATAGTTTGAGTCGGTGTCATTGCTCTGATATGTAACACTCGGGGGGATGAATACTTGTTGCTTTTGATGGTTTATTATTCAGTTGTTGAACTTTAAGTTGATTATTATTAAGTATGTGATGTTTTGAAGTTGCTATAAGGATGATAAAGATGTTATTAAGAATTCCGCTGCGTAGATGTTTAAATTGTTGAACTATTTAATTAAAGTATTATGTTGATGGTTCATCCGAAGTTTTAAAGTGTTATATATTCATGATGAATGCAATGTGTTTTGAAAGAAGGATTTGTGACATCCCGATTCGTTTGTATGAATGATTTTATGACTCTGATTTATTTATATAACTGTCGGGTAGAATTGGGGTGTTATAAAAATCACTCGAGGTATACTTGCCTCCACCATCGATTGTGAGAATTTTCAACTTGTGACCACTTTGTCGCTCCGCCATGGATTTAAAATATTTGAACACATTAAACACCATATATTTCCTCTTGATTAGATAAATCCGTAGCTTCCTACTAAAATCATCAATAAATATGACAAAATACCTATTTCCACTATAGAGTCGACTTGCATTGGACCAAAAACATCGGAGTACACCGCCTCAAGATGATGTTTGGTCCTATGACCCACATCCTTACTGAAAATATTCTTGTGTTTCTTCCCTTGAAAACACTCTTCACAAATCTCAGCTGGAGTATTGATCTTGGGCAGCCCGATCACCATACCATTCCTTTGTAATGCGTCGAGATCACGAAAATTGATATGCCATAACCAATCAACATGACTTTCCTCTATAGCAAGATACTTGTGCTCCATCACTTTCAACTCTATCTTGAAAGTACGATTTGCAGCCATGGGTGCTCTAAGAATTAAAACTCTGTTTCGGCCCAAAATGCGCAAAATCTTGTTTTCCATGCAAATTATGTAATTCTTCTCAAGCAATTGGTCAATGCTCAAGAGATTACATTTAATTCCAGGAATGTATATAACATCTTTGATAAATGAGTGACTCCCATCCTTATTCATGATCAAAACATCACTCACACCATCGGTCACTAAAGTGGTGTCATCCTCGAATTTTACTCTATTTTTCGTGGCTTGATAGATTTTAACAAATCAATCTTTTCTACATGTCATATGCGTTGAACAACCAGAATTCAAGTATCACTCATCACTTCCTTGGACTCCATCTCGAACATTATCATTACATTTTACTCCAAACGCGTTTATGCAAATTTTGCTGCTCTACAGACGTTGCTGCCCAGCTTTTGACAGCTGTTACTGCAGCTATCCAACATATTTTCCTTGTCATAATTCTTCTATGTGATCATGACCAGAAGTGTATTATCATCATCCACCTCTTTTCGAGCAACCTTAACTTCATCACTTTTATTTTCCCTCGATTTCGCATTACATTCTCTTGCAAAATGACCATGCTTACGACAATTGTAACACTTCACCACTCCTGTCAAGATTCTTGTGTCGTCGAAGCCTTTGAATTTTGTGAATCTTTTCCACCAAATTTCTAGAAATTTTTCTTCCCTTTTGAAGACCATTTTCCTTTCGATCTCTTGTTCTTCTCATTGAACCCTTTTTACAACACAATCTCCGTTTTGGCCTTGCCATTTCCTCTTTTATCCATCCTTTGTTCATGAGCCTCTAATGAGCTTTGAAGCTCCTCATTACTCAATGTAGGAAGGTCATTTGGTTATTCAATTTTTCGATTGCAATCACAATATTGTTGAATCTTGACGTTAAAGAACGTAAGATCTTTGCAATAACATTCTGCTCTGACACGGTTTCACCGCAAGACTTCATTTGATTCACCAAACGAGTTATACGTGTAACATAGTCATTGATCAAATCCTTCTCTTCCATTTGCATTAGATCGAACAACCTCTTGTGAGTTTGTAACCTCACAACCTTCGCTTAATCATCCCCTTCATAAGCTTTCTTCAAGATCTCCCACGCTTGCTTCACGGATGTGCAATCACCAACCTTTTCGAAGTTGTCATTGTCAACGCAAGAATGTATCAAGAAGAGTGTCTTGTAGTATTTCTTCTTCTCTTCCTTGAATGTAGCTTGTTGAGCAGCTGTAACTTCTGCCTCTAAGTGGTGTAACACCATTGTTAACTACTTCGAGAACTTCTTGATACCCAAACAAAACTTTCATTTGTTTGCACCACTTGTCATAATTCTTGAAATTAAGAATTAGAAGATTGGTAGAGATTCGATCACTGGAAATGGTAGACATGTTTGCAGCGGATTAATGGATAAGAACCAAGGCTCTTGAAGCCAAATGTTGGAACATACACAAAAATTAAATTGGTGAATTAATGATGAAAGTGGTTGATTGGAGAAGATGAAGTTTAGAGAGAATTTGGAGATTATATGAGAGAGAGAGAGTAATTGAGGAGAAATATTAAAATTGGCATTAACAAAACTCATATGAAAAGAGAGTTTATATATGATACACCTAAAACACAATTGAAACTAAAATTCTCCCAAAATAGCTTAAACAGAAAATTATCGCGCTAGAAACCGGTTTCCTAAAACATGGAAATCAGTTTCCTCAACGGAAGAACAAATCTAGAAACTAAAAATCGCGATAGAAACCAGTTTCCTCAAACTGAGAAACCAGTTTCTTCTTCGAAACTTTATTTTTCCAAATTCGAGAAGTGTTTTTCAAATAAATTGTTTTATACGAAACGATCTCAAAAATTTCTATAAAGTATTTGACTTATTTTAAATATCCATATATATATATATATATATATATATATATATATATATATATATATATATATATATATATATATATATATATATATATATATATATATATATATATATATATATATATATATATATATATATATATATATATATATATATATATATATATATATATATATATATATATATATATATATATATATATATATATATATATATATATATATATATATATATATATATATATATATATATATATATATAAACTGACCCCAACCATGTTTGTCACATAAAACTATTTTTGCTAAAATCATTTTGCCGTATTATTTATAATCTTATGTGACTTCTTATAAGGTATCTTCATTTTTTACTCTTATTCTTTTTTTCCAATGTCTTCTCTTTACTCTCTATTATATCTCATTATTTCACTTTTATTTAACACATCAATATATAAGTGTTTTATTTCTTTTATTAATGGTGACCTCTCATTTCCTCAATTTTCATTTCGTTATAAAATTTATGAGATCAATCTTTTCTTTAACTACCAATATCTTTTTGTTTTTATAAAATCATTTTTTTCTTTATTACTACTATAAATTAATTAATTTTTTCTTTTTCAAAAATTAAAAGATATTACAAAAAAATTATAATAAAAAATATATTATATATTAAAACAAACTCCGAATCATTTTTGCCACATAAAATTATGATAAATTTTGATAATAACTTAAAATATTTTAAACTCTCCACTATCAATCAACTTTGTAATTAATATTAAAAAATAATTAAATTTATAATAAATTATATATAAAATTGTTATAATATATTAATACTCTAAATAAACTATAAAAAAATTCTTACAAAATTGCAAGATATTGCAAAAAAAATTACAATAAAAAATATTTAAAACTAAAATAAATTTTAATAATCTTTAAATTTTTTAAACTCTCCACTATCAATAAACTTTGAAATTAATTTAAAAATAATTAAATTTTATATTAAATTATATATAAAACTATTATAATATATTACTACTCTAAATAAATTAAATTCTTTCTTTTTCAAAAATTGCAAGATATTGTAAAAAAAATTACAATAAAAAATATTTAAAACTATGATGAATTTTAATAATAACTTTAAATATTTTAAACTCTCCACTATCTATCAACTTTGTAATTAATTTTAAAAATAATTAAAATTTATATTAAATTATATATAAAACTTATAAATTCTAATCAAAACAATATTACGAATATTCGTATTTACTAGAATTATCACTAACCATAAATATATACACTACTAATATGTTTTTGATTTTTTAAAATCAACTTTTACAATTCTAAATAAATTGAATTTTTTTCTTTTACAAAAATTTAAAATTTGTCATTCTAAGAGTTATTATTCTTTTTTCATGCATTTCAACTATCATTTATAATATAATATATAATCAATCTCATTAATTGTGGTTACATTTTTATTATTCCACAAATTAATTTATATTAAATATTTGTTTATCTGTTATTCAACTTACAAATTCATTTAATAACAAAATGGTTATTTATTATGTTTATTCATTAGTAGTAGCTTATGAGCTCCTAAAAGAAAAATAAATCAGATTTTTTTCAAGTACCTATCTAATTTCTAACATCATCATTCTCTATCCTTCCAAAAACGAATTATCTTTTTTTTTTTTTAGCTTCACTCATGCCTGAGAGTGCTAACCACTCTAAAAAAAAGAGCTTTATTGTTTTCTTTGTTTATTCACTTTTCATTTTTTCCTATATTGACTTCTTCACCTTCGTCTACGAGACTAGCATCCAACAATGTATAAGTGGATATCTGTAATAATTTTAACAATTAATTTAAATTTATAATAAATATATCTAACTTCTTTCAACATAACAAGTTTATAAATGCTGAAATTCAATATATTTTTATTGTGTGTGCAATATCATCATTTTAGAATGTTTTATAATTTAATTAATTTATTTTATGATGAATTCTTATTAACTCACTATTTTACTTTATTTATATGTTTGATCCTTTTAATTTTTATAACTTTTTAATTAAAATTCTTCTATACATAAAATTCATATTATTTGACATGTATTAGTATTATGGAACTTTTAAAAATTGGAGCACCATTTTTCTCTCATAACAAATTGAAGAAATCCAACATTATAAAATGTATGTTCAGATCCAAATATATTTTTTACAATGTGCATTTTTTGAAACTAAGTCACTTTCAATTGATTTTTAAATTTATAAATATACAAGTTTCCAACTATTCATAACGCATTATTAGCATGATTGAAATCATGTTGTTTTCTATCTATTTTCTCTGTCTCATAAAAGTATTATATTTGAATAATGTGTAATTCTTAAGAAAATGATTAGATACGTTAGTTTTAGTAAAAAAGTTAATAGCATTTATTAAAATAACTTTATTAATTATAGTTGTTAGAGTAGTTGAATAAAGTAAAAATTAATAAATAAAAATGTGATAATGAAAAAATAATAATATATGATATATTAGAATTATAAATTGATAATCATTTTAAGACAAACGTGTAAATGAAATATTTTTTATGCAAAATATTTGTTCAAAATTGTATAGAGTGAACACGGATCTTTGAATTTCAAAGTATTCTATGATTGAGAAATACAATGTAAACATGTTGGATAGATAATAATACTTATATTTTCTATTTAAGCACACCAAATTTCAAATCTCTTAATGAAATTGATTGATTGTATTCAGTTGACGAAAACAATAATCATATTTTTTTTTATTTTGCACTAATCTTGAAAATTACACATTAGAAACACACTCTCTTATTTGATGGTATATCAAAAGTTTGAAAAATAAATACATCTTAATTCAAAATAAAATTGAAAACAATTGCATTTAATAAAAATATTACTAGTAATTAAATTTTGTTAATTTTTAAGATCGAAAACTTTAAAACTTTTGTTTCATGATAAATGACACACGTCAACTTTGTCTTTTACCTATATAACTAAATTTTATTGCTAATATTTAAAACGGACATATTTTTGATTTATAATGAATGACCGACATCAACTTGTTTGTTTTACTATTATTAAAAAAACATTATAAACACAAAAAAGAAATTAATTTTATCAAATTAATTTTTTATTTTTCACCATTGATATAATCCGATTTGAAGTTCAATTCTGATATCAAGTCATTTCAATCTCTTTCAAATCGCAATTGTAAGAAATCGAATCCTAGAAATTGAACTGTAATTTTTTCTATCAAATCTAATATTAATTATCCCTAGACTAACTAACAATACGTAATTTTTTATATATCTGCCGTATCAGTAATAAACTATAATAAATATGAAAGATATTAACTCCACATTAATACCCACAACCATAACTTTGGATCTTTCAAACTTAAATGTACGAGAGCAACAACATTTAATATCGGTCCTTATAATCAAACAAAATGATGTTAGGTGCAATAGCGTTTGCCGCACAAATACGAAAGCGGATGCTCACACGCGCATATGTGTGGTCAAGAATTTTAAGTTAATTCCACATTAAATTGAGTTCGACCCTCTCAATTTCTCACAAGAATTTTAACCATTTTGTAAGTATATTTAATTAAATTATTTGTTTTCAATTTCTCTTTAGTTAAAGTCCTCAATTATCTATTCTATAAATTGTGTATTTTTTTCTCATAGTTTTATCTCCTTATAGCTCCAACCTTCGACTTATTCATTACTCAAAACTCATCGATCATCATTTAAGGTGATTATCCCTGGGTAGTGTGATCGATTGGTGATTGAAATTCGACTTTATTTTTATATATTGAACCACAATATTATCATCAATCGTAAATGTATTATCTATTGAATATTTCCTTTAAATTAGTTTTAGCCTGGCACGATGGTCTGGTCCATCAGCTATCTCAACCAGGTGAGTTATATTTTGAGACCAGCTCTATCGACTCTGGGTTATAATCCAACTTAGTTTTGACAACCCAATCCAAAAAATTTGACATGTAAAAAAATGTGAATATCTTATTACAACGCTTCTTCCATTCTCTTACTCGTTGTTTCTGTTAGAATTAATTTAGATTTAATTAGATATTAATTTAATTTAGGAATATCTTTTAGATTGTTTATATCTTTGTTAGAAGATATAAATCTTAGATCTTCTTATATCTTTGTAGAGGATATATTTTAGATTTAATTTGTGTGTATAAATAGTCTAGTGGAGTAGGTTATTGTAATTCATTGGAAATCCTTATTTTTGAAGCTATCAGTAAATATTCCTTTTGTCTTTTATCTTTCTTGTGCACCAACAATTGATATCTAGAGCTCCTGGTTAGAAACTCTGGAACTTAGGAAACATTGTTTTTCATTGAGTTTCTGCGTAAATTGTACAAGGTAGAAGATGAACGGAAACAACGACGATATTCATTCCAAGCTTCCAGTATTTGATGGCAAAATTGGAATCGTTGGAAGATCCAGATGCGCGTTATTTGGTTCTCAAGATGTGTTAGATCTTGTCACTGATGGCTATAATCTATTAGAAACAGACGCAACAGAGGCCCAGAAGATAGCACAAAAGGCGCTGAGAAAGAAAGATCAGAAAGCGTTGTTCTACATCCATCAATGTGTGGATGTGAATGTGTTTGAGAAGATTGTTGATTCTGAAACAGCAAAGGCTGTGTAGGACACACTGGTCAGATGTTACGGTGGTGACGCATCAGTGAAGAAGGTGAAGCTTCAGTCTCTCAGAAAGCAATATGAGAATCTCAACATGAAGGACAACGAGAAGGTTTCTGAATATATCTCTAGAGTGATTCTGATCACTAATGAGATGAAAGCTTGTGGAGAAACTATGTCTGAACAAGTAATCATTGAGAAGATCTTGAGATCTTTAACTTCTCAGTTTGATTACATTGTGGTAGCAATTGAACATTCCAAAGATTTGAGCACCATGAGAGTTGAAGAGCTGTAAAGTAGTCTAGAAGCGCATGAGTTGCGTATGACTGCAAAAACTTCTGAGAGGGAAGTAGAGCAGCAGGCTCTGAAAGTAACTTCTGGTAAGAAGCATCTGAAGAAGACTTGGTCAGAAACCAGGAAGAAAACTAATGGTGGGTGTTGTACCCCAAAATTTGCCCTCCCATTCTCTCAACATTTTCTCATCACAAGACCCTTGGAGCTCAAGATCCAGTTAGGGTTTCCTCTGCAAGACTTCTCCTAACACTGTTGACCCAAATTAGGGTTTGTGTTTGCACAAAGATATTTTGACCTAAAATGCCTAAGATGACTTTCATGCTTCATGTTGGACTCCCAAGTTTATCCATACCAAGTTTCAAGCCTAGATTCCAATCTTTGCCCAGTCAATTGGACAGTTGACCTAAAAAAATCAGTTGTATTGGGAAAAAGTCAACTGTGGTCAATTGACAGTCAAACCTCATGATTTTTGACCCTCATAAACATTATGAACTCACATGGACCATTTGATCAAGTTTGGATCACAATTCCACAAGAAATTTGATCAGATCACCAAAAGGGCAAAATGGTCATTTTTAGGGTTTTGACTGCACAAAGGCAATTTTTGACTGTTTGACCTAGTCAATGGCAAACCAAGCTCACATATGGACTCAAGGACCCCATGGAATTGTCTTGACATACCCAACAAGTTCAAAAGATCCCAAATGCACAAGATTGATAGTTGAATTTTCCAGTCAATTGATCAATTTTTTACTGTATACTGAAAAGTCAAACTTTGACTTTTTGGTCAAAATCAAGTGTCAAGATTCATTTTTCATCAAAACATGCCAAATCATGAAACTTGTTCATCAAGAAATCAAGAATTGCAAATTAGGGTTTGAAATGAAGATTTTTCATAACTTAGAATTTTTCTAAGTTATGAAAAACCCTAATTTTTTCCTAACTTTGTCCCACTTTCTCATCAAGATGCATTTGGATTCAAGGAAAAGTCAAAACATGAAAGTTGTAGCCCATTGCAAAATATACAACTTTGATTCACAAAGTTTCCTCAAAAGAATCTTGTAGCTCAAGTTACAATTTTTGGAACAAGGGTACCAAACCATTCTTAACTTAGGAAAATTTTGACCTATTTTAGGCAGGATTTTTGCCCAACTTCATGGCCACTTTTCACATGCTTCCACTTGGAATTTCAATTTGCATTACAAAGATGGATTGTAGTACACATTCCAAGATTTCTAAAATGTCCAAGAACTCATCAAACAACCTCATGGTTAGGGAGAATCGAATTTGGCAATATGGAAAAAACTCACTTTGTTTATGGCCAATTTTCATGTTCATACACTTAGGCAATTTTGAACTCAGCTTGCATTCCTTGATTACAGGTCCTATATCCCATTTGCACTCATAAATTTAATGCTAACTCATTGTGCCAAGACCTTATTTTATGTGTTTAAGCATTGTATGCAAAATTAAGCCATAAGTAGAAAAAGCATTATATCCATTTTAGAAAAGTTGAACTTTATGTCAAATGCAAATCCAAGAAGCATAGGCACAATCTTTTGAGCTGGTATTTTGTACACAAATCACTCTAACCAAGACTAATGTATGCAGCATAGATTGGGGGCCTGCACAAGTCTAGAACACAACTTGGCACTTTGTTGCTTAAAGGTGAAGAAAACTTGCATAACAGCTACCAACTCTCATTCCTGTTAACAAGAGCTTAAGCAAAGATTGTGAACACTTTCTAAACAACAACCATGACCTGAAACACAAGCCAACCACTTCCAATACCTTCTCAAACACAGAATCACCATAAAACTGCAAAAATAGGGCATAAGCTGCAGTTGGACTTCCATAGCTCATTTCCCTTGTGCACCTTGACCAAAAACACTTCAAACACATCCCACACCATCCCTTGAAACTATTTCGAGCCCTAAACATGACATGTAACACCCCTAGCTAACATCACCATTTTCATATTTTCTGTTTTGCAGTTGAAGTGCCATAACACGATTCACTTGGTTTTGAAGCAAACTAAAGGTTGGAATAGCATCCTGGGACATCAAGCAAGCTATACAAATCATTACCTTGCCTTGTAAGCATCTCCATTGTTGCACACGATTCCAACTGAACAGGTAAATCTTTGGACTTTTATCTCTCAATGTAGGAAGAATTAGCTCTAAGTTTGTGAATGAAAAATGTCATGCTCATGTCCCTGAAGCTATACATGTCTTTACTTTCCATTTATTTTGCCTGTGCTATGAGAATTTGAGGTCTGAATATTGATAAAAAGTTAGGTTAAGAATTGGGAATGGAGAAATTCTCTCTCATTTCTGAGAGTTAGGATGAGTTCTTTATATGTCCAGAATCGTGGCTTGATGCTTAACACTTTTCATGTTGTGAGTTTGTGCTAAAAATCAGGGAATCTGGAGATAGGAAAACGCGTGTTTTTGTTGATTCAAACAGGTTCTGAGGTTGAAGACAAAGTCTTCTTGGGCTGGGCCTGAGTTTGACTTCATATTTGCACCTTGTTTTTACTTTTGAACCCCCTTGGCCCATTGTGCTTATTTTGATCATATTTTGACTTTTTCTTGTTGTTTCTGACTTATTTATTTTTTCTCATAACATTAAAATATTAAAAATATTTTTCAAACCATTTTTTGTATTTATTAAGCATTTATTTGTTTTAACTTGATATTTGTATATAAATAAACACATAAATATCTTTTATTTAAGAATATTAAAAAAATAATTCAAATACTTTTATTTTCTGATTCTTATTTTATTTTTATCTTTAAAAAACATTTTTATAAAAAAAATATATTGTTTATTAAATATTAAATATTAATATTTTTGTGCATATTTAGTATTTAGTAAATATTATAAATACATATATGTTTATTAATATATTTAGAAAAATACAAAGAATTAATACATTTTGTTTTTATTAATATTTTGACCTCAAAAATACTTTTTACATAAAATACCTTCTTTTATTTATTTTTTGTAAATAATTAATAAATATTGCATGTATCATACAATAAATACTTTTATTTGTAAAAATTAGGGTTTTTGCCCTAAATGCATAAAAATACAAAAAATTAATTGATTTTATTTTTTCTTATTTGATACATGATAAATACTTTTTACATACATATGAAAAACCTTTTTTTTGCATTTTTGCATATTCATCTTATTTTTATTTGAATATTGTGTAAATAAATACCTTGCAAAATTCCAAGTTTGATGTAATAGTCTAGGGTTTTAATTCTTGTCAAAATACCCATTTGAATATTTGTACCCCCCCTTCCTATATATTGTGTTGTAATAACTTAGGAACTTTATTTTTCGCACTTTAAAGCTTTCTAATTATGCCATGTTAGAATTAGGGTTTGTATGCAAATCAATTAACCAAAAATAGTTTGACCTAAATTCAAGATAAACAAGCATGAAAATGGACAACACCAATCACACTTGCACCCCTAGGGTATTCCACTTGTTGCCTTCAATAATGGGCCATATTGCATGTTAGGTCTCTTTGGGAAAAACAAAACAATTCAAATGATCATAGTCCCTCGATGACGCTTTCGAAAGTTGCCTAAAAAATGATCAAGTCCCTCAAAGGAAAAATTGCCCAAAGATACTTGGCACCATTGCAATTATGGTCTAAACGATGACCCGCGCCCGTCCCTTTCACATCCTAATACAAGATTGTCCATCAAATATAATGGTGGAACAAAATTGTTAAAAGGGTTAAAATATAGCAAAGATCTTTGAGAAATTTAGGGTAGATAGCTCTTGATTACTTGCCAACTTGCAAAACAAAACACTCGCCTATTCTTTTCAAAACACACATCAATACACTTTCAAAACAACTTTCAAAAACATTGAATACCTTTTCAAAAGACATACACCTTTGTATACATCCCAACATGGATCATTACAAAGGTTGCCACCACATTGGCCTCTTTTCAAAACATTTTCAAACCCACACACACAAAGCACCATTTCAAACAATTGAAAATCAAGGCAAGTTGATCTAAGCAAGTAACTAAGAGCCCATGGATAACCATGGATAGAAAGGGTGCTAATACCTTCCCTTTCTATAATCTACTCCCCGAACCCAAGAAAACATCTCAAAGGTTTTTGCTGTGCTTTTTAACCTTTCCTTAGGATAAAATAAAAAGTCGGTGGCGACTCTTACTCAACCGAAACATTTGCGAAAACAAATGCAAAACCTCAAGTCAGTTCTCCCACCATATCACAGAACTGGCGACTCTGCTGGGGAAAATTTTAAAGTGGAGTAACCTTAGGGCTTAGATCACCCTCTTGCATGACCAATTGTTTGTTTTGATTGCTTTATATCTTGGCTCTCTTGTTTGGGTTTGCAATCCTACACCCGGATTTAGGGAAACATTCATAGATAGCAATACGTTGTGGAAACTGTGCGGGGTATACCGACACGGTCGAAGCAATAGCTATATTAGTGCGACATATTTGTGAGTACCGGTAACCCTTGAGTTCAATCAAGGAGAGTACGGGGCCGCTGAGTGATGTCACTAAGCACTAATGACCTAGAACCTTACTTGACCAT
Organism: Vicia faba; assembly: GCA_948472305.1. NCBI lineage: Eukaryota > Viridiplantae > Streptophyta > Magnoliopsida > Fabales > Fabaceae > Vicia > Vicia faba. The sequence continues at coordinate 852,068,763 of OX451741.1, forward strand.
CTTGGCCTTTCATTAGGGGTAGTGAGATGACCGGCTTTGGTGCAGTCCAAAGTTGGTAGATGCTCGATACTACACTCATTGAGGGTTGTTTTCTTGGAATATTTTGGTCGCTAGTTAAGTGGCTAAACCAAAACAATGAACAATGAAAACAATCCAGTGATATTGAGCTCCTTAGAACCCGGTTACTATTTATAGGACGGGTTTTTAAGCCAACTAAACTCAAGAGGGTACTTACCTATGAAACCCCATGCAAGCCTGAAACTAGGGTTTGGTGTGAATTGCTTGTACATATGTTTGTGCATACATCATGAACATCATAAAGCAACATATGCATTTACTAACCACTTCAAGGGTTTAGATCTTCATCTTTGTTCTTGTTTTGTAGGTCATGGAAATTCCTCGCAGAAAAACCATCCAAGTCAACCTTGTGAGAATCCCTCCTCAACTCAAGGAGCTCACATCAAGAATTCCGGAAAGCTCATCCTTCAGTGAAAGACATGGTAGACTGCTCAGCTTAGTCAACACCAACATTGAAGAGGACATGATGAAAGTGCTATTCCAGTTCTTTGACCCTCTTCACCACTGTTTCACTTTCCCCGACTACCAGTTGGTGCCCACTTTGGAGGAGTTTTCTCAACTCCTGAGAATTCCTATCCTTAATCAACTACCTTTCAACGGTACGGAAAAGGAACCAAAGCCTGAAGATGTTGCTCGAGCACTACATCTACAGCCATCCGACATCAAAGGGCATTGGGAAACTAGAAGCGGTGTCAAAGGCTTCTTAGAAAAATTCTTGTTTGAAAAGGCACAAGAGTGTTGGAATTCATTGGACCTACAAGCCTTTGAAGAAATTGTGGCACTCCTTATCTATGGGTTGGTCATGTTCCCAAATCCTGACCAGCTTGTACAAGTCAACACCGTGAAAATCTTCTTGACCAGAAATCCAATACCAACACTACTTGGGGACATCCTTCACTCATTTTACACATGAACAATGAGAAAGAGGGGTGTTCTCATGTGTTGTACTCCTCTCCTTGCAAGGTGGTTTATTTCGCACCTTCCACAATCTGTCTTGAAGAATGACCAAGGCTCAAGGTGGTCCCAACGGTTGATGACTCTTACTCACTCTGATGTACATTGGTGTTCTCGGTCCAGAGAAAATGTCATCATCGTCGATCGTTGTGGAGAGTTCCCTAATGTTCCATTACTTGGCATTAGAGGGGGCATTACCTACAACCCTTGCCTAGCTTTGAGGCAATTTGGATATGCACGGAGGGATGGCCCTCACGATATGTTGATTCCTGACCTAGTTTTTGACTTCGACAACGATGCGCAAGGACTTCGCCAAAGATTCATCAGAGCTTGGAGGATGCCCAACAAGGTTGATAGCAAGACTCTGGGGCACAAGAATTCCATCCCTCTTGAGCCTTATCTCAAGTGGGTACGAGCCCAAGCCCAGAGTCTAATGATGCCTTATCCTCATGTTCTCCCTGTGATTAAAGAGCCCGTCAAGGAAGGAGAGGTTCCCTACACCATCCTACATCCTGACATGCCTACATCGTGGGAGGAGATGCAGAAGAGTTGGATCCAACTCAAGGAGGAACGGAACACTTTTGAAGCCAGCTTCTACGCCAGCGAGAAGAAGGTTCTAGAGCTCACCCGCCGACTCCATGAGCAAGAGGCCCTCAACACCTACATTGTGCCAAAGAGGATGCGCAACGTCTTTTTACCTTGAGAAGTTGTTTTTGTAATATTTGGCCCATGGGGCATTTATGTACTAACAAATTTCTTCTTATTAATATGACGTGCGTTCTTTTTTTGTCTGCAACAATTGTGAATTTCTAAAAAAATCCTTGAATGCATTGCATAGATAGCATCTCATGCATCATGTGCATAACAGGTACCCCTTTTTTTTCTACAGATTGCTTAATCTTCTTCGCTGTTTATTTTGAACAGTCATCATGAATCCTGAATCATCCAGTGAACAAGCTATCAAGGCCCTCCAGGCCCAGAATGCCCAGTTTCAAGAGATGGTCATGAGCTTGGCCCAAGGTCAACAACAGTTGAAGGCTCTGCTCCTAAAGAAGAAGAAAAAGAAGAGGACTGCGTTATTCAACACTGGACGCATGTTTGGGAATACACTCCATAGTGAGGCTGATCAAGCTACTTCCTCTGCAGAGAAAGACAGTCCCCAAGGGGTAAGGGCTCCCAGTCCTGCAGTCTCTGACAACGAGACGGATTACAATGACGAACAGTACCCTCCCGCTGTTGACAGATACAAACAACTAGAGGACCGTTTAAGTGCCATGGAGATTTAAAATGTGTCGGGGCTGGATTTCAGAGATTTAGGTTTATCTTCTGGGGTGGTGAACCCACACAAATTCAAGGCACCTGCCTTTGCAAAATACGACGGGGCTTCCTGTCCAAAGCTGCATCTCATATCGTACGTAAGGAAGACCCAACCTTACACGGCAGACAAGAACCTTTGGATCCACTTCTTCCAAGATAGCCTTTCGGGGTCACAGCTTGAGTGGTTCTATCAGCTAGATGGAACCAGTATCCGACATTGGGAAGATTTGGCTACCGCATTTTATAGACAATATCAATACAATTCTGACCTCGCTCCTATGCGTACCCAACTTCAGGGTATGTCTCTAGGAACGGGCGAAGGATTCAAAGAATATGCGCAAAAATGGAGAGATTTGGCTGGCAGGGTGCAGCCTCCTTTGACTGACCGTGAACTGGTTGACATGTTTCTAGGGACCTTGTCTGGTCCATTCTTCAATCATCTGGTTGGTAATTCCTCCGCTGGGTTTACGGATTTGATCCTGGCGGGTGAAAGGATAGAAGCTGGCATCAGGTCAGGAAAGATACATAAAGGTGCCTCCGCAAGTACTGAGAAGAAGCCTTTCAAGAAGGAAGCTAGTGCCGTCTATGGTCCTAGAAGACAAGTTAAGCCAGAACGCCGCCAAGCCGTCAATCCATTGGTGATTTCAAAGCCTGTTGCTGCTCCTCAGCAGTACAATCAACAAAGGGGTGAGAGGCCCAAAAGGCAATACACTCGGCTGAGTATGACCTTGTCACAAATCTTACCGCAACTGCTATCGACCAACTTGGTGACCGTCAGAGAGGCTCCGAAGGCTGTGAATACTGCATCTCCTAAGTATAATCCGAATGCTCGCTGTGCTTATCACTCCGATAGCCCGGGGCATTCTACTGATGATTGCTGGGCCCTGAGAAATAAGGTTCAAGACCTTATTGATGCGAAGGAAATTCAGTTTGAGGCGCCTGAGAGGCCAAATGTTGTGATTGCTCCTATGCCCCAGCATAGAGTAAATGCCGTCGAGGAAGACTTGTATGCTATTTCGGTGAATGATGTTGCTACCCCTCTATTGACTGTTAAGAGGAATCTATTGCTAGCCGGTTTATTTCCGGGTTGTAGCAAGGGTTGCCTCCTGTGTGCTGTTACCCCTATCGATTGTCCGCTGCTGAAGTCAGGCATCCAAAGCCTGATGGATAGCAAGGAGATTCTATTTAAAAAGACCGTTGTTCCTTTTGTTTCCGCTGAAGAAGTATCTGTCGTCACAATTTTCAACAATCCTACCAAGGCTCCCCCGAGGAAGCCAGTCAAAATTATGTCTGTTGCACCCATTACCATTACTGTTCCGGGGCCCCTCCCCTATGAATCTGACAAGGCTGTCCCATGGCACTATGGGGCAGATGTGTATGTGCTTGGAGTGAAGCAGGAGTTCAACACCGGTACCAGTATCAGTAACATCACTGGTCCCGCCAAAATTACTCGCAGTGGCAGGCTCTTCTCGCCTGACATTGCACCACCAGTTATCCGAAAACCTCTTATCATCACACCCGCAAGTGTGCATGTTTCTCTTCCAAATCAAGTTCCTGTGTCTACTACTGCCGCCGAGTCCTCTGATGCTCGGGGAAAAGGAGTTGCTACCGATTTGCCTGCCCGGACGAAGGCACCAAAAAAGACCGCTGTTGAAGCCTCCCAGCAAGAGATGGAGGAAATCCTTAAAATCATTAAGAAGAGTGACTTCAATGTCGTTGAACAGTTGGGGCATACCCCCTCCAAGATCTCTATGCTATCATTGCTGCTGTGCTCAGAGGCCCACACCAAGGCCTTGATTTCATTTCTGAAAACGGCCCATGTGCCACAAGAGACATCTGCGGATCAATTCACTGACTGTGTGGCCAATTTGACAGCTGACAATGGTTTGGGTTTCTCGGATGCCGACCTTACCGCCAAGGGAAAGAACCACAATGATGCCCTGCATGTCTCTATAGAATGCAGGGGCACTACTCTCGCACATGTATTGGTGGACACCGGTTCTTCCCTGAATGTATTGCCCAAGAAGGCCTTAGATCGGTTGGATTGTGAGGGCCTGGAATTGAAACCTAGTAACATCATTGTTAGAGCCTTCGACGGTTCTAAGAGGATGGTGCATGGTGAGGTAGACATTCCTATCCGTGTGGGGTCCCAAGTCTTTGACTCAACGTTCTATGTGATGGATATTCGTCCATCTTATTCCTGTTTGCTGGGTCGACCTTGGATTCACAAGGCTAGGGCCGTAACATCCACTCTACACCAGAAGCTCAAATACCCTGTTAGAGGGAAGATTGTTAATGTGCAAGGGGAGGAGGAATACATGGTAAGTCACCTGAATTCATTCCGGTATATCGAGATGGACGGGGAGTTTATTGAAACCCCCTTTCAGCATTTTGAAGAGGTACCTCCAACGTTGGCGTCAGCTGAAACAGTAATTGAAGAAGACTTTCCTTTGAAGATGGCTTCCTTGAAGGATGCCCGGGCTGTAATTGAGAAAGGCAAGTGCGCAAACTGGGGTCAACTTCCTGACTTCACTCAAAAGACCGACAAGTTTGGGCTGGGCCTCACTGCAGAGGCTCAGAGAGCTGTTCGCAAAGAAAGGATCAGAAAGCCTCCGATGTTCATCACCAACCCAAGGGTGAATGCTATTGAGGATGACGTAGAGGAAGCGGAATTTGACAGCTGGATCTTCCCGACAATCAACAACGGACCAAGCAACTGGACGGCAAAAGATTTTACACCTATTACTTTTGTCACTCAGTAATGAACTCTTTTGTTTTCAATTTGTAACAAACAATATGTTGAAACTTTTATTGGCTCGGTGTCCTACCCGGGGCACCGTGGCTCCATTTGTGAGGGCTTTTTGTATGACATTTCCATATATCATTAATCAAAACATTGGACTTTTGTTGCAGTTCAAATCTTGTGCTCTTTTTCTTTCTTTGTTATATATTGCAAAACAGCTATATTTACACACACTCACCCATACAGGTTTCAATCCACTCTGGATCTCACTGGTAACGACTCTGCTACTGCCAGTTATGACTTCGAAAATCCGATCAACTTAGCCGAAGACGAAGGTGAAGATGATTGCGAAGTGCCTGGTGAGCTTGCAAGACTGTTACTCCAGGAAGAGAGGGCCATTCAACCGCATGAAGAGCCAGTGGAGACGGTAAATCTGGGTACTGAGACAGATAGAAAAGAAGTCAAGATTTGTGCCAATCTAGAGCTCAGCGTGAAACAACGATTGATTCAGATGCTGCATGATTACATGGAAATCTTTGCTTGGTCTTACGAAGACATGCATGGTTTGGATGCTGACATTGTGGTTCATCACCTGCCTACCAAGGAAGACTGCCCTCCGGTAAAACAGAAGGTCCGCCGCATGCGCCCGGAGATGTCCGAGAAAATCAAAGCTGAGGTTATGAAACAATTTGATGCCGGGTTTCTAGCAGTGACTTCTTATCCTCAGTGGGTGGCCAACGTGGTTCCAGTGCCAAAGAAAGATGGTAAAGTTCGAATGTGTGTTGATTACAGGGATTTGAACAGGGCCATCCCTAAGGATGATTTCCCTCTGCCTCATATCAATGTTCTGGTTGATAATACTGCTCAGCATAAAGTTTTCTCCTTCATGGATGGTTTTTCAGGATATAATCAGATCAAGATGGCTCCTGAAGATATGGAAAAAACTACCTTTGTTACTCAGTGGGGCACCTTCTGCTACAAGGTCATGCCATTCGGGTTGAAAAATGCTGGGGCAACCTACCAACGTGCCATGGTTGCTTTATTTCATGATATGATCCATCATGAGATAGAAGTGTACGTCGGCGATATGATTGCAAGATCCCAAACTGAGGAGGAACACCTTGACCATCTGCGGAAGCTGTTTGACCGACTGAAGTTGTACAAGCTCAGGTTGAACCCAAACAAATGTACCTTCGGGGTGAGATCTGGAAAATTGCTAGGTTTCATTGTAAGCGATAAAGGTATTCAGGTGGACCCTGCCAAGGTGAAAGCCATACAAGAGATGCCGACTCCCAAGACCGAGAAAGAAGTCAGAGGCTTTCTAGGACGACTGAATTACATTGCCCGATTCATCTCACATCTAACTGCTACCTGTGAACCAATCTTCAAACTGCTGAAGAAAGATCAAGTAATACGTTGGAACGATGAATGTCAGACCGCTTTCGAAAAGATAAAGGAGTACCTCCAAGAACTACCCATTCTTATGCCTCCGGTTGAAGGGAGACCTCTAATACTATACTTGACAGTGCTTGACAACTCGATGGGGTGTGTGTTGGGGCAGCATGACGAGTCTGGCCGAAAAGAGCACGCTATTTATTACCTGAGCAAAAAGTTTACCGACTGTGAGACTCGGTACTCACTGCTCGAGAAAACTTGTTGCGCTCTGGTATGGGCTGCTCGCCGGCTAAGACAGTATATGTTGACTCACACTACTCTGTTGATTTCAAAAATGGATCCAATCAAGTACATATTCGAAAAGCCTGCTCTGTCTGGAAGAATAGCAAGATGACAAATGATCTTGACAGAATATGACATCCAGTACACAACTCAAAAAGCAATCAAGGGAAGTGTATTGGCGGGCCATTTGGCACACCAACCTGTGGACGATTACCAATCATTGAACTTTGAATTTCCAGACGAAGATATCATGGTAGTAACTGATTGTGAAGTACCTGGACCGGATGAAGGACCTGAGGAAGGATCCCGATGGTCTATGCATTTTGATGGAGCTTCGAACGCTTTGGGTAACGGCATCGGCGCTGTGATCATATCCCCTAAAGGTACTCATACTCCACTCACCGCCCGACTGTGTTTCAACTGCACCAACAACATGGCAGAATATGAGGCATGTATCATGGGTCTTCAAACTGCAATCGACTTAAGGATCAAGTTTCTGAGTGTCTTCGGAGATTCTGCTCTCGTGATCAATCAGATCAAAGGCGAGTGGGATACGAAACACCCAAATCTTATTCCTTACAAGGAGTATGTGTTGACTTTGCTTCCCCACTTTGAAAAGATAACTTTCGAACACTTCCCAAGAGAGGAGAATCAGTTAGCGGACGCACTAGCTACGATATCTTCAATGTTCAAAGTCAAATGGGACAACGAGGTTCCCCGAATCATTATCTGGAAATTGGACGAACCTGCATACTGCTGCGATCTTGAGGCTGAAGAGGTAATCGAAAAACCCTGGTATCATGAGGTGAAGAGATATTTGGAAGCTCAAGAATACCCCGAAGGCGCATCGGTCAATGACAAGAAGTTCCTGAGAAGGTTTGCGGCAAAATTCTTCCTCAGCAACGGCATTCTCTACAAACGAAACCATGATTCAACTTTACTGCGTTGTGTGGATATGACTGAAGCAGAGAAGATCATGATAGAACTGCATGAAGGTACATTCGGAACACATTCCAGTGGACATACCATGGCAAAGAAAATCCTTTGGGCAGGATATTTCTGGTCCACAATGGAAGCCGACTGTTACCAACATTCTCGAACTTGTCATAAATGCCAGATCTATGCTGATAAGGTGCACATCCCTCCGGTTCCTCTGAACGTCCTGACGGCACCTTGGCCTTTTGCAATGTGGGGCATTGATATGATCGGCGAGATCCGACCGACGGCATCTAACGGGCATCGCTTCATCTTGGTAGAGATTGATTACTTCACAAAGTGGGTAGAAGCAGCTTCCTACGCCACCGTAACCAAGAGCATTGTGGCACGTTTCATTCGGCATAACTTGATCTGTCGGTACGGCATCCCGAAAAGAATCATTACGGACAATGGTACCAATCTTAACAACAAGATGATCACTGAGCTCTGCGAGCAATTCAAGATACAGCACCACAACTCTTCTCCTTACCGGCCGAAGATGAATGGGGCTGTAGAAGCAGCAAATAAAAACATCAAGAAAATTGTGCAGAAGATGACAGTGACCTACAAAGATTGGAAAGAAATGTTACCGTTTGCTCTTCATGGGTACCGTACCTCGGCAAGAACGTCAACCGGGGCAACTCCCTTCTCCTTGGTCTATGGCATGGAGGCAGTCTTGCCGATTGAAGTCCAGATACCCTCTCTCCGGATAATGAAGGATGCAGGCTTGAGCGAAGATGACTGGATCCAGACTCGACTTGATCAATTAAACCTGATTGACGAAAAGAGACTCACTGCTATCTGTCATGGTCAGACGTACCAAAAACGAATGATCAGGGCATTTAACAAGAAAGTCAGACCACAAGAGTATCAAGTTGGGGACCTGGTAATCAAGCGCATCATCCTTCCTCAAAGTGATCCCAGGGGCAAATGGACCCCTACGTACGAAGGGCCATTTGTGGTTAAACATGTGTTCTCAGGAGGAGCCATGATTCTAACCACCATGGATGGTGACGACCTTCCTCACCCCGCCAATGCAGACATAGTAAAAAGATACTACGCATGAATAAAAGACCCGCTAGGTTGACATACCTAGGCAAAAATAAGGGCTTCCCGGCGAACCAAAAGGGTTCGGGCAAAAATAAGGGATGAAATGAAAAGAATCTGTACACCCGGCAAGTCGAAAACCTGAAAAGGCGGCTTGGGCAAAAAAGGGTATCCCGGTGGACTGAAAACCCGAAAGGGCGGTCCAGGCAAAAGTTAGGGATAAAGCGTAACACTATGGCTCATTGGATCACCTTGCATCCAGAATTCGGCATCAACTATCGGGCTCAGACTTCGGCATCAATCAACCGGCTTCATCTTCAACTAAGCAGCAAAGTGATGAGACGCTTGAAGACATAAAGGCGATAACAGAGTTGGAACCCAGTGGGAATTTTGTTCACATAGCTGTTTTGTTTCTTTTTCAAAATTGTATAAACTTTATGTTATTCGGCGGCGTTCTCTTACTAGGACGTCAGCCTCTTGTACAAAACGCCTATTTACAGGCAAATTTCAAAATCAATACAAATTCACTTTTCCAAACAAATTGCCAATTGTTTTTCCTTTTTCTGGTTTTGTCTTGCGAAGAACGTCCAATGTTCATTTTTGATATATGCATTTGACATTAAATTGCTAATTCATAAATACTTGCATACGAAACAAAGGACTGATTACAGGTGACATCAGGAATAGGGGCAATGTAGAGCGGTCCAGGCAGTTTAGTTGCTCTGTCCGCCAAGGTACCAAGGTAGGTTCAACTGAAAAATGTGACCAAGTTACCTCAACTCCCCACAGAGTGAGACAAGATTCAGCAATACTCCCCCCAGGAAGAGTAGTATATCATCAGCCCTACAATAGGCGCCCTATTCCCCTAGCAAGTCAGCAATACTCTCTTCCAGCAAAGTTAGTCTACGGCCAGCCTAAAGGAAGTTGGGTATCCCCAGAAGATATCAACATTCTCCAGCGGAGTATAGACATTCCCCAGCAAGCATCCCCGGCAGTCTTGATCTAAGATTGTTCCCCGGCGGAATACAGACACCCCAGTGGAACCACTTTCCAGTACAGTCCGAAAGTCCATATCCCCAGCAGGTCTTGAAGCTTACCCCCAGTAGATTCTGGAAGCTTATCCCCTGCCAAATACGAACGTCTCTCCATTTTCATTCAAAAGTTATTCCTCACAAGGGCTTATAACTGGGTTATCCTCAGCTAATTACCACGGAAGATCGCCCTCGGCGAAGTTCTTCCTATCCCCAGCGGAGTTCATCAAAGTTCCCCAACATAACTTATCAACAGAATCCCCAGCGGAGTTTATCATTGTTATCCCCAGCGGAGTTCATCAAAGTTCCCCAACATAACTTATCAACAGAATCCCCAGCGGAGTTTATCATTGTTATCCCCAGCGGAGTCCATCATTGAAATCCTCAGCGGAGCTCTTATCAAAACTTCAGCGAAGTATCTCTTCCCACAGAGTATTTCCCCTCAGAGTAATCTCTCCAACAAAGTTTATTCCCCAACGGAGTCATCTTCTCCTACCGGTGTATTCTTGCAACCATCATTCCTAGCGGAAACGAAGAACTCTACTCTTCAATGTCAGCCCAGGATTTAATTCCCCGGCCGGTCGTCAAGGATTTATTTTCCTAGACGAAAATACATTCATAGGAATTTCACATTTCATACATCCTGCCTACATACATGATAAAGTGCATACAACACTATCTCATTTTGAACATCATGACATCATGCATTTCATACATCATGACATTGCATGCAACTGATGTTTTGCCTTTTCAGCGAAAAAGACAATCCAAAAGACGACTACTTTCAACTGTCACAATTCCAGATTCGATTCCTGTATCTAGCCGGGGCACATCTGTGAGTGATCAGTTTTCCAAATTCGATTCCTGTATCCAGCCAGAGCATATCTGTTGACAACTAATTCCAGATTCAATTCCTGTATCCAGCCAGGGCACATCTGAAGAGTTTGAAGATTCGATTCCTGTATCCAGCCAGGGCATATCTGTTGACGACTAATTCCAGATTCGATTCCTGTATCCAGCCAGGGCACATCTGAAGAGTTTGAAGATTCGATTCCTGTACCCAGCCAGGGCATATCTGTAGACGACAAATTCCAGATTCAATACCTGTATCCAGCCAGGGTATATCTGTGAGCAACCGATTGTAGACCCGACACCTGTATCTAGCCAGGGCATGTCTGCATGAAGAGATTGAAGATCAACACCTGTAACAAGCCAGGAAAACATCTGTCTTTCTCAAAATGCGCAAGTTCTCGCTAAGGAATCTCTTATGCGATCAACACTTCCAAATGGCATCTATAAGCCCATTCCCGACAAGGTTCTGTCACGCCTTCAGGTGGCATCTATAAGCCCATCTCCCTATCCACCATCTCTCCAAATGGCATCTATAAGCCCATTCCCGACATCACATTGCTGATACTCCAGCATGCGAGTGCAAATTTCCAGGCACTCTAGTGTCCAATCTCCTTTTACCCTCGAGTCACGAAAGACAAACTTGCCAATCTAACTCTTCAGGTTCAAGAAGATTGAACAGGGGCAACTGTTGTACCCCAAAATTTGCCCTCCCATTCTCTCAACATTTTCTCATCACAAGACCCTTGGAGCTCAAGATCCAGTTAGGGTTTCCTCTGCAAGACTTCTCCTAGCACTATTGACCCAAATTAGGGTTTGTGTTTGCACAAAGATATTTTGACCTAAAATGCCTAAGATGACTTTCATGCTTCATGTTGGACTCCCAAGTTTATCCATACCAAGTTTCAAGCCTTGATTCCAATCTTTGCCCGGTCAATTGGACAGTTGACCTAAAAAAATCAGTTGTATTGGGAAAAAGTCAACTGTGGTCAATTGACAGTCAAACCTCATGATTTTTGACCCTCATCAACATTATGAACTCACATGGACCATTTGATCAAGTTTGGATCACAATTCCACAAGAAATTTGATCAGATCACCAAAAGGGCAAAATGGTCATTTTTAGGGTTTTGACTGCACAAAGGCAATTTTTGACTGTTTGACCTAGCCAATGGCAAACCAAGCTCACATATGGACTCAAGGACCCCATGGAATTGTCTTTACATACCCAACAAGTTCAAAAGATCCCAAATGCACAAGATTGATAGTTGAATTTTCCAGTCATTTGATCAATTTTTGACTGTATACTGAAAAGTCAAACTTTGACTTTTTGGTCAAAATCAAGTGTCAAGATTCATTTTTCATCAAAACATGCCAAATCATGAAACTTGTTCATCAAGAAATCAAGATGTGAAAATTAGGGTTTGAAATGAAGATTTTTCATAACTTAGAATTTTTCTAAGTTATGAAAAACCCTAATTTTTTCCTAACTTTGTCCCACTTTCTCATCAAGATTCATTTGGATTCAAGGAAAAGTCAAAACATGAAAGTTGTAGCCCATTGCAAAATCTACAACTTTGATTCACAAAGTTTCCTCAAAAGAAGCTTGTAGCTCAAGTTACAATTTTTGGAACAAGGGTACCAAACCATTCTTAACTTAGGAAAATTTTGACCTATTTTAGGCAGGATTTTTGCCCAACTTCATGGCCACTTTTCACATGCTTCCACTTGGAATTTCAATTTTCATTACAAAGATGGATTGTATTACACATTCCAAGCTTTCCAAAATGTCCAAGAACTCATCAAACAACCTCATGGTTAGGGAGAATCGAATTTGGCAATATGGAAAAAACTCACTTTGTTTATGGTCAATTTTCATGTTCATACACTTAGGCAATTTTGAACTCAGCTTGCATTCCTTGATTACAGGTCCTATATCCCATTTGCACTCATAAATTTAATGCTAACTCATTGTGCCAAGACCTTATTTTATGTGTTTAAGCATTGTATGCAAAATTAAGCCATAAGTAGAAAAAGCATTATATCCATTTTAGAAAAGTTGAAATTTATGTCAAATGAAAATCCAAGAAGCATAGGCACAATCTTTTGAGCTGGTATTTTGTACACAAATCACTCTAACCAAGACTAATGTATGCAGCATAGATTGGGGGTCTGCACAAGTCTAGAACACAACTTGGCATTTTGTTGCTTAAAGGTGAAGAAAACTTGCATAACAGCTACCAACTCTCATTCCTGTCAACAAGAGCTTAAGCAAAGATTGTGAACACTTTCTAAACACCAACCCTGACCTGAAACACAAGCCAACCACTTCCAATACCTTCTCAAACACAGAATCACCATAAAACTGTAAAAACAGGGCATAAGCTGCAGTTGGACTTCCATAGCTCATTTCCCTCGTGCACCTTAACCAAAAACACTTCAAACACATCCCACACCATCCCTTGAAACTATTCCAAGCCCTAAACACGACCTGTAACACCCCTAGCTAACATCACCATTTTCATATTTTCTGTTTTGCAGTTGAAGTGCCATAACACGATTCACTTGGTTTTGAAGCAAACTAAAGGTTGGAATAGCATCCTGGGACATCAAGCAAGCTATACAAATCATTACCTTGCCTTGTAAGCATCTCCAATGTTGCACACAATTCCAACTGAACAGGTAAATCTTTGGACTTTTATCTCTCAATGTAGGAAGAATTAGCTATAAGTTTGTGAATGAAAAATGTCATGCTCATGTCCCTGAAGCTATACATGTCTTTACTTTCCATTTATTTTGCCTGTGCTATGAGAATTTGAGGTCTGAACATTGATAAAAATTTAGGTTAAGAATTGGGAATGGAGAAATTCTCTCTCATTTCTGAGAGTTAGGATGAGTTCTTTATATGTCCAGAATCGTGGCTTGATGCTTAACACTTTTCATGTTGTGAGTTTGTGCTAAAAATCAGGGAATCTGGAGATAGGAAAACGCGCGTTTTTGTTGATTCAAACAGGTTCTGAGGTTGAAGACAAAGTCTTCTTGGGTTGGGCCTGAGTTTGACTTCCTATTTGCACCTTGTTTTTACTTTTGAACCCCCTTGGCCCATTGTGCTTATTTTCATCATTTTTTGACTTTTTCTTGGTGTTTCTGACTTATTTATTTTTTCTCATAACATTAAAATATTAAAAATATTTTTCAAACCAGTTTTTGTATTTATTAAGCATTTATTTGTTTTAACTTGATATTTGTATATAAATAAACACATAAATACCTTTTATTTAAGAATATTAAAAAAATAATTCAAATACTTTTATTTTCTGATTCTTATTTTATTTTTATCTTTAAAAAACATTTTTATAAAAAAAAAATATTGTTTATTAAATATTAAATATTAATATTTTTGTGCATATTTAGTATTTAGTAAATATTATAAATACATATATGTTTATTAATATATTTAGAAAAATACAAAGAATTAATACATTTTGTTCTTATTAATATTTTGACCTCAAAAATACTTTTTACATAAAATACCTTCTTTTATTTATTTTTTGTAAATAATTAATAAATATTGCATGTATCATACAATAAATACTTTTATTTGTAAAAATTAGGGTTTTTGCCCTAAATGCATAAAAATACCAAAAACTAATTGATTTTATTTTTCTTATTTGATACATGATAAATACTTTTTACATACATATGAAAAACCTTTTTTTGCATTTTTGCATATTCATCTTATTTTTATTTGAATATTGTGTAAATAAATACCTTGCAAAATTCCAAGTTTGATGTAATAGTCTAGGGTTTTAATTCTTGTCAAAATACCCATTTGAACATTTGTACCCCCCTTCCCATATATTGTGTTGTAATAACTTAGGAACTTTATTTTTCGCACTTTAAAGCTTTCTAATTATGCCATGTTAGATTAGGGTTTGTATGCAAATCAATTAACCAAAAATAGTTTGACCTAAATTCAAGATAAACAAGCATGAAAATGGACAACACCAATCACACTTGCACCCCTAGGGTATTCCACTTGTTGCCTTCAATAATGGGCCATATTGCATGTTAGGTCTCTTTGGGCAAAACAAAACAATTCAAATGATCATAGTCCCTCGATGACGCTTTCGAAAGTTGCCTAAAAAATGATCAAGTCCCTCAAAGGAAAAATTGCCCAAAGATACTTGGCACCATTGCAATTATGGTCTAAACGATGACCCGCGCCCGTCCCTTTCACATCCTAATACAAGATTGTCCACCAAATACAATGGTGGAACAAAATTGTTAAAAGGGTTAAAACATAGCAAAGATCTTTGAGAAATTTAGGGTAGATAGCTCTTGATTACTTGCCAACTTGCAAAACAAAACACTCGCCTATTCTTTTCAAAACACACATCAATACACTTTCAAAACAACTTTCAAAAACATTGAAAACCTTTTCAAAAGACATACACCTTTGTATACATCCCAACATGGATCATTACAAAGGTTGCCACCACATTGGCCTCTTTTCAAAACATTTTCAAACCCACACACACAAAGTACCATTTCAAACAATTGAAAATCAATGCAAGTTGATCTAAGAAAGTAACTAAGAGCCCATGGATAACCATGGATAGAAAGGGTGCTAATACCTTCCATTTCTATAATCTACTCCCCGAACCCAAGAAAACATCTCAAAGGTTTTTGCTGTGCTTTTTAACCTTTCCTTAGGATAAAATAAAAAGTCGGTGGCGACTCTTTCTCAACCGAAACATTTGCGAAAACAAACGCAAAACCTCAAGTCAGTTCTCCCACCGTATCACAGTGGGCAACAGTCAGAAGCTTCAAACTCTGATAGGCAGAAGAATGTCCAGAGGGGAAAGGAGAAGTCTGACAAGAAGAATGTTCAGTGTTACTGTTGCAAGAACTTTGGTCACTATGCTAGAGATTATTGGTCCAACAAAGAAAGGAAGTCAGAAGAAGTAAATATAGCAAGAGGAGAGTCTGATGATGAACCTGTGCTATTGTTGGATTCTGAACCTGATGATTTGAATTCATCAGAATGGTGGTATATGGACACAGGGTGTTCAAACCATCTTACTGGAAACAAGAAGTGGTTGGTTGATTTTAACTCTGGGTAGAGTACAAAGATCAGATGTGTTGATGATAAATACCCCAATGCAGAAGGTATGGGAAATATTAGAATTATTCTAAACAATGAGAAAGCAACAGCGGTCCAGAATATTTGGTATGTACCTGGCATAAAAAACAATCTGATGAGTGTGGAACAACTGGTTGAGAAAGGTTTTTCAGTTACCATGAAGGAAAATCTTCTGAAGCTGTATGTCTGTAATCAGAAACTGATTATGGAGTCAGAACAGGGAAGGAACAGAACATTCAAGGTGAATGTTAGAACTGCAGACTCTAAATGTCTTAGTGCAACAAGTGTTGTCAAGGAGAGTGAGTTGTGGCACAGAAGATTTGGTCATCTGAATTTCAGAAGTTTAGGGCATCTGAAATCAAATAATCTAGTATATGGAATTCCTACAATCAAGAAGCCTGAAAATTCATGCAAGGTGTGCATGGAAGGGAAGCAACCAAGATTACCCTTTGCATCAGAAGTAGCTCCAAGAGCAAAACATGCCTTAGGAGTAGTACATTCTGATGTGTGCGGTCCATTTCCAGTAGAATCGACTGGAGGGAATAAATACTTTGTGTCATTTATTGATGATTTCACCAGAATGACATGGGTATCTCCCATAAAGTTCAAACACGAGGTGTTTGCTGAATTCAAAAAGTTCAGACTTAAGGCCGAGAATTAGAGTGGCCAGATGTTGTATCCCAAAATTTTCCCTCTCATTCCATCAACATTTTCTCAATCACAAGACTCTTGGAACTCAAGATCAAGCTAGGGGTTGCCCTGCTCAAGACACCTCCTTGCACTGTTGACCTAAATTAGGGTTTCAGTTTGCACAGGGATGTTTTGACCTACAATGCCCAAAGTGACTTTCATACTTCATGTTGGACTCACAAGTTTGTCCATACCAAGTCTCAAGCCTTGATTCAAATTTTTGCCCAGTCAATTGGACAGTTGACCTAGAAATCAGCTATATTGGGGAAAAAGTCAACTGTGGCCAATTGACAATCAAACTTCATGAAATTTTACCCACATCAACATTATGAACTCATATGAACCATTTTATCAAGATTGGATCACAATTCCACAAGAAATTTGATCAGATCACCAAAAGGGCAAAATGGTCATTTTTAGGGTTTTGACTACACAAAGGCAATTTTTTACTGTTTGACCTAGCCAATGGCAAATCAAGCTCACACATGGACTCAAGGACTCAATGACATTGTCTTGATCCATTCAACAAGTTCAAAAGATCTCAAATGCATAGGATTGACAAATGAATTTTTCAGTCAACTGATCAAAATTTGACTGTACACTGAAAAGTTAAACTTTGACTTTTTGGTCAAAATCAAGTACCAAGAGTTATTTTTCATCAAGACATGTCAAATTATGAAAATTGTTTATCAAGAAACCCAAAAATGCAAATTAGGGTTTAAAATGGAAAATTTTCATAACTTAGAGATTTTCTAAGTTATGAAATTTTCTTATTTTTTCCTAACTTTGTCCCATTTTTTTCACCAAGATGAAAGTGGATTCCAACAAAACTTGCAACATTAAAGTTGTAGTAAATCACAAATTATACAACTTTGATTCACAAAGTTTTCTGAAAAGAGGCTTGTATCTCAAGTTATGATTTTTGGAACAAGGGTACCTAAAACTTTTAACTTAGAGAAATTTTGCCCTAATTTAGGCAGGATTTTGACCCATCTTCTTGGCTATTTTTCACATAGTTCCACTTGGAGTTTCAAGTTGCATTTCAAAGATGGATTATAGTACATGTTCCAAGATTTCCAAATTGTCCAAGAACTCCTCAAACACCCTTGTGGTTAGAGAGAATCAAATGCTTGGAGTTGGCAAAAACTCACTTTAATCCATGGCCAATACATGTTCATACCAATTTGCAAATCTGATCTAGCTAGCTTGGTTCAGAATTACAGGCCTCAAAACCAGTTTGTACTCCATAATTTAATGCATAACCATTGAGCTAAGGTATTATCTTGGTCATTTGGATATTGCATACAAGATTAAGCCCTAAATGGTAAAAGGTATATTGCCATTTTTGCAAAAGGTTACTTTATGTCAAAACACTAAGCCTTGAGCCTTGAACAAAATCTGATACTGCAAACCAAATCCATGAATTAGAGGGGCCAAGAGTGTTGTGTGCAGGGTGATAGGAGGGCATGTACAAAGCTATAACATCACTTCCACTCTCTTGCTTCAAGAAGAAGAAACTTGCAAAACAGAAGCAATCTCTCACATCTGAAAAAACCAACTTACACAAACATTGTAAACAAGTTTGATACCTCCCAACAAGCCAGAAACACGACCCCTTTGCCTCTCAAAACTCCTAGTGCACAAATTCCCCATTTTCTTGCAAAACAGAGTCAGTTCTGCAAACTTCAAGCCATAATCAAATTCCATCGTGCGTTTTGTCCAAAGATGCTTCAAACACCTTCCAACCAACATACCTAAGCTATCCAGATCATCCATTGCTAGATGTAACACCCTTAACATACATTTCCATTTTTGTTTCAAAGCTTTGCAGGTTGAGTTCTGTGGCACGATTCAAGCTGTTTCAGAACTAACCAAGCATTAGAAAAACTTCCTTGGACCTCAGGCAAGCTCAAAAGAAGCTCAAGCACGCTTGAAAGTTGTTGCATTGTCCAGCTCGAAGTCAACTGAAACAGGTATTTCATGAACTTCTATCTCTCTATTTAGGAATAGTTAGACTTAGGTTTGTGAATGAAAGATGTTGTATTCATAGCCCTGAAGCCATACATATGCTTAGTTTTCATTTATATTAATCGTGCTAGGAGAATTTCATCCATGAACTTTCTGAAAAAACTAGGTTAGAAATTAGGGCCAAAGAAATTCTCTCTGGTCTTTGAGAGTTAGATCAAGTTTTTTATGTGGTTGGATTCGTTGTTTGATGCTCTACCAATTTCATGTTTTGAGTTTTGTCAAAAAAACAAAGAATCAGGAGATAGTATTTGTGTACAGAAGCGCGCGTGTTTCAGTTCAGAGGAAGAAGATGAAGTGAGTTTGGGCTGGGCCTGGTCATTTTTTCTTCTAACACCCTGTTGCACCCCAAAATTTGCCCTCCCATATTCTTCAAGAGATTGCCAAGCCAAGTCACAAAATTCCCCAAGGGTTGCACAGTGCAAAGGTCTCCTATACAGTCAAAACTAGGGTTTGTGTTCTGATCAAGAAAAGGAAGTTTTCAAAGGCCCAATCAAGTCTCATAGGCCTACAAATATGGTCAAGCATCCTCATATCAAGTTTCAAGACATTCAGCTCAAAATTGCACAGTCAAAAACCCTAATTGCACTACAGTCAACTGTAGGGGTAAAATGGTCATTTGACAGTCAAAAGTTCAAATTTTTGGTCAACATATCATTTTGAAGCCACAAGCATCATTTGATCAATGCTTGATCATGATTCTCAAAATTTGGCTCAAAAATAATCAAGATGCAAAAGTTTCCTTATTTGGACAGCTGAAAAAGTCAAATGAAATTGACCAGGGCATAACTTTCACATGGATTATCAGAAAAATTCCATCCAAAGCTAATTTTGAAGAGAAAGACATTTCCTACAACTCATCTTCATACTTCAAGTCCAAGAAATGCTCTCACAAAAAGTTATCAATTTCAACATTATAGGTCATTTTCAAAAGTCAACAAAAAGGGACTTTAAGTCAAAGGCCATAACTTGAGATTGGTAAATCAAAATGACATGGGACCAAAGGCATTGGTTAGAGGATTCAAAGACCTTTCCAAAATGTCAGAGAACATGAGAAAATCTTTAAAATTGAGCAAGTTATGCCTTGTGGAAGTTGGGAAATTTTTGGATATTTTGAAAAGTCAACTTTGATCCAAATGACCTAAAAATGCTAATGGGCCCATTTTTCTTCCATGATTCATCATTCCAAGCATATGCACGACCACTTGGCCCAAAGGGAAGTATTTTCTCATTTTTTATTTATTTATTTGAATTATTATTTATATTAATTCATTTAAATTATTTAAATACATGAAAAATATCTAACTTGCCTTAACAAATCTTTTTATACATGTTTTGCCATCAAGATTTCGTGCACATGCTAATTAGGAAACAATTGGAGTGATTGGATGCTAATTGATACAAAAAACATGTGAAAAAGATTCAAAAAGATCCTTAGAAAATCAATTATCAAAAATCATGATTACAAGAGATTTGGTTGAATTTTGTTGACCTAATCTATTCAGTACATAAGCTTGAGTGAAAACCTAATGCTAATAGACTAGAAGCTGCGCAAGAAACCCTATTGCAAACTTGGAATTTTTGTCAAAAAAAGCAAAACTGAAATCAGTGTTAGAGGTGGATTCAAGGCACGAAATTGATTTCAATAGCTCCCTGAAGCTTCCCTGATCATATTCCAATCCAGAACATTCATCAAAAGGCAAGGAATTGGTAACAAGAACCTTAACTGTGTCAAGAAATTTTAAGAATCGTGCATCATGATTTGTGCATAATTTGCAATTTTTATCCATTGATTCATGTTTGTTATGAGTTTCTGAAACTAACCATGCAAATTAATTTCGTTTTTGTGCTATATACGTGATTTGGCCATTGACAGTCTAGGGTTTCTTGGGCTCCCAATTAGGGGTTTCCTAATAACGTAAAATTCGACCACCACAATACCATCATTGTACTCAGCAAGCTTGGATGAAGAGATTAACATACTCGCGCCTAATTTATGTTTAGAGATGGCTTAATCGCTATTTCCTGGAAACCGGCCTAAGAGAACGCTTCTAAAACCGTTGCCATACGTTCTTGTTTCAGAAAAAAAAAAGAAAACAAGTGAAGAAGACGATCACGTGGAAAGCGTTGATTGGAGCGTTTGAAATTCGCGCGCTGGAACCACTAATGCCTTGGTTTTTCTTTTTATTATTTATTTGTTATAATATGTTAACACGCGTGATGTAGTTCAGTTGGCAAGCGAAGGGAGTATTAACGTCCAAGACCTGGGTTCGAACCCCAGGTCTGTATCATCTCCATATTATTTTGTTATATGTCTTCCTATGCAGCGCTAACGTCCAGGACGCACCATACACCTCAAGATCCTGCAGTCCACGTGCCCCTGATGACCAAACCAAAGGCACAGATCTAAAGAGCACGCTGTACCCTAGTCCACGCTTCAACACGCTGTTCAAAAAAGTCAAACGGATCACTGCTTATTGGGCCAGCATTCCAGGGTCATACCTCCATACTGGGGACTTCCACCCCCCTGGTTTGCAATTTTTTCAATTTTCTTTATTTTTTATTGTATTTTCAATTATTTATTTTATTTACTTTATTGTCTTAATTTAATTAATTTTTTTTTTTACAAAATACAAAAACATCATAAAAAACTCAGAAAAAGATAAAAAATGTAATGATTATTTATTTTGATATTTTCTTGTAAATAAATTAACATGTAATTATTAGTTTTAATTTAGGTTGCAATATTAATTCTTTTCACAATAAAAACATAAAAAATATAGAATTAGGTTTAATTGATAATTTTTATTTCCTCTTAATTTTTCCTTTTTTTTACCATAATATTATTTATTTATTCATTTTTTATAATAATTAAATTGTACATAAATAACTTAGGTTTAAATTAGGTCAAAAACTTTAATATTTTCTTAATAACTTAAAAATAATTAGAACTAGGTTTAACATGTTATTTTAGTTTTAATTAATTCTTTTTTCTATTGAATCCTAAAAAACACAAAATACCAAAAACATTCTCTTTTAATTTTTAATTTTAATTCCTCGTTAATTTGAATATTTTGCAAAAGGGTCCAACGCCCATATTTTTAATTGTTTAATTTCGCATATTTATTTTATTTCGCTTAAATAATTATGTATCTCTCCCGAAGCCTTGTAATTACATTTCGCACTTTTATTTACTTTGCTTTATTTACTTTTCTGTCAAATCGGGTCCGGTTTAATTTTGGCGATGTGGACCCGCGCCATTTGTAATAGCTTAGATTTATTTTTTTCCGCAAAATTTTTAACCGTTAACAAAGCATGCAAGAATGAATGACCATAATAAAATCAAGCGTAGATCACTAATAACATGACAAGATAAATGCAAATGAAAACGACACACGAATCGTACACACCACCCCTAGGGTACGCCTCACTGTTGCCTTGCCTCGAAAGGTGATCGTCGAGTAGAGGATGTCTTAGTAAGTCCTCATGATCCGGGAACCTGGCATGAGGGTAGCTTCTAAGGTGTCTTCCCATTGCTCTGGTGATCACCATGTCCCTACAAACTCGAATTGACCTGAACACCTCCAACGGTGGTGCTACCTACCTCTCAATGGTGGGATGGCACTACTTTAAAGGACATTTACACAGACGAATTCCTTAGGGTAGGTAGGTTCTCGTAGATACTTGCTCTCTTCAAAAACAAACAAAAATCTTTTCACACCAACACATTTTCAAAAGCTTTCAAAGCAATTTTTCAAACACTCTGACACAAGAGTCGATCTGAAACTTTCAAAGAAACTTTTTTAAACCCACAGTTGAAAAGCAAACAAACAATTTTGAAAACACAATGAGCAAGTATCTAAGAGCCCATGGATAACCATGGATAGAAAGGGTGCTAACACCTTCCCTTTCTATAATCTACCTCCCGAACCGAGAGCAATCTCTTTAAGGAATTTTTCTGTGCTTTTGTCCTTTCCATTTGGAGAAAATAAAAGACGGTGGCGACTCTTGCTTCCGCGACATTTTCGCGAACCAGCGTTAAACAGTCAGTTCCAGATCCACCGATCACACACCCCATTTTTCAGTTTACACCCCATGGCCCATTTATTTGTGTATTTGTCATTTTTGATATTTTTATTTTTTATTCTGACTTTATTATGTCTTGTCCAAATATAAAAAATGTCAAAAATTTATTTTTATATTTTTTCATATTTATTTGATATTTATTTTCAGTTTTACTAGTATAAATATATAAATAATCATTTCCTTTTTATCAAAACCTAAAGAATAATGTAAAATGTGTTTATTTTCATTTATTATTTTTTATTTACACTTGAAAACATTTTCTTGAATATACACTTTTTTGTAAATAATTAATTTATATATATATATATATATATATATATATATATATATATATATATATATATATATATATATATATATATATATATATATATATATATATATATATATATATATATATATATATATATATATATATATATACTTATATACTTTATTTTTAAATAATTAAGACAAAAATACAAAAATATTACATTTTCACTTTTATTAGTATTTTACACTAAAAATACCTTTTTTACAATATACTTTTATTTTTTTTGTATAAATTAATATATTATTGTATATAATTAATAAATAATACTATTTATTTAAAAATTAGGGTTTTTGTCATAAATAATAAAACAATTAAAATTGACCCTTTTTATTATTATTTACATTTCATATTAAAAAAATACTTTTTACATACATAAAAACATTTTGCATAATACATTTTATTTAACATTTGTTTGTTGTATTTTATTTAATTATTGCACATTTAAATATTGTCTTATACATTCGATTTGATTGTAATAATTTAGAATTTAATTTCTTATCAAATACCCCCAATTCAAATTTGTACCCCCTTCCTATATCATGTTGTAATAGTGTAGGCTTTAAATTATCGCACCTTTAAATGCTTTCAATTATGCCATGGTTAGACCTAGGGATTGTATGCAAATAAAATCAACAACTAGCTTGACCTAATCCAAGATAAACATGCATGAAAAACAAACACAATGCACACTTACACCTCCTAGGGTTTCAATCCACTTGTTGCCTTAAAAAATGGGCCATGGTTGCATGTCAAGTACTTTGGCAAAACAAAAACAAAACAAAAGATCATAGTCCCTCGATGACGCTATCTGAGTTTCCTAAACAAAATGATCAAGTCCCTTAAGAAAATTGCCAAAAATACTTGACACAATTGCTATCATGGTCTATACGATGACCCGCGCCTGTCCCGTTTAACATCCTAACACAAGGTTGTTCACCAAATACAATGGTGAAACAACACTGTTAAAAGGGTTAAAAACATAAGAAAAAATCTTTGAGTAAAATAGGGTAGATAACTCTTAGTTACTTGATCAAGCTTGCAAAAACATCCTTGCTATTTTTTCAAAACACACTTCACAACACATTTGCAAAACCCTACTTTCAAACATTGAAAACTTTTCAAAAGATAAAAACACCTTTGTATACATTCAAACAAGAATCATTACAAAGGTTGCCACAACGATGGCCTCTTTTCGAAACATCTTTCAAAATCACACATAAAGCACCATTTCAAACAATTGAAAAGAACCATTTCAAACAATTGAAAAGCAAAGCAAGCGATCTAAGCAAGTAACTAAGAGCCCATGGATAACCATGGATAGAAAGGGTGCTAATACCTTCCCTTTCTATAATCTACTCCCCGAACCCAAGAAAACATCTCAAAGGTCTTTCCTGTGCTTTTTGACCTTTCCTTAGGATAAAATAAAAAGTAGGTGGCGACTCTTGCTAAACCGAAACATTTGCAAACACAAACGCAAAATCCCAAGTCAGTTCTCCCACTGTATCACAGAACTGGCGACTCTGCTGGGGATTATTCTAAAAGTGGAGTAATCTTAGTGCTTAGATCACCCTTTGCATGATTATTTTTTTCTTTGCTTGCTTTACATTTTGGTTCTCTTATTTGGGCTTGAAATCCTCCACCCGGATTTGGGAAACATTCATAGGTAAATAGCAATACGTTTTGGAAGGGTATACCGACACGGTTGAAACATAAGCTATATTAGTGCGATATATTTGTGAGTACCGGTAGCCTTTGAGTCAATCAAAGAGAATACGGGGCCGCTGAGTGATGTCATGAAGCACTAATGAACTCTTAGAACCTTACTTGACCATCTTGGCCTTTTATTAGGGGTAGTGAGATGACCGGCTTTGGTGCAGTCTGAAGTTGGTAGATACTCGATACTACACTCATTGAGGGTTGTTTTCTTGGAATATTTTGGTCGCTAGTTAAGTGGCTAAACCAAAACAATGAACATAGAAAACAATCCAGTGATATTGAGCTCCTTAGAACCCGATTACTATTTATAGGACAGGTTTGAGCCAACTAAACTCAAGAGGGTACTTACCTATGAAACCTCATGCAAGCCTGAAACTAGGGTTTTGTGTGACTTGCTTGTACATGTGCTTATGCATACATCATAAACATCATAAACATCATAAAGCATCATATGCATCCACTAACCATTTCAAGGGTTTGTATCTTCATCTTTGTTCTTGTTTTGTAGGTCATGGAATCTCTTCACAGGAAAACAATTCAAGTCAACCTTGTGAGAATCCCTCGTCAACTCAAGGAGCTTACTTCTAGGATTCCAGAGAATTCTCTCTTCAGTGAAAGACATGGTAGACTCCTCAACTTGGTCAACACTAACATTGAAGAAGACATGGTGAAAGTTATCTTACAGTTCTTTGACCCCCTACACCACTGTTTCACATTTCCTGATTACCAGTTGGTGCCTACTTTGGAGGAATTTTCTCAACTCTTGAGAATTCCTATTCTTAATCAACTACCTTACAATGGTACGGAAAAAGAACCAAAGCCTGAAGATGTTGCTCAAGCATTACACTTGCAACCATCTGACATCAAGAGGCATTGGGAAACCAGAAGTGGTGTCAAGGGCTTCTTAGCAAAGTTTATGTTCGAGAAGGCACAAGACTGCTGGAATTCTCTTGATTTACAAGCCTTTGAAGAGATTGTGGCACTCCTCATCTATGGGTTGGTCTTGTTCCTAAACCCTGATCAGCTTATAGATGTGAATGTTGTCAAGATTTTCATATCCAGGAATCCTATACCTACATTGCTTGGGGATATCCTACACTCATTTTACACACGAACAATGAGGAAAAGAGGTGTTCTCATGTGCTGTACTCCTCTCCTAGCAAGGTGGTTTATTTCTCACCTTCCACAATCAGTTCTGAAGAATGAGCAGGGTTTAAGGTGGTCACAACGGTTGATGACCCTCACACATTCTGATGTACATTGGTGTTCTCGGTCCAGAGAAAATGTCATCATCATTGATCGTTGTGGGGAATTCCCTAATGTACCACTACTTGGCATTAGGGGAGGCATCACCTACAACCCCTGTCTAGCTTTGAGACAATTTAGATATGCTCGGAGGGATGGCCCTCATGACATGCTAATTCCAGACCTAGTTTTTGACTTCAACAACGATGCGCAAGGACTTCGACAAAGGTTCATCAGAGCTTGGAGGATGCCTAACAAGGTGGATAGTAAGACACTGGGGCACAAAAATTCCATCCCCCTTGAGCCTTACCTCAAGTGGGTACGAACCCGCTCCCAGAATCTTATAATGCCATACCCTCACATTCTCCCCTTGATCAAAGAGCCTGTTATGGAAGGAGAGGTTCCATACACCATCCTACATCCTGACATGCCAACATCATGGGAAGAAATGCAAAAGAGTTGGATCCAAATCAAGGAAGAACGAGATACTTTTGAAGCCAGCTTCTATGCCAGTGAGAAGAAGGTTTTGGAGCTTACCCGCCGACTTCACGAGGAGGAAACTCTCAACACTTACATCGCGCCAAAGAGGATGCACAATGTCTTTTTACATTAAGAATTTGCGAACCAAACCAATTGCCTCAGACTTCATGCAACAATGTGTTTCCTTATCCCGCGACATAGACCATTGCCTCAGTCTTCATGTAGCAATGTGTTTCTTTATTCCATAACACAGATCATCGGCTCAGACTTCATGCAGCGGTGCTCGAAAGAAAACAAAACTTTAACCCATTGCCTCAGTCTTCATGCAGCAGTGCATTCCTTTATTCCGCGACACAGATCATCGCCTCAGACTTCATGCAGCGATGCTCGAAACCTAAAATCTAGCTTATTGCCTCAGAATTCACGCAGCGATTTGCGAACCTAATCAATTTCTTAAGCCTTCATGCAGCAGTACATTCCCTTATTCAGCGACACAGATCATCGCCTCAGACTTCATGCAGCGATGCTCGAAATACAAAATCCAGCTTATCGCCTAAAGACATCATGCAACGATCTATGAGCATAACCCATGTCCTCAAACTTCAAGCAACCATGCACCATCAAGTGTTGTTCATCCCCCCAAATGGATGAACAAGCTAAAGCAAATCCAAGACATACGAGATTGCTCTCTCGAGCTCAAGATTATATGCCTCAAATCCTGGTAAAGTAATACATTATCATCTTTGCCTATTCTCTTCAAAACTCTTAAGGGTATGTTATATCAGCGTAACCTCATCTAGCCAACTCTTGGGGGTATGCTATATCAGTGTAACCCTGTCTAGCCAACTCTTTGGGGTATGCTATATCAGTGTAACCTTATCTAGCCAACCTTTGGTCAAATTTTGGGGTCTTCCAATATTTAATAAATCTCTAATTCGAATGAACAAAGACCTACGCATTCTTATGTCATTCAATCGAACAGTTATTAAATAGGGGCAGTTGTCATACCCCAAATTTGTCCGCCTTAGTACTACCGTCGAATTTATTTTTGAACTTGAGTTTTACATGGTGAAAGATTCCTTTAGTTTAATTACATTAACATTTGGGACTTTTAATAAATATTCGCTTTCAAGTCTGTTTAATAATATAATAATCATTTATATTTTTAAAAATAGCAAATAATTGTTCACCTTCGTATACTTTCAATTGACTTTTTATTTCAATTGTATTTTTATTTTTGTTGTTTATTATTACTAACTTTATTTTCATTTTCAATTATTTCTAACCACAAAAATCTAATTTTTTTATTATTAAATTATTATTTTCGTATTTATTTATTATATTTAAAAATATTATTTTTTATTAAAATTATTATTTTATTAAAAAAAATAGTCAAAATACCTTATAAATTAATATTTTCAAATCAATCTCAATATTTAAAATAGTCATAAACAAGGCTAGATTCATAATCTTGTTCACCAAATTATGGACCAAATATTCAATCAATTTCCAATCTTCAAAATTATGACAAAAATAGATCAATCTCAATTAGTGCACTTTGGATATTTTTTGTTACTAACTATTTTCTAATTATTTTTAAAATCACAAAAATCATGTTTTTTTATTATTTAAACATTATTTTCGTATTTTTAATTATGTAATTTTTAAAAAATAATTATTCATTTGATTTTATGCACTTTTCATCAAAATTGAGTGCAAAAATCATAATAAATACCAAAAATATTTCCTTTTCGAGATAACTGTTTCTTATTGGTTAATCTGTGCCAATTTGTGTCATATTCAACTTCTGATTGGTCAACTTGTTGACCAAGAAAGATCTGATTTATATTATTCCATTTTTTGTCCTTGAACCTGATTTTGACTGTCTATAAATAGGGTCATATTTTCACACTTCAGAGACATCCAGAAATATTCACAATTTCCACTGTATCGATAATTTCCAACACAATCCAAACTTCCTAACTTTTTTTACAATTCTTTTTGGTTTATTCGAGGGTTGTTGACTATATCAGACAACAGCCTAAGAACAATACACTTTTTCCTCTTTCACAATTGTCTACACATTTACAAACAACAATTTTTTTTGGACCGATGATTTCATATGAGGTCCCCCAATTTTATTTTTGTTTTTAGTTTTTCTATTATTTTACCACATGATGATTACTGATAGTTTTTATTTTCAAAATTATATTATTTACTAACTTTTATCGGAAGTCAATTTCCAAACTGTATACATTTTTATGATCCAGAATTCATCAACAATTTTTCCATCAACCATACACAAATTGCACAACCATGTTTCGATGAAGCTTCCACGCATCAACGCACGAAGTCCCTCCGGTAACCCTCTAATCGCGACCACCACCACACGAAAAAAGGGGCACAACTACCATTGATTAGTGCTTTGAAAACTTGATGATGGCATTAGAGATAAAGTCACGTGAAATATAATCTCTTCAATTTCTTTCATTTGTTATTTCTTTTTTTATTTTATTTTTTACATAAACTCTTGTTTAAATTAGACTATAGATATTGTGTAACAATCCCTTCATATTTAATTTACTAATCATTCTATTTAGTTATTTTATTATTCTAAAAAAGGACATAAAATATTAATTTTATTAATTGTTTAATTTAGTCTATAAAAAATGTCAAAATACAAAAATGGGTGATTTTATTATTAGCTTTAGATTTGTTGGTAAATAATTAATGTAGTTATATAATTATTAGGCTAATTAAATTTAATTGGTGTATGATGCTCTATTAACTTTTAATTATAAGAATTCAAAAAATCAAACTTTTTAATTAAAATTTTACTTAATACCCAATCTGCATTTTGGGCCCAGTTCAATATCTGAACTAGGGCTCTTCATCTTAACACCTCCAGATTAAGTTTTGCACCCCTTAACCTTAATTAATTAATTAATTATAATTCTTATAATTTTCTTTTTTTTATCATATATCGCATTTTTACACATTTTGCATTAAATATAATTTTCGCGCATTAATAAATAATTATTGGATATTTTTAATATTTGATATATTTTTAATAATTAGGAAAGATAGTTATTTATTAGCTTAAATATTTTTCTAAAACACTAACAATATTTTTCTAAATTGCATTAAATATTTTTCTCATCCAAATATATTTTTCTCATATCGCATCATACATCCTAAAATAGCTAATCAATCAAACTCTAACAATTTTTCCACTAACAAAACAAAATCAAAGATATTTTCATAAAAAGGATTAAGTAGAATTTCTTTCAAAATTAAATGTGAATTGCATCTACGATCACTCTTTTACAAGACCCAGACAAGGTTCAAGGATAAATTTGAAAGCAATTTTATGCAATCCTATAAAAAATACCAACCAAACACTACGAACTACGAATTGGGACTCTAATTCCTCATAAGAGGATACGTAGGCATACGATCAAAAATCGTAGCGAGTTTCCCCTATACAAAATTTAAACTCTTTCCCCTATAAAAAATTTAAATCCTTTCCCCTATAAAAATATTTAAACCATTTCCCCTAATTAAAATTTAAAACCCTATTTTACCCGAACCTAAACCTAAAACCTAGTATCCTTGTGAACAAGGTAGATGAAAGGTGCATAACACCTTCCTTTCGTATAATGAAGTCCGAAACCTAGAATCTCTGTCTGCAAATTAGGATTTCCAATTAGATTCCCTTCCCTAGGATAAAAACTGATAGTGGCGACTCTTGATTTAAAAACCAGTCGCAACATTCATTTATCTTCATGACTTGTCTCCATAAGCCATGTGCCTTCATGTAATCTTCATGTTCAAACCCATGTTAGACCACCAAAAGCATGTACAATTCCATGTCCAGACCTGCACATGAACTGTTGTACCAGACCAACTGCTACCTGCATCATTACCTACCATGACCTTCATAACCAATGTACCATGCCCACAAGAAAACCAATACATCGTCATCACTACATACAATCCAAGACTGACGCATATTAACATAAAAAACATTTACACAAGTTTATGCTCATGTCCTACAAGTACACACATCACATAACAGGTTCATCAATAAATACATGTTTTCCAAACATATCCAATATGCATCATCATGACATAATGCCATACTAACATCAAAACCATAAGTGCACATCATCTAAGCATGATACAAAATACAAGAAAACTTCATGAAAGTCCAAACTTATGCATCAACAGGTCAAACATACATGAATATGAGGTATAAATACATTATGGTAATATACCCATGAACCTAATGCTCATGCAAAAATCATCTCAAATAAACATACACTAAACACTACACCATCCATCTCTTTCACAACACACACTTAAAAAAAATCAAAGCATTAGGGCAGCCATACATTACACCATGAGATTCACTACATCATACAATCATAAACTCAAATACATAAACAAAAAAGCATCACACCATCTTATTAACTTAATCACAGAAAGAAGCATCCTCCTGATGTACTTTTTCTATCATCAGCACTTCCTGCCCAATCAACATCACATTAACCAATTAAGGCAGAACTAGATCCATTAGAGTATATCATACCATAATCACTTGTCCCATTCACATATTTAAGAATTCTCTTCACATGGTTGGCATGGATAACTTTAGGATCATCTTGATATCTTGCACACACCCCTACAACAAAGGCAATGTCAGGCCTGCTAGCTGTGAGATATAGAAGACTGCTTATCATACTTCTGTGAAGACTTTAATTCACACTTACTCCTTTTTCATCTTTAGACAACTTCAGATGTGTAGGATCAGGAGTTCTTTTGTGATTGGCATTTTACATCCCAAACTTCTTTACTATATTCTTAGCATACTTGCTCTGAGATAAAAATATGGAATCTTCCATTTATTTAACTTGCAGACCAAGAAAATAGGTTAATTCACCAACAAAGCTCATCTCAAATTCTGACTGCATTTGCTTGACAAAATGTTGAACCATCTCATTTGACATCCCACCAAACACAATATAATCAACATAAATCTTTTCCTTCTTCTCCCTTGACAAAAAGAGTTTTGTTTATGCCATTTTTCTGTATCCATTCTCACCAAGAAATTCTGTCAATATCTCATACCAAGCTCTTGGAGCTTGCTTTAATCCATACAAAGCTTTCATCAGTTTGTAGACATGTTTAGGTAAACTTGGATCAACAAATCCATTTGGTTGTTCCACATAGACTTCTTCATTCAGATATCCATTTAAGAAGGCACTATTTACATCCATTTGAAACAATTTAAATTTCAGTATGCATGCAACTCCCAAGAGTAGTCTGATTGATTCAAATCTTGCCATAGGAGAAAAGGTTTCATCAAAGTCAACTCCTTCAATTTGAGTGTATCCTTATGCAACTAACCTTGCCTTATTTCTAGTGACCACCCCTTTTTCATCAGATTTATTATTGTATACCCATTTAGTGCCAACCACATTTGTTCCTTCAGGTCTTGGAACTAGATCCCAAACTTCATTTTTACTGAATTGTTCTAGCTCTTCTTGCATAGCATTAATTAAGAACTCATCAGTTAGGGCCTCTTTGACATACTTAGGCTCAATTTTTTACATAAAGCAAGAGTTTGATATTCCATGTCTTAATCTGGTAGTCACTCCTTTATTTAGATCTCATATGATAAGATCCTTAGGATGATCTCTCTGGGTTCTAATTGAAGGTCCTTTATTGAGATGACTAGGCTCAGTATCTTCTTGAGGTGGATTAGAATTAATACTTCTGCCATTTGATTCTGTTGGAATATTAGACAAAGATGTTCCAAAATCTTCTAAGACATCTTCTTCAACATTCCATCCTTTATCATCAATAATAACATTTATTGAATCCATCATAACTTTGGTTCTGGAGTTAAAAAAATATGTAAGCTCTGCTATTTATAGAGTAACTAAGGAATATTCCTTCATCACTCTTGGGATCCATCTTCCTCCTTTGTTCACGATCAGCTATGATGTAACATTTACTTCCAAAAACATAAAAATATTTAACAGTTGGTTTTCTTCCCCTCCACATTTCATACAAGGTGGCTGAAGTTCCTTTCCTTAGAGTGACTCTGTTATGGATATAACATGCAGTATTCATAGCTTCATCCTAAAAGTGGTAGGGTAACTTCTTAGCATGAATCATAGCTCTTGAAGATTCTTGAAGAGTTCTGTTTTTACGTTCCACAATCCCATTTTATTGAGGAGTAATGGGAGAAGAGAATTCATGACTGATTCCTTCAAAAGAACAAAATTAAGCAAATTTATTATTCTCAAATTCCTTTCCATTATCACTTCTAATTCTAATGACATGACTATTTTTTTCCCTTTGAAGTTTTTGACAGAGATATTTAAATACTTCAAAAGTTTCTCATTTTTCTCTAATAAATCTTATCCATGTGTACCTAGAGAAGTCATCTACAATAACATAGGCATACTTCTTTCCACCAAGACTTTCAACTTACATAGGTCTCATCAAGTCCATGTGAAGAAGTTCTAAAACTTTTGATGTAGTAACATATTAGATCTTCTTATGTGACATCTTAGTGTGCCTTCCAATATGACAATTACCACATACTCTTCCTTCTTCTATCTTGAGCTTAGAAATTCCTCTCATAGCTTCTTCAGATGTAATTCTTTTCATTCCTTTCAAATGCAAGTGTCCCAATTTTTTGATGCCATAGTTTAACTTCATTTTCTTTGGCCAAAGCACATGTTGAGGAGAAGTTCAACTCTTGAGGAACCCATAAATAACAATTGTCTATAGATCTGATTCCATTCATAATAACTTCATTATTTTCATTGCAAACAAGACATTCTTCCTTGGTGAAGTTAGCTTTGAATCCTTGAACACACAATTGGATTATACTTATCAAGTTAGTTGTTAACCCTTTAACAAGTAACACATCATCAAGCTTAAGGACTCCTGAACATTCCAGCTTGCCAACTCCTTTGATTTCACCTTTGGCTCCATCACCAAAAGTCACATAATTGGTGGAGTGAGATTTGATATCTCTCAACAGATTCTTGACACTTGTCATGTGTCTAGAACAACCACTATCAAAATACCAATCATATTTGGTTGATACTCTGAGAGAGGTATGAGCTATGAAACTAGGAACATTAGACTTGGGAACCCACTGTTTCTTCTTTTTGTTATTTTGGGAATTTTGATTAGTTTTGGGAACAGGAGTAGTTTTAGGATATCCATACAACTTGAAACAGAAAGGTCTTATATGACCAAGCCTTCCACAATGATGACATCTCCAGGGATTGGAATTCCTTCTAGTGTGATTAAAATTTTTCTTGTCATGATGTTTGCCATGATGCCCTTTCTTACCATGATGTTTAGACATTTGATTTGACATCCTTGGTTTAGACTCTAATGAAGGTCTTTCTGAATTTGGTTCCTTTTTCTCATTAAACCCTATACCACTCTTGTCTCCTGTCACTCTTACTACTTGAAGAATTTCATCTAATGTGTCAGACCCATTATTCAACATCTTGACAGATTTTACCATTCTATCAAGGTTTGAATTCAATAAAGTCATTTCACTTTCCAGATTTGAGATAGTTTTTAGATGCTCTTCGCTTTCTGTCTTTATCTGAGTTATGAGGGCTTTCTGTTTCTCCCCTTCTAGGCACACTTATACACTTCTGAGACATAATTCTTTGTATGAAGTAGCTAACTCATCAAAGGTTAGTTCCCCATTACTAGACTCTTCATCAGATACATATTTGCCTATCAATGCTTTCACATACTTAGAAGATTCTTCAAGATCACTTTCCGAGTCCTCTTCATACCAAGTAACAAATAGATTCTTCTTCTATTTCTTAAGATATGTAGGACATTCATCTCTAATGTGACCAAAACCTTCACATTCATGACATTGTATTCCCTTCCCTTGAGTGGATTTTTCTTCAGCCATTTTTCTTCCAAACTCATTTGACTTATGGATGTCAGATGAGATGTTCTTGACATTTGATCTTTGGTTCCTATCCATTATTTTTATCACTTTGTTAAAATGTCTTCCAAGCATAGCTAAGGCATTTGATATTCCACCATCTGTACCCAGATCATAGTCCAACTCTTCATCTTCTATATTTGATACAAAGGCTATGCTTTTATTCTTCTTTTCACATCTTTCATTGATGCTTAATTCAAATTTCAGAAGGGATCCAACAAGTTCATCCACTTTCATTTTTTCAATGTCTCGAGCTTCTTCTATAGCATTCATTTCATATCAAATCTCTTGGGAAGAGACCTGAGCATCTTTCTCACCAATTTGTCTTCAGGTATTTTCTCTCCTAAAGCACTAGATGCATTAGCAATTTCAAGAATATTCATATGGAAGTCATTAATACTTTCATCATCCTTCATTCTCAAATTCTCAAATTTTGTGGTGAGCAACTGAAGTCTTGACATCTTAACTTTGGATGTGCCTTCATGAGTAGATTGAAGAATTCCCCATGCATCCTTAGATACTTCACATGTGTTCACTAATCTGAAAATGTTCTTGTCAATTCAATTGAATATAGAATTCAAGGCTTTAGAATTTCCAAGAGCAATTTCATCTTCTTCTTTAGACCAATCTTTTTCTGGTTTTAACTCAGAAGTAGATTCTCCATTTTCTCCCAATTTGACAGGGTGTTTCCATCCTTTTAAAACAACTTTCCAAGCTCTGTTGTTCAAAGACTTTAAGAAGGCCGCCATACGTGGTTTCCAATAGTCATAATTACTTCCATCCAGAATGGGTGGTATGTTCACAAATCCTCCTTCCTTGTCCATTGTACCAGAAAGTATCTTCCCTGAATCTCACCCAGATAAAGAGCAGGGTGCCTGCTCTGATACCAAATGAAATTTTGGTATCAGATATGTGATGTCGAAGGAGATGTCACGATACAAATATCTGAGGACAAAGTAAAGTGAAACAATAATAAAAGCAGTAAAAACACAAGGGATTGTTAACCCAGTTCAGTGTATAACAACGCCTACTCTAGGGGCTACCAAGCCAGGGACAAGTCCACTAAATAGTATCAATTTATAGACCCTCAGTAAACAACCATTTTACAATCTAATCACTTAATCACTACCCGCGCTATACTTCTCTCTAAGACACTCCTAGGTATGAGGCCCTCCTCAAATCCCTTCAATCACTTACAGTGAAGAAACAACAGAATTAATAAGTTTTAAAGACTTCAATCATTCAATGCTTAAAAGCTTATGAATGATACATAATTAACAACTCAAATAACAACATAAGTATTAAATCAATACTAGAGTGTTTGACAATTAAAAGACTTAGATTTCTAAAACAGAAAGAAAGTATTCTTCTTCAAAAGTTGCAGTAGAATGAATAAGGAAGCAAGTCCTTATATATGCGCAGCAGTGGGCTTGGGCTGAAACTCAAATATTCCAATCTTTTTAATATTTCCATGAAAACAGGCCAAGATATATTCCATAAAGATAATTCAAATAGAAAAATATTCCTCCATATTTTTCGCAGCATATGAGTCACAAATCCTGAATTATGGCGCGCATGAAAATAGGAAACAGAAAACTTAAACTAATATTGGGTTGAGTTCAGTTTAGGAGGCAGATGTCAAGATATCTGCTTTGACATCATTCAAAATAGTTTGCTTCAAATGTTAAGACATTTAGCAAAACATTATCAGGTCATTGTTTTACCAAAATTGCTGCCAACAAACACTTACACTTATGTTTTAAGGCAAAACGTATAACTTGAATTTTATCCAAAACAATTCTCTGGTTTAAAAATGCTATCTTCAAAGATTCACTTTTTCGTCTCTCTATTACTTTTTTTTTATTTTTGAAAAAAGGGGGAGAAAGTAAAATGATATATTGACTCAAACATATATAATGTTGTTGCTACTAACTGTTTGTTTGATGTTTTCTATCCAGGAACTCTAAACAATTTCACTGAGTTTATTCTAAGACAGGTTGAAGATGAAGATCCTGATGCTACGATTGAAAACCTTATGGATGAAATAAACTCTGATTTTATACAAAAGATGCTCTAGACTTTGTGAATATATGTATATTCAAACAAATGTACCAAACACAATTTAGAAGTTATAAACTTACAGAAAGTAAGGTAATCTTGCTTGATATCATAATGTTTAAAAGTTGTTAACTTTTTGAAAGAATGGAATTCATACTTAAAGCTCAGAACTTGTGCTCTCCTGAAAGTAAGACAAGTCAACATTCTGATGCATGCTCTCATATAAAGATGCCACTCAGAAGTTATGCTCTGATACGTGTACTTTTGCAACGTACGCTCTATTCAGAAGTTGTGAACTGTCTAAATGTCTGATACAGTGGAAAATGTTAGATCAAACGTTGATATTCGAGAAGTATAGTGTTTTGATTGTGATATTAGAATCATGGTACAGAAGCATTGATAAATGATGCATGCATTATTCAATCGGGCTCAAATCAAGTTTTGATTCTTCATCAAGTGTTGATAGAAACCAGGTTCTGAGATGAAGACCATGTGTTCTAGTCAGACTCTGATGAGTTGCTGTAGGGAAGTGCTACTTCTCTATTATATATTCTGAATACTCAAAATTTATTTTGTGAGTCTCATGCTAAAGGGGAGACTCTGAACAAGCTTAAGTAAAATTTTGGGTTTAACAGATTTAGAGGGGGATGTGAGGTTAACTCTGAATTTGTCGGTTACAGTGATAACCCTGTATAAATTGTTCTATCAAAATAAATGGTTTTGTCATCATCAAAAAGGGGGAGATTGTAAGAACAAGAAGTGTTTCTACATTTGGCCTTGATATTTTGATGATAACTTCACATGTTATCTTAGAGAATAATTATATACACTAATGGTTTCGTTCTAGTGTGTAGTTGCTGCTATAATATTCTAACTCTGGTACAAATCGTGTGATGTCATCAGGTTCTAAACATACACTCTGGAAGAAAACATGTGGTTACATGTTTTGTTGAAGTAAAAGTTCTGAACTTATCTTCTGCAACGTGTCTTAGGAACATTAGTACAAGAGGTTCTGATCATGACTTTGTGGTTAAGCTTTGGAGGCCTTTTAAAGCTTAACTTATGTGTTATAAAATATGAAGATTATGAAGATGAGGTTCTGCTAAACAAGTTCTGATGATCTGAAGAAAAGAAAGTTCTTACAACCAAGTGTTGAAGACTCTGAATACAAGGTTCTGTGTGACAAGTTCTGAAGACTCCAAGACTTAGGTTCTAATACTTAAGAAAGAATCTTCTACAACAAGCTTCAAAGTTCAACATTAAAATATCTGAAGCCTCTAATGATAAGAAGAAAGTTCAAATGGTTAACATGTGATGTTGTACAAAAGGTGCATAAAGTGTCTGTGACCTCTACCATCTAGGGTGGCATAAGGACAATCCTTTATATTGTATTGTCAACTACTCTCATTGTAACTGTTAGGAACAAACAACTGGATTTGCAACTATCTTTATTTACTTAAAGGATCTTTGTTTATAAGCTTAATAGAAAAACATTATTCAGAGAAAAGGTGGAAAGTTATCATTGAACAGTGATAGGATACAAAAATATTAGTTTATATTGTCTAAACTTTTACACCTTAATCTATTAATTGGGAATTAACCGTTGGTGCAGGAAAAGTCCTTTCTATCCTCACAATGTCTCTCTCTGTCAGAGGATATAAATGAAGATTGAAGATTCAAAGAAAAGTCACAGGTTATCGAAAATCCGTTTGCCATTGGCCATCAAGCTTCATCCTGTGAAAGGAAAGCAGTGGA
Organism: Vicia faba; assembly: GCA_948472305.1. NCBI lineage: Eukaryota > Viridiplantae > Streptophyta > Magnoliopsida > Fabales > Fabaceae > Vicia > Vicia faba. The sequence continues at coordinate 852,106,950 of OX451741.1, forward strand.
TGTTGAAGATGTTAAAGCTGCAATGATACACATTTTGAAGACCACTAAAAAAGAGAGAAAAGAAATAAAGAAGATTTCATCAAGATGTCATACAACCATAATCATATACATCTTGATTGAAAAAGAAGAAGCAAGGAGTTGTTGCTCGTAGATTACTCAAAGAAGAATAAGACTACAAGATGCTATTAAACTTTAAATCACATATATCTTGGTAGATCTAAGAAGAAGCAAGGAGTTTTTGCTTGGAACTGGTTCAAAAAGAAGATGAAGAAGAACACTATAAGATGTTGCTCAACTTCTGATCATATACATCTTTGTAGAAAATTGTAATGAACACTAGAGTTATTGCTTGTATAATGTTTCTGTTCATATCTCTTCATGTAAATTTTTTAACACTTGAGTTGTTGCTCGAAGAAGTGTTAAACAATATGTGCTTAAAACACTTGTGTAATCTGCTTAGAAGAAACAATCATGTAAACATAAGATCACCATCAACTGTTGTTGATTTGTTCCTTGGGAGACTTGGTGAAGGTCGGATCTCTAGAAGATAATGGTTGCAGTCATTATAGGAAATCCTGATAGGAGATCTTGTAGGATCGGATTCTGTTAGGTCAATGGTAGTCATATCTCAAAGGGGACTGAGTGAAGATAAGACTCTTGTGATATCACTAATGGATATCATTAAAAGGAAATACTGGTAGAAGATCTTGAGGGATCGAATTATATTGGGTCAATGAACGTTATATCTGGTTGAATACCTGAACATGTCATTGTGTGTTAGTCACCGGAGGTTGTCCGTGAAAGCGTAATCAGTTTGGTTATAGTGGATTAAATCCTTGGATAAGGCAAAATCATCCTCGCGTGGGTGGACTGAAGTATCCTAGTTAACAGTGAACCTGGATAAAATATTTTTTCCATTTTCTCTTCATTGTCTTTATAGTTATTTTCATTTGAGTTCTAAGAATTTATAAAGGGGAATGTTTTCTATGAACAAAATTCAAACCCCCTTTCTTGTGTTTTCTCTACCTTCAAATCACACATGGCTTTGTCAATAACATAGTTACTGATAACTCATGGAATTGAGAAACTCTCTGAGTCTTTCAGCTTAGGCGCCATTTTGTTTGGGATAATAATGCTACACTCCTCTGTGAGTGCTACAGTACCATCATCATCGATCTTCCTCTTATTCATTAAAATATCCTTTAAGAACTTTGCGTATGAGGGCATCTGGGTTATGGCTTCGGTGAAAGGAATATTAATATGGAGCTTTTTCAAGAGCTTAACAAACTTTTTAAATTTTTCCTATATTTTAACTTTCGCAAATCTTCGAGGGAACATAATCGGGGGTTTGTAAGGAGGAAGAGGCACATATGGTTCTTATTGGTCTTCTTCAACAACCTTTTTTTCCTTTGGTTTTTGTTCCCTCTCTTTCTCTATTGATATTAGCTCCTTCTTAGTATCCTTCTATGTATCCTTTGCTCTATCTCTCTTATCAGCAGGTTCCTTTAGCTCTTTTCCACTTTGCAACATTACATCATTTACATGTCCTTTCGGGTTTGGCTGAGGTTGTCTTGGAAATATTCCAGCAAGGGAAACTGTAGACACTTATTGTTGGGCCACTTGGGAAATTTGAGTTTCCAACATCTTGTTATGAGTGTCCATAGCATTGACCATATTTGCTAGCTGCTTTATCATCTCGTTAGTATGGGTATTATAATTTAATAGATCTTCATTTTGCCGACTCTGGGCCATAATGAAGTTTTCCATCATCAGTTCAAGGTTTGACTGGGCGCAAGCGTATGACTATTGTTCTTATATGAGAAATTGGGATGAATTCTCCATCCAAGATTATACGTGTTGGAGTATGAGTTCCTTTGTTGAGCGTAATTTACTTGGTCTGGGACGGGTAGAGCTAATAGTGGACACTCATCATTAATGTGTCCATGTACTCCACAAATATCGTAACTAGGGGGGGGGGGGTCACAACGGCTACGGTAACCGCATGATTGATGCTCAGATTGTCAAACTTTTTTTTACAAAGCGTCTATTTTAGCCTCCATATGATCGAAGTTACTAACTTTCTACACCCCTTCTCTCACTTTCATTTTTTCAACATGAGTGTGTTTACTCCCCCACTAGTAATGGTTTTGAGCCATGTTTTCGATAAGCGCTTAAGCATCATTGAATGGCTAATTCCTGAGAGCCCCTCTTACAGCGGAATTAATGTTCATTCTCATGTTAAAAAGAAGACCATTATAGAATGTGTGAAATATAAGACACTTCTCTAATACATGGTGTGGTAAATCTCTCATTAACTCCTTAAATTTCTCTCATGCTTCGAAGAGTGATTATCCATTTGTTTTCTTGAAGTAGGTAATCAGGTTCCTAAGTTGTGTCGTTTTGCTTGGCGGGAAAATATCTAGTGAGAAATGCTTTCTTAAGTTCATTCCATGTTGTAATGGAATTTAGACGGTAGGGATTGTAGCTATGTTTTGACTTTGTCCCTAAGGGATAATGGGAATAAGAGGAGTCTAATGACTTTGTGATCAACACTATTTTTCTTAAACGTATCAGGAATTGCACGAAACAGAAAGGTGCAAGTTCGGAGCCTCCAAGGGATTTTCGAAGGATTGGTTCTGCTTCACTATCTATAGTAGAGAGGGTTTAAGTTTGAAAGTATTTTCCACATTTACAGGGCGAACAATGCTTGAATGAGGCTCCTCATCGAGGGTACAATGAAATCCTTAAGCGGGCGATTGTCATTTTTTGCCATTTGTCTTTGGATTTGTTGTAATGAACATCTTACATGTCGGCAGTACTCGATTTCATCGGTCGGTTGGGATAGATTCCAGATTCTTTAGATTCTTCACATACAACCAACTGAAAGTGGAAAAAATTAAATAAAACAAAAATTTTCCTTAGTCTATACGATGAAAAAACAGAATCACGATATTGAAAAATTTGGTCCCAACAACGGCGCTAGAAGCTTGATAGGCTGCAATTATATGGCTATATTAATGTAGTATAAAATATTGTCGGATCCATAAATACCAATTATCAATTAGAGTTATCTATTGTTCCTATGTTTATTTGAGGTTATGTGAATGGTTGGTTTTGCATGAAAAAGAAAAATAATGAATTTAATTCAATAATATAATAATAACGAGAGACCAAAACTTTGATTTCTGTCTATCTTTGTCACTCATAAAATTTACAATATTTAATCATAATGATAACTTTATTTTTGTAGGAAAAACTAAATTAGAGATGATTTCCGCTTTCTCCGGTCCGTTATCAGATTTTAAATCCGTATTTGCCTACTTTCATAGTGTGAAACTACTATTTTAAAATTCATTTTTAAAATACAGTAAGTACTTAATAAATTAAAATTTATTTCATGATTTGATAATTAAAAATATGAATTTTTTAAGTCCAATATTGTTTTTGCTCTTTCGAAACGTAAACGATATTTCGGTGTTTCTCCTTTCGTAGTAAAGCTTTAAATTAAAACCAGAATTTTCATAACATAAATTTCATTATTGTTACAGTTAAATAATCATGTAATTTATAAAGTTCTGTCGATATGACGGTCCTCACGTTTCTGACTCAATTAGACTAATAAGACATACCAAATAAACATAAACAACATACTTTTGTAAATACATAATTAAAGCAATAAAGAAAAAGAACCTGGAAATAAAATAAAAGTTGAATTTGATTAATGAATTACACTGAAGGGAGACATTGTTCTAAATACAACAATGCGAAATGTAAAATCAGCAACAAAATAACTCTAACATCGCAAAAAAATAACTCCAAGAATACAGAAAATAAAACTCGCATAAAATTCCAATACAAAATTTTTATGCTTTAAAATGAGTAATTATAGTGCTAGTAAGATTGAATGCCTTTAAGATTCATTACAATGCTATTTATAATAAAATTATCCCTTATAAAGTGGCAGAAAATGTGAGAAGAATCATGGGTAGAACATGGAGAAAGTGGGGCTGAAACATAACAGAAACGCAAAAAATCCTTGTCTGGATGTCATGACGGGCGTCTTGGTGCATGACAGCTTGCCTATCATGACATTTTAAAGGTGGAGCTTTGAGCCATGGTTCCATGACGGGCCTGTCATAGACTTCACTTGCTTTTTCATTCATTTCCCTTTAAGGCTATGATAGTCAGCTCCTCCTGGAACATGATGGTCATCAAGTTCCCCATTACAACATCTTTTCTTGTATTTTCCTTACTTTTTCTCTATTTCTTTATGTATTTTGTTCCCATCATTATGTGCCTGCAATATAGAGTAAAAATTCAATTTACCGAAGCAAAAGTAACTAAGAAAACATTAAAACAAATACAAATTGAGTCAATTAATGTGAGATATTGGACCAAACTCTATTCGGTCGAAGGATGGATTCGTGGTTCAAAAATTTCGACAGAGATTAGCATGCAGTCAAAGGTCACTCACATGCTGGTGTCGAAGTAGTGTATGTTGTAGTCGAAGTATGATTAAGCATACATTTGTTGAAAATGCTAAGTTTGTTAGCATGGCTAATTGGGCATGTTTGTTATGTCCAATTGTTTAAGTTAGCTTGTACCCTAAGTTAGCTTGTAATGGGTATTTGTGAAAAATATCATTAGTTTAGTATGTTAGATTTATTATAAATAGCATACTAGTCTCTCATCATTGCATACTGCAAATCCTAGTTAGGATGGGAGAGGTTATTTGTTGTTCTTGTTACACTTGTAATCTTGTTTAAAGAGAAAGTAAAGAATATCAGTTATAATCAATTCCTTGTTGTTTCTTCTTGCTTCCCTATTTTTTTACCCTAGTAGGTTTCCCTATAATAAAGAAACTTATTATACTTTATTTCTAATGCATCAATTTCACAACAATTAAAAATGATAAAATCGCATGCTATGAGTTCACTAGCATTATTTATCTATTTGGGTGTTCTTATTCCTAAGCTTTGTGATCTTTCTTGTACATACCACTGTAAGCACCTCTATTGGATGATCCACTTGATCTCTCTCTTTATGTGATGACAATCATTTGTGTGGTAACCTCTTATTATGCGGTATTTGCACCACTTGTCCGACTCACTTTCCATCATGTTTCCCTTTGGAGAAAGAGAATTTGGAATGACCTCGATGTGATATACCTCTTGTAGGATCTAGTCTCTCCTCTTGTTGAGTGGTGTAAAATATTACAAGGGCCTTATGGAGGGATTGAATACACCTTTTTCATTTACCGGTATCATGATCTGATTCGATGGCCACAAACTTAAGATTTTCTGCCACTTTCATCCTTTGTATCTCAACCCCTTTTTCCTGCCTTGCTCCCTTCTCCTTTGACATAACACTTTGTCCTTTCCATATTTTCTTCCAACGACGATGTGAGCTTCAAGGAAAGGGATTCTTTAAAGTGCACGACCTTGATACATTATATAAGGCCTCAATGAATATCTCTTGGTCCGAGTTGACGACTTTGATAGTTTCCTCATTAAACCTAATAAAGTACTCTCGCAAGGTCTATGAATGGCCTTAGTGCATGTTGAACATTCTTGTTATGGAAACTGTGATACGGTGGGAGAACTGACTTGAGGTTTTGCGTTTGTATTCGCACTTGTTCGGTTTAGCAAGAGTCGCCACCGACTTTTTACTTTATCCTAAGGAAAGGTTAAAAAGCACAGGAAAAACCTTTTGAGATGTTTCGTGGGTTCGAGGGATAGATTATGAAAAGGGAAGGTATTAGCACCCTTTTCATCCATGGTTATCCATGGGCTCTTAGTTACTTGTTTAGATCATTTGCCTTTGATTTTCAATTGCTTGAAATGGTGGTGTGTGTGTGTGTTTTGAAAATGTTTTGAAAAAGAGGCCTTGTCTAGGCAACCGTTGTAATGACTCGAGTTTGAATATATACAAAGGTGTGTATCTTTTCGAAAAGATGTTTCAAATGTTTTTGAAAGTTTGTTTTGAAAGTGTTTGTGGAGCGTGGTTTTGAAAAGTAGGCAAGTATTTTTGCAAGTTTGATCAAGTAACTAAGAGTTGTCTACCCCTAAATTTACTCAAAGGTTTTTCTCATGTTTTAACCCTTTTAACAATTTTGTTCCACCATTGTATTTGGTGGACAATCTTGTGTTAGGATGTTAACGGGACAGGCGCGGGTCATCGTATAGACCATGAATGCAATGGTGCCAAGTGTCTTTGGCAATTTGCTTGAAAGGACTATGATCATTTGATTAGGCAACTTTCGAAAGCGTCATCGAGGGACTATGATCATTTGAATTGTTTTGTTTTGCCAAAGATACTCAACGTGCAAGCATGGCCCATTTTGGAAGGCAACAAGCGGGATTACCCTAGGGGTGCAAGTGTGATTGTGTATTGATTTCATGTATTTGTTTTTGTATTAGGTTATCTAGCGTTTGATTTTATGTACATACAAACCCTAGGTCTAATCATGGTATATTTGAAAGCGATAAATTGCGGGAATTTAAAGTCTACGCTATTACAAATAAGTATCTGGGAGTGGGGGTACAAATATTTACAAATGGGGATGAGACTTATTAGGAGAGTAGTGTCCAAATAATTTACAACCAAATCGAATCAATTGCAAATGTAATATGTAACGTAGCAATGTATAAGAAAAATAAAATGTAAAGGTATCAATGTATTTGTGTATGTGATTTATTTACAAGTGAGAATGGTGTTTAACTTAATGAAAAGATTAAGTATTTTGTTCTTTTTGGATATTTTCATGGTTTAGGGTAAAACCCTAATTTTGTAAATAAATAGTATTTATTATTTATATCATATACAATATTTATTAAATATACAAAAAAATAAATAAAAGAGAAGTATATTGTAAAAAAGTATTTTTTGAGGTCAAATATTAATAAAAATAAAAATGTATTATTTTGATATTTTTATCCTAAATATTCTAATAAATAAATATAAGTATTTATACTATGTATTAAATATATTAAATATATATAAAAAATAAAATATTTATTATTTATCAAAAAAAGTATATTTTTTAGAAAATGTTTTCAAAAGATAAAATAAAATAAAATCAGAAAGTAAATGTATTTTGTATTATTTTTTTAGTATTTTAAATAAAAAAAGTATCATGTTTATTTATATGTACAAGTTTAAATAAAGCAAATAAATTCAAAATAAATGCAAAAATGGTTGAAAAAATAATTTTTTATATTTTTTATATTTTTGACAAAAAATAATAAGTCAAGAAAAAAACAAAAAGTCAAAAATGATTGAAAAATCACACAATGGGCCAAGGGGCTGTATGTGGGAAATAGTGGTGCAAACAAAAAAATAAGCCAGGCCCAACCCAAAGGGAGTTGTCTTCAACCTCCAGCAATATTCAAACAAGAAAACGCGCGTTTCCTTCCCAACCTGTTAACTTCTGATTCCTTGATTTTTATCAAAAACTTACAACATCAAAAGTGTAGAGCATCTTGTCACGATTCCAAATATATAAAAAAGTCGTTCTAACTCTCAGAAATGAGAGAGAGTTTCTTCTCCCCCAATTCCTGACCTAAGTTTTTTCCAATGTTCAGGTTCAAAATTCTCTCAGCACACACAACATAAATGAAAAGTGAGGATATGTGTAGCTTCAGAGCCATGAATAGGACATACTTTCTTCACAAACCTAAGCCTAGATATGCTTGGATAGAGAGATAGAAGTGCAAACTTTTATCTGTTCAGCTTGAGTCGTGTACAACAATGGAGGTACTTTCAAGGAAGTTTGAGGATTTGTACAGCTTGCCTGAGGTCCAAGGATGCTTCCTCTATGCTTGGCTTGCTTTGAATCTTACTGAATCGAGCTATAGAAGTCAACCTGCACAGATGAAAAATTAAAATGGTAACCTTGGTTATGGATGTCACAGTTCCAGTTCAATGCTTGGAATAGCTTCAATGGATGGTAGGGAGTGTGTATGGAGAGGTTTTAGCCAAAACGCACGACAGGAATGGACTGTGGGATTCAAGTTGCAGAAGAGACTCTGTTTTTGCAGCAAGAAGGCATTTCTGTGAATGAGGAGGTATTCAAGGTGGTTTGGTCGTGCCTTAGGTCTGGTTTTATGTTTGGAAAATGTTCAAGATGTTTGTGTTAGCTTGTGTTGACAGGAGCTCAATGTTGGACCATGAATGCAAAGTTGCTTCTTTGATAAGTAAGAAAATACAAGTTTCTAAACCAGCCTGTCCAATACCCTAAACTATGTTGCACCTCTTGTTCTTGATCAGAGTGATTTGTGTACAAAATTCTAGCTCCAAAGATTTGGCCCATGCTTCTTGGATTTGTATTTGACATAAAGTGTACCTTTTCCAAAATGGCAAAAATGCTTTATCCATTTAAAGGTTAATCTTTCATGTAATGACCAAATGCACAAAATAACATCTTGGCACAATGGTTTAGCATTGAATTATTAAGTGTGAGAAGGATTAGAGGCCTGTAATCTAGCTTGGAACATGCTGACTTGAAAATGGCAATGTTATGAACATGTAATTGGCTTATGAACAAAGTGACTTTTGCCCATCTTCACAAATTCGATTCTCCCTAACCACAAGGGTGTTTGAGAAGTTCTTGGACAATTTAGAAAGCTTAGAATGTGTACTACAATCCATCTTTTTAATGCAAGTTGAAATTCCAAGTGGAAGCATGTGAAAAGTGGCCATGAAGTTGGGCAAAAATCCTGCCTAAAATAGGTCAAAATTTTTCTAAGTTAAGAATGTTTTGCACCCCTATTCCCAAAATCATAACTTGAGCTACAAGCTTCTTTTGAGGAAACTTTGTGAATCAAAGTTGTATATTTTTCAATGGACTATAACTTTCATGTTTTGAGTTTTGTTTGAATCCAAATGTATCTTGATGAAAAGATGGGACAAAGTTAGGAAAACATTAGGAAATTTCTTAACTTAGAAAATTTCTAAGTTATGAAATTTCTTCATTTCAAACCCTAATTTGTAATTTTTGATTTCTTGATGAACAAGTTTCATAATTTGACGTGTCTTGATGAAAAATGAATCTTGACACTTGATTTTGACCAAAAAGTCAAAGTTTGACTTTTCAGTATACAGTCAAATTTTGCTCAGTTGACTGGAAAATTCATCTGTCAATCTTGTGCATTTGGGATCTTTTGAACTTGTTGAACATGTCAAGACAATGCCATTGAGTCCTTGAGTCCATATGTGAGCTTGAATTTCCATTGGTTAGGTCAAACAGTCAAAAATTGCCTTTGTGCAGTCAAAACCCTAAAAATGACCATTTTGCCCTTTTGGTGATCTGATCAAATTTCTTATGGAATTATGATCCAAACTTGACCAAATGGTTCATATGAGTTCATAATGTTGATGTGGGTCAAAAATCATGAGGTTTGACTGTCAATTGACCACAGTTGACTTTTTCCCCAATATAGCTGATTTCTAGGTCAATTGTCCAATTGACTGGGCAAAGATTGGAATCAAGGCTTGAAACTTGGTATGGATAAACTTGTGAGTCCAACATGAAGCATGAAAGTCATTTTGGGCATTTTAGGTCAAAACATCTTTGTGCAAACTCAAACCCTAATTTGGGTCAACAGTGTAAGGAGAAGTCTTGAGCAGAGCAAACCCTAACTTGATCTTGAGCTCCAAGGGTCTTGTGGTGAGAAAATATTGATGAAATGGGAGGGAAAATTTTGGGGTACAACAGAAACCTTCTGGTGATTTTTGGCTAATAATTGATGGACCATTTTCCTTGCGAGGAGCATGTTGCTCAATATAGAGAACCTTGGGAGACACATATACCATTGGAGGGTCACCTCTTTTAAAGTCCCAACCACCAACTTGCATTTTTGTGATTTCATCGACCCAATAATAATCATTTAAGTATTAATAGCGATGATGTCTTTTTGTGGATCTCCCTTGCCATCAAACATTACCAAAGATAAAGGTTAGAAGTTGTTTGAAAATGGAGTATCCCAAATTTCAATAGGGAGTGGCTTAGGATCTATGGATTCTTCTTGTTCATTGATAACATGTAGTAGTTGTTGTTGTAGATCATAAACATTGTCGTGTAGTGTTTTGTTCTGACGATGCAACTCCTCTATAGAGGCTAACATCTCCTCTATGGATGCACTGCCATTGTTGGAACTGTTGGCGCTAGCCCTTACCATCATAAAGTGGAGTTGGGCTGGTTGTGAGGTTTGTATGAGTGTGACCTAAGTTAGTTTTAGCATACTCCATGATATATGATGTTAGATTTCAAGTTTGAGTGATTAAATCTCACATATACTAGAAATGAAAGAAATTTTAGGTTTATAAGAGAAATGACCCATACCATAAATACCTTAAGGTTTTGGATGTATATGTGGTGTCAAGTTCTCTTAGATTTGAACGTTTAGCCATTGATACGTCTGGCGATTCACTCCCCGGACTTTCCAACAAGTGGTATAACAGTCTGGTTAGACTCGATGGAGGAAGCGGAACTAGATCCTAGTCTGGATCATAGTTAGTAATATGGATGACTTACACTTGTAAGAGAGATTATTGAGATTCAAGTGTGAGTGATTAGGTCGACATGACTAGAAATAAAATAATGAGTTTATAAGATAAATAAAAGACTCACATCTATAATACCTTAAAGTTTTTGGTGAATATATGTTATCAATGTCTTTTAAATCTGAACGTTTAACTCATTAACATTTCTAACAGTTTACTTCTGAACCTTCACTACAAAACCGACAATCGTACTTAAAATGTATGATCTATAACCTTACAACTAAGAGCCATTAAAATTTATTTATTAAATCTTTAAAAAAAATTCCTTAAAACATGTATTTCTCAATTCAAAAGAAACACGTGACTTAGAAACACACAAATGAGAAACATGTGTGCTTAAGAAAACATAAAAAAAGTCTATATAATTGGAATGAGTTTTAAGACAAATACACATCCTTCTTCATTATCTCTCTCTCCTCTTTACTACAACCACGTATTCCCATGGCTTACCTTCATCCATCTGAAAGTTTTGAAATTAAAACCTCTTCAGAACCATCAGGTCTAGACATTGAGGCCTCCACAAACACACCAGAAGGTAACCATGGTATATGCTTAACATGGAAGGACATATGGGTGAATACAACTGCAAAAGGAAAGAATGGAAGAAGATCAATTCTTCAAGGACTAACTGGTTATGCTAAACCAGGTCAACTCTTAGCCATTATGGGTCCTTCTGGCTGTGGCAAGTCTACACTTCTTGATACTTTAGCAGGTACTGTTCATCTTATTAATGCAAATGGATGCTGGAAAAAAATAATTCAATCAAAACAGTTGATAAAGTTAAAAATGTTAGTTGGACTATTAAATGACAATCAATCATGCAATTAATATGGACAGCCCTAAGCCCCTAAATAGCTCCTGCAACTGAACATTATAGCAATTAATTATTTTTAATATACTTATTTTTATAAAGAGGATGAAATTTGTTAAAATACATTTATACTTATTTTTATGAAAGTGTATTTTAACAAGTTTTAACTGAAAAATAATTGAATGCACCATAAGTATATTCATTTATTTTTATGAAGGTGTATTTTATCAGGTTGAAACTAAAAAAATAGATAAGTATATTCTAAGATGCATATTGCTAAAATATATCTCCGTAAAACAAGTGGATTTATGTTAACAAATCTCAATATTATAATACTATAAATTATTATGATTAAATAATTATTTAATAATAATAATAATAATAATAAATTTATCTATATTTATTTAAATAGAACGACCTGATAGATTTAGAAAGTTTTTTAAAGATTTGTAGTCTAATTTTTTTAATTAAATAGATTTATGAAAAAGTTTAGATTTTTTTGTTTAGAAAAAGTCTGATCTAGTTTAAATTTATATAGGTTAGACTGTAAATTCCTGTTAATTGATCTGACTTATTTCTATCCCTATTTACATCTAATTGAAATAAAAATTAATTAAAAATAATTTTTTCTTATGTTAAACATTTGAATTTCTCTCTATTATGATAGGGACTCTAAAAACCTACTTATTTTATGTTTTCTTTAATAGTCATTGACTTATTTTGGCAAGTTTTTTCTAATATAACTTAAAAAAAAAGAAAGAAACTGGATGCTAAAAGTATATAAAATCAGTATTTTTCTTAATTAAAACTGAATATTTTGTGTGCAAAATTGTAGAGATTGATCGTTTGAGTGATAATAAACGATGAAACTATTTTTTTTTTAATATTTTGATAAACTCTATTTATTTTTATTTATTAAATATTTTAAATTACAAAATAATTTATAAAATTAACATAATCAATTTCATCGAATATTATTTTTAATTGACGATAAAGGACCAGTTAATTTCTTTAGGCAATAATTATTTTAAATATATTTATTAGTATTAGTTTTATCAATACTAAAGTATAATAAATTTTATTGAATAATTTTTTATATTTTTTGGCGCATAAAATAAATCATTATTTAATTAATTATCAGCTTACTAACATGTATTGTTAAATATGTTGTAAATTATTATTTAATTAATTATCAGCTTACTAAAATGTATTGTTAAATATGTTGTAATATATGTTGTAAATATGTAATGTTACATAACTTTAGGTTTTTTAAGTTTTAATCTTTTCATTTTAAAAAGTTAATTTTTTTTGTCATAAACTTTATCTTACTTAGAATTTTATTGATTTTCATGTAGTTTTACATATATGACTTACTTATTAATGACATGACATTACTACAATAATTATATATTAGATGAATACACATTATAGGAAGTTGTTATGTCATTTATAAATGCGTCATATATATAAAATTATTGAAGGACCAATTAAATTTTGAGTGAAGTAAAGTTTAGAGACCAAAAAATTATTTTTTAAAATATAGAGACTAAAACTTAAAAAACTTGAAAATAAAGAAACCAAAGTGTATTTAAGCCAAATTAAATTTATAAAAATATTTCCTTTTTATTATTTTAACAATTAAAGCGTATATTTATGTAAAAGAACTATGCAATTTTACTCTTCTATGTGAAAAAAAGAAAAGTATACATACTTTTCTATATAAAAAACTATGCAATATTTCTGTACTCCATCTTTTTTATATTATTTATTGTAATGTATTATTTCACACATATTAAAAAATAATAATAAATTAAAGAGAAAATAATAATTTTATTAAATTATCCTAATTAATTATTGGTGTATTCAAATTAACATTAATGTTAAATGAGAAAATAATAAATTAAAAGTATTTATTAGAGAATATAAATAAAAGATTAAATAAAAAATTTCATTGGTAATCTAAAGTGACAAGTATTTTGGAACAATTTTTTTTTAAATGTGATATTTATTTTGGGACGGAAAGAGTATATTATTTTCTTTTTTTATATTATTTTCATTTTACATATTTAATAAAATTTGAAAATAGTAAAATTAAACAATATAATGCTTATTTAAAAAAATTAAAGGGTAGATGAGATATCTCAATTGATATTTACTAATTGGACTCAAAGAGATAAAATATGAATAAAAATTATAAAAATATGAATAAAATTATAAGAAATAATTATGGTCTACTATCCTGTATTTTTTGTTGGGTAACGAAGTACCGTCATTTTTAAACAAGAAAACAACTTACTACATTCTTTGTGACATCGGTCATGTTATACATGTGTAGGGGACCATATATGTGTTTCATGACAAACGTAAAAAGAGACAAATTTAAGGAGAGTTTGCAATTTAGTTTTGAAATGTTGATGTTACATAGTAATTTGGAACTAGTACTAACAAAAATGATAAAATGATCACTTAATTATTAAGTTATTATTAGTCCCTCAAAATCAATTTTAAAGACTAAATTTAACAAAAAAATACGATCAAGATTTTTTGTTAATTATTTGTTTTTAATAAAAAAAAATATTCTTTTATATACAAAGAAAGTTTTTGAAAATGCAATAAATATGTTTTCCTTATTTTTCAGGGAGATTAGCCACAAACACAAGACAGACTGGGGAGATTCTAATCAATGGTCACAAACAAGAATTGTCTTATGGAACTTCGGTACAAAATTAATTAATATTAAACTCTTCAAAAATAAAATAGGATTATGCTCAATTAGTAACTTTTTCATTAATCTATGCAGGCTTATGTCACACAAGATGATACATTATTAACAACCTTAACTGTTAAAGAAGCAGTGTACTATTCAGCTCAACTTCAATTACCTAACACAATGTCCAAATCAGAGAAGAAAGAAAGAGCTGACTTTACAATCAAAGAAATGGGTCTACAAGATGCTACTAACACAAGAATTGGAGGATGGGGTGTTAAAGGCATAAGTGGGGGTCAGAAAAGAAGAGTTAGCATTTGCATTGAGATTCTAACCCGTCCTAGACTTCTTTTTCTTGATGAACCAACTAGTGGACTTGATAGTGCTGCTTCTTACTATGTCATGAAAAGAATTGCTACTTTGGATCATAAAGATGGAATTCAAAGGACTATCATCACTTCTATCCATCAACCTAGTTCTGAAGTTTTTCAACTTTTTGATAACCTTTGTCTTCTGTCTTCTGGTGAAAATGTTTATTTTGGACCTGCTTCTGCCGCATGTGAGGTTAGTAACTATCTCGTTTTTTATATACGATTAGTGGATATGTACTGTCAGTGTCTTACTACTAACATCGAACAACAACTCTTGTTGTGTTTGCGAGTTGTGATATATTGATTATTAGTGTAAAATTTTAGACTGGAGGTGCATATCTGATTTTCTTTATTATGAGAACTTTTTATTTTAGTTTAAATAGTGATTGAGTTTGGTTTTATTTTATTGTAGTTTTTTGCTTTGAATGGATTTCCTTGTTCTCCTCTCCAAAGTGTACCAGATCATTTACTTAAAATTATAAACAAGGATTTTGACCAGGTAACTTGTTGATCAAGCATCAATAACACATTTGTGTTTTCACATGATTTTGTTTCTCTTCAATCCAACATACTTCAAAGAAATAGTTAGAATATATATTTGAAATGCAAGTTGAAATTTTTTTAGGATACCGAGATAGAAATATCGACAGAAGAAGTAATTAGTATCCTTGTGAGTTCATATAAATCATCTGAAATGAAGAAACATGTTCACGACGAAGTAGCAGTGCTTTCCAAAAAGGTACACTTTATGGCTTACTAGATCATAGTTAGGTAAAGTTAATTGGTTCAAAATCAAAATTAAAAATAATTGATTGAACTTATGTGTATTTTTCAGCAAATAAGATCAACGGACACGAACAAAGGGCATGCAGGGTTCTTTAATCAATGCTTATCTCTTATCAAACGATCATCATTGAACATGTTTCGTGATTTAGGCTATTATTGGTTACGTCTAGGGATATATATTGCACTGGCTTTAAGTTTAGGAACAGTTTTCTATGATTTTGGTACAAGTTATGCGTCAATTAAGGTAAGAGATTAAGAGTTCATAATTCTAGCTACGACCTTAAATCTTAATTTTTGTTTTAAACTTTAAACGGAATAGTTTGTTGTTCGTTTGCCTGCTATTTTTATATAATTTTTATGATATATATGGATTTATATCTAAATTATAATTTCAGGATCGTGGTTCGCTTCTTGCATATATCTCTGGATTCTTAACTTTCATGAGCATTGGTGGATTTCCTTCCTTTGTAGAAGACATGAAGGTATTTCAACTAGAGAGACAAAATGGACATTATGGTGTTGTAGCATATGTGATTGGGAACACATTTTCATCAGTTCCATTTGTTTTCGTGGTTTCAATAATTCCAGCAGTTATAACTTATTACCTATGTGGTCTTCAAAAAGGATATGAGCACTTTTTCTTCTTTGTTAGTGTTTTATTTTCAAGTCTAATGCTAGTTGAGAGTCTCATGATGATAGTTGCAAGCATTGTCCCTAACTATCTAATGGGAATCATAACGGGTGCTGGAATTCAAGGAGTCATGATGTTGGTTGGAGGGTTCTTTAAATTGTCACATGATATTCCCAACATATTTTGGAAATATCCATTTCATTATGTTGCATTTCATACCTATGTAAATGAGGGATTGTTCAAGAATGAGTTTGAAGGACTAAGATTTGATATTCCAAATGTACAAGGCGTAAACCGTTCGATTACTGGTGAAGTCGTTTTGACAGATACTTGGCAAATGGACTTGAGTTATTCAAAGTGGGTTGATCTTGCAATTTTGCTTGGGATGATTGTTTTGTATCGTGTTTTGTTTCTTTTTATCATTAAAGGTACAGAGAAGATGAAACCTATTGTTGGATCAATGTTATCTAGCATAGGAGAGTCTTCCAAGACAGTAGTACATGTTGAGAAGCCTGATGCTACTCCTTTGAATGAGCACGTTGTGTAATCTTAGAAAGGTTTATTAATTATAACTTTTTAGGTAATTAGTGAAGAAATAACAACTTTGTATTTTATAGATGTGAACTTAATGAGTCTATTGAACTTCTTATTTATTGTTGTTTGGTTGTGTAAGAAATGGAGAAGTAGGGTCAACTTCACATTTATATGGGTTGGATGTAATAGTCTAATAGATAATTTAAAGTACTTTGTTTTGACAATCTAGACTTTTGTATCAAGATGATATTTGAGAGGCTCACAAATAACACAGACAAACTCTAACAAAAACACTTGTAAATTTCATACTAAAACTAGGATAGTGACAACCTATTTAAACCAATCTTTTGGGCTGGACTGAGCTTCAAAACCGCATTAAATCAGCTGCTAAAACTCTGTAGAAACTTATGCACAAAAATAGGACTTCAATCATTAGTTTCCTAAATTATCTCCATAATTAGAAACTAAGAATATTTCTTGAATTGAGCTTGAATCTCTTAATCCTTAAAATGAGCGCTACATAGGATATCATAATATTTCCAGAATATTCTGCATCTGTAAAATCTAAAAGAATCCAACAGTCCAGATGTACACAGGCGTGATGTCAAATGATTCTGCATAGGACATCTTATTCAACATTTTTCTCCAATTTCTATAACATCTTCTTTCAACATGTTTATGCTAAGTTAGTTTTACTAAACATAATGTCAATCACAAAAGTAGAGAATTAACAATCTCCCCCTTCGACTTATTTTGGCTAAAACAACTTAAAACTCTTTGTACATATAAACATAAAAAACAACTCAGGTTTGAAAATAAATCAAACACAAATATCAGAGGCACAACAGCAGAAATCAATTCAACAGAGATATATATGAGAAACAATTGTGAAAGCTACTCAATACAACAACAAGAGAAAAATGAATCCTCGACATGTCCAGACATCATGTCTGACATTTCTTTAAGCCAGTCTAAAACAGAGCGGGAGCTCCCCCTCAAAACCTATTAAGTAACACTTCAGAGAATATAAAATCATCTCTCTCAATAGCAGCAATCAGATGGTTAGATCACACATAACCATCACACATACATATTACTTCCCCTTTTATTCATAATATGACAAAAAGAAGTAAACACAGTAGCACAAGTGCTAAATAAATCCTGAGCACTTAACGCTTACAAAATCATAGACTAGTAAAAACAAGTACACAAAGAGAAACCAAAAGGAATCACAGAAGCCATAATCATGCATCGATCTCAGCATCATACTCTTTTCCTTTTCCATCAACATCAGCACCAGCAGATGCAACAATTTCACTACCAGCAACAACATCATTACTTCTGTCAACAGGGTCTTCACATAGGAAGATGTCACAACAAATTCTGGAACATGTGTTCCACCAAACAATCTATAATGTAAAGATAAAGGAGATTCCCTTTTCTTGACACTATTTATAGCCAATAAAATACCAGGATACGGGATTTTATTAACCCACAACAACAACAGTAATTTCTATAAATCCTCATAGATAAAAATCCCTAGTCTCCTTCACATGTTTTCAAACTGAAATGCATCTAGAGCTTTGGTAAAAATATCAGCAAATTGATTTTCAGTGCTAACATGCTCAAGAGTTACAACTTGGTCTTCAACAAGCTCTCTAATAAAATGATGCCTGATATCAATGTGCTTAGTCCTACTATGTTGAATAGGATTTTTGGAAATATTCATAGCACTCAAGTTGTCACAATATAATGTCATAACATCTTGTGTAACATTATATTTAGATAACATATATTTCATCCATACAAGTTGAGAACAACTACTTCCTGCATCAATGTACCCAACTTCAGCCGTAGATAGAGATATACAATTATGTTTCTTACTGAACCACGAGATCAAATTGTTTCACAAGAAGAAACATCCACCAGAGGTGCTCTTCCTATCATCAGCACTCCCAGCCCAATCAGCATCACAGTATCCCACAAGAACTGAATTTGAATCATGATAATATAGCATTCCATACTGTTTTACCCCAAAATTTTCCCTCCCCTTTTCTTCAAAACATTCTCCTAAGGTTCTCAAATGCTCAAGGTTACTCAAGAATTGATCAGTCAAATTCTCCTCCTAAGCAATGGACTTACAACTAGGGTTTCACCTTTCTCAAGGAATATTGGGTTTCTAAGGACTTAGGTGTATTTCATGGTCTCTTATATGTCTTCAAGAATGCTCATACCAAGTTTCATGTCTTGCATCACAAGTTTGCTCAATCAATTGCTCAGATGATTGAAGATCAACTATATTGGACACAAAGTCAATTGTGGTCAAGATACAGTCAAACCCCAAGATTTTTGGTCAAAATCAAGATTTTCAAGTGATATTCATTATTTTATCAAGGGTTGATCACAATTCATCAAGAAAACTCTCAATTCATCAAAAATCAAAAGTTGCCAAATTAGGGTTTTCTTAAGAAGTTATCTGAACTTTGACCAGGCACAACTTTCACATGCTTCATCATATTTCCCTCAACTAAAGCTCAGTTTGAAGGAAATTATATTCTCTATATCTTAGTCTTTCTAAGCTCAAGTCTAAAAAATACTTCATTTGAGAGATATGAGCCAATACATTATTGGTCATTTCAAAAGTCAACAAAAAGACACTTTTTGTCAAGGAAACTTACATCAAGATAAAATCTTCAACTGCAAAAATGATCAAAATAGAGATTAAAGAGGACAGCTTGAGCTTTGCAAAAAGTCCAATATAACCTTAAAATGATGAAAATTGAGAGATTTATGACTAGTACAAGTAGGAAAATTTTGAGAAAATGCATGAGGTTCAAATTGAGCAAACTTGAATTTTTGGGCTAGTGGGCTATTGTTTCAAGGTCCAAATGTGTTTTGCAGCTTATAGTGCACCTCAGATCTTATTCATACACCCCTCTTTGGTTTATTATATTTATTTTTTATTTTTATTATTTTAAAAGTCAAAATAAAATGAAATAAGACCCGACTTCTTACACAAGTCCAAGCCCAAACATTTGACCTAATTGCAAGCTATATATTATCATCAATTCAGACATCAAAGAGGACAAAACCCTTGTGCAAGAAATAATTTCCCAAAAATCCAAAAATATCAAAGAATTAGGGAAAATCGAAACCCTAGTCTCAAGCCTCCCTCAAGGTCAAAAACCTATTCCATTCACTTCCAGGAAGATCATAGGATAATGTTGGATCGTTTGTAACGATCCAAAAGGATGGAAACTTACGAGCATGCATCACCAGTTTCTCATATTGCGTGATTTCATATTTTTGTTTTTATTTGCATTTTAATACCTATTAACTGTGCTAATGTTTTCATGAGGTATCAACATGCATGAAAAGTCCATCGTATAAGCCCCATGATGGCTGAACCATGAATCACCATGTTCATGCCGATCCATGCAATTTTCACCGTAGCTCCTAAACAAGCACAATTCAACCCAAACTAAATGTTCCATTGAATTTTCAGACCTTGATTTAGGGGGGTTAGGTCCCTCTGGATCTGTAATATGTGTTTGTTTTGCAGAAACGAAAAAAGATCCACCGGAGAAGACGACCGGAGCTAGGGCTCCGACGCCTCTCCGGTATAGGGAATTGTTTTATTATATAATTATTTTGTTTCAGGGATAATAATGGATGTATCACCACCCCGGTGGTTAAAACGCGCGCGCTAAGTCACTATTATGTCAAGGCGTGGGTTTGATCCGCGCCTTTTAGCATTTTGGGATTTTTTTCTTCCATATTTTTCATGTTTTGCAGGTTACATAGTGCGCTGGTTCTATTCTTTTAACACAAACACAGCGCTGGCGCAGTGGTGGACCGGTTGGGCTGGAATATTAAGGGCGTGAATTCAACACCCACCTCTGGCCTTTTTGTGGTTTTTCTCTATTTTCTCTATTTTTCTTACTCTTTTCTCTTAAAAACCATAAACCTTTTTTAACAAACCTAATTATTTTTCAAAACTTTTTTCATAAACCCTAATCAAATTAGGTTTATTTTTTTTATTAATTTAATTAATCAATTTTTTTTTCAATTAAAATTAATTAAGGTTTTTTTAGGTTAATCATCAAACTTTTTTTTATCGAATATCATCAAAAACATTTTCGCTTTCCTTTTTCCTATTTTTTTTTACATTTTGTGTAGTTTATTCTTTTCGCTTCCTTTTTTTATTATTATCGTAACTGTTTCCTGGGATGTAATTGTAATTAGGGTTTACTTCCCACATTTTTCTATTATGTAACTGTCCCGAAGCGTTGTAATAGTCTAGGGTTTATATTTTTGCTTTTACTTTCCACATTTTACTGCTTTCCATTATTGTTATATTTACTGCTTAGTAATTAGGCTTGTATGGAAAGATTAAAAACAAACAATAGCTAACCCTAACTGCAAGACTAAAATAACTGAAAACAATTACTTGCACACTCACACCTCTAGGGTAACCTCCCTTGTTGCTTCGGAAGAAAACAATCATGTCCCTCGAATGTGGGGACGCTTTAGAAAAGTCCCTCGATACAAAGATCATACTCCCTCGATGACCCTTCCGATGTTGCCTTTGGTAAATGATTTAGTCCCTTAACGATAATTTCTAAAGTGTCCTTACGAGTTGCCTTTGATGATTGTACAATGACCCACGCCTATCCCTTCACATCTAACGATAGGGCTTCCTATTAACTAATGGTAGGATAGCACTATCTAAAGGAGAAAGAAAGTACAGTAAAGACCTTGAGTAAGGGTAGAACTTTTAATTGCTTGCTTACAAAGCTCTTTTCACACAATTACACTCTTCAAAATATTTTCAAATAAACACTTTATAAGAATTCTCGAGGACAGATACGAGAATCATTACAAAATCTTGCCTTACATTGGCATTTTCAAAATATTTTTCAAACACATAACACAAAGCAATTTTCAAAAAGTGAGCTAGCGATTAAGAGCCCGTAGATAAATAGGAATGAAAAGGGTGCTAACACCTTCCCTTTTCATAACCCACCCCCCGAACTCAAAATCAAAAAATATCTTTCCTGTTCTTTTCACCCTTTCCTTATTGGATAAAAGAAAAGTCGGCGGTGACTCTCGATATCCACAACATTTGTGATAAAATGGAAAACCAAGTCAGTTCTCCCACCGTATTACAGAACCGAAGACTTTACTGGGGAACTACTAAAAGAGGGGTTAAGTTAGAGTTAGATCACTTAAAATTGTTTTCTTTGTCAGCTTTATCTTTATTAGGTTGCTCGGGTTTACTTTTCTTGCAAAGATTCTACACCCGGATCTGGGGACCTTAGGTAAGTAGCTATAGATCATGGAAACTTTACGGCATAGACCGATATGGTTGAAGTGATGGCTACGTTAGTGCAACACTTTGGTTTTGTGCTAGTGTCCCTTGAGTCGGTTGAGGAGAATACTAGGCTGCCGCGTGGTGTCATAATCACTAACTAACCTTTAGAACCTTAATTGACCCAACTTAGCCATTAGAAGGTAGTGAGATGGTTGGCTTTGGTGCAGTCCAAAGTTGGTTGATACTCGATGCTACACTCATTGATATTTGACTCTCGGGATATTTCGATGGCAAGTCAGTTGCACTGTTGAAACAATGCATGCGAGAGAGATCAGTGACATGAGACTGCTAGAACCCGGTTACTATTCATAGAACAGGTTGAGCCAATTGAACTTCAAGAGGGTACTTACCTACGAACCCCATGCAAGCCTTAAACCTAAGGCTCTTGTGTGCTTTGTTTGTTTTTGTTATATGTTCAAACTCGACATCATAGCATCATGATATCATACCATAGCATTTTCATTAGCCATTTCAAGGATCTCAAGGGCTTATGATGTAGGTTGTCATGAACCAGACGTCTAGGAAGGGGCAAGGGGATTTATTTTCTTCTAACCAAATGTCGTTAAAGATCAAAGTAATTTTACTTGAGTCAAAGGCTAGGACCCACTCGACATGGTGAGCTTGATTCTCATAGAAGGGCATTCAAAGACGAAAAGTTCTTCAGTCAAAGTTGCAGCCAGACTCAACTTCTAACACTTTGTTTTTTGTTTATCTCTCGAAATCCTTGAAAACATTGCATCCATATATCATGTACATCATTACATAACAGGTTTTCCCAAGATAAATTTTCTCATCTTCTTGATGTTTATTTCAGTAAAAGATGGCTCTAGAACAAACTGTGAAAGAACTTCAAGCTCAAAACGCTCAATTCCAAGAGACACTCCTGAACTTGGCCAAGGGGCAGAAATAGCTGATGGCGCTCATCGCCAAGAAGAAAAAGACTCGGAAACCGGTTGGCATCTTCAACATGGGGAGAAGATTTAAAGGTTCGGCCAAACAAGTTCAAGATCCTGACATCCAATCAGATGAAGATGACAATCAAGAGGAAGATTGCAGAAGCATCAAAGCTGAGGGGGGAAACAACCTTGGTTCTGGTAAAATTCCTGATGAAGAAGACTATTCTAATGAACAATATCCTCCCGCTGATGAAAAATACAAACAACTGGAAGACCGACTGAATGCCATGGAAATCCAGAAAGTGCCTGGGCTGGATTTTGAAGAGTTGGGTCTTATCTCGGGGGTTGTTATCCCTCATAAGTTCAAGGTCCCTAATTTTGCAAAGTACAACGGTGTTTCTTGTCCTAAGCTACATCTGAGGTCTTACGTCCGGAAGATCCAACCACACACTACTGACAGAAAGTTATGGGTTCACTTCTTTCAAGAGAGTTTATCTGGGACACAACTGGAACTTCTATCAGCTGGAAGGAACCAATATACGTACTTGGGAAGACTTGGTTGCTGCTTTTTGTAAGAAATATCAATACAATGCTGGCCTTGCATCGACTCGTGTGCAACTACAAAGTATGACTATGGGCTCTCACAAAGGTTTTAAGGAGTATGCCCAGAAGTAGAGATATTTAGCTAGAATGGTTCAACCTCCTCTGTATGATAGGGATCTGGTTGATATGTTTATGGGAACTACGACAAGTACTTTCTTTAATCATATGATCATAAGCTCTTCATCTGGTTTTACCGAGTTGATACTGACAGAGGAACATGTCGAAGGTGGTATTCAAAGTGGAAAGATTCAAGTGGCTGCGTCTTCGATACTGTAAAGAAGAAGTTTAACAGTAAAAAGGAAACTAATGCAGTTTATGGCCAGAAGGGTCGTGCTAGAGGTGAATGCAATCAGTCTGTAGGAGTTGTGCTAATTTCTAATCCGGTGCATGTACAACAATATCGACAAAAGAATTAGCGTAGGCCAGATGCACCGAGAAGATATTTTACCAAGATCAGCATGCCATTGTCTCAGGCATCACAACATCTTTTAAAGGAGGAGTTAATAACTTTAAGGGATCCTCCTCAGAATCCCAATACCTCATCTCCTCTTTATAATCCTAATGTGAAATGTGCCTACCACTCCAATAGCCCCGGGCATGACACCAATAGTTGGTTGTCCTTGAAAAACAAAGTTCAAGACATGATTGACAATAAAGAAATTGAGTTTGATCCTCCCGAGACCCCTAATGTGATTACTGCACCTATGTCAAAGCACGACAAAGGAATTAGTGCTATTGATGACGTTTCATATGTTTTTGCTGTAAGGGAATTAACAACTCCCCTCCTAATTATCAAGAAGAACCTGTTGCAAGCTGATTTACTTTTGGGTTGTATTGAAATATGTTATTGTTGTGCAACTCAACCCAATGGATGCAATTTGTTGAAAGAAGGTATTCAACGTATGATGGACAACCACATGATTCTAGTTGGGAAGATTCCTACCGTTAAGAATTTGTTTCAAGACTTAGAGCTGAAAGAGGTATCTGTAGTTTTCAGCACTCCTATCAGAATCACTGCCAAAGGACCTGTGAGGATTATGACCAAACCCATAGTGGCTCCTCTAATCATCACTACACCCGGACCAATTCCGTATTCCTCGGACAAAGCTATTCATTGAAACTATGGAGCCGAGATCTACTACCATGGAATCAAGCAAGAACTATCGACTACTAAATATGAAGGTGTTGAAGTTACTGATCCAACATTGACAATATTGTTGCGACCAATAAGGTCACTAGAAGTAGAAGGGTTTTCTCTCTGGAAATATCTCCAAAGACCGTCGCCACACCAATTCGTGTTATCTCTACCGAGTCAATTAATGAGAGTCGGGGCAAAGAGTGAATAACATAGCTTGCCCAGACGGAGGCCCAAAAGAAGTTGCAGTTGAAGACACCTCCAGACAAGAGTTGGAGGGGGTTTTAAAGATCATCCGTAAAAGTGATTACAAGATTGTTGAATATTTGGGACAGACTCCCTCTAAGATCTCCATGTTATCCCTTTTACTGTGCTCTGAAGCCCATGCACAAGCCTTAGTCAAGTTCTTAAAGTCTTCTCACGCGCCGCAATAAATTTCTACCGACCAATTTAAAAATTATGTGGCTAGTATAACTACTGATAATGGGCTAGGTTTCTCTGATGCTGATTTGACTCCTAAAGGGAGAAACCATAACAAGGCCCTATATGTCTCTATTTAATGCAGGGGAACTACTTTGGTCCATGTGTTGGTTGATACAGGTTCCTCACTGAATGTCTTACCGGAGGGTGCTCTAGACAGACTCGATTGTGAAGGGGTTATGATAAAATTCAATGATATCGTGGTGAGAGCCTTTGACGGTTCAAAGAGGATGGTGCACGGAGAGGTGGATCTTCTGATCAGAGTAGGTTCGTAAGTATTCAAATCCACCTTCTATGTAATGGATATTCGACTAACTTATTCTTGTTTGCTTGGACTCCCCTGGATTCATGGGGCAGGCATTGTTACCTCAACCTTACACTAGAAGCTGAAATGTCCTGTGAAAGGGAAGGTGGTTACAGTTTATGGTGAAGAAGAGTATATGGTGAGTCACTTAAATTTATTCATGTATGCTGAGATGTACGCCGAATTCATCGAAAATCCCTGCCAGACTTTTGAATTTATCCCTAATACCACTACTAAAGACGTTTCTGCTATACCCAAGGTTACCAGGTTCCACCCAGAATGGCTTCTTTGAAGGATTCTAGATGTAACACGGTGGAAGAGCTGACTTGGGTTTTTTTGCGTTTGATTGCAATTGTTGCGAATAGCAAGAGTCTCCACCGACTTTTCTTTTATCCAATAAGGAAAGGTTGAAAAGAACAGGAAATATCTTTCGAGATTATTTCTTGAGTTCGGGGGGGGGGGGGGGGGGGTAGGTTATGAAAAGGGAAGGTATTAGCACCCTTTTTATCCGCAGTTATCTACGGGCTCTTAGTTGCTTGCTAGATCACTTGCTTTTGTTTGAAAAATGTGCTTGTGGTGTGGGTTTTGAAAGTATTTTGAAAACGTCTTTGTAATGATTCTCGTTTCTATAAGAACGCGTACAAAGTGTTGTTTTGAAAATAGTTAAAAGAGGTGTTTGTGGAATGTGTTTTTGAAAGTGATTTTGAAAAGTGTCTTTGTAATGGTTCTCGTTTCTATAAGAATGCGTACAAAAAAGCTTTGTCTTTTAAAAATGTTTCAAGATGAAAGTGTTGGTGTATAAAAATGTTTTTGTTGTGAGCAAGCGAGCAACTAGGAGCATCCTACCTACTCAAAAGGTCTTAATGTTCTTTTCCTCCTCCTTTAGATGTTGCTATCTTACCATTGTTTTGGTAAGAAGCCCCGTCATTGGATGTGAAGGGACGGGAGTGGGACATTTGTATAGTCATAGCAGGCAACCTATGGTACGTTTTAGCAATTTCGTTTAGGGACTACATCGTTTACCGAGGGCAACATTAAGGGTCATCGAGGGACTACGATCTTTTATCGAGGGTCTTTGCTAAAACGCCCATATTCGAGGGACATGACTATTTTTCCGAGGCAACAAGTGAGATTACCCTAGAGGTGAATGTGTGTGAATAGTGTGTTTTATTTGCATGCATTTAGTCTTTGATTAGGGGTTGTCTACTTGTTGATTTTATCTTATCATACATTCTCTGTCTTACTAGCAATTGTACAAAAGTAATAAAAATGCAGAAAAATAAATCCTACACTATTACAAACATATTGAATAGCAAGAAAATATAAAGGCAAAAATAAAATAAAGGTAAGAAAAATGGGTCTTCCGATTCAGGCAGCCACACTCTTCGATTTTCACTTCTTGGCTTCCTTCGATTTGGGTCTGGAGTTATGAGGGTGTGCCTTTCAACTGGGGCCTGGAAGCTGGTGTGATATGACTTTCGACTGAGGCCTGGAAGTCAGCATGGTGTGCCTTTCGACTGGGACCTATGAGTCAGCATGGCCATCCTTCTGGCTGCCTCTTTCATTAAGCATGGTGTACCCTCCTCACCTTAAGTCCTTTGCTGCATCCTTCGATTGGGCCTGGAGTCAGTGAGGAAGCCTAAGGCTTCGTTTCATACCCCTGTCTCCTGTTTCTTTCATTTGAAGTATTAAATAGCAACATGGCCTAAGACCATGCTAGCATTATCTTAGGGCTATGTTAGTTCTTAAAGCACTTATAACAAACCAAGGAACAAAACCAAAAGGGGTGGCAATAAAAACAAACTAAAAGGAAACAAATACTATGTACATGTTGAAATGAAAAGGAAGTTTATTCACATGTTATGCTAGAAACGAAAGGTCCAAGGTTAAGAGTGACTTACCTTGGGTGTGTTGGGCCTTTAAGTGGTTTCCTTGAGTGCTTATGGATTTGAATGGAGGAAACAGGAGTTATGCCTTTGATATTAGATTCGAAAGAGGAGAACAAGTGTGAGGTTCTTCCTACTCGATTCGAAGGGTAACAAGGTGTGGGGATATTTCAGATTCAAAGGGGACAAATGTTTAGATTCTGAGTTGGTGTTTGATGAGTGTTTAAGTGTTTGAGAGTTTGATGATTTGAGAGTGTTTTAGAATTTTGAAGATTCGTTCCCCTTAGCCAAAAAGTCCCCCCAAACATGTTGTGGAGTCTCTTATTTATAGGCAAAGCTGACTGAAGATTTTGGAGGGAAAACAACATAACTTGAACAATTTGAGTAAACTGCTCTTTGTAGCTTTTGAGGGGCAATGCTTGTATGCTATTTTGGTGCAAGAATGGGGAAGTGTTTCATGACTATTGTGCAGTAGTTTTGGTCAGTGTACCAAGCCTGAACTTGGCAACAAGCATCTTTGAATATTTCACCCTTTCGTTTTGACCTTTCTTCGGCCAGATTCTTCTTTCAACAATGTTATTTGATTTTCCTCCAACAACTGTCCTTCTAATGGGTCACTTTTGTGCATCCTTCGAAGGAGCCAAATGTGTGACCCTTGGATGGGTCACCAAAACATGCCTTAAGGTGGGCTTTGAAAATCCTTCGAATGGGCCATCAAGCATGTCCTTCGAATGGGATGCCCAGACGTGTCCCTTGAATGAGTCATGTATGATTCTTTGAAAAGGGCCAAACATGTCCTTCGAATGGACTAGTAAGATATACCCTTCGATAGGGACTCATATTTATTCCCTTCAAATCCACCACTAAATGTCTTTTGAAGGGGGCCACCAACCATGTGTGCTGAAGTTTGTCAAGGATGGAATTGTAACATACTAAAGGGAACATAGCCAATGCCCTGTTGAAGCCTACATGCAGGAGGTACAAACGCCCAAATGAAGCTTGCAATGAAGGGTGCACACATGAGGCAAGGATGCAATCGAAGGATGCCACAAGGAGGCTTTTTGCCTTGGAATCTAAGGAGGCTACAAGAGGCTTTTTGCCTTGTGCAAGCTAGCATAGTGGGGAGCCTCTTGCGCGCAAGAAAGAAGTTATAGCTCAAATAAAGGTTTGTATGTAGCTAGTAATAAACTTGTGAATCAGAGCAAGTATGGGGGGAATATTTGTCCATTCAACACAAGAATGCACGCATCAAACATCCAATCGAAGCAGGCACATAAGAAGCTATTGCATTGTGAACCTTGTGAAGCCAAAGATGCAATCGAAGGTGGTATGCAGGAATTTCTTGCCCTGTGAATCTAAGCCAGCGTGCCAGAGGCCAACACCCAGTCGAAGGATGCAAGCCAAGCTTGCATCAAAAGAGGCCAAAAGGCCAATCGAAGGAGCTGAATCGAAAATACTTGTTTTTCTCTAATTTTGTCAAAAATATTATTTTTATCTAATTTCCCCTTTTTTAATAGTTTCCTTTTTAACTTGATACTATAAAATCCAATTGTACTTGTGCAGGCTTGGATCTTGAGAAACCTTGTGAGAAATTCCTTAAAAAATGAGAGGACAAATTTTGGGGTACAACAACTGCCCCTGTTCAATCTTCTTAAACCTGAAGAGTTAGATTGGAGAATCTGCCATTTGTGACTTGAAGGTGGAAGATGATTGAACACTAGAGTGCCCATAAATTTACACTTGATGATATGGTGGTTGATTATGTAGGGAATGGGCTTAAAGATGCCATTTGGTAAGATGACGGAGAGTTGTCAGAGATGGGCTTATAGATGACATCCAAAGGTGATTGTTGACAGAAATTAGACTAAGTCTAAACTGACTTCAACTGGAAAGAATCAGAATAAATCTTGGAGCGATTTATCTAAACCATAGAAAATGTCTACCGGAAAGGAATCAAGATAAACCATTGAGAGATTTAAACTGAACCAACAGAGGTCTTGAATATTCTTTAACTGGAAAGAATCAGAATACATTTTGGAGCAATTTATATAAACCAGTGAAAATGTCTACCAAAAAGGAATCAGGATAAACCATTGAGAGATTTAAACTGAACCAGTAGAGGTCTTGAATATTCTTTAACTGGAAAGAATCAGAATAAATCTTGGAGCAATTTATCTGAACCAGATAAAATGTCTACGGGAAAGAATTAGGATAAACCATTGAGAGACTTAAACTAAACCAGCAAAGGTCTTGAAGAAATTTTTATCATATAGATAGTCACCCCGTCTCGTTTCGGGAATTGATCTATAATTAATTTGTTCACAGATAATTGTCCTGTCTTGTTTCAGGTATTAATTTGTAAGTATGAAGCTTGATTGTGATAGATGTTGAAGGAATCATGGACGATTACTACCTCAACAGATAATGAAGGAATCTTGGACGATTACTACCTCAACAGACAATGAAGGAATCTGGGATGATTACTACCTCAACAGATAATGAAGGAATCTTGGACGATTACTACCTCAGTAGATAATGAAGGAATCTTGGACGATTACTACCTCAGCGGATGATGAAGGAATCTGGAATGATTACTACCTCAATAGATAATGAAGGAATCTTGAACAATTACTACCTCAATGGATGATGAAGGAATCTGAAATGATTACTACCTCAGCGGATGATGAAGGAATCTGAAATGATTACTACCTCAACGGATAATGAAGGAATCTTGGATGATTACTACCTCAGTAGATAATGAAGGAATCTTGGACGGTTACTACCTCAGTGGATGATGAAGGAATCTTGGACGATTACTACCTCAGTAGATAATGAAGGAATCTTGGACGATTACTAACTCATCGGAAGATGAAGGAATCTGAAATGATTACTACCTCAACGGATAATGAAGGAATCTTGGACGATTACTACCTTAACGGACGTTGAAGGAATCTCAAATAATTACTACCTCAGTAGATAATGAAGGAATTTTGGACGATTACTACCTCAACGGATAATGAAGGAATCTTGGACGATTACTACCTCAGCGGATGATGAAGGAATTTGAAATGATTACTACCTCAACGAATGATGAAGGAACCTTGGACGATTGCTACTCCAAAAGGTAATGAAGAAATACAAGCTTGATTTTGTCTTGGAGAAGTTTACAGATTAATGACACTTATCTGTTGATCTTTTCCTGAAAAGGTAAAGAATTAGTTGTATGCAATGTCATGATGAATGAAATGCATGACGTAATGGTGTTTCTCAAAATAAATGAGATTATGTTGTATGCATTTATCATGTATGTAAATATGATGCATGAAATATTGTTGGAATGTAATTTTATCTTGGAAAATAAATCCTTGACAAGTGTTAGGGAGTTTTGGGAAGCCGAATCCCGGACGGCCGTTGGGGATGAAGAGTATGCACACCTTTCCAGACCTTATTTTTTTAAAATGTTTCCGCTGGGGATTCCTGTTTTTGCTGTTTGAGGAGGATTCCGCCGGGGAATGTTTGACTTTGTTTGAGGGAAATAAACCCTATTGCCAATCTGTTGGAGAGGTGTTTTCTTTTGGCAGAACTCCTCGAAGATTCTTGATCAACTCAGTTGGGGAAAAGTTTTCAGAGATTGAAACTCTTGTTGGGGATCACCTTATGTCAAGGACTTTGTGGGAGATGTTGTCATTGCCCCTAGTGGAAAATGTTTGTGGCATTTCCAGGAAATGTATGCTTGACCGTACTTAACCCTTTGTTGGGGTTCATGTTTGTGATCGGTGGATCTGGAACTGACTGTTTAACGCTGGTTCGCGAAATGTCGCGGAAGCAAGAGTCGCCACCGTCTTTTATTTTCTCCAAATGGAAAGGACAAAAGCACAGAAAAATTCCTTATAGAGATTGCTCTCGGTTCGAGAGGTAGATTATAGAAAGGGAAGGTGTTAGCACCCTTTCTATCCATGGTTATCCATGGGCTCTTAGATACTTGCTCATTTGTGTTTTCAAAAATGGTTTGTTTGCTTTTCAACTGTGGGTTTTAAAAAGTTTCTTTGAAAATTCCAGTTCGACTCTTGTATCGGTCCTCAAGAGTGTTTGAAAAATTGCTTTCGAAAGCTTTTTTGAAAAGGTGTCGGTGTGAAAAGTATTTTTGATTTGTTTTTGAGATTAGAGCAAGTATCTACGAGAACCTACCTACCCTAAGGAATTCGTCTGTGTAAATGTCCTTTAAAGTAGTGCCATCCCACCATTGAGAGGTAGGTAGCACCACCGTTGGAGGTGTTCGGGTCAATTCGAGGTTCGGGACATGGTGATCACCGGAGCAATGGGAAGACACCTTAGAAGCTACCCTCATGCCAGGTTCCCGGATCATGAGGACTTACTAAGACATCCTCTACTCGACGATCACCTTTCGAGGCAAGGCAACAGTGAGGCGTACCCTAGGGGTGGTGTGTGCGATTCGTGTGTCGTTTTCATTTGCATTTATCTTGTCATGTTATTGGTGTTCTACGCTTGTTTTTATTTTGTCCATACATTCTTTCATGCTTTGATTTAACAGTTAAAAATATTGCAGAAAAAGTAAATTCTAAGCTATTACAAAAGGCGCGGGTCCACATCGCCAAAAGTTTCTCGAACCCGATTTGACAGAAAATAAATAAAGTAAAAGAAAATAAGGAATTAAAAGTGCGAGCAATTATTTACAAGGCTTTGGGAGAGATACATAAATATTTAAACGGAAAAGAAATAATATGCGAATTAATAAGAAATCAAGAACGAGGGCGTTGGACCCTTTTTGCAAAATTAAATTAATGAGGAATTAATTAATTAAAAAGAAAGAAAGAACTTGTTTTTTGGTATTTTTTAGTATTTTAGGATTTAATAGAAAAAGGAATTAATTGAAATTAAAATAAGATGCAAACCCTAATCCTAATTATTTTTAATTTATTAAAAAAAATATTGAAGTTTTAACCTAAATTAACCCTAATTTTTATATACAAATTTAATTATAAAAATAAATGAATAATATTAAATATTTGATTATCTATGAAAGAAAAATAAAAAGGATGAAAAATTATTACTTAGACCCTATTTCTACATTTTTTAGATTTCTTATTAAAAGAATTAAAATTGCAAACCTAATTTAAAACTAAATTCAATTACATGCAAATTTATTTACAAGAAATATTAAAATAAAAAATTTATTGTTTTTTTCTTTTTTCTGATTTTTATGGGTATTTTTTTTATATTTATGAAAATATTAAATTGATTAAAAAGAATAATAATTAAAGAAGACAAAAATAATGAAAAGATAAAAAATAACAAGATTTTTGCAAACCTTGGGGGTATCAGTCCCCAGATAGGAGGTACAGCCCAAGTAATTCTGGCCCATTAGCATGATCCGTTTGACTTCTCCAGACAGCGTGCTGGCATGTTGACTCACGTCCACGCTGTTCTCTAATTCTCAGCCTTTGGATTGACCCTGATATGCACGTGGATGGTTTGATCTAGAGGGCGTATGGTACGCTTTGATGTTGAACCTGCATATGAATCTTCATTGAAAAATAATATGGGAATATGGAAGACCTGGGGCTCGAACCCAGGTCATGCACTTTACCAGCCTTATGCCTTGCCAACCGTTCCAGATGCGCGTGTTGTATATATAATAGCGAATGAATAATAAAAATAAAAATTGGTTAGTGGCATGAAAAACATAAAAAACGCGCGCTGATTTAAAAAGACCAATCATGGCTGGCCACGAATTCATCTTCTTCATGGGATTTTATTTTCCTGAAACATAATAAAACATGGCAACGGTTTTTCATGCGTTCTCTTAGGCATCTTTAGGGAAAATAGCGATTAGCCCTCAGACACTCATAAATTGAGCGCGAGGATGGGTTTAAGATCGCCTGGGTATGCTGAAGTGAATGGTCTAATTCATATGCTCCAATTTTTCCTTGTTTTGAAATCCCTAATTTGGAATCCTGAAAACACTAAAAATTGACAATGGCGAAATCGTGTATAGCACATAAAAATGCAATTAAATATATGGGTTAGCTTCAGAATTGCATAAGGATTATGAATCAATGAACAAAATATCATGAGGATGCCTGCAAATCAAAACACGAACATGCAATTTTCATGAAATATTTTAAGTTCTGTATACCAATTCTTGAGGTTTTGATGAGTGTTTTTGATTGGAATATGTCCTATGATCCTTCAGCAAGCTAATGAAACAAAAATTAGGCCTTGAATCGCCCTGGAAGGAGGTTTTCAGAATTGAGTTTCTTAGCAAAATTTCAAGTTTTTGTTTTCAGGTTCCTGAGCAGCTGCGTGTGTAATGGCACTAGGGTTGTATTCAGGCTTATGTATTGAGTCAATTAGGTCAAGAAAAATAGAACAAATCAATTGCATTCATGGTTTTTGGAAATTTGATTTTTAAGATCTTTTTCAAATATTTTCCATGTGCTTTTGATACAAATCAACTCCAATATCTCCAAATCTTTCCCTATTTGAATATGCACGAAATCTTGAGGATAAAACATGTACAAAAAGATTGGAAAACTTAGGTTAGCATTTTTCATGTATTTAATTTGATTTAAATGAATTATTATTAATAAAAATTCAAATAAATAAATAAAAAATGAATAAAACTTCCCTTTGGGCCAAGTGGTCGTGCACATGTCATGAATGATGAATTATGGAAGAAAAATGGGCCCATTAGCAATTTTAGGTCATTTGAATCAATGTTGACTTTTCAAAATATCCAAAACTTTCCCAACTTCTACAAGGCATAACTTGCTCAATTTTTAAGCTTGTCTCATGTTCTTGGACATTTTGGAAAGGTCTTTGAGTCCTCTAAACAATGTCTTTGGTCCCATGTCATTTTGATTTACCAATCTCAAGTTATGGCC
The DNA here is from genome assembly GCA_948472305.1 of Vicia faba. Lineage (NCBI taxonomy): Eukaryota > Viridiplantae > Streptophyta > Magnoliopsida > Fabales > Fabaceae > Vicia > Vicia faba. The sequence continues at coordinate 852,140,936 of OX451741.1, forward strand.
TTTGACTTAAAGTCCTTTTTTGTTGACTTTTGAAAATGACCTATAATGTTGAAATTGATAACTTTTTGTGAGAGCATTTCTTGGACTTGAAGTATAAAGATGAGTTGTAGGAAATGTCTTTATCTTCAAAATGAGCTTTGGATGGAATTTTTCTGATAATCCATGTGAAAGTTATGCCCTGGTCAATTTACAGTTGACTTTTTCAGCTGTCCAAATAAGGAAACTTTTGCATCTTGATGATTTTTGAGCCAAGCTTTGAGAATCATGATCAAGCATTGATCAAATGATGTTTGTGGCTTCAAAATGAGATGTTGACCAAAAATTTTAACTTTTGACTGCCAAATGACCATTTTGCCCCTACAGTTGACTGTAGTGCAATTAGGGTTTTGACTGTGCAGTTTTGAGCTGAATGTCTTGAAACTTGATATGAGGATGCTTGACCATATTTGTAGGCATGTGAGACTTGATTGGACCTTTGGAAACTTCATTTTCTTGATCAGAACACAAACCCTAATTTTGACTGCTTAGGAGGCCCTTACACTGTGCAACCCTTGGGGAATTTTGAAGCTTGACTTGGCAAATCTTTGAAGAATATGGGAGGGCAAATTTTGGGGTACAACAGTTGCCCCTGTTCAATCTTCTTAGACCTGAGGATGCAGATTGGCTGATGTGCCTTTCGTAATCCGAGGGTAGAAGATGATTGAACACTAGAGTGCCCAGAAATTTGCGCTCACATAGTAGCAGTGTGATGGAAATGGGCTTATAGATGCCATTTGGAGATTGATGAATAGGATGATGGGCTTATAGATTCCATGCTAAGAGATGATGGAAGGTGGATGGGCTTATAGATGCCACCTGGATGTTGATCGCGTAAGAGATTCCTTAGCGAGAACCTGTGTACCTGCAAAAGAAAAAATGAGTACCTGTCATGTTGCAGGAGCCGGTCTTCAGATGCTTTGTATAGATGTGTCCTGACTGGTTACAGGAGCTGAGTCTGGAGCTTCACAAGATGATGAATGAACCAGGGATGGTTACTACCTTAGCATGAATGGTAAGAGAACCTTGGGTGACTTTAACTTCAACAACGCTCGTTGAGAAAATCTTGGTGGGAATTATCATCTTCGCAGTATCAGGAAGAGAACCAAAGGAAATTATAATCTGAAAGGGAATTACATCTCACGCATCGTCGGGGAGAGGACCATAGGAAATTATAACCTAAAAGGGAATTAGTAAGGTTGGTGAGTTGTCTCTACTGACAGGTTATTTCCATGGACGGGTGGTCTATAACGACGAGTGTCTTATCACGACGAGTGTCTATAACGACGAGTGTCTATAACGACGAGTGTCTATCACGACGAGTGTCTATAACAACGAGTGTCTATTACAACGAGTGTCTGTAATGACGAGTGTCTATAACGACGAGTGTCTATCACGACGAGTGTCTATCACGAGGAGTGTCTATCACGACGAGTGTCTATCACGACGGGTGTCTATAACGACGAGTGTCTATAACGACGAGTGTCTATCACGACGAGTGTCTATAACGACGAGTGTCTATCACGACGAGTGTCTATAACGACGAGTGTCTATCACGACGAGTGTCTATAACGACGAGTGTCTATCACGACGAGTGTCTATAACGACGAGTGTCTATCACGACGAGTGTCTATCACGACGAGTGTCTATCACGACGAGTGTCTATAACGACGAGTGGAAGTAATTTTAACTGGATTTTCCTTCTTTGGCGAGTTGTCTTTAATGACGAGATGTCTTTAATGACGGGTGTCTGTACTGACGAGATGTCTTCAATGACGGGTTGTTTTCTTTGACTTTAGGAAGTGATTAACTGGACATGTCTTCTTTGACTGGATGGGCATCAGAAAAAAAACCTTTGGGATTTAACTGGGCTTGTCTTCTTTGACTGGATTTGTCTTTTTTGACTGGATTGGTCTCTTTTGACTATATTTGTCTACTTTGACTGAATTTGTCTACTTTGACTGAATTTGTCTACTCTGACTGAATTTGTCTACTTTGACATAGCTGATCATTTAACTGTATCCTTCCTGAAAGGTAAAGGTCAATCATATGCAGTACATGATATGGATCAAGCAACGACATAAATGAGATTGTATGACATGATGTGTATATGCAGGTATCATGATGTATGAAAATGTGATGTTTATGAATGTATCTGCGTCTAGGAAAATAGATCCTTGACGGATGCCGGGAAGTCACTCCTGGGCTGATGTTGAAGGATAGATTTTGCTTCCGCTGGGGATGATAGTTGCAAGAACACCGATAGGAGAAGATAACTCCGTGGGGGAATAGACTTGGCGAATGGAATAACTCTGCGGGGAGAAAAGTACTCTAGCGACCATGCTGGGGAGCGATACTCTGTGGGGATAGAGATGCTTTGCTGAGTTGTTGATAATAGTTTGCTGGGGATAAGAAGACTGTGTCGACGACGATCTTTCTGTGGCTTTTGGCTGAGGATAACCCAGTTATATCCTGTTAAGGAAATAACTCTTTGAATAAAGCCGGGAGACGCGTTCGCTCTTGGTTGCATTCTTCAGCTGAACTTACCTTGGCCCTTCGGTGGACCGAGCAACCGGATCATTTAGACAACTCATTATTGCCCCAGTTTCTGATATTGGAGAGGAAGACCTGTGAAGGTGTTTGATGACTGCCGATTAACAAATCTTCTTCTGGTAGGCAGGTGACGAGATGCCGGGACATAGTCATACGCTTTGATCCCTAACTTTTGCCTGGACCGCCCTTTCGGGTTTTCAATCCACCGGGATACCCATTTTTGCCCAAGCCGCCTTTTCAGGTTTTCGAATTACCGGGTGTACAATTTTTCATTTTCATCCCTTATTTTTGCCCGAACCCTTTTGGTTCGCCGGGAAGCCCTTATTTTTGCCTAGGTGTGTCAACCTAGCGGGTCTTTGATTTTGCGTAGTATTTTTTCGACTATGTCCATGTTCTCAGAATGTAGGGAGGTGCCCTTGTTGTTGTGTTGTATCGCCATACCAGAAGATCTTCGTTTGATCGTCCAATGCCTCAAGTGATCCAGATGGAGGTTTGCCCCTTGCTGTTTGGCCTTTTTGAGAGCTTCTCCGAATCTTGACTTAATTGCCCCCGGATGATGGAAAATAACCACGTCTGCCCCTTGATTGGAAGTGCTTTTGTTCATTAGACATTCGTCGTGCGAACTTCTGTGCTGTTCAAACAAAAGGTCATATACAAACAAAGTTATGTTAAAAATGCAAAGCTTATGTCTGTCTTGAAGATTTTGAAAATGCATTCTTTTCGTAAAACAAGTGATTGTTTGTAAAACGTGATGTCAACTCCGTATTTTACCGTGAGCCTTAAGGAGTCAGGATACCTTTCGTAACAGTATGCTTTCGAACTAACCCATGCTTCAGCTAGGACTTTTAAGGGTTATAACGTGGCCTGGTTCACGGTTTTAAGAAACAAAGGATAAAGGCTCAAATCATTTGTACCCACCCGCTCTTCGTGATGTTCTCCAAACCTAACTCAGTTGACCATACGTTAGACCTTGTTTGAGTCTTTGCTCTGATTTTCCGGTGATGATTCGGATGTTGATAACTTATTTTGAAATAGGCAGTCATCTCCTTTTTTTGCTGAGGGTTTGTAGGACCTCTTTCTTTTCTGATTTTTTTGTTATCCCTTTCTTTTTTTTGCCTGAACTGTTTCCTTTTTGGAATTACAGTCAGCGGGATGCCCCAGTTTTGTAAGTCTCCTTCATGGGTTTTGACTTAATGGGCTTTTCATTTGTGATTTTTTGATAATGACTGCCTGTCCTTATGATTGCTCTGAACCATCACTGTATTTCTTTGTTTTGTAAGGACCTCTTTGGTGCCATTTATTATGCACTTGGATCAACTGAGAGAACTACCCTGCCCCCGGTTATGATAAAGGGTTTTAATTTTCGAAAAGAAAAACTCCTACTTCTTTGGCTCAGAGGGGTTGACGAGGGATTATCATCCTTATAACTCTAGTGTTTAGGGATTGAAACAATGCCTGTACCTCATCAACGGGGTCTGTTCAAAAGCATACTGTAGATCGTGGTATCGTTTTCGTCATCCTCCCTCAAGAGGCTTAGAATTATTAGTCGAGAGTTGACATCAGAAAAAAATATGAAAATAATTTGCACATAGTGAATACGAAATAATTACTTCAAAACAGACATGTGTAGTGCATTAATGAAATAACAATGTTTGACATGAAACAAAATGTTTGAACCATTGAAAGAAGATTACAAATTGAACATTCGAATGAACAAAAAATCCAATCCTAGCCATGTCTTGGAAAGGGAGCAGTTGTCACATCGGGAGTCTCTGAAGAGTCAAGATGGACTTCCTTTGCATCAATCAGATCTTGAACCCTATTCCTCATAGTCCAACAGTCATCTGTAGCATGCCCCGGACTGTCGGAATGATAGGCGCAGCGAGCATTGGGATTGTACCTTGAAGGTGTCCTGTTAGGATTCTTCGGGGGATCCATGAGAGTTACCAACTTGGTTTCCAGCAGCTGTGGCAATATCTGTGACAAGGTCATGCCTAGGGGAGTAAATTGCCTCTTAGGTCTTTCTTCCCTTTGTTGGTGGTGACGCTGAGGAGTACCGGCCGGCTTTGCAATAGTTACTGCGTTGATAACACTAGATTCTCTTTTGGATGGTTTCTTCTCAGTGTTCGAGGAGTCACCATTCTGTATTTTCCCTGACTTGATGCCAGCTTCTATTCTCTCCCCGGTCAAGATCAGATCTGTAAACCCAGCAGCAGAATTCCCAATCAGGTGGTTGAAGAATGGACCAGACAGGGTCCCCAAGAACATGTCGACGAGCTCGCGGTCAGTCAGAGGTGGTTGTACCCTTCCAGCAAGGTCCCTCCATTTTTGAGCATATTCTTTAAAACCTTCACCCGTACCCATAGACATCCCCTGAAGCTGAGTGCGCGTGGGAGCGAGGTCGGCGTTGTACTGGTACTGCTTGTAGAATGCAGTGGCTAAGTCTTCCCAGGTACGGATGTTGGCTCCATTCAGTTGGTAGAACCAGTTAAGCTGAGTCCCTGAAAGACTCTCCTGAAAAAAGTGGATCCATAAGTTCCTGTCGGCCGTGTAGGGCTGGATCCTCCTCATGTATGACCTGAGATGCAACTTTGGACATGATGCCCCGTCGTACTTTGCAAAGGCAGGTGCCTTGAATTTGTGCGGGATCACTACCCCATAAGACAGACCTAGATCCTCGAAGTCCAGGCCAGGCACTTTTTGTATCTCCATAGCACTTAGCCGGTCTTCCAACTGTTTGTACCTATCCTCAGCCGAAGGGTACTGTTCGTCATTGAAATCTGTCTCATCGTCAGAGACCACTGGGCTGGGAATCCTTTCCTCTTGATGACTGCCTTTCCCCACAGACGGAGTTGTCCTCTCAACTTCATCCTGCAGTGTGTTCCTAGATCTGCGTCTAGGGCTGAACAAGACAGTCCTCTTCTTCTTCTTTTCCTTCTTCAAGAGCAGAGCCTTCAGATCTTGTTGCCCCTGGGTCAAATTCATGATCAGCCCTTGGAACTGGGCGTTCTGAGCCTGGAGGGCCTTGATAGTATGCTCGGTTGAGGATTCAGGATTCATGACGAGACTGCTGAAATAAACAGCGAAGAAGGTAAGCAACCTGCAGAGAAAGGGTACCTGTTATGCAATGATATGTATGATATGCATGCAATGATTTCAAGAACCTCGAGGGGTAAACAAATTGTTAGAGTTGGAAACTGGTAACTTGATTGAAGGTACTTCATGTTGTTGAGAGTCCTTCTTCAAGAGTCAAAGGCTCACCATATCCAGTGGGTCATAGCCCCTGACAACCTTGGCTAGAGGAAAATAAATCCTCTTTGCCCCTTGCTGGGATAGTTGATTCACCATGACCTGCATCACAAGCCCTTGAGATCCTTGAAATGGGTTAGGATGTATGCAATGGCATGATGTTATGGTATGCATGGGGTAAGGTGAGTAACCCTGTTATGAGTCCCAATTAAGGACTGCAAACCAAAACCTGCAAGAAACTTAGTAAACCTGTCATGAGTCCCAATTAAGGACTAAAACAAAACCTGCAAGAAATTCGGTAAACCCTGTTATGAGTCCTAATTAAGGACTATGGACCAAACATGCAAGTAGTTCATGTGTCAGTTTAACAAGCATGCAAGTAGGCAAGTACGAAGGCACACAAGTCACACAAAAGAGCCCTTAGAGTTTAGGCCAGCATGAGGTCTAGGTATTACCCTCTTTCAGTTTGTTGGTTCATACCTGTCCTAATCAAAAGTAACCGGGTTCTTAGAGGATCCCAATATCATTGACTACCCTCAATCGGTCATAACTCCAGCATCGCAATCTTTTCTTGCGGCCAGAACCATCACGAGAGTTTAGCCTCAATGGGCGTAGCATACTGCTACAATTCTAAAGGCCAAGTTGTGTCAATTAAGGTTATAAGGTCTGTTGGTGCTTAATGACTCCTTGGAAGACCCATATTTTCCCCGTTTCAACACGAGGGATATCGGTACAGACCAAGGCGCCACACCAACGTAGCCACTGCTTCACCCATGTCGGTATACGCCGGACAGGTCCCTCACAGCTTATGCTACCTAAACAGGGTATCCCCAGATCCGGGTTAGGATCTATGTAACTCCCATGCAACCCACAAATTTAAAGCAGACGAGTCAATACAATTGAAAACACAGTTATGAACTAACCCTAAGGTACACCTCACTTTAAGTTTAAGTCCCCAGCAGAGTCGCCAGTTCTGTGATCGGTGGATCTGGAACTGACTGTTTAACGCTGGTTCGCGAAATGTCGCGGAAGCAAGAGTCGCCACCGTCTTTTATTTTCTCCAAATGGAAAGGACAAAAGCACAGAAAAATTCCTTATAGAGATTGCTCTCGGTTCGGGAGGTAGATTATAGAAAGGGAAGGTGTTAACACCCTTTCTATCCATGGTTATCCATGGGCTCTTAGATACTTGCTCATTTGTGTTTTCAAAAATGGTTTGTTTGCTTTTCAACTGTGGGTTTTAAAAAGTTTCTTTGAAAATTCCAGTTCGACTCTTGTATCGGTCCTCAAGAGTGTTTGAAAAATTACTTTCGAAAGCTTTTTTGAAAAGGTGTCGGTGTGAAAAGTATTTTTGATTTGTTTTTGAGATTAGAGCAAGTATCTACGAGAACCTACCTACCCTAAGGAATTCGTCTGTGTAAATGTCCTTTAAAGTAGTGCCATCCCACCATTGAGAGGTAGGTAGCACCACCGTTGGAGGTGTTCGGGTCAATTCGAGGTTCGGGACATGGTGATCACCGGAGCAATGGAAAGACACCTTAGAAGCTACCCTCATGCCAGGTTCCCGGATCATGAGGACTTACTAAGACATCCTCTACTCGACGATCACCTTTCGAGGCAAGGCAACAGTGAGGCGTACCCTAGGGGTGGTGTGTGCGATTCGTGTGTCGTTTTCATTTGCATTTATCTTGTCATGTTATTGGTGTTCTACGCTTGTTTTTATTTTGTCCATACATTCTTTCATGCTTTGATTTAACAGTTAAAAATATTGCAGAAAAAGTAAATTCTAAGCTATTACAAAAGGCGCGGGTCCACATCGCCAAAAGTTTCTCGAACCCGATTTGACAGAAAATAAATAAAGTAAAAGAAAATAAGGAATTAAAAGTGCGAGCAATTATTTACAAGGCTTTGGGAGAGATACATAAATATTTAAACGGAAAAGAAATAATATGCGAATTAATAAGAAATCAAGAACGAGGGCGTTGGACCCTTTTTGCAAAATTAAATTAATGAGGAATTAATTAATTAAAAAGAAAGAAAGAACTTGTTTTTTGGTATTTTTTAGTATTTTAGGATTTAATAGAAAAAGGAATTAATTGAAATTAAAATAAGATGCAAACCCTAATCCTAATTATTTTTAATTTATTAAAAAAAATATTGAAGTTTTAACCTAAATTAACCCTAATTTTTATATACAAATATAATTATAAAAATAAATGAATAATATTAAATATTTGATTATCTATGAAAGAAAAATAAAAAGGATGAAAAATTATTACTTAGACCCTATTTCTACATTTTTTAGATTTCTTATTAAAAGAATTAAAATTGCAAACCTAATTTAAAACTAAATTCAATTACATGCAAATTTATTTACAAGAAATATTAAAATAAAAAATTTATTGTTTTTTTCTTTTTTCTGATTTTTATGGGTATTTTTTTATATTTATGAAAATATTAAATTGATTAAAAAGAATAATAATTAAAGAAGACAAAAATAATGAAAAGATAAAAAATAACAAGATTTTTGCAAACCTTGGGGGTATTAGTCCCCAGATAGGAGGTACAACCCAAGTAATTCTGGCCCTTTAGCATGATCTATTTGACTTCTCCAGACAGCGTGCTGGCATGTTGACTCACGTCCACACTGTTCTCTAATTCTCAGCCTTTGGATTGACCCTGATATGCACGTGGATGGTTTGATCTGGAGGGCGTATGGTACGCTTTGATGTTGAACCTGCATATGAATCTTCATTGAAAAATAATATGGGAATATGGAAGACCTGGGGCTCGAACCCAGGTCATGCACTTTACCAGCCTTATGCCTTGCCAACCGTTCCAGATGCGCGTGTTGTATATATAATAGCGAATGAATAATAAAAATAAAAATTGGTTAGTGGCATGAAAAACATAAAAAACGCGCGCTGATTTAAAAAGACCAATCATGGCTGGCCACAAATTCATCTTCTTCATGGGATTTTATTTTCCTGAAACATAATAAAACATGGCAACGGTTTTTCATGCGTTCTCTTAGGCATCTTTAGGGAAAATAGCGATTAGCCCTCAGACACTCATAAATTGAGCGCGAGGATGGGTTTAAGATCGCCTGGGTATGCTGAAGTGAATGGTCTAATTCATATGCTCCAATTTTTCCTTGTTTTGAAATCCCTAATTTGGAATCCTGAAAACCCTAAAAATTGACAATGGCGAAATCGTGTATAGCACATAAAAATGCAATTAAATATATGGGTTAGCTTCAGAATTGCATAAGGATTATGAATCAATGAACAAAATATCATGAGGATGCCTGCAAATCAAAACACGAACATGCAATTTTCATGAAATATTTTAAGTTCTGTATACCAATTCTTGAGGTTTTGATGAGTGTTTTTGATTGGAATATGTCCTATGATCCTTCAACAAGCTAATGAAACAAAAATTAGGCCTTGAATCGCCCTGGAAGGAGGTTTTCAGAATTGAGTTTCTTAGCAAAATTTCAAGTTTTTGTTTTCAGGTTCCTGAGCAGCTGCGTGTGTAATGGCACTAGGGTTGTATTCAGGCTTATGTATTGAGTCAATTAGGTCAAGAAAAATAGAACAAATCAATTGCATTCATGGTTTTTGGAAATTTGATTTTTAAGATCTTTTTCAAATATTTTCCATGTGCTTTTGATACAAATCAACTCCAATCTCTCCAAATCTTTCCCTATTTGAATATGCACGAAATCTTGAGGATAAAACATGTACAAAAAGATTGGAAAACTTAGGTTAGCATTTTTCATGTATTTAATTTGATTTAAATGAATTATTATTAATAAAAATTCAAATAAATAAATAAAAAATGAATAAAACTTCCCTTTGGGCCAAGTGGTCGTGCACATGTCATGAATGATGAATTATGGAAGAAAAATGGGCCCATTAGCAATTTTAGGTCATTTGAATCAATGTTGACTTTTCAAAATATCCAAAAATTTCCCAACTTCTACAAGGCATAACTTGCTCAATTTTTAAGATTTTCTCATGTTCTTGGACATTTTGGAAAGGTCTTTGAGTCCTCTAACCAATGTCTTTGGTCCCATGTCATTTTGATTTACCAATCTCAAGTTATGGCCTTTGACTTAAAGTCCTTTTTTGTTGACTTTTGAAAATGACCTATAATGTTGAAATTGATAACTTTTTGTGAGAGCATTTCTTGGACTTGAAGTATGAAGATGAGTTGTAGGAAATGTCTTTCTCTTCAAAATGAGCTTTGTATGGAATTTTTCTTATAATCCATGTGAAAGTTATGCCCTGGTCAATTTACAGTTGACTTTTTCAGCTGTCCAAATAAGGAAACTTTTGCATCTTGATGATTTTTGAGCCAAGCTTTGAGAATCATGATCAAGCATTGATCAAATGATGTTTGTGGCTTCAAAATGAGATGTTGACCAAAAATTTGAACTTTTGACTGCCAAATGACCATTTTGCCCCTACAGTTGACTGTAGTGCAATTAGGGTTTTGACTGTGCAGTTTTGAGCTGAATGTCTTGAAACTTGATATGAGGATGCTTGACCATATTTGTAGGCATGTGAGACTTGATTGGACCTTTGGAAACTTCATTTTCTTGATCAGAACACAAACCCTAATTTTGACTGCTTAGGAGGCCCTTACACTGTGCAACCCTTGGGGAATTTTGAAGCTTGACTTGGCAAATCTTTGAAGAATATGGGAGGGCAAATTTTGGGGTACAACAATGTTCAATGCCCCAAGTGATTCAGATACAGATCTACCCCTGATTATTCAGTACTTCTTGAGAGATTTCTTAGAATCTTGACTTGACTGCCCTCAGACGAGTTGGATAGTGACATGTCATGCCCCATTGCTTACTAGGAGATTTATCGTTGGGAATGTCATCCCATTGAAGTGATTTTGTTCACTGAGAGAGCTTTCGTTTGCTGAATATTCATCGTGTGAATTTCTATGTTGTCAAACAATTAGCCATATGCAAACAACGATATTCAAAATAATGCAAAGTTTATGCCTGTCTTGAAGTTTTGAAAATGCGTTTTAGCAGATAAAAGAATTTGCAAGTATGTGAATTCAAATCAGTATTTAGAGTAAGCCTTACAGGAGTCAGGATACCTTTTGTAACAGTATGCTTTCAAACTAACCCATGCTTCAATTAGGACTTTGAAAGGTTGTATCATGGTCTAGGTTCATGGTTTAAGAAACAAAGGATAAGACTCAAAGTGTAATTGTACCCGCCCATTCTTCGTGATGTTCTTCAGTCCTAAACTCAGTTAATTGTGCGTTCGAACTCCAATTGAGTCTGGAATAGCATTTTGGTGATGGTTCAGAAAAGTTAATTTTGTTGGAAGGAAGTCATTTTTTTCCATATTTTCCATGTTGTTGAGGATTTGTAGTGACCTCTTTTTGATTTGTTATCCCTGATTTTGCCTGACTGTTCTTGTTTTTGAGATTGCTGTCAGTGGGACGCCCTAGTTTTTCTTAAGTCTCCTTCGTAGGTTTTGACTTAGTGGGCTTTTCTTTTAAGAGATAATGACTTCCCATTTGGTAAGGAACCATCGCCGTCTTTTGATTCCAGAGGAAAGTTTTTGATGTCACTCATTGTATACGAAGTGAAAGCTTGCGACTGACGCGCACTTGGATTAACTGAGAGACTACCCTGCCCCAAGTTTTGGTTAAAGGTTTCAATTTGTGTAAAAAAGGAAACTCTTACTTCTTTGGCTCAAAAGGGTTGACTAGGGATTATCCTTCTTATAACTCCAGTGTTTAGGAATTGAAAGAACGCCTGTATATCGTCAACAAGGTTTGTCCAAAAGCATATTGTATGAGATTATGGCATTGTTTTCGTCATCCTCCCTATAAAGGTTTGCAACTTTTTGAAACAAGAGTTGAATATCATAAAGGGAGTAAAAAGCGTAGTTTAAATAGAATGAGAATGAATGGATTAATTCAAGACAAACATATGCAATGCATTAATGAAACAGAGTTTGACATTAATAGATAATTGTTTGAACAAAAAAAGAGATTACAATTGAAAATTCAAAAAGAAAAAGACGCTCTTAGTGATTTGGCATATGAGTAGTGATCACGTTAGGAGTCTCTAGAGGGTCGAACTCAATCTCCTTGGCGTTGTTAAAGTCTTGAATCTTGTTCTTCAAAGTCCAACAACTGTCAGTGTCGTGTCCAGGACTATCAGAATGGTAGGCATATCTTACATTTGGATTGTACTTAGGAGAGAAGGTATCTGGGTTTTGAGGAGGATCCCTTAGTGTGATCAGTTTTGCTTTCAGCAAATGTTGTAACGCTTGAGACAACGGCATGTTGATGTTAGCGTACCGCATTTCTTAGTATTTTATCCTACGCCTATTGCCATGTCTTTGTTGAACAGGTGTAGGATTATAGATCATGATTGCCCCCACGTGTTGGTCGTGGTTATTCTAGTTACGACCTTTTTGACTGTACACAGAATTGGGCTCCTTCTTTGCATTGTATGGATTTTTATGAGTATCAGAGGATGTAGCTCCTTGGATCTTTCGGGTTTTGATGCCAGCTTCGACTCTTTCTCCAGTCAGTATTAGCTCGGTGAACCCGACTGAAGAGCTTCCAATCAGGTGATTGAAGAAAGGTCATGTCAAGGTTCCCATTAAGATATCAATCAACTCCCTATCAGTTAAGGGTGGCTGCACTCTTCCTGCCAAGTCTCTCCATTTTTTGGCGTACTCTTTGAAGCCCTCGTTGGAACACATGGTCATATTTTGGAATTGCACATGAGTTGGTGCAAGATCAGTGTTATATTGATACTGCTTATAGAAAGCAGCAGCCAAGTCTTCCCAGGTGTGAATGTCGGTTCCTTTTAACTGATAGAACCACTCCATTTGAGTTCCAGCCAAACTTTCTTGGAAGAAATGGACCCATAGCTTCCGGTCAGTAGTGTGAGGATGAATATTGCGGACATAATACCTCAGATTCATTTTAGGACAAGAGGTCCCATCATACTTGGAAAATGTATGGATTTTGAACTTTGGTGGGATGACCACTTCGGAAACCAACCCTAACTCTTCAAAGTCCAATCCAGGTATCTACTGAATCTCTATAGCATTGAGGCGATCCTCCAACTATTTGTATTTATCATTAGCGGGAGGATATTGTTCCTCGGAGTAGTCAGCTTCATCTTCATCAATCCCTAGACTGTTATCTTCTTCATGATTTTTCCCCTCATTTTATGGAGTTGAGAGATCTAGAGCTCTCTTGACTGGTCCTCTAAGTCTTCTTCCCAAATTCAGGACGCCTACTGACTTCTTTGACTTTTTCTTCTTGTCTTTGAGAAGAAGAGTCTTCAGGTCCTCTTGCCCCTTAGCCATACTCAGGAACATTTGTTGGAATTGGGCATTTTGTGCTTGGAGATCCTTCACCGTTTGTTCCATATCCATCTTACACAAATAAACAGTAGGAAGATAAGGAGACCTGTATGGGAGAAACATGTCATGATATAATGCATGATATGTGGATGCATGTTTTCAAGGATCTCGTGGGGTAAACTCAAGAAGATGTTAGAAGTTACTTACAACTTTGATTGGAGAACTTCGTATCGGTGGATTTCCTTCCACGAGAATTAAGCTCACCATGTCAAGTGGGTCATAGCCCTTGACTCAAGTTACTGTGCTTTAGTCTTTGACGGTGTTTGATTAGAGAATGAATCCTCTATGCCCCTTGATAGACGTTTGGTTCAACATGACCCTGCATCATAGGCCTTTGAGATCCTTGAAATGGTTATTGAAAATTCTATGGTATAATGTCATGATGTTATGTACAAGTATGCAAAGCAAGCAGGTTGTTATGTACAAATAGTCATATACACATAAAGCAGACAAATCCTTAGGTTTAGGCTTGCATGGAGTTCGTAGGTAAGTACCCTCTTGAAGTTTAATTGGCTTAACCTGTGTTAGAAAGTTACCAGGTTCTAAGGGATCTCAACATCACCGATCTTTCTTTTAGGCATTGTCTCAGCTCAATCAATCTTTTCTTGCGCCCGAGATATCCCAAAAGTATGATTCCAATGAGTGTAGCATCGAGTATCAACCAATCTTCAGTTCGAACCAAATCCGGCTATCTCACTACTTCCTAATGGCCAAGTTGTTCAATTAAGGTTCTAAGGTCAGTTAGTGCTTCCTCGATTCAACACAAGGGATATCGGTACCAATAAATGCGTCACACTAACATAGCCATTGCTTCAACCATATCGTTCTATGCCATACATTTTCCACAATCTATTGCTACTTACCTAAAAGGTGCCCCAGATCTGGGTAGAGGATCAAAACAAGCCCAAACATGGAACCATAATGTAAAGCAAGCAAGTCAAACAAATAAAAGAAAGTAAAGGTGATCTAGCCCTAAGGTAACCCCACTTTTAAGTAAGTCCCCAGCAGAGTCGCCAGTTCTGTAACAAGGTGGGAGAACTGACTTGGGTGTTTTTGTGTTTGATCGCAATTGTTGTGGATAGCAAGAGTCGCCACCGAATTTTCTTTTATCCAATAAGGAAAGGTTAAAAAGAACAAGAAATACCTTTCGAGATTATTTCTTGAGTTCGGGGGGTAGGTTATGAAAAGGGAAGGTATTAGCACCCTTTTCATCCCTAGTTATCTACGGGCTCTTAGTTGCTTTCTAGATCACTTGCTTTTGTTTGAAAAATGTGCTTGTCGTGTGGGTTTTGAAATTATTTTGAAAACGTCTTTTTAATGGTTCTCGTTTCTATAAGAATGCGTACAAAGTGTTGTTTTGAAAATAGTTCAAAGAGGTGTTTGTGGAATGTGTTTTTGAAAGTGATTTTGAAAAGTGTCTTTGTAATGGTTCTCGTTTCTATAAGAATGCGTACAAAAAAGCTTTGTCTTTTGAAAATGTTTCAAGATGAAAGTGTTGGTATATAAAAATGTTTTTGTTGTGAGCAAGCGAGCAACTAGGAGCATCCTACCTACTCAAAAGGTCTTAATATTCTTTTTCTCCTCCTTTATATGTTGCTATCTTATCATTGTTTTTGTAAGAAGCCCCATCATTGGATGTGAAGGGACGGGCGTGGGACATTTGTATAGTCATAGAAGGCAACCTATGGACATTTGTATATTCTCTCCAGAAATTGCTCCCCCAAAATCAGTTTCTAGACCCGTAATCATTCCTGTTGTTGTTGCTCCTCCAAAGGCTGTTCCCAATCCTACAATCATCTCTGCTAGTACTCCAACTGACAAAGCTGTTAGAATCCCTGCTATCACTCCTACTGACACTCCTGCTGCCGAGTTCACCGAGACTCGAGGTAAAAGTATTCTGATTGAGCCTGTCCGGACGAAGGCACAATCATTGGCTATCCCTGAGACCTCCCAGAAAGAGATGGAGGAAATTCTAAAGATCATAAAAAGAAGCAACTATGTAGTTGAACAACTAGGGAAAACTCCATCCAAAATTTCTATGTTGGCTTTACTACTATGTTCCGAGGCGCATGCAAAGGCCTTGCTAAAATTCCTAAAAACTGCTCATGTACCCCAAGAAACATCTACCGACTAGTTCCAAGACTGCATAGCCAGCTTTACTGTAGATAATGGTCTAGGTTTTTCAGATGCTGATTTAACGCCAAGAGGAAGGAAGCATAATGAGGCATTTCATGTATCAGTGGAATGCATGGGCACAACCTTGGCTCATGTTTTGGTGGACACAAGATCGTTTCTGAATGTATTGCCTAAAAAGGCTCTTGATAGGCTTGACTGTGAAGGATTGACATTGAAACCAAGCAATATAGTAGTGAGGGCTTTTGACGGCTCGAAAAGAATGGTGCATGGGGAAGTGGATATCCCCATAAAGGTTGGAACCCAAACATTTGATTCAACTTTTTATGTAATGGGTATTCTCCCTTCATACTCCTGCTTGCTAGAATGACCATGGATTCACAATGCTGGCGTTGCTACTTCTACGTTACACCAAATGCTGAAGTATCCAATTCAAGGGAAGATTATCACTGTTCATGGAGAAGAAGAGTATATGATCAGCCATCTCAGTTCCTTCAGATATGTGGAGTTAGATGGTGAATTTATTGAAACTCCATTCCAACACTTTGAGGAAGCCCCGCAAGATATGGCAGTAACCAGGGCTGTTCCCAAGATCACAAGGCCTCCACTCAAGATGTCATCTTTGAAAGATGCAGAAGCAGTAATAGAAGAAGGTGGGTGCACTATTTGCGGACTACTCCCAGATATCCCATACAAGTCTGAGAAGTTTGGCCTAGGTTTCACTTCAAGTGCTCAGAAGACTGTACGTCGCGCTCGTTCCGGAGGACCACCCCTGAAGATCAGCAACCATGAAGTCAACGCGGTAGAGGATGATGAAGAGGGTTGCAATCTGGAGGATTGGATCTTCCCAAGTGTCAGTGGAGGGCTCAGCAACTGGGAGGCTAGAGATTTTGTCCCGATCACTTTTATCCCACAGTAATTTGCCTTTACATTTTGTTGGATCTGTAATATTAAAACAATTCAAACTCTTAAAACCTCGTGTCTTACCCGAGGCACAATGGTCCATGTGTAAGGGTTATTATCTCATTTCCATATGACATTAATGAATCATGGACGTTTTGCATATAAACTTTGTGTTCATTGTTTTTCTCTTTTACATTTTTCATTTCTTTCAAAGATAGCTATACCCTTACACACACTCACACTCACAATGCAGATCTACATCCATTCGGGATCCCATGGATAACGGTTCTGCTATGGCCTTCTGTGACTCTGAAAATCTAATCTACCAAGCTGAAGACGAAGGTGAGGAAGATTGTGAAGTACCAGGGGAACTTGCCAGATTGCTACAACAAGAAGAGAGAACCATTCATCCCCACGAGTAACCCGTGGATACAATCAACCTAGGTACCGAAGAAGACAAAAGAGAGGTCAAGGTGGGTTCCAATCTGGAACCCAGTGTCAAGGAGCGGTTGATTCAGTTGCTACACGAGTATGTTGAGGTCTTTGCATGGTCATATAAAGACATGCCAGGACTTGATGCAGATATTGTGGTACACCGTCTACCTATAAAAGAGGATTGCCCACCGGTAAAACAAAAGGTCCGTCGAATGCGACCAGATATGTCAGAAAAGATTAAAGCAGAAGTCATGAAACAATTCAATGCTGGATTCTTGGTCGTCACCTCCTATCCGCAATGGGTTACCAATGTCGTTCCCGTGCCCAAAAAAGACGGCAAGGTACGAATGTGCCTGGACTACAGAGATTTGAATAGGGCAAGCCCTAAGGATGATTTCCCACTTCCCCACATTGACATCCTAGTTGACAATACTGCATAACACAAAGTGTTTTCCTTCATGGACGGTTTCTCAGGTTACAACCAAATCAAAATGGCGCCTGAGGACATGGAGAAGACAACCTTTGTCACACAATGGGGCACATTTTTCTACAAGGTGATGTCGTTCGGACTGAAGAATGCTGGGGCAACCTATCAGCATGCCATGGTAGCTCTATTTCACGACATGATACATCACGAAATAGAGGTCTACATGGATGACATGATAGCTAGGTCTCAAACAGAAGAAGAGCATCTTGATCATTTACAGAAACTGTTTGAGAGATTAAAGAAGTACAAGCTGAGGTTGAACCCAAATAAGTGCACATTTGGAGTAAGGTCTGGTAAGCTCCTAGGCTTTGTTGTCAGCAATAAGGGTATTGAAGTAGATCCTGCCAAGGTGAAAGCTATACAAGAGATGCCTGCTCCTCGTACTGAAAAGGAAGTTAGAGGATTCTTGGGACGTTTGAACTACATTGCCAGATTCATTTCTCACCTAACAACTACCTGTGAACCAATCTTCAAACTACTGAAGAAAGATCAGGTAGTCAAGTGGAATGATGAGTGCCAAATTTATTTTGACAAATTTAAAGAGTATTTGCAAGAGCCTCCTGTTTTAATTCCACCAGTCGAGGGAAGACCATTGATCATGTATCTGACCGTTTTGGAAAATTCAATGGGGTGTGTGTTGGGGTAGCATGACGAGTCTGGCCGAAAAGAGCATGCCATTTATTACCTGAGCAAAAATTTTACCGACTGTGAAATAAGATATTCACTGCTCGAGAAAAGTTGTTGCGCTCTGGCATGGGCTGCTCGCCGGCTAAGACAGTATATGCTGACCCATACTACCTTGTTGATATCTAAAATGGATCCAATAAAATACATCTTCGAGAAACCTGCTCTCTCTAAGAGAATAGCGAGATGGCAGATGATCCTAACAGAATATGAAATACAGTATACTACCCAGAAATCTATAAAGGGCAGTGTACTAGCTGATCACCTTGCTCACCAAGCTGTGGAAGAGTACCAGTCCATGAAGTTCGAATTCCCGGATGAAGACATCATGATGGTAAACAACTGTGAAGTATTTAGGCAATATGATGGACCTGAACAAGGATCCCGATGGACCCTGGTTTTTGATGGGGCATATAACGCACTCGGCAATGGTATTGGTGCAGTACTCATATCTCCTGAAGGGTATCATACTCCATTTACGGCAAGACTCTGCTTCAACTGTACAAATAACATGGCGGAATACGAAACGTGCATCTTTGGTCTCAAAGATGCCATAGACTTGGGGATCAAATCTTTGAATTTATTCGGAGATTCAGCTCTGGTTATCAGCCATATCAAAGGGGAATGGGACACCAAACACCCTAACCTTATCCCTTACAAAGAACATGTTTTGAAATTGCTCCCACATTTTGAAAATATTACCTTCGAGCACTTTCCGCGAGAAGAAAATCAGCTAGAAGACGCACTAGCCACAATGTCATCTATGTTTAAACTTAAATGGGATGACGAGGCTCCCCAGATCACCATTGAACGGATGGATGAACCAACACACTGTCACGAGATTAATACTGAAGAAGTAGTGGACCAGCCTTGGTTTCACGAAGTCAAGAGGTATCTCGAGACTCAAGAATATCCAGAAAGAGCTTCAGTCAATGATAGGAAGTTCTTAAGGAGATTCTATGCTAAATTCTTCCTTAGTAATGACATCCTTTACAAACGCAACCATGACTCTGTGTTACTTCGGTCCGTAGACAAGGTTGAAGCTGAAAGGATCATGGTTGAGTTGCATGAAGGCACTTTTGTCACCCATTCCAGTGGGCATACGATGGCAAAGAAAATCCTATGGGAAGGCTATTACTGGTCTACCATGGAAGCAAATTGCTATAAACACTCTCGAACCTGCCATAAGTGTCAGATCTACGCTGATAAGGTGCATGTACCCCCAGTTCCTCTGAATGTTTTGAAGGCTCGTTGGCCTTTTGCTATGTGGGGCATCGATATGATTGGGGAAATCAAGCCAACAACCTCCAATGGGCACCGCTTCATCTTAGTGGCCATTGACTATTTTACAAAGTAGGTGGAGGCAACTTCTTTCGCTTCCGTGACCAAGAATGTTGTATCCCGATTCATTAAGAAAAATCTCATCTGCCGGTACAGTATCCCGGAGAGGATCATTACAGATAATGGTACGAACCTAAACAATACTATGATCACCGCCTTGTGCGAGCAATTCAAGATCCAGCATCACAATTCTTCCCCTTATCGGCCAAAGATGAATGGTGCTGTCGAAGCCACAAATAAGAACATTAAAAAGATCATACAGAAAATGACAGTCACATAAAAAGACTGGCATGAGATGCTACCATTCGCTCTCCACGGATATCGTACAACAACTCGCACATCAACTGGGGCAACACCATACTCTCTGGTATATGGCATGGAGGCTGTCTTGCCTATTGAGGTTCAAATCCCCTCTCTAAGAATTATGAACGATGCAGGGTTGAATGAAGACGATTGGATCCAGACTCGACTTGATCAACTAAACTTGATTGATGAGAAAAGGCTTACTGCTGTATGTCATGGTCAAATGTATCAAAAACGGATGATCAAGACTTTCAACAAAAAAGTCAGACGCCAAGTGTATCAAGTTGGGGATCTAGTGATCAAATGCATCATACTGCCGCAAGGTGACCCCAGGGGAAAATGGACTCCTACATACGAAGGACCATTTGTAATAAAAAACATATTTTATGGTGGCGCAATGATCTTGACCACCATGGATGGTGATGACCTACCGCACCCTGCAAACGCATACATAGTGAAAAGATACTACATATAAGAGACCCGCTAGGTTGACACACCTAGGAAAAACAAGGGCATCCCGACGAACCAAAAAGGTTCGGGCAAAAATTAGGGATAAAACAAAAAATCTGTACACCTAGCAAGTTGAAAACCCGAAAGGGCGACTTGGGCAAAAAAGGGTTTCTCGGTGGACTGAAAACCCGAAAGGGCGGTCCAGAAAAAAGTCAGGGAATTAAAGCGTATGACTATGTCCCGTTGGATCACCTTACGGACGACCTGCAAACTCAGAGGTTCTGATCAATTCAATCATCTTCCGACGAGGCAACAAATAGACAAGATGCTCAGGGATACAAAGGCTATTGCAGAATGGGACCCCCATGGGATTATTGCACATATCTATCTTTTCTTTGTATCAAAATTTTTATTTTTTACGACAGTATTCTATTACTAGAATATTTGTCTAATTGTATAAAAATACTTACTCAAAGTCAATACAAAGATATCCCTTTGAAAGTGCAATACTATCTATTTTTTTTTCTCTTGTGTTTTGTTTACAAAAACGTCCAATGATTCATTTTTGAACATATGCATTTGAATATAATTACTGCTTATAAATAAACAAAATATAAAGACAATCGCTGATGACTTTAAGAGGTAGGGAAATCCCTCTATTCTATTTCCATAATCCCCCGCAATGTGCAGTACAATCCCCAACGGAACAAAAGCTTCCAGTTATCAATCCCCAGTAGAAGTCGTCAAATCTCTCCCAATTTCCCAGGCAGGATTTTTCAAGCAGTACACGGCGTCTCCCTTACAACAGAGTTTATTTCTCCAAGCATAAATTCATCAACACTTCGACTTTACAACATGAAGACTTATACTCCATATTCTCAGCAGCAGTCAGGGATTTATTTTCCCCAATCCAACAACAGTGTAGCAGATTAGCTTACATAAGCATACATCACACCCATATATCATAAACATTGATGACACGAATGCATTATACTATGCATTTCATACAACATAACATTGAATTTTAGCTAACATTTTACCTTTTTCAGGATAAGATTAATCGACAGCTACCATTAACAATGTTCAAAGTCTTCAGATACAGTACAGATACGCTCCAGACATGGATGCCGTTCTGATACTCATTCAAATTCAAGTTTCAGATACACTTCAGATACACTCCAGACACAGATGCTATTCTGATACTCATTCAGATTCAAGTTTTAGATACAGTTCATATACGCTCCAGACACGGATGCCATTCTGATACTCATTCAGATTCTTTCTCAGATACAATATAGATATGCTCCAGACACGGATGCCATCCTGATACTCATTCAGATTCAACTTTCAGATACAGTTCAGATACGCTCCAGACACGGATGCCATTCAGATACTCATTCAGATTCTTTCTTAGATACAGTACATATACGCTCCAGACACGGATTCCATCCTGATAATCATTTAGATTCTTTCTCAGATACAATACATATATGCTCTAGACACGGATGCCATCCTGATACTAATTCAAATTCTTTCTCAAATACAATACAAATACGCTTCAGACATGGATGCCATCCTAATACTCATTCAGATTCAACTTTCAGATACAGTTCAGATACGCTCCAAACACGGATGCCATTCGGATACTCATTCAGATTCTTTCTCAGATACTGATAACGAGAAATCGTATCATATAATTACTACATTTTTATCGATTTTCATAATACATTAACTCGTTTAACTCCCGATTGTTCCGAGTTTTTATGTCTTTTCACAGGTACAACATGTTTCAAATCAAATCATAGAAGAAGGATCACATGAAGAAAGTTAACCAAAAATCAGAAGAAAAAGAACTAAATCTGCAAAATCTGCAGAACTTGATGTTGTGATGACCGTCACACCCCCATGATGAGCCTAACGCGCCCACAACTTGAAGGACACTCATCACATATCATTGACGAACGTAACACGCTATTTAAGCGCATTACGACCGTCACCTCCTCATGACGACCGTCACACGCTTAATTCAACGTTATGCATAACAGGAGACGTGGGCAACATAATGGACGATTTTCTTCTCCTACAATTCCTCAACTTCAACAACTATCAATCCGAGTCTTCCTCCACTCGAGCAGTTCCTAAATTCTCTTAACTGTAAAAATCCTCTTCTATAAATAGGAGTAATTTTAATGGAACAGGGTCGGAGATTTTTCTATAGAGCCAAACTTTTTCCTTTCTGCATTATTTTATTTTTATTTGATTTTGAACCAATATACCTACTGTACCGTTCAGTTTCTAGAATTAGTTTCCAAAAGTGTTAATTCTTCATCTAAGAATTAACACGGTCATATATTTCAATTAATTACAAGGATATTGTACGCACTCAAGATTACCATAACAACATATTTACAGGTTTTTATGCAACTGGTTTTTATTATTCTTATGCTATGTTAGTTATTTTTGTGAATTGTATTTTACCTTGCATGATTACTAAATATATTATGTCTGGATAATTTCGTTTGTACCAGTATGTGACTCCTAAGCACCGAAGGAATTCGGTGATAACTTGGCTAAAAACTTTTATAAATAATTTATGGTTTCCAATTTCCATATTTAATTTAACTACCCTTATCACGAGAGTGAGAGGATATTTAACACGATTTTGCCACGAGAGTGGGAAATTAATTAAGGCAAGAACCTGCATGCGAGAGATGGGGTTCGACCCAGATAGTGGTAACGAAACATTAATTTTTAAATACACGAGAGTGTTTTAACAAATTAATTAAACTCGAGTTATTTTCAAAAAGTGTTATTAAATTTAAAGTGCATCCACTAGGTTTAGTAGCATAACTTATTTCATGAACACGAGAGTGTATGTCTCAGGTTTTTAAACAATTCGTTTTTACCGAAGTACTTTATATGCCAAGTGATTCACCGAGTTCCCAAAGTCCGATTATCACATACCGGTATAGCTATTACTATTGTTTTTAGTTAAACTCTTTTCCCCCCTAAAACTAAATATTCATCGCTTAGTTAAACAATTGTAACAGTAGATCGTATGCGATTGATCCTCAGTCTCTGTGGGTTCGATAATCATTTAAAACTAGAACGACTAAACTGTATACTTGCAGTTAGTATCCCAATAGACTCATAAAGTCCCGATCAAGTTTTTGGCGCCGTTGCCGGGGACTGATTAGTCAATTTAGTACGATTCTTCTGTTGCGCGTTTAAACTAGGCAACAAAAACCCTTTTTCGATTTGTATGCCAAGGACTCGTTCACAAGGCGAACCACTTTACAAATCGACGGACGAACCTGAACGCATCCTTTCCATAAGACGAACAGTCAGGGATTACTGTTTAAATCACGCTATTCCTTTACCAAAACCCGAAATCAAGATTGATTCCGAAACAGATTCTAATTCTTCCTCTGAAACCGAAATTGATCTAGAAGTAGACATGGCCGAAGAACGAAGGACCCGTCCACTGAAGGAGTACGCAGCTCCATCACAACAAGAAACCCACAACAGCATTGCTTCTCCAAGAATTAATCGAAACGATTTTGAGTTGAAACCGTCATTGATATTAGCTGTCCAACAACGCCAATTCTCTGGAAATCCTACCGAGGATCCAAATGAACATCTTACAAAATTCGTTCAATTTGCCGACACAGTTATAGCAAATGGTGTTAGTAAAGATGCAATAAGATTACGTATTTTTCCTTTTTCGCTAAGAGATAGAGCTTGGGCTTGGTTGCAATCCTTGCCGTCAAATTCTGTCACTACGTGGGAAGGACTTAAGACTGTATTTTTAGCACGATACTTTCCCCCAAGCAAGACTGCTGCATTAAGAGCTCAAATCAATGGATTTAGGCAGAAGGATACTGAATCGCTATTCGATGCATGGGAACGCTACAAAGATATGATGCGAATGTGCCCACATCACTGATTAGAAAACTGGCTGATTATCCACACATTTTATAATGGACTCTTGTACAACACAAGACTCTCTATAGACGTCGTCGCAGGTGGTACACTGATGGACAAGACTTACGACGAAGCTAACCAACTCATTGAAAATATGGCTCAAAACCACTATCAGTGGGGAGGAGAAAGAACACTTGTGGAGAAAACTCAAACCAAAAGTGGGATGTACGAGATTAGTAGCCTAGATAAAGTTAATGCTAAGATAGATGCTCTTACCCAAAAGATAGAAAGCTTGACCTTACCTCCTGCAGCCACCGTGGCCGCAGTTACCCCAAACTGCGAAGTTTGTGGAGTTCCAGGTCATGTTGGAACCGAATGTCAAATCCTAGCAGGAATATCAGTTGATCAGGTGAATTACGCTCAAGGTAATCCTTATGCTAATACCTATAACCCTGGTTGGAAGAACCATCCTAACTTCTTGTACAATAAGAATAATGCTTTATATGCACCTGGGCAAGCACCCGTTGTACCTCCAGGCTATCAAAAACCCGCTGCTAATGTTCCTAACATTCCTAAGAAGTCTAACCTTGAAATCCTAATGGAAAATTTTATCGCTAATCAAGCTCAACAAAACAAAGAATTTATCAATCAAAACGTTCACACCGGTGAACAATTGAAGCTATTAGCAAATAAGGTAGATGCCCTAGCAACTCACAATAAAATGTTAGAAACCCAAATCTCCCAAGTAGTACAACACCGAGCTAGTTCTGCGGCACCTGCTGGCACGTTTCCTGGACAGCCACAACCCAATCCTAAAGGACATGCTAATGTTATCACATTACGAAGTGGGACAACACTTGATGGACCGGTAGATCCTAGACTCCAAAACCCTACCATGTATTAAAAACCTGAAAAGGAAGCAGAGAAATCGAAAGAACAATCTGAGAATGTAGAGGAAGACGCGAATGAGAACATAGAGGTTTCAGAAAAACCTTACGTACCTCCACCGCCATATAAACCACCAATTCTATACCCTCAAAGACTTGCAAAATCCAAAAACGAGGGGAAATTCAAGAAATTTGTAGAACTTCTGAAACAATTAAACGTTACTATTCCGTTTACAGAAGCTATAACTCAAATGTCGCCATATGCTAAATTCCTAAAAGAAATATTGTCTAATAAGAAAAAAATTGTTGAAAGCGAAACCGTTATGCTAACTGCCGAATGTAGCGCCATAATTCAAAATAATATGCCTCCAAAGCTAAAGGATCCTGGTAGTTTCTCCATACCACGTGTAATTGGAAAATCTGTCATAGACAAAGCTCTATGCGATTTAGGAGCAAGTGTTAGTCTAATGCCCTTATCTATTTGCGAGAAGCTCAAACTAGGTGACATGAGACCTACCAAGATATCCCTACAACTAGCCGACAGATCAGTCAAATTCCTTGTTGGTATGCTAGAAAACATTCCTGTCCGAATAGGACAATTTTACATACCTACTGACTTTATAATAATGGACATAAAGGAAGATTCAAACATTCCCATCATATTAGGAAGACCATTTTTAGCCACTGCAGGAGCCATTATTGACGTTAAGAAAGGAAAGCTTACCTTCGAGGTAGGAGAAGAAAAAGTAGAATTTATTCTTTCCCAATTCTTCAAAGCCCCTGCTATAGATGACTCATGCTGTTTCCTAGATATTATTGATGAATGTGTCAAAGAACTAGAAAGCCAAGAAGACACCTATTCTGGGATATTGAAAATTCCGACACCAACTATCTTCAAGGATGATGACTGGAGACGAGAATATCACAATGCCAACCTTAGTGAATGTTTCGCCTTAACACCCGATCCTACCCCAACTGATAAGAAAACTGGTATAGAACTTAAAACGTTACCTAAAGATCTAAGGTATGAATTTTTAGATAAAGAACTCGAACGGCCAGTTATAGTCAATGCCAATTTAGGGAAGATCGAAACAGAAAAACTTCTTAATGTGTTAAGGAAGTATCCAAACGCGTTAGGATATAATATATCAGATCTAAAAGGAATAAGCCCTTCTCTCTGTATGCACCGCATTATGCTAGAAGAGGATTGTAAGACTTCTAGAGAACATCAAAGACAAATAAATCCTATCCTAAGTGAAGTCGTAAAGAATGAAGTGCAGAAACTACTAGAGGAAGGCATCATATACCCAATATCAGATAGCAACTGAGTCAGTCCAGTTCACGTAGTACCTAAGAAAGGAGGTGTTACGGTTATAACAAACACAAAAGGAGAATCGGTGGCACAACGTACCCAAACAGGATGGAGAATGTGTATTGATTACATAAAACTAAACAAAGCTACACGCAAGGACCATTTCCCATTACCATTCATTGATTAAATGCTCGAGCGCTTAGCTAAACATTCCCATTTTTGTTATCTTGACGGATACTCAGGATTCTTCCAAATTCCCATTCATCCTGATGATCAAGAGAAAACTACGTTCACATGCCCCTATGGTACCTTTGCATACCGAAGAATGCCATTTGGACTATGTAACGCACCTGCAACTTTCCAACGATGCATGATGGCGATTTTCGCAGACTTTTTGGACGGAATTATGGAAGTATTCATGGACGATTTTTCTGTCTGCGGAGAAAGTTTTGACGGATGTTTATCAAACCTTGAGCTGGTACTGAAACGTTGTGTCAATGTCAACCTAGTGCTCAACTGGGAAAAGTGTCACTTCATGGTGAGACAAGGAATTGTGTTCGGTCACATTGTATCAAACAGGAATTGAAGTCGATAAAGCAAAAATCGAAATTATCAAAAACCTTCAACCACCCAAAACAGTTAGAGAAATAAGAAGTTTTCTAGGACACGTTGGTTTTTACCGACGTTTTATAAAAGATTTCTCTAAAATCACTAAGCCACTAACTAAACTATTGATGAAAGAAGCCGAGTTTATTTTCGACGATAAATGCTTAAACGCATTTGAGACGCTTAAAGAAGCCTTAATTTCAACACCTATAATGCAACCTCCTGATTGGAACCTACCATTTGAAATAATGTGCGATGCGAGCGATTATGTTGTAGGCGCAGTCCTAGGACAACACAAGGATAAAAAGCTTCACGCTATTTACTACGCAAGCAGAACACTTGATCCAGCACAAATGAATTACGCCACTACGGAGAAGGAACTCTTAGCTGTTGTATTCGCATTGGACAAATTTTGTTCCTACTTAGTAGGCGCCAAAATCGTTATTTACACGGATCATGCTGCGATCCGATACTTGCTAAGTAAGAAAGACGCCAAACCACGACTACTCAGATGGATCTTACTCCTACAAGAGTTTGACTTGGAAATAAAAGACAAAAGGGGGACTGGAAACGTGGTAGCAGACCATTTATCAAGATTGGATGGAATCCAAACCGAGAGTGTTCCCATAAACGAAGATTTCCCATATGAATGCCTTATTGCTAAACTAGAGATAGCTCCTACCGACAATTTAGATCAATGCGATGAACATTTAACAACTGCGGTAGTAAAAGCCATTTATACCAACACCACATTACCATGGTACGCTGATTTTGTTAACTACTTAGCCGCCGGTGTTCTACTACCCGATTTAACGTACCAATAGCGGAAGAAATTCTTCCATGATCTTAGACACTACTTTTGGGATGAACCACTACTCTTTAAAATAGGCGCCAATGGTATCTACCGTCGCTGTGTCCCTAACGATGAAATAGACGACGTCATTGCTCATTGCAATTCCGCCCCTTATGGTGGACATGCTAGTACTTCGAAAACTTGTGCAAAAATACTTCAAGTTGGTTTCTTTTGGCCTACTTTATGGAAAGACGTCCACATAGCAATTATGAACTACGATAGATGTCAGCGCACAGGAAATATATCTAGACGTGACGAAATGCCGCAAAAAGGGATTCTTGAAGTTGAAATTTTAGATGTATGGGGAATTGATTTCATGAGACCGTTCCCCGCATCCTTTGGAAATAAGTAATATTGGTAGCTGTTGACTACGTATCAAAATGGATTGAAGCCGTCGCTGCACCTACAAATGATACACGGGTGGTACTTAAATTATTCAAGCATGTTATCTTCCCACGATTCAGTATACCAAGACTAGTAATTATTGATGGCGGTTCCCATTTTATCTCTAGAATTTTTGAAAAACTACTTTCAAAAGATGGCGTTAAACATCGCATAGCCACACCATACCATCCTTAAACGAGTGGACAAGTGGAAGTGTCAAATAGGGAAATTAAACAAATCCTTGAGAAAACCGTAGGCACATTCAGAAAGGATTGGTCCTCCAAGCTAAATGATGCTCTTTGGGCATATAGGACAACTTTTAAATCCCCTATCGAAACAACGCCGTTTAAATTAGTTTATGGAAAATCTTGTCATTTGCCAGTAGAACTAGAACATAAAGCTTACTGGGCCATTAAAACTCTTAACTTAAATTACAAGACTGCTGGCGAGAAACGTATATTAGATATCCATGAATTAGAAGAATTGCATTTAGACGCTTATGAAAATGCTAGAATCTATAAGGAGAGAACAAAAAAATGGCACGATAAGCGTATCTCACGGAAATAATTTAAGGAAGGAGACATTGTACTCCTATTCAACTCTAGACTGAAACTCTTCCCGGGTAAATTATGTTCCAGATGGTCTGGACCATTCGAAATTAATAATGTTTTCCCAAGTGGTGCGGTAGAAATTAAATGAAATTCCATTGAACCATTTATAGTCAATGGCCAGCGCTTAAAGCATTATTTTAACGTCGAAAATCTAAGCTATTCAGCTTATCTGCAGTTAAGTGAACCACCTACCCCAACACCTAACTGAATAAGTACTGTCTGTCGAGCCATCGACATAAAACAAAAGCGCTTAATGGGAGGCAACCCACCTATTTGTTTTTGCTATTATTTCTGTTTGTTTTATTTTATTTTATTTTCTTTTCCGTTTCTACATTTATTTCTTTTAAAGCTTTATTTTCATTATTTCTAAAAAAATTTATACAACTGCTGCTGATTTTAAAACAACTTTACATGTTTTCTGAAAAAGTCTTTTTCTATCCTACCTTCTCCCCTGATTTTCTTCTATCCCTTTGCTATTTACTATGGAAACCACTTTTAAAGGCAGGAACCAAATGAGGAGGTTTGAGGAATTATCACACATAAATATTGGTATGACCTTATATTATGATGAACCAACAATGGACACTTTAGGCATTAAGGATAGTGTCCATTATCTGTTTAGCCAGCTGGGGTGGGAAAAAGCCCATATTAAATCTAGGTTTGTTACATACCGCGAGCTCACCCTTGAGTTTCTGAGCTCCTTAGTTCATATACCCGAGCGCGGTTTCAGAACTAGAAAGGGATTTATAGCCTTCAGGTTATTTGGTATTGAATTTTCTTACACCCATAAAGAATTAGCCGACCTTATAGGATTCCCTAGTGGACCTTTTGCTTTTTCCACCACCCAGGCAGAGTTAATGGATTTTGAGCTAGACTATTTTTGGGGGACTTTAACCGGAAATTACCACCCTGAGCCGGATAGCATGGATAATAATGAAATACACAACCCCACTATCCGCTACTTCCATAAGATTCTAGCACATACCATTTTCGGAAAAGAACAGAACCGTACCACAGTATCTAAAGATAAGATATTTTTGCTGCAGTGTATGACCCAGGGCCGACCTGTAAATGCAGTGCCATTCTTGATGCAGACCTTTTCCCGCATTGCTGAGAACCCTAGCGAGCCAATCATCATAGGAGGCCTTGTTACCATGATTGCTAACGCCCTCGGACTTAGATACCAGCTACATAGGTGCACATAATTTGGTTCAATCCGCCCTATGAACATTGATTTTTGTTTCCACCTACAAATAATAGGTAACCTAGGTCATGCACCCTTCAATTACTTGATAAGGGACGAAGTAGTCACGATATTTACACTTCCTAACCATGCCAAAACAAGTGCCCACAATCGCGACAAATGGCTGTATAAGCTTAACCCTCCCGACCACCCTTCGACACCTGAGACACCCCAATCCTACCAAGTTTATGATACCATAATGTCTGATGAGAGTGACCCCGAGACCCCTCCTAGTTACCATGATGGTAACAACATCGTAGAGGATGTTGATGCCCCTGCAATAACAAAAGGGGAATATACTGAAAATTTGAATAAGATCTTTTCTACACTGGATGTTTACCAGACGGACATCAATGGAATCAAGAACGAGTTGAAGGGCATGCGTATGGACATGATAGGCTTAACTGATATAACTGTGGAGCAGTTTTACCACATAAATGCAGCTTTCGGAGATTTGAAGACGCGACTGGGATGAAGCAGCAGAATCAGCACTTACTTTTACATTATGTTTTATGTTTCTAGGCAGTTTATGATTTCATTTTAAATAAGTTTACTCTTTACAGTTTTTAAAGTTCTGTTAGAAACATATATTTATTTCAATTTCAGTTTATTTCATTTTCAGTTTATTTTCGTTTTCATTAAGTTTACTGTGTGTTACATCAAATATTATATTCACTATTCATATTTTTTGCAAAATTTTGTCTTACGATGTGTGTTGGAAATATTCTGCATGTTTACTGTGTTAGGCTACTGTGTTATAATGTCTGGAAATTAAAGTGTTTCGTTCATTTCATGAATATAATAATTTGAATCTGTAACGCTCGTAACGTCCCCATGACGAGCGTAACACGCGTTTCACCGTGTTACACCCGTCAGCCAAACGTGACGACCGTCACGCGCGCTCAATAGCAGATTCTGCTATTACAGAAGCCGTTCCCTCTTTCCATTCATTCTTCCCTCAATCCCAAAACCTTAACAGTACCCATTCAAAATTTTTCTTAAATTCCCACTCCAACACTTAAACTCCATCAACCCTCTACTCAACCCACAGTCCAAACCATTTTTACGATTAAATCTCTTGCACGCAATATGGCCAACAATCAGCAAATCCCCAATCTCACTTTCAGAGCCGGCGAGCAAGGTGAAACCCAACGAATCAAATTCCAGAAGTTCCAACACTGCAGTGTTCAACCTACCCGGTATGTCGACCTTGATTGTTTGAGGAATTTGGGACTGCTAGACAGCGTCTGACAACTTTTGCAGAATGTGAACTTATGGAACCTGTGCCGTGAACCGCAACCCATTTAGGAAACTCTCACCTTTGAGTTTCTGATTTCCTTTGCATACATTACCCCCACTGGTGCCACAAACCAACTCTCAGGCGTGGCCAAATTTCGTATGTTTAGCACTGAGCATCAGCTGTCCCAAACCGATTTTGCACGGCTGCTCGGTTTCTGTTCTGAAGAAGGTGTCCACCTCCGGGTGCCGGATAATTTCGGCGAGGAAGCTTTTAATTTATGGCACAGTATGACGAACATTCGTGCCGGATCTTACGAACACCTCAACGCCACACATATTCATAATCCGGCTATCCGATACTTTCACCGCATCCTCTGCAACACCATCTTCTCCTGAGACAACAATCACAAACTCAACTCCAAGGAGCTCTTCTTCATGCATTGCGCGTTCACCGGCCAGAAGATCAACGCCACCCCATTTTTATTAGCCTACATTCACTCCATTTGTGCTAGAGGCGGAAAACCCTTCTATTTCGGAGGGATTGTCACTTCTCTTGCCATAGCCCTGAATTATGGTGCCGCTCTCACAGATATGCCTTCTATGGCACCGAAATTGATGACTCTGGACCACTGCAAGGCCGCACACCTCATCTATGAGCAGGAGGATGGCAGATTCCATCTTGTGATCAGAAACATTGTTTATCATAGCATTACTTTGCCTTGCAGGGACTGAATCGATCCACAAAACAGAGCTAACTGGTTATTCGATCCTGCAGCTCTCGAGGGGCGTGTACCTACTCATGAAGACCAGCCTAATGCCCCCGCAGACGAAATGCAAGAAGAGCTGGACAGTGCTGCCCCCGTCCACGACATTCCAGGAGCTTCATCCGTACCACCTCCTATTACCCTTGAAGAAGTTCTTCGTTCCATCCATCTGCAAAATCAAATGAGTGCCGCACTAGAAAGAAGACAACATGAACAATATGAATATTTATGCGCACAAAACACTCAGATTTTGACTGGCCAGCGGAGCATGAATGAGAGGTTGGACGAGGCCCTGTCGGAACTCAACGCCTTAAGGTTGGACGTCAGCACCCTTGGCTACCAGGACACTGACACCGAAGCCACTCCTACCAGGAGATCACGCACCAGGAGTAGAGGACGTGGCCATCAGTAGTTTTTCTTATTTTCTAAGTAGTTTACTTTTTCTGTTCATTTCCTTTCTGTTTGTTTTTGTATTTGTATTTCCCCGCCTTTATACCGCAACATTGAGGACAATGTCAGATTTAGTATGGGAGAGGTACCTTTGCATCTACCATAAACAAGTAATTTTCTTACGATATTTCTCAATTCAAATTCTTCGCTTTATTTAGCCATACCGAAAATTTTTACTTTATCTTCGCATTTGCTCGACATACCTATTTTAACGAAATCCCAGTTGTGGAAGCCGAAAACGATTCAACAAGATCGATACGGTTATGACACCGTAGACTTCCTACTTACGCGATCCGTTTCAATAACCATTATACATATATCTTGAGTTTTAGTTCTAAAGTAACCCCTAGTAGTTTATACTAGCAATCAACACTGTCTTGACACAAACCACGTGGAGAATCGATGAATATAAGTGTTTGATGCTTGATCAATGAAATATCCTTCTTATCTCGCTGCTAAAAGAAAAGAAAATTTTGTGCACCAAAATACAAGGTCACATATAAGAGTTGAGCAAATAATGAAGGAATCCACTGTTGGTTGGTTCAGAGGTATCTGGTTTTGAACTTGGTAGGGCGTGCTACGGCTCGATCCCCCACAACCTCCAATTTGGATAACATATGTAGGGTTGCCACATTCGTGTACCAGACCCCGTGCTAAAAGGATCAAAGTCACTAACCGGTTACTCCACTATGTGCGTGCTAAGACAAAGGGCTTAATGTGATTGTGCTAGAACAAAACCGGGTGAAATAGATACGAGAAACTCTGGAAAGAATTATAAAGGAACTATTGGACATGTTGTTTGAAATGGAAGCCCACGACTTAGCTTACTGCTTGTGTCATTAGCGTATCGTTAGTGTTTCACTTAAGTATCGATCGAATTGATGAGGATTTCTCATAATTACTTTAAAAACCAAAGGTATGCCATGCATGTGCGCTTGATAAAACTTGTCCGATCTTTCTAAATGACTATTTGCTTGAGGACAAGCAAAGGTTTAAGTATGGGGGAATTTGATAACGAGAAATCGTATCATATAATTACTACATTTTTTTATCGATTTTCATAATACATTAACTCGTTTAACTCCCGATTGTTCCGAGTTTTTATGTCTTTTCACAGGTACAACATGTTTTAAATCAAATCAGTGAAGAAGGATCACATGAAGAAAGTTAACCAAAAATCAGAAGAAAAAGAACTAAATCTGCAGAACTTGATGTTGTGACGACCGTCACACCCCCATGACGAGCGTAACGCGCTCACAACTTGAAGGACGCTTGTCACACATCATTGACGAATGTAACGCGCTATTTAAGCACATTACGACCGTCACCTCCTCATGACGACCGTCACACGCTTAATTCAACGTTATGCATAATAGGAGACGTGGGCAACGTAATGGACGGTTTTCTTCTCCTACAATTCCTCAACTTCAGCAACTATCAATCCGAGTCTTCCTCCACTCGAGTAGTTCCTAAATTCTCTTAACTTCAAAAATCCTCTTCTATAAATAGGAGGCATTTTAATGGAACAGGGTCGGATATTTTTCTACAGAGCCAAACTTTTGCCTTTCTGCATTATTTTATTTTTATTTTCTTTTGAACCAATATACCTACTGTACCGTTCAATTTCTAGAATTAGTTTCCAAAAGTGTTAATTCTTCATCTAAGAATTAACACGGTCATATATTTCAATTAATTGTAAGGATATTGTACGCACTCAAGATTACCACAACAACATATTTACAGGTTTTTATGCAATTGGTTTTTATTATTCTTATGCTATGTTAGTTATTTTTATGAATTGTATTTTACCTTGCATGATTACTAAATATATTATGTCTGGCTAATTTCGTTTGTACCGGTATGTGACTCCTAAGCACCGAAGGAATTCTGTGATATCTTGGCTAAAAACTTTTATAAATAATTTCTGGTTTCCAATTTCCATATTTAATTTAACTACCCTTGTCAAGAGAGTGAGAGGACATTTAACACGATTTTGCCACGAGAGTGGGAAATTAATTAAGGCAAGAACCTGCATGCGAGAGCTGGGGTTCGACCCAGATAGTGGTAACGAAACATTAATTTTTAAATACATGAGAGTGTTTTAACAAATTAATTAAACTCAAGTTGTTTTCAAAAAGTGTTATTAAATTTAAAGTGCATCCACTAGGTTTAGTAGCATAACTTATTTCATGAACACGAGAGTGTATGTCTCAGGTTTTTAAACAATTCGTTTTTACCGAAGTACTTTATATGACAAGTGATTCACCGAGTTCCCGAAGTCTGACTATCACATACCGGTATAGCTATTACTATTGTTTTTAGATAAACTCTTTTTCCACATAAAACCAAATATTCATCGCTTAGTTAAATAATTGTAACAGTAGATCGTATGCGATTGATCCTCAGTCTCTGTGGGTTCGATAATCATTTAAAACTAGAACGACTAAACTGTATACTTGCAGTTAGTATCCCAATAGACTCATAAAGTCCCGATCAGATACAGTACAAATATGCTCCCAACACGGATGTCATTTTGATACTCATTCAGATTCAAGTTTTAGATACAATTCAGATACGCTCCAAAAATGGATTCCGTTCTGATACTCATTCAGATTCAAGTTTCAGATACAGTTCAGATACGCTCCAGATACGGATGCCATCCTGATACTCATTCAAATTATTTCTCAGATACACTACAGATACGCTCCATACACGGATGCCATCCTAATACTCATTCAGATTCAACTTTTAGATATAGTTTAGATACGCTCCAGACACGGATGCCATTCTGATACTCATTCAGATTCTTTCTCGGATACAGTTAAGATACACTTCGAACACGGATGCCACCCTGATGCTCATTTAAAAATTTCAACTTTCAGATACAGTTTTGATACGCTCCAGACACGGATGCCATTCTGATACTCATTCTGATTCTCTTTCAGATTCAATAATCACTTTTAGATGGCATCTACAAGCCCATCTCCAACAACTTTCCATCACCTCTCCAAATGGCATCTTTAAGCCCATTCCCTCTACCATCACATCGCCGAGTGCAAATTTCTGGGCACTCTAGTGTCCAATCATCTTCCACCTTCGAGTCACGAATGGCAAAACATGCCAATCTAACTCTTCAGGTTAAAATTTTCCCTCTCACTTATCAATATTTTTGCTCACAAGATCTCCCTTGACTCAAGACTGCACTAGGGTTTGATCAGCTCAAGACATCTCCTTAAGCACTGATGACCAAAATTAGGGTTTGAGTTTGCACAAGGATTTTTGAACTTCCAATGCCCCATATGACTTTAATTGATCATTATGGACCCCCAAGATTAATCATGCCAAGTTTCAAGCCTTGAATCACATTTTTGCTCAGTCAATTGAACAGTTGACCTAAAAATCAATTATATTGGGGAAAAAGTCAACCATGGCCAACTTACAGTCAAACTTCATAATTTTTGATCCACATGAACATTTTAAACTCATATGTTTCATTTGATCAAGTTTGGACCACAACTCCTCAAGAAATTAGATCAAATCTCCAAAAGGGCAAAATGGTCAAAATTAGGGTTTTGACTAAGAAGGGGACATTTCTGATTTTTGACCTAGAAAATGATCAATTGGTTTAAGGCATGATCTCAAGAGTCCAATTACATCATTTTGACCTAATTACATGGTTCAAAACATCCCAAGTTCAAAGGATTGACAGATGAATTTTTCAGTCAACTGATCAAAAGTCAACTGTATACTGAAAAGTCAAACTTTGACTTTTTGGTCAAATTCAAATGCCAAAGGTCACAATTCATCAAAACATGTTAAAATATGAAAATTATTCATCAAGAAATCAAAAATTCAAGATTTCATTTTGAAAAGTCAAAATTTCTAAACTTAGAAATTTTTGTAAGTGTTGGAAAGTTCATGTTTTTTCATAACATTGAGCCAAATTTTCACCATGATGTAAGAGGATTCAAGAGAAAATTCCATCATGAAAGTTGTAGATCTCCATGAAATCTACAAATTTTATTTACACAACTCCTTCCAAAAATGCTTTGTTCTCAAGTTATAATTTTATGAGCATGTGGTCATGAAACTAAACACTTAGTGAAATTTTGCCCTAATTTAGTCAGGATTTTGACCTAACTTCATGACACTTTTTCATATAGTTCCAAGGGGAATATTAAAAAGTAATTAAAATATGGGTTGTATAGCACATCAAAAGCTTTCCAAAATTTCCAAGAACTCCTTGAGATCATTCTTGAGTAGGGAGAATCGAAGAGATGAAGTTAGGGTTTTGTCACTTGAATTACAAGCCATTTTTGATGAACACTTGAACCAAATCCATGCTAGGCTGCATAATCTTTGCTTTGCAGGCCTCAAAACTGTTTGTCACTCCATAATTAAATTTTTACACAGCTGTTAGGGCTTTGATCCAAGCAATTGAGCTATTGTCTAAGTTACATTTCCATTTATGGCACAAAGTTAACAATGCAATTCTTATAAAGCAAGATTTTTGCATAAAGTTCACATTGAGCCTCTAACTTGTTCCCTTTGATCACACTCCATCCACAAAGTCAGAAGCAAGCTTGTTTAAAGCATAACCACTCTATCTTAGCAAGTACAAGGCATGGAAACTTGTTTTGTCAAAAAATCACATGTTTAACTTAAACATGTAAATTTGAATTCTGATCAACTAGAGCACTCCAAACTTGTTGCTTATAAATAGTCACTATTTGTGAGCTAGAGGACAAGCTTAAACACCCTGAAACACATCAAAACTCTCTCAAATCAGAAATTTCCCCAAAACTCCATTGTTGCACTGCTTCTGACCTTGAACATCAAACTCACATTTCCCTCGTGCGTTTCTTGGCCTTTTTGTTTCAAAAGCTTCCTCATATCAAATACAAACCATCCCTGTCCCTGTTTGCAAACTGTAACATCATCTTCCTCAACTTCCATAGCCAAAAATAGAGCATTGCAGTTGAACTTCTCCAGGCCATTTCAGCCACCCTTAACTCAAGCTAAGCATTGCATTAGCTTCCTAGAGGTCAGAGGAAGCTAACCTGATCATCACCACTGCCTGAAACAAGCTCAAACTCCAAACATGATTTCCAGTTTTGAGGTAAGTTTTCTCAACTTGGAACTCTTCATATAGGCATCATCAATAGTTTATTTGTGAATAAAACATGTAGATATCATTGCCCTGAAGCCAACCATGTCCTTAGTTTCCATTAATTTTGCTCGAGCTTAGAGAATTTTGAAATTGAAATTTCTGAAATTTTTAGAGTTCAGATTAGGGCCATTAAAATTCTTGCTTATCTTTGATCTATAGTTTTAATATTTTACATTTCTGGAATCGTGAGAAAATTTGCTACAAGTTTCCTGGTTACAGTTTTCATTTTTGATGAGAAATAAGCAAGTTACAGTTGGTCTGGCTGGAGGTTGAAGATGAAGTCTTCAGAACATGTTTTGACTTATATATTTATTGTTTCATTTGTATTAACGAATGTATAGCCACCCTAGTGGTAGAAGCGCGCGCCTGTAACCTATGAGACCTGGGTTCGAGCCCCAGTGGCACCCTTTTCATTTTTCACATTGTATTTTCTGATTTTTGTTGGTTTTTGGCAGACGCTAGGCCCTTTAGGCCTAGCTTGTTATTGTTTTTGCTTACTAACCTCCCTATTGACTAATGGCATTCCTGGCCCAAGTTTGTTTATTTTTTTATTTATTTCATTTTTATTTTCTTAAATATATTTTCTAAAATACTAAAAAATCATAAAATACAAAAAAACTGATATATTTATATTTTGACTTAGTTTTCTCACAAAAAATACTTTTATTAATTATACTTTGTTTTATTTTTTTACTATTATCTTATAAATATACATAAAATTAGGTTTATTTATTTGTTTTTCACACCATTTAAAAATACATTATTTTAATATAAAAAAGACTAAAAATATTTTATAATATAAATATTTTCAAGACAAGAAATACCAAAAAAAATACTTTTCTTAAACTTATTTTCTTTTGATTAATTAATAGAATTAGGGTTTTCATTTTAAATCTTTTCTTAATAAATTCATACTTAATTAACTATTTTCTTTATTTAATTAGGTTAAGACAAAATCTTTTTTTCATGAAAACCAAACAAAATACATTTTTTCTACATTTTTGCATCCTTGTACATTTATTTATGTTTACACTTTGTATTTATTCAATTCCTTGTATATTCATACCAATTCAATATGGTTGTAATAGACTAATTAGGCTTAAATTCTTGCAATCCCCATTCAATTTGTATACCCCCTCCCCACAAATGTTGTAATGGCGTAGTAACTTTAAATTTCACAATTTATCACTTTTATATAACATGCTAGTAATTAGGGTTTGTATGGAAATACTAAAACCAATGCTTAGAAAATCCTAATTCAAGACAAAACAAGCATGAAAACAATACACTTGCACACAAACACCCCTAGGGTTATTCCACTTGATTGCCTTATACAAAATAGCCATATTACGCATGTAAGGTATCTTAGCAAAAACAAGCAAATACAAGATCATAGTCCCTCGATGACGCTATCTAAGTTTCCTTACAAATGATTTTAGTCCCTCAAAAATAATGTTAAGATATCTTGCAACATTGTTAATCATGGTTATACGATGACCCACGCCCATCCCGTTTACATCCAAAGATATGGTTGCTTACCAAATCAATGGTAAGACAACAATGTCAAAGGAAAATAAAATGAACAAGAAAGACATTTGAGTAGGTAGATTGCTCCTAATTACTTGCTCCATTTCAAAACAAACATCCTTTCTATTTTAAAAAATATTCACCTACACTTTCAAAATATCTTACAAAATTTGAAAACATTTTCAAAAGATCAACATCTTTGTATACATTCTTACGAACGAGAATAATTACAAAGATTGCCTAAACAATGGCCTCTTTACAAAATAATTTCTAAAAACCACACAAAGCACAATTTCAAACAAAATCAAGTGATCTAGAAAGTAACTAAGAGCCCATGGAAAACCACGGATGAAAAGGGTGCTAATACCTTCCCTTTTCATAATCTACCCCCCGAACTCAAGAAATAATCTCAAAGGTCTTTCCTGTGCTTTTTCACCTTTCCTTTTGGATAAAAGAAAAGTCGGTGACGACTCTTGCTAACCGCAACATTTGCGATAAAACGCAAAAACTTCAAGTTAGTTCTCCCACCGTATCACACCGGCAAACCAAAAGGTTTGGGAAAAAATTAAGGATATATGCAAAAGATTGTACACCCAGCAAGTTGAAAACCCGAAAGGGCGACTTGGGCAAAAATGGGTATCCTG
Organism: Vicia faba; assembly: GCA_948472305.1. Classification (NCBI taxonomy): domain Eukaryota; kingdom Viridiplantae; phylum Streptophyta; class Magnoliopsida; order Fabales; family Fabaceae; genus Vicia; species Vicia faba. Next base: position 852,180,547 of record OX451741.1, read on the forward strand.
GTGGGATGAAAACCCGAAAGGGCGGTCCAGGAAAAAGTTAAGGATTGAAAGCGTATGACTATGTCCCGTGGAATCACCACAATCGACTTTATCACCAAGGTCCAAGTTCAAACGGTCCAAGATCAATCCAATCAAGTACTGTCAACAACAAGGGGCATTCAAAGACACTGGGGACAATAGTAGAGTTGGAATGCAATGAGATCATTTCCACATGGCTATTTGTTTTTGTTTTCAATTTTTTGTTGTCCTTTTGATGATTTCCTCTTACTAGGATCTCTGTGTCGTTGTACAAAAACGCCTATTAATGGGAAAAATATCAATACAAGTATATTTTGAAGTGCAAACTTTCTATTTTTATTTTGAATGCAAAAATGTCCAATGACTAAAATTGAACAAACATATGCATGTGGACATAATTTAAAATATTTGGAACATGTATCCTGCTAAGAAGCAGCAAGCATCTTTTTAATATGGTATATGCCCACAGAGTTTATTTCATTAGCATTATCCCCACAAGACCGACTACAATAAACCTTTCCCCACAGAGTTTCCCACAAAGTTTCTTTACATAGATTAATCTCTAACCAGAGTCTCAATCTCTTGATAGTTCTCTCTTCAGCTAAGTTGATCCTACAAGAAGAAGCCTTACGGATCTCTTCCTCAAAAAACTCATCACGTCAGCAGTTCATCAACAGGGTTTATTTCCCCAACAAATAACATACAACATACAACAATCAACGAACAACAAAATTCCTATGGCATAGTCTATCTTCCCCAGTTGAGTCTGTCTTCCCTGACTGAGTCTATACTCTCCAGTTTGAGTTTTCCTTTCAGACTATTACAAATCAGAGGTCCATAACCCCTAATCCCCAATAAAGTCATCAATAAAACCTTTACTATCTCCAAAAGATACTATAAAGCCTGGACCCGACCAGATATTAGTATAATTTTCAAGCTAATATGAAGCCTGGACCCGACCAGATAATAGTTAACTTCTCAAGATACTATGAAACCTGGGCCCGACCAGATAATAGTTTATCTCTTCGAGATATAGAAGAACCTGGAGTCAACCAAACTAGGGTTTAACTTCTTTTTCACAGTAGAGTTTGCCTCTACACCAACAAGTTACTATGAAGCCTGGATCCGACCAGATATCAGTTCAACTTTATATTTTCAAGCAAGTTATTGTAAAGCCTGGACCCGACCAGATAGAAATTAACTTCATCCACCGTAGAAATCTGCAAAGCCTGGAATCCGACCAGATAGCAGTTTAATGTTATTAAGTTACTGTGAAGCCTGGATTTGACCAGATATCTGTCCAACTTCGTCTATTCAAGCAAGTTATTGTGAAGCCTAGAGCCCGACCAAATAACAACTAGCTATAATCCCCAGCGAGACACTATGAAGCCTAGACCCGACCAGATAATAGTATAACTTTTCAAAAAAAACCACGAAGCCTGGACCTGACCAGATAGTAGTTACCATGAAGCCTGGATCTGACCAGATAACAGTTAAATTTCAAGAAATCTTTTGTGAAGCATGGAATCTGACCAGATAACAGATAATTTATTCTTCCCTAACAAGTTATTATGAAACCTGGAACCCGACCAGATAGCAGTTGACTTCCTCATCCTCAACAAGTTGTAATGCCTGGATCCTACCAGATAACATCTAACATTCAAGAGATAATCCCCGACAGAAGCATTCTATCAACAAAGTTTGAAGATGTGTATATTCTTCATCCCCAATAACAATCCGGGATTCAGCTTCCCAGAAATCCTCAACAGTAGTCAAGGATTTATTTTCTCGGATAAATATGCATCCCACATTCATACATCATAGCATATACATACAAAATGCATTTAGCATAATACCACATCTTGTGAATATCATACATACATCTGCATTTAACTAACCCTTTTTTCCCACAAGTAAAACATCAAATTTTAGTATAAATCGACCAAAGATTTATGCTGATACTTCTTCCATTGTTTACCATCATTCCTCCAAATGGCATCTATAAGCCCATTCCCAATACATCTTCGAGTGCAAATTTTTGGGCACTCTAGTGTTCAATCATCTTCCACCTTTAAGTCACGAATGGCGGATCCTCCAATCTAACTATTCAAGTTTAATAAGATTGAACATGGGCAGCTGTTGTACCCAAAAAAATTCCCTCTTATTTCTCACAAAATCTCTCATAAGATCTCCATTGGTTCAAGACTACACACGGTTTGATCAGCTCAAGACACCTCCTTAAGCATTGATGTCTCAAATTAGGGTTTGAGTTTGCACAAGGACAAATGGACTTTTAATGCCCCATATTACTTTCATGGATCATTTTGGACCCTCAAGATTTCTCATGTCAAGTTTCAAGTCTTGGATCACATTTTTGCTCAATCAATTGACCAGTTGACCTAAAATCAGCTATATTGCGGAAAAAGCAACTATGGTCAATTTATAGTCAAACTTCATAATTTTTGGTCGATATCAACATTATGAACTCATATATGTCATTTGATTAAGTTTGGATCATAATTCCTCAAGAAATTTGATCAGAACATTAAAAGGGCAAAATGGTCAAAATTAGGGTTTTGACTAAGAAGGTGGAATCTTTGATTTTTGACCTAGCAAATAATTTATTGGTTTAAGTTATGATATCAAGGATTCAAATGCTTCATTTTTACCTAATGGCATGGCTCAAAATATTTATCAAGTTCAATTGATTGATAGTTGAATTTGAGTCAACTGATGAAAAGTCAATTGTACACTGAAAAGTCAAACTTTGACTTTTTGATCAAAATCCAGTTTCAAAGATTACAATTCATAAATACATGTAAAAATATGAAACTTGTTCATAAAGAAATCAAAAAGTAAAATTTCATTTTGAAAAGTCAAAATTTCTAAAACTTAGAATTTTTTCTAAGTAATGGAAAAATTCTCTTTTTTCATAACTTTGAGCCAAATTTCCACCATGATGCAAGATGATTCAAGAGAAACTTCCAACATAAAAGTTGTAGATCTCAATGAGATCTAAAATATTATAGGGCATAACTTTTCCTAGAAATTCTTGGATTTCAAGTTATGAATTTGTGAAGACATGCTCATGAACCTTGAAGACTTAGTGAAATTTTGCCCTAGTTTAGGCAGGATTTTGACCTAACTTCATGGAAATTTTTCACCTAGTTCCAAATTGAACTTTCAAAAATGTCCAACATGAATGTTGTATAGGATGTTAAAAGCTTTCCAAAATGTCCAAGAACTCATTAAGATCATACTTGAGCTAGGAGAATTAAAAGCAAGAAGTTAAGGTTTCTAACTTGAATTACAAGCCATTTCCTTGATGAACACATAATCTAATCTCAATGTTGTGCTGCATAATCTTGCTTTGAAGGCCTTCTAACTTTTGTATCTATCCATAATTAATGGATTACACAAACTTTTGAGCTATGATCCAAGTGGTTTAAGCATTGTCCAAGTCAATTTTCCATTTTGGGAAGAAACTTAACATTACCATTCTTGAAAAGCAAGCTTTATGCACAAAGTCAATTCTTGAGCCTCTCACTTGTTGCCTCTGATCACACTCCATCTACAAAGCCATAATAAAGTTTTTTTAAAATGTAACCACTCTACAATATGAAGTACAAAGGCGTGGAAACTTGTTTTGTCAAGAAAATCACATGTTGAGCTTAAACATGTGAATTTGAATTCTGATCAACTACAAGTCTCAAAACCATTTGCTTATAAATAGGGATACTATTTGCAAGCTAATAAATTAGCTCAAGCACCCTTAAACTCTCTCAAACACTTTCAAGCCAGAAATTGCCCAAAAACACCATTGATGCCTAATTTCTGACTTTGAACTTGTACCTCACATTTCCCTCGTGCGTTTTCATTCCTAATCAATCACAAAGCTTGTATACCTCAAATATAGTACATCCCTGCCCTTGTTGCATAACTGTAACACCATTTTCATCAACCTCCATAACCAAAAAATAGAGTCTGCAAGTTGACTTCTCCAGACCATTTTAGCCATCCTCATTCCAAACTAATCATTGCATTAGCTTCCTGGAGGTTCACTGAAGCTAACCTGATCATCACAACTCCTTGAAAGTTGCTCAAACTCATTTCACGATTTCCAGTTTTGAGGTATCTTTTCTGAAATTCTATCTTTTCATCTAGGCATTGTTAAGCTTGCATTTGTGAAGATAAAATGTAGATATCATTGTCCTGAAACTGTACATGTCCATAGATTTCATTTATATTGATTGAGCTTAGAGAATTTTAGGTTTGAATCTCTGAAAAAAGTTTGGTCAGAATTTGGTACTTTTAGAAATTCTCATTCATCTTTGATTTATAGCTTATGATATTTATATGGTTGGATTCGTATGGAAAAATGGAGCAAATTTCATGTTTACATCTTTCATTTTTGTTGAGAAATGAGTGAGTTACAGGAACCATGGATGGAGGTTGAAGATGAAGTCATTTTTAGGACTGAATTTATGTTATGTATTTGTTATTTTGTTTAAGTTAACAGATGTATAGCCACCCCAATGGTAAGGCAGCGCGCATTTCATGTCAAGGGCGTGGGTTCAAGCCCCAACGCTTATAAACTAAAAAATCCAAAAGATATTTTTATTTATTATTTACATACTTATATTTTATTTTATTTATAAACTAAAAAAGATAAAAAACATTTTCTTAACAAATTAATTTCTTTTTCTTAATAAATTAATAATTAGATTTAGGTTTAATTATTTTTCTTTTTATTTAAAATTAACTTAGAATTTAGGTTTCTTTTAGTTAATTAAATTCCATACCATATTTATTAAACTTTAAAATTTTTTTCTAAGAAACCTAAATAAGACTTTCTAACTTAATTTTTATTTTCCTTAGTTAGTTTAGGTTAATTTAATTAATCATTTTCTTTTAGATAATTAGTTTAAAACCCTTTTCTAAAAAAAAAAAAAAATCAAACAAAAACCATTTCCTTTTCATTTACATCTTTGCACATTATATTATTCATTCATTTTTTGTACAATATTCAATATGGTTGTAATAGATAATTAGGTTTAATTTCTTACAAATCCCCATTTGTAAATTTGTATACCCCATCCCCCTAATGATGTAATAGCGTAGCAATTTTACTTTCTGCAATTTATCGCTTTCATATAAATGCTAGTAATTAGGGTTTGTATGGAAAGATAAAATCAACAAGTAGATAACCCTAATCAAATATTAAATGCATTCAAATCAAACACACTATTCACACATGTACCCTTAAGGTTAACTCCACTTGTTTCCTAAAAACGGTCATGTTATGCATGTGGGATATCTTAGCAAAAGCAATCAAAAATACAAGATCTAGTCCCTCGATGACGCTACGAATGTCACCTTCCAAATGATCTTAGTCCCTCAAAGAGAAATGCTAAGATATCTTACAACATTGCTATCATGACTATACGATGACCCATGCCCGTCCCTTTACATTCAAAGATAAGCCTTCTTACTAATCAATGGTAAGATAGAAATATCAAAGGAAAGGAAGAAACGAACAAAGACTTTTGAGTAGGTAGATTGTTCCTAGTTACTTGCTCACTTTCAAAATAAATATCCTTGCTCATTTTAAAAAAAAACACCAAACACTTTCAAAACATGAAATATTTTCAAAAAGTCCAACACTTTATATACGTTCTTACGAACGAGAACTATTACAATGTTTGCCTAAACGAAGGTGCCTTTTCAAAAATACTTTCAAAACCACCACAAAGCACATTTTCAAACAAAGCAAGTGATTTAGCAAGCAACTAAGAGCCCATAGATAACTATGGATGAAAAGGGTGATAACACCTTCCCTTTTCATAATCTACCCCTTGAACTTAAGAAATAATCTCAAAGGTCTTTCCTGTTCTTTTCCACCCTTCCTTTTGGATAAAAGAAAAGTCGGTGGCGACTCTTGCTAACCGCAACAATTGAAATCAAACGCAAAAAATCCCAAGTCAGTTCTCCCACCGTATTACAAGAGGAAGCAGGGGTTATGCCTTTGATACTGGATTCGAAAGAGGAGAACAAGAGTGAGGTTCTTCCTACTGGATTCGAAGGGTAACAAGGTGTGGGGATATTTCAGATTCAAAGGGGATAAATGTTTAGATTCTGGGTTGGTGTTTGATGAGTGTTTAAGTGTTTGAGAGTTTGATAATTTGAGAGTATTTTAGAATTTTGAAGATTCGTTCCCCTTAGCCAAAAATTCTCCCCAAACATGTTGTGGAGCCTCTTATTTATAGGTAAAGCTGGCTGAAGCTTTTGGAGGGAAAACAACATAATTTGAATAATTTGAGTAAACTACTCTTTGTAGCTTTCGAGGGACAGTGCTTGTATGCTATTTTGGTGCAAGAATGGGGCAGTGTTTCATGACTGTTGTGCAGCAGGTTTGGCCAGTGTACCAGGCCTGAACTTGGCAGCATGCATCTTTGAATATTTCACCCTTTCGTTTTGACCTTTCTTCGACCAGATTCTTCTTTAAACAATGTTATTTGATTTTCTTCCAACAAGTGTCCTCCGAATGGGTCACTTTTGTGCATCCTTCGAAGGAGCCAAATGTTTGACCCTTGGATGGGCCACCAAAACATGACTTAACGTGGGCTTTGTAAATCCTTCGAATGGGCCATCAAGCATGTCCTTCGAATGGGATGCCCAAACGTGTCCCTTGAATGGGTCATGTATGCTTCTTTGAAAAGGGCCAAACGTGTCCTTCGAATGGACTAGTTAGATATACCCTTCGACAGGGACTCACATGTTTGCCCTTCAAATCCACAACTAAATGTCTTTTAAAGGGGGCCACCAACTATGTATGCTGAAGTTTGTCAAGGATGGAATTGCAACATACTAAAGGGAAACATAGACAATGCCCTGTTGAAGCCTACATGCAGGAGGTATAAACGCACAAATGAAGCTTGCAACGAAGGGTGCACACAGGAGGCAAGGATGCAATCGGAGGATTCCACAAGGAGGATTTTTGCCTTGGAATCGAAGGAGGCTACATGAGCTTTTTGCCTTATGCATGCTAGCATGATGGGGAGCCTCTTGCGCGCAAGAAAGAAGTTATAGCTCAAACGAAGGCTTGTATGCATCTAGTCATCAATTTGTGAATCAAAGTAAGTATGGGAGGAATATTTGTCCAGTCAACACAGACATGCACGCATCAAACATCCAATCGAAGCAGGCACATAGGCAGCTATTACATTATGAACCCTGTGAGGCCAAAGATGCAATCGAAGGTGGTATGCGGGAAGTTCCTGCCTTGTGAATCTAAGCCAGCGTGCCAGAGGCCAACGCCCAGTCGAGGGATGCAAGCCAAGCTTGCATCGAAAGAGGCCAACAGGCCAATCGAAGGAGCTGAATCGAAAATACTTATTTTTCTCCAATTTTGTCAAAAAGATTATTTTTATCTATTTTCCCCTATTTTAACAGTTTCCTTTTTAACTTGATACTGGAAAATCCAATTGTACTTGTGCAAGCTTGGATCTTGAGAAACCTTGTGAGAAATGCCTTAAAAAATGAGAGGGAAAATTTTGGGGTACAACACTAGAGCTGCTGTAGAAGAAGGTGGTTATGCTACTTGGGGTCAGCTTCTAGACATTCCATACAAATTTGACAAATTTGGTTTGGGTTTCACTGTAGAGGCTCAGACGGTTGTTCGTCGTGCTCATGCTGGAAGACCAACATTCCGCGTCAGTAATAATGGAGTCAATGCAGTATAAGATGCTGATAAGACTACGACCTTGACAGTTGGATCCTTCCTACCATCGGCAACATGCCCAACAACTGGAAGACCGAAGACCTTATGTCAATCTCCTTTACTCAGGAGTAATTTCTATTTTCTATTTTATTGCTTTTATGTTTTGGCTATGTAATTTTAAAAAAAATGACTTTAAGCCTTGGACCTTACCCGGGACACAATGGTCCATTTGTTAAGGGTTGTCATTTCATAAGCATATTTTCATTTAATAAATCATTGGATGTTTTGCATTTAAATTTTGCACTCTTTGTCTTTCTTTTATTGTTATCACTTTCAAATAAGTATGTGTTCTTACACACACCCAAACCATAAATTGCAGATCCACATTGTTGTACCCCAAAATTTTCCCTCCCATTTTCATCATTATTCTCTCACCACAAGACTCTTGGAGCTCAAGATCAAGTTAGGGTTTGCTCTGCTCCAGACTCCTCTTTGCACTGTTGACCCAAATTAGGGTTTGTGTTTGCACAAAGATGTTTTGACCTAAAATGCCCAAAATGACTTTCATGCTTCATGTTGGACTCACAAGTTTATCCATACCAAGTTTCAAGCCTTGATTCCAATCTTTGCCCAGTCAATTGGACAGTTGACCTAGAAATCAGCTGTATTGGGGAAAAAGTCAACTGTGGTCAATTGACAGTCAAACCTCATGATTTTTGACCCACATCAACATTATGAACTCATATGAACCATTTGGTCAAGTTTGAATCACAATTCCACAAGAAATTTGATCAGATCACCAAAAGGGCAAAATGGTCATTTTTAGGGTTTTGACTGCACAAAGGCAATTTTTGACTGTTTGACCTAGCCAATGGCAATTCAAGCTCACATATGGACTCCAGGACTCAATGGAATGGTCTTGACACATTCAACAAGTTCAAAATATCCCAAATACACAAGATTGACAGATGAATTTTCCAGTGAACTGAGCCAAAATTGACTGTATACTGAAAAGTCAAACTTTGACTTTTTGGTCAAAATCAAGTGTCAAGATTCATTTTTCATCAAAACATGCCAAATCATGAAGCTTGTTCATCAAGAAACCAAAAATCACAAATTAGGGTTTGAAATGAAGAAATTTCATAACTTAGAAATTTTCTAAGTTATGAAAATTCCTAATTTTTTCCTAACTTTGTCCCATTTATTCATCAAGATGCATTTGGATTCAAACAAAACTCAAAACATGAAAGTTATAGTCCATTGTAAAATCTACAACTTTTATGCACAAAGTTTCCTCAAAAGAAGCTTGTAGCTCAAGTTATGATTTTTGGAACAAGGGTGCAAAACATTCTTAACTTAGAAATTTTTTGACCTATTCTAGGCAGGATTTTTGCCTAACTTCATGGCCACTTTTCACATGCTTCCACTTGGAATCTCAACTTTCATTACGAAGATGGATTGTAGTACACATTCCAAGCTTTCCAAAATGTCTAAGAACTTCTCAAGCACCCTTGTGGTTAGGGAGAATCGAATTTGGCAATATGGGCAAAAGTCACTTTGTCCATGAGCCATTTCCATGTTCATAACTTGTGCAATTTTTCAAATCAGCATGAGAAAGCTAGTTACAAGCCTCTAATCCTTTTCTTACTCAATAATTAAATGCCAATCCATTGTGCCAAGGAATTATTTTGTGCATTTGGTCATTGTATGAAGAATTAAGCCTTAATTAGAAAAAGCACTTTATCCATTTTTGAAAAGTTATACTTTATGTCAAGTTTGCAAATCAAGAAGTACAAGGCCATATCTTTGGACACATGATTCATGGACATAACACACTGATCAAGAGGGATTGAGGCAGCATGTTTAGGGGGCCTGCATAAGTCTAGAAACCAAGTTGACAATTTTTGCTTAAGTTAGAAGAAACATGGCATAACTTAACACAACTCTCTTTGCTGCAACCACAAGCCTAGACAAACTTGTTGAACACATTCCATACATCAAACCTGAGTTAAGGCACGAGCTAACTACCTTCCATACCTCCCTAAACCTCAAAACACCATTGTACTGCACAAAAACAGGGCATCCCTGCAGTTTGAGTGGCACAACTCAATCCACTCGTGCGCCTTGGCCAAAACCAGTTCATACACACTCCATACCACATATACAAACTATTCCAAGCATTGGACACGACCTGTAACACCTCTAACCAACTTCACCATTTTCACTTTTTCTGTTTTGCAGGTTGACTTCCATAGCTTGATTCATTTGGTTTCAAAGCAAGCTAAATGTTGGAGAAGCATCCCTGACCTTCAAGCAAGCTGTACAAGTCCTCACATTGCACTGAAAGTACCTCCATTGCCAAACACGATCCAAGCTGAACAGGTAAGTTCATGGACTTCTATCTCTCAATCTAGGAAGAGTTAGCTTTAGGTTTATGAATGAAAAATGCTCTACTCATGGCCCTGAAGCTACACATATAATTACTTTCCATTTATATTGCATATACTGAGAGAATTTAAGAACTGAATATTAGAAAAAAACTAGGTCAGGAATTGGGGGAGAAGAAATTCTCTCTCATTTCTGTGAGTTAGATCAAGTTCTTGGTATGTATGGATTCGTGGTTTGATGCTTGGCATTTTTTATGTTATGAGTTTGTGCTGAAAATCAAAGAATCAGGAGTTGTGGTTGAAGCAAGGGAGCGCGCGCATTTTCAAACATTTGTCTGGAGGTTGAAGACAACCTCTCTTGGGCTGGGCCTGAGATTGCTTTTTCTATTTGCACCACTGCATTTCACATGCACCCCCTGGCCCATTTTGAGTTTTATTTGTCATTTTTAACTTTTTCTTTTTGATTCTGATTTGTTATTTTTTATTAAAATATAAAAAATATTAAAAATATTTTTCTCACATTTTTTACATTTTATTTGATATTTATTTGGTTTCATTTAGTTTTATATGTAGGTAAATACATAATACCTTTTATTTAAAATAACTAAAAAATAATACAAATACATTTATTTTCTAATTTTCATTTTTATTTTATCTTTTGAAAAACATTTTATAAAAAATATACTTTTTTTTTGTAAATATTAAATATTTTATTTTTGTACATATTTAATATATTTAGTAAATAATGTAAATACTTATATATTTATTATAATATTTAGGATAAAAACATAAAAATAATACATTTTATTTTTATTAATATTTAACTTAAAAAATCACTTTTTTCAATATACTTCCTTTTTTTATTTATTTTTTGTACATAATTAATAAATATTGCATATATTATATAATAAATACCTTTTTATTTATAAAATTAGGGTTTTTCCCTAAAAACCTCAAAAATACCAAAAATTAATCCTTTTTATTTTTGTTTATTTGTCACATGAAAAACACTTTTTACATATATACAAAAATAATTTTTTGCATCTTGCATATTTTATTTTATTTTGTTTAATTATTGTACAAATCTAATACTTGTATATTCAATTTGGATGTAATATTTTAGATTTAAATTTCTTGCTAAATATCCCCATTTGAACATTTGTACCCCCCATCCCATAATTGTGTTGTAATAATTTAGGACCTTTAAATTCCGCATTTAAAAGCTTTCTAAATATGCCATGATAGAATTAGGGTTTTGTATGCAAAAATCAATCAACAATAGCTTGACCTAATTCCAAGATAAGAGCATGAAAATGAATAAACACCAATCACACTTGCACCCCTTAGGGTTACTCCACTTGTTGCCTTCAATAAATGGGCCATGTTGCATGTTGGGTGTCTTTGGCAAAAACAAAACAATTCAAATGATCATAGTCCCTCGATGGCGCTTTCGAAAGTTGCCTAAAACATGATCAAGTCCCTTAAAGGAAAAGTTGCCAAAGATACTTGGCACCATTGCAATCATGGTCTAAACGATGACCCGCGCCCGTCCCGTTCACATCCTAACACAAGATTGTCCACCAAATACAATGGTGGAACAAAATTGTTAAAAGGGTTAAAACATAGAGAAAACCTTTGAGAAATATAGAAGTAGACAACTCTTGGTTACTTGCCAACTTACAAAAACACTTGCCTATTTTTTCAAAACCACTTCACAAACACAAACTTTAAAAACAACTTTCAAAACCTTGAAACATCTTTTCAAAAAGACAAACACCTTTTGTAAAACATCCGAGTAAAGAATTGTTACAAGGGTTTCCTAGACAAGGCATCTTTTTCAAAACATTTTCAAACCCATACATAAAGCACCATTTCAAACAATTGAAAATGCAAGGCAAGTGATCTAAGCAAGTAACAAGAGCCCATGGATAACCATGGATAGAAAGGGTGCTAATACCTTCCCTTTCTATAATCTACTCCCCGAACCCAAGAAAACATCTCAAAGGTTTTTGCTGTGCTTTTTAACCTTTCCTTAGGATAAAATAAAAAGTCGGTGGCGACTCTTGCTCAACCGAAACATTTGCGAATACAAACGCAAAACCCAAGTCAGTTCTCCCACCGTATCACAGAACTGGCGACTCTGCTGGGGAGACTTTTTAAAAGTGGAGTAACCTTAGGGCTTAGATCACCCTCTTGCATGACTAATTGTTTGCTTTGATTGCTTTATATCTTGGCTCTCTTGTTTGGGTTTGCAATCCTACACCCGGATTTGGGGAAACATTCATATATAGCAATACATTGTGGAAACTGTGCGGGGTATACCGACACGGTTGAAGCAATAGCTATATTAGTGCGACATATTTGTGAGTACCGGTAACCCTTGAGTTCAATCAAGGAGAGTACGGGGCCGCTGAGTGAGGTCACTAAGCACTAATAACCTAGAACCTTACTTGACCATCTTGGCCTTTCATTAGGGGTAGTGAGATGACCGGCTTTGGTGCAGTCCGAAGTTGGTAGATACTCGATACTATACTCATTGAGGGTTGTTTTCTTGGAATATTTTGGTCGCTAGTTAAGTGGCTAAACCAAAACAATGAACATGGAAAACAATCCAATGATATTGAGCTCCTTAGAACCCGGTTACTATTTATAGGACAGGTTTTTAAGCCAACTTCACTCAAGAGGGTACTTACCTATGAAACCCCATGCAAGCCTGAAACTAGGGTTTTGTGTGAATTGCTTGTACATATGTTTGCACATACATCATAAGCATCATGAAGCATCATATGCATACACTAGCCATTTCAAGGGTTTAGATCTTCACCTTTGTTCTTGTTTTGTAGGTCATGGAAATTCTTCGCAGGAAAACTATCCAAGTCAACCTTGTGAGAATCCCTCCTCAACTCAAGGAGCTCACATCCAGAATTCCCGAAAGCTCTCCCTTCAGTGAAAGACATGGTAGACTGCTCAGCCTAGTTAACACCAACATAGAAGAGGACATGGTAAAGGTGTTGTTTCAGTTCTTTGACCCCCTTCACCACTGTTTCACTTTCCCCGACTACCAATTGGTGCCCACTTTGGAGGAGTTTTCTCAACTCCTGAGAATTCCTATCCTTAATCAACTACCCTACAACGGTACGGAAAAGGAACCAAAGCTTGAAGATGTTGCTCAAGCACTACACTTGCAACCATCTGACATCAAGGGGCATTGGGAAACTAGAAGTGGTGTCAAAGGCTTCTTAGCAAAATTCTTGTTTGAGAAGGCACAAGAGTGTTGGAATTCATTGGATCTACAAGCCTTTGAAGAAATTGTGGCACTCCTCATTTATGGGTTGGTCCTGTTCCCAAATCCTGACCAGCTTGTAGATGTCAACGCCGTCAAAATCTTCTTATTCATAAATCCAATACCAACATTGCTTGGGGACATTCTTCACTCATTTTACACACGAACAATGAGAAAGAGGGGTGTTCTCATGTGCTGTACTCCTCTCCTTGCAAGGTGGTTTATTTCGCACCTTCCACAATTTGTCTTGAAGAATGACCAAGGCTTAAGGTGGTCACAAAGATTGATGACCCTCACTCACTCTGATGTACATTGGTGTTCTCGGTCCAGAGAAAATGTCATCATCGTCGATCATTGTGGAGAGTTCCCTAATGTTCCATTTCTTGGCATTAGAGGAGGCATTACCTACAACCCTTGTCTAGCTTTGAGACAATTTGGATATGCACGAAGGGATGGCCCTCATGACATGTTGATTCCTGACCTAGTTTTTGACTTCGACAACGATGCGCAAGGACTTTGCCAAAGATTCATCAGAGCTTGGAGGATGCCTAACAAGGTAGACAGCAAGACACTGGGGCACAAGAACTCCATCCCTCTTGAGCCTTATCTCAAGTGGGTACGAACCCGAGCCCAGAGTCTAATGATGCCTTACCCTCATGTTCTCCCTGTGATTAAAGATCCCGTTAAGGAAGGAGAGGTTCTCTACACCATCCTATATCCTGACATGCCAATATCGTGGGAGGAGATGCAGAAGAGTTGGATCCAACTCAAGGAGGAACGGAACACTTTTGAAGCCAGTTTCTACGCCAGTGAGAAGAAGGTTTTGGAGCTTACCCGCCGACTCCATGAGGAAGAGACCCTCAACACCTACATCGCACCAAAGAGGATACGCAACGTCTTTTTACCTTGAGAAGTTTTTGTAATATTTGGCCCATGGGGCATTTATGTACTGACATATTTCTTCTTATTAATATGACGTGCGTTCTTTTTGTTTGCAACAATTTTGAATTTTCTAAATCCTTGAATGCATTGCATAAACAAGCATATCGTTCATCATACGCATAAGCAGGTCTCCACACCAGGTTTCCTTATCTTTCTGCTGTTTATTTCAGTAAGATGGATCTCGAACAGACGGTCAAAGACTTGCAATCTCAAAACTCACAGTTTCAACATCTCCTGATGGCCTTGGCAAAGGGTCAGGAGGATCTAAAGACCCTGCTTGGGAACAAAGAGCAAGTGAAAAAGAAGAAGAAAAGAGTGGGGGTGGCTACCCTGGGGAGAAGGTTTGAGGGTGAAGCCAGAAGAGTTCTTGAATTTCCCTCTGCATCGGAGGAGGAAACCAGTAAAGGGAAAGGGGCTGCGGTACCTTCCGAATCTGAAGCTGAAGAAGAAGAGGCTGAAGAAGACGAAGACTACTCAGAAAAACAATACCTGCCCGCCGATGATAAGTACAAAAACTTGGAAGACAGGTTGGCAGCTATGGAGCTGCAGAGAGTTCCCGGTTTAGATTTCGAAGATTTGGGATTAATTGCTGGAATTGTGATCCCCCCGAAGTTCAAAGTGCCAATTTTTGCAAGATATGACGGGCTGTCTTGCCCAAAAATGCATCTAAGGTCGTATGTCCGAAGAATCCAACCTCACACTTCCGACAGAAATCTTTGGGTGCACTTCTTTCAAGATAGCCTGTCTGGCACTCAGCTAGACTGGTTTTACAAGCTGGAAAGGTCAGAGATACATAGTTGGGAGGATCTGGCAGTTGCTTTTTATCTCCAATATCATTATAACTCTGACTTGGCGCCAACCCGTACTCAGCTACAGAGTATGGGGATGGCCTCAGGCGAGGGATTCAAGGAGTACGCCCATAAGTGGCGCGATCTGGCCAGAAGAGTGCAGCCGCCTCTTTCTGATAGAGAACTTGTTGATATGTTCCTGGGGACCCTGTCTGGTCCATTCTTTAACCATCTGATCGGTATCTCTTCCGCAGGGTTTACTGAATTAATTCTGACTGGCGAGCGGGTAGAAGCTGATATCAAGAATGGGGAGATTCAGAAGGATGCCTCTGCATCTACAATTTCTAAGAAATCATTTCCAGCAAAGAAAGAAACAGCTGTTGTGTATTCTCAGAGAAGAGCGGGGAAGACTGAGCGCCGGCCGACTGTGGGGGACGTGATGATCCAAAATCCATCAAATGATCAGCCTTGTTATAACCAGTCCAGACCAAATCAGCAACGGGTGGAACGGCCGCAACGGTAGTTCACCCGCATCAATATGACGCTGGCGCAAGTGCTTCCCCATCTGTTGAAGTTGAATCTCGCCACTATCAAGGAGGCACCAAAAAATGTGAACACATCTTCTCCGCATTATCATCCCAATGCTAAATGTGCCTACCATTCTGACAGTGTCGGGCACGACACCAACGATTGCTGGGCACTTAAGCATAAAATCCAAGACTTGATAGAGGTGAAGGAGGTTGAGTTCGATGCTCCAGAGAAGCCAAACGTGATATCGGCTCCGATGCCGAAGCATGGTCAAAATGTCCATGCTATTGAGGAAGATTTGTATGTTTCTGATGTCAATGACCTGATAACTCCGCTGTTAACCATCAAGTTAAATCTGCTAAGGGCCGGGATTTTCCCGGGATGAAAAGAAGATTGCTACTGTTGTTACTCCCTACCAATTGACTGCCCGTTACTAAAGAAAGGCATCCAAGGCCTGATGGACAGTCAACAAATTCTGTTTGAAAAAGTTCCTGCTATTCCAACCCCTACTGAAGATGTTTCAATTATCACCATTCACGCCAATCTTTCCAAGGCCGTCAAAAAGCCTGTTAAGATTACATCAGCTACAAAGTCTGTTCCTCTGAAGATAACTATGCCAGGGCCTGTCCCCTACAGTTCTGAAAAATCAATACCATGGAATTACGGTGGAGAAATCTACTACCATGGTATTAAACAAGTTGAAGTAACCGAAGGAAGCTCTGATGAAGAAGATGCCAGCATTGGAAACATTGCCGGCACAAGCAAGATCACCCGAAGTGGGAGAATATTTTCTCCAGAGATTTCCCCCCCAAAGGAAATCTTTGGACCCTCATCTGCTGCCAAAGTTATTCCTGCACCGATAAAACTTTCCGCGAAAACTCCATTGATTGAAGATGCTGTTATTCCTATTGTTGTCCCTCCTACTTCTGCTGATAAAGGGAAAGGGATCCAAGATGAGCTCGTCAGGACGAGGGCTCAACCTTTGGTCATCCCGGAAACCTCTAAGAAAGAGATGGAGGAGATCCTGAAGATAATTAAAAAGAGTGATTATGACGTGGTAGAGCAACTGGGGCAAACCCCCTCGAAAATATCCATGTTAGCATTGCTACTTTGTTCAGAAGCGCACGCTAAAGCATTGATAAAATTCCTGAAGACAGCCCATGTGCCCCAAGAAACCTCTGCCGACCAATTCCAAAACTGTGTAGCCAGTCTTACAGCAGACAACGGTTTAGGTTTCTCTGATGCTGACCTAACCTCAAAAGGAAGAAAGCATAACGACGCCTTACATGTGTCAGTAGAATGCCAAGGAACTACCCTGGCCCATGTTCTAGTCGACACTGGTTCTTCTCTGAATGTGCTGCCTAAGAAGGCCCTCGACCGATTGGATTGCGAAGGCTTGGAGTTAAGGCCAAGTAATATCATTGTAAGGGCATTTGAAGGGTCGAAGAGAATGGTACATGAGGAGGTAGACATTCCCATTCAGGTTGGCACAGAGGTGTTCCCCTCAACTTTCTATGTGATGGACATCCGTCCGTCATACTCTTGCTTATTGGGGAGACCATGGATACACAATGTTGGGGCAGTCACCTCTTCCCTACATCAAATGCTGAAATACCCTGTCAAAGGAAAGATCATAACCGTCCACGGTGAAGAGGAGTATATGATCAACCACTTGAACTCCTTCCGGTATGTAGAGGTAGAAGGTGGATTCATTGAGACACCATTCCAGCACTTCGAGGAAGTCTCTCCTGAGGTGGAAGTAGCAAAAGTGGTAGCTGAAGTACCAAAGCAGATGGCCAGGATGGCATCTCTAAAAGACGCGAAGGCCGCAATGAAGGAAGGGAAGAGCTCAACATGGGGGCAGTTGCCGGACATTCCTCACAAAACAGACAAGTTTGGTTTAGGATTCACTGCTGCGGGGAAGAAAGCTATGCGCCGCTCAAAGGTTGAAAGAGCACCCATCAAGATCTCTCCTTATGGGATCAATGCTTTGGAAGGTGAAGACGAGGAGGCCAACATTGAAGATTGGATCTACCCAACCATCGAAGGGGGACTACGCAACTGGGAGGCAAAGGACTTTGTCCCCATTACTTTTATTAATCAGTAATTATCTGTCAAAAATTTCCTATGGTCTGTAATAATTACTTTTGAACAATCCGTGCACTACTTTTTCACCTCATGCCTTGCCCGGGGCATGTAGGTCCATTTGTAAGGGTTTTGATTATCTTCATATCCATATGCCATGTTTAATGATTCATTGGACGTTTTTCATCGATAAACTGCTGTGTTCATTTTCTTTCCTTTTTGCATTTTTTGTTTAAAGATGGATATCCCTTACACACACCCACGCTCAAGAATGCAGGTACCCATCCACTCTGGATTCTATGGGTGACTATTCTGCTATGTCCTTCAATAACTCTGAAGATCTGGTCAATCAGGCTGAGTATGAAGATGACGAAGGTTGTGAAGTACCAGGGGAATTAGCCAGACTTCTACAGCAAGAGGAAAGGGCCATCTTGCCTCACGAAGAGTTGTTGGAAACTGTCAATTTAGGAACAGAGGAAGACCGGAAGGAAGTGCAAGTGGGTGCCAATCTGGAACCAAGTGTCAAGGAGCGCCTGATACAGCTGTTAAATGAATACGTTGAAATCTTCGCCTGGTCTTACGAAGACATGCCGGGTCTAGACACCGACATCGTGGTTCACCGTCTCCCTACAAGAGAGGATTGTCCACCGATCAAGCAAAAAGTCCGCCGAATGAGGCCCGACATGTCTGAGAAGATTAAAGCAGAAGTGATGAAACAATTCAACACTGGCTTTCTGGCTGTCACATCCTATCCACAGTGGGTTGCTAACATCGTGCCAGTTCCTAAAAAAGATGGCAAGGTCAGGATGTGTGTGGACTACCGGGATTTGAATAGGGCCAGCCCCAAAGATGATTTTCCGCTACCGCACATTGACATTCTGATTGACAATACAACTCAGCACAAAGTGTTTTCCTTCATGGATGGATTCTCGGGCTACAACCAGATTAAAATGGCCCCCGAGGACATGGAGAAAACAACCTTTGTTACACAATGGGGTACTTTCTGTTACAAGGTGATGCCGTTCGGACTGAAGAATGCAGGGGCAACTTATCAACGCGCCATGGTAGCTTTATTTAATGATATGATACATCATGAGATCGAAGTTTACGTGGACGATATGATATCTCAGTCACAAACAGAGGAGGAACACCTTGAACACCTGGAAAAGCTGTTTGCCAGGTTGAAAGAGTACAAACTCAGGCCGAATCCAAGTAAGTGTACCTTTGGAGTTAGGTCTGGTAAACTTATAGGGTTTATTGTCAGCAACAAAGGCATTGAGGTCGATCCAGCAAAAGTAAAAGCAATACAAGAGATGCCTGCTCCCCGTACTGAAAAAGAGGTTAGGGGGTTCTTGGGGCGCTTGAACTATATTGCCAGATTCATCTCTCATCTGACTTCTACCTGTGAGCCAATTTTCAAACTATTGAAGAAAGATCAGGTAGTCGAATGGAACGACGATTGCCAAGATGCTTTTGATAAGATCAAGGAGTATTTGCTAGAACCTCCTATTCTGATGCCACCTGTCGAAGGAAGACCGTTGATCATGTATTTGACCATCTTGGATAACTCAATGGGGTGTGTTTTGGGCCAGCATGACGAGTCTGGTCGAAAAGAGCATGCTATTTATTACCTTAGCAAAAATTTTACCGACTGTGAGACCCGCTACTCACTGCTCGAGAAAACTTGCTGCGCTTTGGTATGGGCTGCTCGCCGACTAAGGCAGTATATACTGACTCATACCACCTTGTTGATTTCCAAAATGGATCCTATCAAGTATATCTTCGAGAAACCTGATTTATCTGGAAGAATAACTAGATGGCAAATGATCCTAACTGAGTATGACATCCAGTACACCACTCAAAAAGCTATAAAAGGGAGTGTACTAGCTGATCATCTAGCTCATCAAGCTATCGAAGATTATCAGTCCATGAGATTTGACTTCCCAGACGAGGACATCATGAATTTGGACAACATTGAAGGTAACAGACCGTATGACGGACCCGAAAAGGGATCCCGATGGACCCTGTACTTTGATGGTGCTTCAAATGCACTTGGAAACGGTATCGGTGCGGTACTCATTTCCCCGGAAGGTTGTCACACACCTTTCACGGCCCGACTTTGCTTCAGCTGCACAAACAACATGGCGGAATATGAAGCTTGCATCTTTGGTCTCAAGGCTGCTATAGACTTGGGGATCAAATCTTTGATCGTATTTGGGGACTCGACTTTGGTTATCAGTCAAATAAAAGGAGAGTGGGATACCAAACATCCTAATCTTATCCCATACAAAGAACATGTCCTAACATTGTTGCCTCATTTCGAGCAAATTACCTTCGAGCATTTCCCGCGAGAAGAGAATCAGCTAGCAGATGCTCTGGCAACAATGTCTTCTATGTTTAAACTCAGCTGGGATAACGAGGCTCCTCAAATCACCATCGAGCGAATGGATGAACCTGCACATTGTCACGAGATTAATACCGAAGAAGTAGTGGAACAACCCTGGTTTCACGAAATCAAAAGGTATCTCCAGACCAGAGAATATCCCGAAGGAGCCTCCGTAAATGACAAGAGGTTCCTAAGGAAATTTGCTGCCAAGTTCTTCCTGAGCAATGGCATCCTCTATAAGCGCAGCCAGGATTGTGTTTTACTCCGATGCGTAGACAAAGCTGAAGCAGAATTAATCATGACCGAGATACACAGCGGTACATTTGACACCCATTTGAGCGGGCATACTATGGCTAAGAAGATCCTAAGGGCGGGCTATTACTGGTCTACCATGGAAGCAGATTGCCATCAGCATTCCCGTACCTGCCACAAATGTCAAGTCTACGCTGACAAGATTCATATTCCTCCGGTTCCTCTCAACGTGCTGACATCCCCTTGGCCATTTGCAATGTGGGGCATTGACATGATTGGAGAGATCAAGCCCACGGCGTCCAACGAACATCGCTTCATCCTGGTTGCCATTGACTACTTCACCAAATGGGTCGAAGCAGCTTCCTTTGCCTCTGTTACTAAAAATGTGGTTGCCCGCTTCATCAAGAAAAACCTCATATGCCGGTATGGTGTTCCGGACAGGATCATCACGGACAACGGTACAAATCTGAATAATACTATGATCACCGCATTATGCGAACAGTTCAAGATTTATCATCACAATTCATCTCCCTATCGGCCGAAGATGAACGGTGCTGTTGAAGCTGCGAACAAAAACATTAAGAAGATCATTCAGAAAATGACAGTCACTTACAAGGACTGGCATGAGATGTTACCGTTTGCTCTGCATGGATACTGTACGACGGCACGGACTTCAACCGGGGCAACCCCATTTTCTTTGGTATATGGCATGGAAGCTGTCCTACCCATGGAAGTTCAGATTCCTTCTCTAAGGATTATGAAGGACGCAGGTTTGAATGAAGATGATTGGATTCAGACCCGACTTGATCAACTCCATTTGATCGACGAGAAGCGACTCACCACTGTCTGCCATGGTCAAACGTATCAAAAACGGATGATCAAGGCTTTCAACAAGAAGTTCAGACGTCAAGTATATCAATTCGGAGATCTCGTAATCAAGCGGATTATCCTGCCGCAAAGTGATCCCAGGGGAAAATGGACTCCTACATATGAAGGACCATTTGTGATCAAGAGCGTATTTTCTGGTGGTGCAATGATTCTGACACCCATGGACGACGACGATTTGCCGCACCCTGCGAACGCGGACATAGTAAAAAGATACTACGCATAAATAACCCGACAAGTCGAAAACCCGAAAGGGCGGCTTGGGCAAAAAAGGGTATCCCGGTGGACCGAAAACCCGAAAGGGCGGTTCAGGCAAAAATTAGGGATAAAACAAAAAAAATTTGTACACCCGGCAAGTTGAAAACCCGAAAGGGCAGCTTGGGCAAAAAGGGGTTTCCCGGTGGATCAAAAACCCGAAAGGGCGATTCAGGCAAAAGTTAGGGAATTAAAGCGTATGACTATGTCTCGTCGGATCACTTTAAGGACAATCTCTTCATCAACCAGTTCCAAGCTTCTGATCAATCCAGTCATCGGCAGACGAAGCATCGAATGGACAGATATTCAGAGTTATGAAGGCTATAGCAGAATCGAATCCCATGGAACTGTTTCACATAGCCATCTTTCTTTTGTATAAATTTTTCAATACTTACGACGACATCCTTTTACTAGGATGATTGTCTCCTTTGTACAAATATACTCATAGAAAGTTAATACAAATACTTTTCCAAATACAAAAATTTGCGTTGTCTTCCTTTTCTCTTTTCTTTTGCACTTATGTTTTATTTGAGAAACGTCCAATGTTTTGTTAAATAGGCATATGCATTTGAACATAATCATTTCCTTATGAATCAAGAAAGATGATTACTGATAGGTTGAAGGTGCAGATAGATATCCTGATGCCCTTTCAGAGGAAATCCCGAGCAGATTTGAAATCCAAACTCCTCAGTCATAACTTAATTCCCTAAACGGAGTTAAACTTCAGGATACTCAGCAGAGAAAGCTTTCTCAAAACTGATCTCCCCAGCCAGAGGGTCTCCCAGAACTCAGTTCCCCTCAGAGTCAAATTCAGAATCCCCAGTGGAGCCTTAAAAATCTGAAACTACCAATCCCCAGCGGAGCTAAAACTTCCAACTATCAATCCCCAGGGAAACCATACTAGTGAACCTTCTCCCCACAGAGATTCTTCCCGTCAGATTGAAGATTCTCAGTCTTACTCCTCCAGCATGAGGCTCCCAGGTTCTGGACTCCCCAGTAGAGATCGTCAGAATTCTCATTTCCCGCAAGTCACCAAGGAATGCCTGTTCCCCAGCAGTGGTTCTAGGATCACTCAACAATTGAAGATTTTACATTTCCCCAAGCAAAGTGAAGGCTCATTCTCAGTTCCTCACGGGATAATCAGATATGCCCCAGTGAAGATCTCCTCAAGACAAGAATCCCTAGAAGATTGGTATACAACCCAAGCTCCTATTTCTCCAGCAGTAGTCCACAGAGATGTCTCCTCTTCCGCAATCAAAGATTCTTGCCCTCCCATGCAGCAGTCAGGAATTATTTCCCCCAGCAGCAGTCAAGATTCTTTTGTCTCCAGCCATCCATGATTCATTTATCCTCAGCAAGACAACTCTTCAGCTTACATGCGCATGCATTTACATTCATATCATAAGCATTGATACAGCACATATTGCATCATGCATTTCATGCAACATAGTTTTGTGTTTAGCTAATATTTTGTCATTTTCAGGATAAGAATAAAAGGCTATCATTAACATTTATTCAAGATGCAGTTTTACACGGACTCATCATCAGGAAACCTTACACCGGTTTCTTCCTCAATTTTTGAAAACAGTTTACGGACGCTTCCCAACAACGGATGTTGCTCTATTGCTTATTCAACTTCAAAACTTCTGAAAACAGTTCACGGGTTCTCCAGTAACGGATGTTAACCTATCGCTTGTTCAGATTCTTCAACCTC
This sequence comes from Vicia faba, assembly GCA_948472305.1. NCBI lineage: Eukaryota > Viridiplantae > Streptophyta > Magnoliopsida > Fabales > Fabaceae > Vicia > Vicia faba. The sequence goes on from OX451741.1 coordinate 852,203,790, forward strand.
TGAAAACAGTTTACGGATTCTCCAGTAACGGATGTCAATCTATCGCTTGTTCAGACTCAACTTTTGAAAACAACTTACGGATGCTTCCCATCAACGTATGCTGCTCTATTGCTTATTCAACTTCAAAACTTCTGAAAACAGTTCACGGGTTCTCCAGTAACGGATGTTAACCTATCGCTTGTTCAGATTCTTCAACCTCTGAAAACAGTTTACGGATTCTCCAGTAACGGATGTCAATCTATCGCTTGTTCAGACTCAACTTTTGAAAACAGCTTACAGACGCTTCCCATCAACGGATGCTGCTCTATTTCTTATTCAACTTCAAGACTTCTGAAAACAGTTCACGGGTTCTCCAATAACGGATGTTAACCTATCGCTTGTTCAGATTCTTCAACCTCTGAAAACAGTTTACGGATTATCCAGTAACGGATCTCAATCTATCGCTTGTTCAGACTCAACTTTTGAAAACAGCTTACGGATGCTTCCCATCAACGGATGCTGCTCTATTGCTTATTCAACTTCAAGACTTCTGAAAACAGTTCACCGGTTCTCCAGTAACGGATGTTAACCTATTGCTTGTTCAGATTCTTCAACCTTTGAAAATAGTTTACGGATTCTCCAAACACGGATACCAATCTATTGCTTATTCAAGACCTCCCAATTCAGAGATGTTCCAAGACTGGACACCTTTCTGATACTCATTCCAGATGGCATCTTTAAGCCCATTCCCGACAAGATTCAGTCACCCCTCTAAATGGCATCTTTAAGCCCATCTCCAAATGGCATCTCTAAGCCCATTCCCGCATCCATCGTTCTGACGAGTGCAAATTTAAGGGCACTCTAGTGTCCAATCTCCTTTTACCTTCGAGACGCGAAAGGCAAACCTGCCAATCTAACTCTTCAGGTGCAAGAAGATTGAACAGGGGAAACTATTGTACCCCAAAATTTGCCCTCCGATTTTCATCATTATTCTCTCACCACAAGACTCTTGGAGCTCAAGATCAAGTTAGAGTTTGCTCTGCTCCAGACTCCTCTTTGCACTGTTGACCCAAATTAGGGTTTGTGTTTGCACAAAGATGTTTTGACCTAAAATTCCCAAAATGACTTTCATGCTTCATGTTGGACTCACAAGTTAATCCATACCAAGTTTCAAGCCTTGATTCCAATCTTTGCCCAGTCAATTGGACAGTTGACCTAGAAATCAGCTGTATTGGGGAAAAGGTCAAATGTGGTCAATTGACAGTCAAACCTCATGATTTTTGACCCACATCAACATTATGAACTCATATGAACCAATTGGTCAAGTTTGGATCACAATTCCATATGAAATTTGATCAGATCACCAAAAGGGCAAAATGGTCATTTTTAGGGTTTTGACTGCACAAAGGCAATTTTTGACTGTTTGACCTAGCCAATGGAAATTCAAGCTCACATATGGACTCAAGGACTCAATGGCATGGTCTTGACACATTCAACAAGTTCAAAATATCCCAAATACACAAGATTGACAGATGAATTTTCCAGTCAACTGAGCCAAAATTGAATGTTTACTGAAAAGTCAAACTTTGACTTTTTGGTCAAAATCAAGTGTCAAGATTCATTTTTCATCAAAACATGCCAAATCATGAAGCTTGTTCATCAAGAAACCAAAAATCACAAATTAGGGTTTGAAATGAAGAAATTTCATAACTTAGAAATTTTCTAAGTTATGAAAATTCCTAATTTTTTCCTAACTTTGTCCCATTTTTTCATCAAGATGAATTTTGATTCAAACAAAACTCAAAACATGAAAGTTATAGTCCATTGCAAAATATACAACTTTTATTCACAAAGTTTCCTCAAAAGAAGCTTGTAGCTCAAGTTATGATTTTTGGACAAGGGTGCAAAACATTCTTAACTTAGAAATTTTTTGACCTATTCTAGGCAGGATTTTTGCCTAACTTCATGGCCACTTTTCACATGCTTCCACTTGGAATCTCAACTTGCATTACAAAGATGGATTGTAGTACACATTCCAAGCTTTCCAAAATGTCTAGGAACTTCTCAAACACCCTTGTGGTTAGGGAGACTCGAATTTGGAAATATGGGCAAAAGTCACTTTGTCCATGAGCCATTTCCATGTTCATAACTTGTGCAATTTTTCAAATCAGCATGAGAAATCTAGTTACAGGCCTCTAATCCTTTTCTTACTCAATAATTAAATTCCAATCCATTGTGCCAATGCATTATTTTGTGCATTTGGTCATTGTATGAAGAATTAAGCCTTAATTAGAAAAAGCACTTTATCCATTTTTGAAAAGTTATACTTTATGTCAAGTTTGCAAATCAAGAAGTACAAGGCCATGACTTTGGACAAAGGATTCATGGACATAACACACTGATCAAGAGGGATTGAGGCAGCATGTTTAGGGGGCCTGCATAAGTCTAGAAACCAAGTTGACAATTTTTGCTTAAGTTAGAAGAAACATGGCATAACTTAACACAACTCTCTTTGCTGCAACCACAAGCCTAGACAAACTTGTTGAACACATTCCATACATCAAACCTGAGCTAAGGCACGAGCTAACTACCTTCCATACCTCCATAAACCTCAAAACACCATTGTACTGCACAAAAACAGGGCATCCCTGCAGTTTGAGTGGCACAACTCAATCCACTCGTACGCCTTGGCCAAAACCAGTTCATACACACTCCATACCACATATACAAACTATCCCAAGCATTGGACACGACCTTTAACACCTCTAACCAACTTCACCATTTTCACTTTTTCTGTTTTGCAGGTTGACTTCCATAGCTTGATTCATTTGGTTTCAAAGCAAGCTAAAGGTTGGAGAAGCATCCCTGACCTTCAAGCAAGCTGTACAAGTCCTCACATTGCACTGAAAGTACCTCCATTGCCAGACACGATCCAAGCTGAACAGGTAAGTTCATGGACTTCTATCTCTCAATCTAGGAAGAGTTAGCTTTAGGTTTATGAATGAAAAATGCTCTACTCATGGCCCTGAAGCTACACATATAATTACTTTCCATTTATATTGCATATGCTGAGAGAATTTAAGACCTGAATATTAGAAAAAAACTAGGTCAGGAATTGGGGGAGAAGAAATTCTCTCTCATTTATGAGAGTTAGATCAAGTTCTTGGTATGTATGGATTCGTGGTTTGATGCTTGACATTTTTTATGTTATGAGTTTGTGCTGAAAATCAAAGAATCAGGAGTTGTGGTTGAAGCAAGGGAGCGCGCGCATTTTCAAACATTTGTCTGGAGGTTAAAGACAACCTCTCTTGGGCTGGGCCTGAGATTTCTTTTTCTATTTGCACCACTGCATTTCACATGCACCCCCTGGCCCATTTTGAGTTTTATTTGTCATTTTTAACTTTTTCTTTTTGATTCTGATTTGTTATTTTTTATTAAAATATAAAAAATATTAAAAATATTTTTCTCACATTTTTTACATTTTATATGATATTTATTTGGTTTCATTTAGTTTTATATGTAGGTAAATACATAATACCTTTTATTTAAAATAACTAAAAAATAATACAAATACATTTATTTTCTAATTTTCATTTTTATTTTATCTTTTGAATTTTTTTTTATAAAAAATATACTTTTTTTGTAAATATTAAATATTTTATTTTTGTACATATTTAATATATTTAGTAAATAATGTAAATACTTATATATTTATTATAATATTTAGGATAAAAACATAAAAATAATACATTTTATTTTTATTAATATTTAACTTAAAAATCACTTTTTTCAATATACTTCCTTTTTTTATTTATTTTTTGTACATAATTAATAAATATTGCATATATTATATAATAAATACCTTTTTATTTATAAAATTAGGGTTTTGCCCTAAAAACATCAAAAATACCAAAAATTAATCCTTTTTATTTTTGTTTATTTGTCACATGAAAAAAACTTTTTACATATATACAAAAATCATTTTTTGCATCTTGCATATTTTATTTTATTTTGTTTAATTATTATACAAATCTAATACTTGTATATTCACTTTGGATGTAATATTTTAGATTTAAATTTCTTGCTAAATATCCCCATTTGAACATTTGTACCCCCCATCCCATAATTGTGTTGTAATAATTTAGGACCTTTAAATTCCGCATTTAAAAGCTTTCTAAATATGCCATGATAGAATTAGGGTTTTGTATGCAAAAATCAATCAACAATAGCTTGACCTAATTCCAAGATAAGAGCATGAAAATGAACAAACACCAATCACACTTGCACCCCTTAGGGTTACTCCACTTGTTGCCTTCAATAAATGGGCCATGTTGCATGTTGGGTGTCTTTGGCAAAAACAAAACAATTCAAATGATCATAGTCCCTCGATGACGCTTTCGAAAGTTGCCTAAAACATGATCAAGTCCCTTAAAGGAAAAGTTGCCAAAGATACTTGGCACCATTGCAATCATGGTCTAAACGATGACCCGCGCCCGTCCCGTTTACATCCTAACACAAGATTGTCCACCAAATACAATGGTGGAACAAAATTGTTAAAAGGGTTAAAACATAGAGAAAACCTTTGAGAAATTTAGAAGTAGACAACTCTTGGTTACTTGCCAACTTACAAAAACACTTGCCTATTTTTTCAAAACCACTTCACAAACACAAACTTTCAAAACAACTTTCAAAACCTTGAAACATCTTTTCAAAAAGATAAACACCTTTTGTAAAACATCCGAGTAAAGAATTGTTACAAGGGTTGCCTAGACAAGGCATCTTTTTCAAAACATTTTCAAACCCATACATAAAGCACCATTTCAAACAATTGAAAATGCAAGGCGAGTGATCTAAGCAAGTAACTAAGAGCCCATGGATAACCATGGATAGAAAGGATGCTAATACCTTCCTTTTCTATAATCTACTCCCCGAACCCAAGAAAACATCTCAAAGGTTTTTGTTGTGCTTTTTAACCTTTCCTTAGGATAAAATAAAAAGTCGGTGGCGACTCTTGCTCAACCGAAACATTTGCAAATACAAACGCAAAACCCAAGTCAGTTCTCCCACCGTATCACACACATCCACTATGGGTCCCATTGATAACAGTTCTGCTATTGCCACTTATGAATTTGAAAATATGATCTACCAAGGCGAGGATGAAGGTGAGGAAGATTGTGAAATACCTGAAGAACTTTCCAGTCTGTTAGTGCAAGAGGAAAAGGCTATACAACCGCACGAAGATTCAGTTGAGGTTTTAAACTTGGGTACTGATGCAGACAGGAAAGAAGTCAAGATGAGTGCTAACCTAAAGGACATTGCCAAGAATATGTTAATCAAGATGTTGCATGAATATGTTGAGATCTTTGCTTGGTCGTATAAAGACATGTCAGGGATTGATACCGATATTGTGGTTCACCGCATGCGTCTCGAGATGTCAGATAAGATCAAGGTTGAGGTTATGAAGCAATTCAATGCAAGTTTATTGGCTGTTACATCATATCCTCAATGGGTTGCAAATGTGGTTCTGGTACCTAAGAAAGATGGCAAAGTTCGTATGTGTGTGGACTACAAGGATCTGAACAGGGCGAGCCCCAAAGATGACTTCCTACTTCCATTTATTGATTTTCTGGTCGACAACACCGCTCAACACAAGGTATTCTCCTTCATGAATGGTTTCTCAGGTTATAATCAAATCAAGATGGCACCTAAAGACATGGAGAAAACTACCTTCATCACATAGTGGGGCATTTTCTGATACAAAGTAATGCTTTCCGATTTGAAGAATACCGGTGCAACATATCAGCTTGCTATGATAGCTTTGTTTCATGACATGATCCATCACGAGATAGAGGTTTATGTAGACGACATGATAGCCAGGTCTCAAACTGAAGAAGAACATCCTGATCATCTACACAAACTATTTGAGAGACTGAATAAGTATAAGCTAAGGTTAAATTCGAAGAAGTGTACCTTTGGGGTTAAGTCCAGTAAACTCTTAGGTTTCTGTTGTCAGTGGTAAAGGTATTGAAGTTGATTCCGCCAAGGTCAAAGTTATTCAAGAAATTCCTGCTCCATGTACTGAGAAGGAAGTTAGAGGTTTCTTAGGACGACTGAATTACATCGCCAGATTCATTTCCCATTTGACCGCTACTTGTGAGCCAATCTTCAAGTTGCTGAAGAAAGATTAGGAAGTGAAGTGGAACAATAATTTCAAGATAGCCTTTGACAAAATCAAGGAGTACCTCCAAGAACCTCTGATCCTGATGCCACCAGTTGAAGGAAAACCTCTGATCGTGTACCTAGCAGTGTCAGAGAGCTCAATGCGGTGTGTACTGGGCCAACATGACAAGTCTGGTCGAAAAGAGCATGCGATCTACTACCTTAGCAAAAATTCTACCGAATGTGAAACAAGATACTCACTTCTCTAGAAGACTTGATGCTCTTTGGCACGGGCTGCTCGCCGACTAAGACAGTATATGTTGACTCACACCACTTTGTTGATCTCTATAATGGATCCCATAAAATACATATTCGAGAAGCCCGCTCTCTCTAGAAGGATAGCCAGATGGAAAATGGTTTTAACAGAATACGACATTCAATAAAACCCTCAGAAGGCAATCACAATAAGTGTATTGGCAGGTCATTTGGATCATCAAGCTATAAATGACTACCAGTCTATAAATTTCGAGTTCCCAGGCGAGAACATTATGCTAGTAACATATTGCGAAGAACCTGGACTGTATGAAGGACCTGAGTCAGGATCTCGATGGACTATGGTTTTAACGGAGCTTCTAACGCACATGGAAACAGAATCGGTGTTGTGATTATCTCTCCTAAGGGTTGCCATACGCCTTTTACCGCCAGATTATGCTTTGACTGTACCAACAACATGGCCAAATACGAAGCGTGCATCATGGGTATCAAAGCTGCTATTGACCTAAGGATCAAGTTCTTGGACGTATACGGGGACTCAACTCTAGTAATCAGTCAGATTAAGGGAGAATGCGATACAAAGCACCCGAATCTCATTTCTTATCGGGAGCATGTGGTTGCCTTAATCCCATACTTTGAGGAAATCATTTTTGAACATATTCCACGAGAAGAGAATCAGTTGGCAGTCGCAATGGCTACCATGTCATCTATGTTCAAAGTCAGATGGGACAACTAAGCTCCTCTAATTGCTATGAAAAGACTAGACGAGCCGGAACATTTCTACGAAGTTGACACTGATGGAGCAGAAGACAATGCTTGGTTTCATGAAGTAAAGAGGTACCTCGAAGCACAAGAGTATCCTGAAGGGGATTCTATTATCGACAAGAAATTCCTACGAAGGTTTTCTTCCAAATTCTTCCCGAGCAATGGAATTTTATACAAACGCAATCATGATTCGACTCTGCTTCACTGTGTAGACAAGAAGGAAGTCGATAAAATTATAGAAGATATGCATGAAGGTATCTTTGGTACTCATTCCATTGGGATAACTATGGCAAAGAAGATTCTGAGAGCGGGTTACTATTGGTCGACTATGGAAATTGATTGCCATCATCACTCTAGAACTTGTCACAAATTCCAGATCTATGCTGACAAAGTACATGTGCCTTCGGTTCCTCTGAATGTCTTAACTACTCCTTGGTCATTTGCAATGTGGGGTATTGATATGATTGGAGAAATCAAACCTACTACTTCCAATGGACATCATTTCATCCTCGTCGCCATTGATTACTTCACGAAGTGGGTTGAAGCAACCTCATTTTCCTCCATTACCAAGAATTTTGTAGCTCGGTTCATTAAGCATAACCTTATCTGTCGATATGGCATTCCCTAGAGGATTATCATAGATAATGGTACCAATCTTAACAACATTATTGTAATACGGTGGGAGAACTGACTTGGGTGTTTTGCGTTTGATCGTAATTATTGCGAATAACAAGAGTTTCCACCGACTTTTCTTTTATCTAATAAAGGAAAGGGTGAAAAGAACAAGAAAGACGTTTTGAGAGTTTTCTTGAGTTCGGGGGGTAGGTTATGAAAAGGGAAGGTGTTAGCACCCTTTTCATCTATAGTTATCTATAGGATCTTAGTTGCTAGATCACTTTGAAATGCTTTGTAAATGTTTTTGTGTTTTGTGTGAGTTTGAAAATATTTTGAAAACACATTTGTTTCGGAAAACTTTGTAATGATTCTCGTCTCTATAAGAATCTATACAAAGTGTTGGTTTTTAAAATAGTTCAAAGAGATGTTTATTTGTGGAAATATGTTTTGAAAGTGTGAGTGTGATAATGGATTTTTTTGTAAGTAAGCAACTACGAGCGTTCTACCTAATCAAAAAGTCTTTGTTCTTTTCCTCCTCCTTTAGATATTTCTATCTTACCATTGATTGGTAAGAAGCCCTATCATTAGATGTGAGGGACAGGCGTGGCCATCGTACAATCATAGAAGTCAACATTGTAGGATACCTTAGCAATTGGTTGTAAGGGTCTAAGATCGTTTACCGAAGGCAACATCTAAGGGTCATCGAGGGACTACCATCCTGTAATCGAGGGTCTTTGCTAAGGTATCCCACGTTCGAGGGACATGACTGTTTTATTCTAAGGCAACAAGCGTGGGTTAACCCTAGAGGTGCAAGTGTGCGAAGTGTATTGTTTTCATGCACTTTTTTCCTGAATTAGGGTTAACCATATTGAATAATGCTAGATAAAATGTACAAGAATACAAAGATAATGTAAAAGAAAACGGTTTTTATGAGTTTTGGTAGAAAAAGGGTTTTAACCTAATTAGCCAAATAAAAGAAAGAAGTTAATTAATTATAGTCTAAGTTGATTTAATTTAAAAGAGAAAATTTAAATAATAAACCTAAGTCTAGATTTATTTTAATTAATTTTAATAAAGAAATTTTTTTTATGGTTTTAATAAAAGAAAGAAAGAAAAATAAAACACAAATATAAAAAAAGGTCAGGGGTTAGAAAACAAATTAGGAGGTTAATAAGAAAAACAATTTTTGTTTGGTTTAGGCCCAAACTGATTTTTGTATAATCATAATAACAAAACTAAAAAAATGTTATGTTGGGTTGTGTATTGTTTAGCAACCAGGGGGGGGGGGGAAGGAAAGTAAAAATGAATGACTCAGTGCTGAAGAGCCCAATGCACTGCCAAACAAAAAAGAACAAGAAAAATGTGAAAAAATGCAAAAGGTCTCGCTGGGGCTTGAACCCAGGACCTTTTAGAGGTATGCCTTACGCGCACGCTTCCTGCCACTTGAGTGGCTATTTCATCCCGTATAAAGACAAATTGCAATAAATATAAGATAAAGAAAGTTCATGATTGTACTTCATCTTCTTCCTCGCGCCAACCATAACTCTGTAACTTTCTCAACTCTCAACCATTTTAGAAATTATAAACATCAAACTTGTTAGAAATTTCACCACAATTTCAAATATGTAAATAACTTAAACAATGGATCAAAGATGAGTACGAATTTTAAATGGTACCAAATTTAACCTAACTTTTCCAAAAAGTTCAGGCTCAAAATTCTCACTACTCAGGAAACATAAATGAATTCTAAGGACATGGTTAGTTTCAAGGCTATGATGTCTATATTTTATCTTTTAAAATGGAAACCAAATGATGATTGTATGAAGAGTTAAGATTTCAGAAAATTCACCTTGCAGATGGAGATCATGTTTTGAGTTTGAACAAACTTCAAGGTGTTGTAATGATCTGGTTAGCTTCCTTGACCCTTCAGGAAGCTATTGCAATGCTTACTTTGGATTGAGGATGGCTGAAATGTTTTGGAGAAGTTAACCTGCAAGCAACTGTTTTTGAAAATAAAAGATGAGGGAAATGGTGTTACAGTTGTGTCGTAGTTGTTTGGATTATCTCTATATGTGTATTAGAAGCTTGGTGACTGATAAAAATGGAAAGCGCACGAGAGGATTGTGAGATGGGAGTTCAAAGGCAGAAATGACACAACAATGGTGTTTTTAGAGAAATTTATGGTTTGAGGGAGTTTGAGGGAGTTTCAAGGCTTCTAATTTCGTGTCCTAAGTTACGTAATAGTGTCTCAATTTATAGGAGAAGGTTTGGAGGCTTGAGGTGGTCAGAATCACAAGATCACATGTTTATGGATTTTGACTTGTTTTTGAAGTAACCTTGATAAACATTGTTCCAATGTATAGTACAAGACTTGTAGGGTGGCTAAGAGCTTTAAACATGTTGCTTATGACCTTGTGTGTTGATTATATGTTGAGGGAACAAGTTAGAGGCTCCATACAATTTGACTTTGTGATTAAAGTCACTTTTCCAAAATGGAAATGTGAACTTTCTTCCTTAAATGGCAAGATGTATTGGACAATGCTTAAATCAAGTGGTTCATAGCTCAAAATCTTGTGTAATCTTCTGATTAGATATAGATACACAAGTTAGAAGGCCTTTAAAGTGAGATTATGCAGCATGGTTATAGATTTGGTCAAGTGTTCATCACAAAAATGCCTTGTAATTCAAGAATGGTTTCCCAACTTCCTCTATTCGATTATCTTAGCTAAAAAATGATCTCTTCAAGTTCCTCGACATTTTGAAAATATTGAAATATCCTATACAACTTTCATGTTTTCCATTTTTGCTAAATCAAATTAGAGTTATGTGAAAAATGGCCAAGAAGTTGGGACAAAAAATCTGTCTAAACTAGGTCAAAATTTAACTAAGTGTTTAAGAAAAAGTACATGACTTCATTGGCTTATAACTTAAAATATAATTATTTTTTAGATATGAGACCTCTAATACAAAGTTGTAGATTTCATCAATATCTACAACTTTAATGTTGAAAGTTTTCATTGAATCATCTTGGATTTTGGTGAAAAATTGGCATGAAGTAGTGAAATTATCATGTAGAAAAACACTTAGAAAAATTTCTAAGTCTTGAAAAGTTTGACTTTTGAATTTCTTAATTGCTTGATGATCAAGCTTCATATTTTTGAATGTCTTGATGAATCTTGAGTTTTGAAACTCAATTTTGATAAAAAAGTCAAAGTTTGACTTTTGGTGTATCAGTTGACTTTTCATTAGTTGACCAAATTTCATCTATTAATTGTTTGATCTTGAGAGGTGAATTGAGTCATGCAATTAGGTAAAAATGATGTACTTAAATCCTTGAGGTCATGTTTCAAACTAATAAGTCATGTATTAGTTCAAAAGTAAAAAATCAGTCATTCTAGTCAAAAACCCTATATTTGACCATTTTGCCCTTTTGTTGATTTGCACACTTTTCATAAGGAATTATGATCCAAACATGCAATTGATGAATATGACTTCTAATTGTTGATATTGGTCAAAATTCTTGAAGTTTGACTGTAGGTTGACCATAATTGACTTTTTACCCAATACAATTGATTTTTAGTCATTTGATCAATTGACTGAGCAAAATTGTGATCCAAGGCTTGAAACTTGACACGAGTATTCTTGGAGGTCTACAATGAACAATGAAAATCATTTGGGGAATTAAAAGTTCAATTGTACTTGTGAAAATCAAAACCCTAGTTTGAGGCCTCAGTGTTTATGAGGTGATTTTATTTAGCCAACTCTTGTGCAAACTTGTGCTTTTTGAAGATCTTGTGAGAAATGTCTTGATAAAAGAGAGGGAAAATTTTGGGGTACAACATATCCCCCTGTTCAATCTTATTAAACTTGAAGAGTTAGATTGGCGTGTCTGCCATTCGTGACTTGAATGTGGAAGATGATTGAACACTAGAGTGCTTAGAAATTTGCACTCGCTAATGCATGAGGTAATGTGTTGGTTGATTGTATCGGGAATAGGCTTGAAGATTCCATTTGGAGAGGTGATAGATAGTTATCAAAGATGGGCGTATAAATGCCATCCATAGGTGACAGAAAATTGTCAGAGATGGGCTTATAGATGCCATCTAGAGCGACTATTGGTAGATATTGGAAGAAGTACCAGAATAAATCTTTGGTTGATTTATATTGAAATAGTAGATGTCCTTCGTCTGTTTTTAACTGGAAGAAATAAATCTAACCTAGAAGAGGTCTTTCATTCGCCTGTCCTTTAACTTGAAGAAGTAAATCTAAACCAAAAGAGGTCTTTCGTTCTCCCGTCTTTAACTGGAAGAAGTAAATCTAAACCAGAAGAGGTCTTTCGTTCGCCTGTCTTTAACTGGAAGAAGTAAATATAAACCAGAAGAGGTCTTTTGTTCGTTTGTATTTAACTGGAAGAAGTAAATCTAAACCAGAAGAGGTCTTTTGTTCGTCTATCTTTAACTGGAAGAAGTAAATCTAAACCAAAAGAGCTATTTTGTTCACATGTCTTTAACTAGAAGAAGTAAATCTAAACCAGAAGAGGTCTTTCATTCACCTGTCTTTAACTGGAAGAAGTAAATCTAAACTAGAAGAGTTCTTTTGTTCGCCTGTCTTTAACTGGAAGAAGTAAATCTAAACCAGAAGAGGTCTTTTGTTTGTTGATTGATTCTTTCCTGAAAAGGAAAAAGGTTAATTGTATGCGATATCATGATGTATGAAATGCATCGCTTAGTGATGCTCTCAACATAAATGAGATTGTGCTATATGCATTTTGTATGCATATGATATGATGTATGAATGTGAAATATGTGTCTAGGAAAAATAAATCCTTGACTGTTGTTGAGGATGAAGAATATGTGAATCTTTGACTTTGTTTAGAATACTTCTGCCGGGGATTCCTGCTAGTTTGTTTGAGGAAACATTGTAGGGAATGTTGATTTCTTCTTGGGATTAGAGTTCAGGAACCTTGGTCATCCATTGCTCTACCGGGGAATTTAATTCTTATATACCCCGACTGGGGATAAAAGAGATGACTAAACTTCAGATTCGTCTGGGGAGGATAAAGTTAACTGGTATCTGGTCGGATTCTAGGCTTTGCAGTAACTTTCTTGAGATAGTATCAATCTTTACTAGTGAAGAGGAATTTTTCCAGTGAGTGGTTTGAAGAATAGACTCAAGCTGGGGAGGTTATAGTCCGTTGAGGAAAGTATTTTAGCGACCTTACTGGGGAAGTGAATTCCTCTGGGGAAGAACTTTTGCAAGGTTTCTTTCTCAACTTTGGAAGACCAAACTCGGTTGTGGAAGAGTATTTTCAAGAGATATGCTGATTGGAACTCTGGATGGAGAATGGATGAATTCACACTGTGGGGATAATCCCATTGAAGTGACTCTGTGGGGATATCCCAAATCCTTAAGTAAACGCTTATTACTGTTCTTGTGCGTATATTTGTTAACAGTTAATCAATGTTCATATGCACATGTTCATTCAATTTTAGCCATTGGACATTTTTGCAATCAAAACAGAAAAACAAAAAGTATGCACTTCAAAGTATATTTGTATTGATATTTTGCCTATAAACATGCATTTTTGTACAGGGAGACAGAAATCCTAGTAAGAGGAAGTCGTCAAAATAAAGAAAAGAATACAAAGTGAAAACAAAAATGCATAGCCATGTGGAAGTGATCTCATTAGGTTCCAACTCTGCTATTGTCCCTATGTCTTTGAACATCATCCCTTATTGTCAAAAGAAGTTGATTAAATTGATCTTGTACCATTTGAACTTTGACCTTGGTAATAAAAAAATGGCTGTAGTGATCCAACGGAACATAGTCATACGCTTTAATCCTTAACTTTTTCTTGGACCGCCCTTCCGGGGTTTCAGTCCACCAGGATACACTTTTTTGCCCAAGCCTCCCTTTCAGGTTTTCGACTTGCCGAGTGTACAATCTTTTGTATATATCCCTAATTTTTCCCCAAAACTTTATGGTTTTTTGGGATGCCCTTATTTTTTCCTAGGTATGTCAACATAGCAGGTCATTCTTATGCGTAGTATTTTTTGATTATGTCCGCATTCACAGGATGTGGGAAATCTTCACTGTCCATAGTGGTTAACATCATAGCACCACCAGAGAATACTTTCTTGACAACAAATGGCCCTTCATAAGTGGGAGTCCATTTTCCCTTGGGATCACCTTGTGCTAAAATGATGCGCTTTATTACCAAGTCGCCAACCTAGTATACTCGAGGTTTAATCTTCTTATTGAATGCCTTAATCATACGCTTTTGATACATTTGACCATGACAAACATCATCCAATCTCTTCTCATCAATCAAGTTCAACTGATCTAATCTTGTCTGAATCCATTCATATTTACCTAAGTCTGCTTCTTTCATAATCCTCAAAGAAGGAATTTGAACTTCGACAGGAAGGACGACTTTCATTCCATAGACTAAAGAGAATGGGGTTGCCCCAGTTGATGTTCATGCTGAGGTACGATAACCATGAAGAGAGAATGGTAGCATCTCATGCCATTCTTTATAGGTCACCACCATCTTTTGCACAATCTTCTTTATGTTCTTATTAGCAGCTTCCACTACGCCATTCATCTTAGGTTTGTATGGAGAAGAGTTGTGATTCTTGATTTTGAACTGCGTGCAGAGTTCAGTAATCATGGAATTGCTGAGGTTGATTCTATTGTCAGTGATGATCCTTTCAAGGATGTCATACCGACATATGAGGTTATGCTTGATAAACCGGGCTACAACGTTCTTGGTAACTGAGGCAAATGAAGCAACTTCTACCCATTTGGTGAAGTAATCAATGGTGATGAGGAACAAACGATGTCCATTAGAGGCAGTAGGCTTGATTTCTCCAATCATGTCAGTGCCCCACATTGCAAATTTCCATGGAGCAGTCATTACGTTTAATGGTATTGGAGGTACATGAACCTTGTCAACATAGATCTGACACTTATGGCAAGTCCTCGAGTGGTGGTGACAATCAGTCTCTATAGTCGACCAATAGTAACCAGCCCTCATAATCTTCTTGGCCATAGTGTTTCCACTAGAGTGAGTTCCGAAGATACCCTCATGCATGTCTTCCATGATCTTCTCTGCCTCCTTCTTGTCCACACAGCGGAGAAGAGTTGAATCATGGTTGCATTTGTACAGGATCCTATTGCTTAGGAAGAATTTGGCTGAGAACCTCCGCAGGAATTTCTTGTCGTTGATTGAGGCTCCCTCAGGATACTCTTGTGCTTTAAGGTACCTCCTTACTTCATGATACCAAGGCTTCTTCTCATCAGTGTCAATCTCATAACAGTGCACAGGTTCGTCAAATCTTTCGATAGTAATTCTGAGAGCTTCGTTGTCCCAATTGACTTTGAACATAGACGACATAGTTGCTAAAGCATCTGTCAACTGATTTTCTTCCCTCGGGAAATGTTCAAAGGTTACCTCCTCAAAGTATGGGATTAAGATTAACACAAGTTCTTTGTAAGGGATCAGATTAGGATGTTTTGTGTCCCATTCTCCTTTAACTTGACTGATAACCAGAGCTGAATCTCCGTATACGCTTAAAAATTTGATTCTTAAGTCAATAGAAGCCTTTAGACCCAAGATGCATGCTTCATACTCGACCATGTAATTTGTACAGTCGAAGCACAGTCTGGAAGTGAAAGGCGTATGGTAACCTTCGAGAGAAATGATCACAACACCAATTCCGTTACCTAAGGCATTGGAAGCTCCACCAAAAACCATAGTCAATCGGGATCCTTGTTCAGGTCCTTCATACGGTCCATGCTTTTCACAATCAGTTATCAACATGATATTCTTGTCCGAGAATTTAAAGTTCATGGATTGGTAGTCATCAACAGCTTGATGGGCCAAATGATCTTCCAGCACACTTACCTTGATTTCTTTTTATGTAGTGTATTGGATGTCATATTCAGTCAAGATCATTTTCCATCTAGATATTCGTCCAGAGAGAGCTGGTTTCTCGAAGATATACTTGATGGGGTCCATATTAGAAATTAATAAGGTAGTATGAGTCAACATATACTGTCTTAGTTGGCGAGCAGCCCATGCCAAAGCGCAACAAGTTTTCTCGAGCAGTGAGTATCTGGTTTCATAGTTGGTAAACTTTTTGCTAAGGTAGTATATTGCATGCTCTTTTTGGCTAGACTAGTCATGTTGACCCAACACACCCCCCATTGAATTCTCTAATACACTCAAGTATATAATTAGAGGTCTTCCTTCAACTAGAGGCATCAGGATTGGAGGTTCTTGTAAGTACTCCTTGATCTTGTAAAAAAGATGATTGGCAGTCGTCGTTCCATCTGACTACTTGATCATTCTTCAACAGCTTGAAGATTGGCTCACAAGTGACGGTCATGTGAGATATGAATCGAGCAATGTAGTTGAGCTGACCTAAGAAACCCCTAACTTATTTTTCAGTACAGGGAGCTGGAATTTCTTGTATGACTCTTACTTTTGCAGGGTCGACTTTAATACCTTTGCCACCGACGATAAACACAAGGAGTTTTCCAGACCTTACCCCGAAAGTGCATTTGTTGGGATTTAACATGAACTTGTATTTTTTTAACCTTTCAAATAGCTTGTGTAAATGATATAGGTGCTCTTCCTCAGTTTGCAATCTTGCAATCATTTCATTAACATAGACTTCTATCTCATGATGAATCATGTCATGAAATAGAGCTACCATATCTCATTGATAGGTTGCGCCTGCATTCTTCAGTCCAAACGGCATGGCCTTATAGAAGAAGGTGCCCCATTGTGTAACAAAAGTGGTTTTGTCCATGTCCTCAGGCGTCATTTTGATTTGGTTGTAACCCGAGAAGCCATCCATGAAGGAGAAAACTTTATGTTGAGAAGAGTTGTCAACTAAAACATCGATATGTGGTAGAGGAAAGTCGTCTTTGGGGCTTGCCATATTTAAATCTTTGTAATCGACACACATACGAACCTTTCTGTCTTTCTTTGGCATTGGGACCACATTTGCAACCCATTGGGGTTATGACATCACTTCCAGGAAACCTGCATTGAACTGTTTCATTACCTCAGCTTTTATTTTATCGGACATATCTAGCAAAATGCGTCGAACCTTTTGCTTGATCTGAGGAAAACCTTCCTTCATTGGCATACAATGAACTACAATATCAGTATCAAGTCCTGACATATCTTCATATGACCAAGCGAACACCTCAACATAGTCGTGCAACATCTGGACCAATCTTCTCTTGACACTATCTTCCAAATTGGTGCCGATCTTGACTTCTTTCTTGTCTGCCTCATTACCTAGGTTTATCACTTCAACAGGTTCTTCGTGCGGTTGAATGGCATTTTCCTCTTGACCCAGGATTCTGGCGAGTTCCCTAGGTATTTCACAATCTTCTTCACCTTCGCCTTCGGTTTGATAGATTGGATTTTCAAAGTCATGGGTGGCAATAGTAGAATCATTGTCAATGAGATCCGAAGTGAATGCAGATCTGCAAATGTGTGTGTGTGTGTGCATGTAAGGTCACATGGCTATTTTGAAAATGCAGTAATAAAAAGAAAGACAAGGAGCACAAAATTTGAATACAAAATAGTCCAATGTTTGTATTAAAATGAGCATATGGAATATGAAAATGACAAACCCTTAACAAATGGACCAATGTGCCCCAGGCAAGGCACATGGTTTAAAGTCATTGTTTTTAATGGAAATTACAGACAAATTTCTCAAAGTAATAAAAATAGGAAATGGCAATTACTCTTGGCTGTAGAAGATTGGGATGAAGTCCTTGGTCTGCCATTTGTTGAGTCCTCCACCAGTAGTCGGGTAAATCCAATCATCAAAGTCACAATCAACATCATAATCTTCAAGAGCATTAACCTCATGGTTACTAATGCGGAGAGGTGGTTTCCCTACACAAGCACGTAAAACCTTCTTTTGAGATTTGGAAGTGAAACCCAACCAAAATTTGTCTGACTTGAAAGGGAAATCAGGAAGTTGTCCCCAAATGGTGCAACCTCTGTCTTCAACAACAGCATGGGCATCCTTGAGAGAGGCCATCCTTGGTGTATTTTTAGCAGCTTTGGGAATGTCAGGAGTGGCTTTGGCAACAGTAACCATTGGAGAGACCACTTCAAAATCTTGACAATGAATTTCAATGGACTCGCCATCCATTTCAACATATTTGAATGGATTTAGATGGCTAATCATAAACTCCTCTTCTCTGCATACAGTGACAATTTTCCCTTTGACCGAATATTTCAACTTTTAATGTAGTGTGGAAGTCATTGCACCTGCCCTATGTATCCATGGGCATCCAAGCAGGCAAGAATAAGCAGGACAAATATACATCACATAGAATGTTGACTTGAAGACTTGAGACCCAACTTTGATAGGGAGATCAACCTCTCCATGGACCATTCTCTTTGATTCGTCAAAATCTCTCACCATGATGTCATAGGGTTTCAACACCAAATCTTCACAATCCAACCTATCTAGAGCACCTTTAGGTAAGACATTCAGAGAGGATCCAATATCCACTAATACATGGGCTAAAGTGGTTCCTTTACACTCGATGGAAACATGCAAAGCTTTATTGTGATTCTTCACCGCCGGGGTCAAATCTGCATCTGGAAATCCAAAACCATTGTCAGTAGTCAAACTGGCTACACAGTTTTCAAATTGGTCGGCCATAGTTTCTTGAGGGACATGGGTGTATTTTTCAAGAATTTTATCAGTGCTTGAGCATGCGCCTCAGAGCATAGCAACAAAGACATCACATAAATCTTCGAGGGTGTTTTCCCCAACTGCTCCACTATCTTGCAATCACTTTTTCTAATAATTTTTAAAATCTCCTCCATCTTTTGGGTAGATAGATCCTCAATGGTAATATCTTTTGTGGGCGCCTCCGTCCTGGAAGGCTTAGTCATTTTTTCCTTTCCTCGAGTATCAACAATAGGTTTAACAACGGTAATACGAATGGGTGTAGTTGTCGCTGTCGAAGGTGAAATCTCTGGAGAGAAGATCCTCCCCATCCTAGTAACTTTACTTGATCCAACAATGTTTGTAATGTCAGCAGTTTCATCTTTGGCTATCAATGAATCTTGTTTGATATCATGGTAATACACTTCCGCCCCATAATTCTAAGGCACAACCTTATTAGAAGATTAAGGGACTGGCCCCGGTGTGGTGATAATTAGTGGAGCTATTCTTGGTTCAACAGGAATACTAATAGGACCTTTGGAGGTGATCCTAATAGGTTTCTTTGATATAGTAATGATGGAACAGTCTTCAAGCTCTTGAGATACACTTTTGGTCAGACTTTTCATAGATTGAATTTTCTTAAATAGAATCTCATAAATATTCATCAGGTGTTGGACACCTTTCTTCATCCATTCACAACAATTAATTTGTACATCACAACAACAACAGTCTTCAAGGCAGCCAGGGAATACCCCAACTTTCAACAAATTTTCTTTAAAAGTCTTCAAAGGAGTGGTCAAGTCATTAACGGAGGAAACAAAAGAAGCATCTTCAATAGCATTGACACCCTTACCATGATTTGGCATGGGTGCGGTGATCACATTGGGAGTTGGTGGAGGATCAAATTCAATTTTCTTGTTATCAATTAAGTCTTGGATTTTTCATTTTAACTCCCAATAATGATCAGTGTCATGTCTGAGACTATTGGAGTGGTAAGCACATTTTGCATTCGGGTTATATTTTGGAGATGAAACATTGGGATTTGGAGGGGGATCCGACAATGTTACCAAATTGGCCTTCAATAGGTGTTGTAGGGCTTGATATAGTGACATGTTAATTCTGATAAATTGTCTCCTCGGGATATTTGTTCTTTGTTGATTAGCTTGTTGTTGTGGTCTTTGAGTTGAAGTTGGATTAGAGATCAAAACTGCCCCTACTGAATGATGACAGTCATTCTTAGCACGACTTCTTGACCCATACATAGAACTAGTCTCTTTTTTACCAGTAAATGGATTTTTCACAGCATTTGAGGTGGAGGACATATGTATATCCCCGCTTTTAATCCCGCTTTCAACCCTCTCACCAGTTAAGATCAATTCAGTAAATCCGGATGATGAACTTCCAATCATCAAGTTAAAAAACGATCCAGTCAATGCTCCCATAAACATGTCTACCAACTCTCTATCAGTCAAAGGTGGTTGCACCCTGCCATCCAGGTCTCTCCATTTTTGAGCGTTTTCTTTGAAGCCCTCATTTGATCCCATGGTCATTCCTTGCAATTACACCCTAGTTGGCGCAAGATCAGCATTATATATATATATATATATATATATATATATATATATATATATATATATATATATATATATATATATATTGGTGGTAAAAGGCAGCAGCCAAATCCTCCCAAGTATGGATATTGGTCCCTTCAAATTGGTAAAACCACTCCAACTGCGTCCCAGATAAACTTTCTTGAAAAAAGTGCACCCACGGTTTCTTATCAGCGGTATGCAGCTGAATTTTGTGGACGTATGATCAAAGATGAAGCTTCGGGAATAACATACCATCGTACTTGGAAAAAACAGGGATCTTGAATTTATGGGGAATGATTACCCCAGGAACCAAACCCAAGTCACTAAAGTCCAAACCAGGCACAACTTGAATTTCTACAGCTTTCAATTTGTCTTCTAGTTGCTTATACGTTCGTCGGCCGGTGGATATTGTTCATCATAATAATCCTCGTCCTTAGAGATTTGATTGTTTCCACCCCAACACGGGTGCTCTTAGCATATTCATCTTGATTCTCATCCTCCTCGGAGGAGTCTTCTTCAACTTGAACTTGTTGGATGGGGCCTTTGAATCTCTTCCCCATGTTGATTACAACTTTCTTCTTGGTCTTCTTCTTCGTGACAAGAAGTGTCATCATTTCTTGCTGCCCCTTTGCTAAGTTGAGCAGAGTCTCTTGAAACTGAGAATTTTGAGCCTGTAGGTCCTTGACAGTTTGCTCGAGATCCATCTTATACTGAAATAAACAGTAGAAAGATGAGGAAACCTGTGTCAGAAAACCTACTTATAATATGATGCATGTTATGCGTATGCAATGTTTTCAAGGACCTTTAAGATTTAAATTTTCTTAAACAAAGAAGAAACAAAACATTAATTGTATTAATAAGTTCAAAGGTTACAAAGTGCCTCTTGGGCTTACAATGAAGGAAAAACAACAAAATGAAATGATACAACAAAAGACTCAGGTCTCTCATGGACGCTTCCTCTTTGGACTGATGTAGGTATTCAAGCTTCGCTATTCGTGAAGTCTCCTTGTGAGCTCCAACACTTTCTTCTCGCTTGTGTAGAATTGGGCTTCAAAGGTGTCTCGCTCTCCCTTGAGTTGAATCCATGATCTTTGCAACTCCTAGAGACTAGTAGGCATGTCATTATGAAGAATGGTGTAGGGAATGTCTCCTTCGGTAATAGGCTCCACAATTATTGGAAATATGGCTGGATATGGCATCATGAGGTTTTGAGCGCGAGCTCTCACACACTTGAGGTAAGACTCCAAAGGAATAGAGTTCTTATACCCCAAAGTCTTGTTATCAACCTTGTTTACCATGTCCCGGGTTTGTACAAATCTTTGACGATAACCTTTGACATTGTTATCATAGTCAAATACAATACCTTGGACAAGAGCTTCATAAGGGCCATCCCTCCGAGCATAACCAAATTGTTATAGAGCCAATCAAGGATTATAAGTGATACCTCCCCTAATGCCAAGGAGCAGGACATTAGGGAATTCCCCACAGCGGTCAGTGATGGTGACATCCTCCAAAGATTGGGAACACCAATGAATACCCGAGTGTGAAAGTGATATCATCCTTTGGGATCACCCCAAGCCTTGTTCATTCTTCAAAAAAAATCGAGGAAGATGTGGAATAAACCACCTAGACATCAATGTTATGCAACACATAAGGATCCCTCTTCTCTTCATGGTACGAGTGTGAAGAGAGTGCAAAATGTCTATGAGCAAAGTAGAAACGTGGTTACAAGAGAGAAATGTTTTGATCGTATTCACATCTATAAGTTGGTTTGGATTAGGGAATAATACTAACCCTAGATTTGAAGAGCCAACACTTATTCAAATGCTTGCAAATTTAAGGCATCCCAAAACTTTTGAGCTTTTTCTATCAAAAACTTGGCTAGGAAACCCTTGACTCCGCTCCTTGTTTCTCAATTATCCACAATGTCGGACCATTGCAAATGTAAGGCTGATGTGATCTCCTCGGGTCGTAGATCTTTCTCTACACCAGTGAAAGGAATTTGATCAATAATAGGCACTCCCAATAGTTGAGAAAACTCTTCCATTATCGGCACCAATTGATAATCAAGAAATGTGAAACAATGGTGTTTAGGATCAAAGAATTGAAAGAGCACGCCCATCATTTTCTCTTCAAAGCTTGAGGTGGCCAAGTTGAGAAGTCGACCATATGTTCGGGTGAACAGAGAATTATCAGGAACCCTTGATGCTAACTCTTTGAGTTAAGGGGGAACCTTTACGAAGGAAATTCATATGTTTTTTTTATGCGAGTGGAATCCATATCCTATAAAACAGAACAAAGATAAATCCCAAAGTCCTTGGAATGGTTAGTGCAAATTCTTTGGCATGATGTCATGATGTTATGTACAAATAATCATATACAAGCAAAGAAATCAAGTCCTTAGGTTTAGGCTTTCATGGGATTTATAGGTAAGTACCCTCTTAAAGTTTAGTTTGTTCAACCTGTCCTAAAAAGTAACCGGGTTCTAGGGAATATCAATATCATTGATCTTTCTTCATCGGGAATTGTCTCAACATAATCAATCTTTTCTTGCAGCCGAAATATCCCGAAATTCTGATCTCAATGAGTGTAGTATCGAGTATCAACCAATCTTCAACTTTCCATCGAAGCCGGCTATCTCACTACTTCCTAATAGCCAAGTTGTTCAACTGAAGGTTGAATGGCCAGTTAGTGCTTCATGACACTACACAACGGCCCCATATTCTCCTTGATTCAACACAAAGGATACTGGTATCAACAAATGTATCACACTAACGCATATATTTTTTCAACCATATCGGTTTATGCCGTAAAGTCTCCATAATATATTGCTACTTAACTAGTAATGTTCCCAGATCCGGATAGAGGATCAATACAAAACCCAAACATAAACCAAATTGTAAAGCATACAAGTCTAAAAATTGAAAGCACTTAAATGTGATCTAGTCTCTAATGTAACCCAACTTTTAAATTTGTACTTCCCAGCAGAGTCTTTAGTTCTGTTATACGTTAGGAGAACTAACTTGGGTGTTTTGCGTTTGATCGCAATTGTTGCGGATAGCAAGAGTCACCATCGAATTTTCTTTTATCCAATAAAGGAAAGGGTGAAAAGAAGAGGAAAAACATTTTGAGAATTTTCTTGAGTTCAGGGGGTAGGTTATGAAAAGGAAAGGTGTTAGCACCCTTTTCATCCGTAGTTATCTACGGGCTCTTAGTTTCTAGCTCACTTTGAAATGCTTTGTAATTTTTTTTTGTGTTTTGTGTAAGTTTGAAAATATTTTGAAAACGCCTTTGTTTCGGAAAACTTTGTAATGACTCTCGTCTCTATAAGAATGTATACAAAGTGTTGGTTTTAAAAATAGTTCAAAGAGATGTTTGTTTTTGGAAAGATGTTTTGAAAGTGTGAGTGTGATGATGGTTTTATTTGTGAGAAAGAAACTACGAGTGTTCTACCTACTCATAAAGTCTTTGTTCTTTTCCTCCTCCTTTAGATATTGCTATCTTACCATTGATTGGTAAGAAGCCCTATCATTATATGTGAGGGACAGGTGTGGGTCATCGTACAATCATAGAAGGCAACATAGTAGGATACTTTAGAAATTGGTTGTAAGGGTCTAAGATCGGTTACCAAAGGAAACATCGAAGGGTCATCGAGGGACTACGATCTTGTAATCGAGGGTCTTTACTAAGGTATCCGACGTTTGAGGGACATGATTGTTTTATTCTAAGGCAACAAGTGTGGGTTAACCCTAGAGGTGCAAATGTGCAAAGTGTATTGTTTTCATGCATTTTTTTCTTGAATTAGGGTTATTTATTGTTTGATTTCAAGTCATGTCATAAAAACCCTAATTACTAGCAATAATATAGAAAGCGGTAAATTGCGGAAATTAAAAGTTCTACGCTATTGCATCATTTTAGGGGATGGGGATACAAGTTACAAATGGGGATGGAAGTAATTAAAACCTAATTACTATTACAACCATATTGAATAATGCCAGATAAAATGTACAAGAATATAAAGGTAATGTATAAGAAAAATGTTATTATGAGTTTTGGTAGAAAAAGGGTTTTAACCTAATTAGCTAAATAAAAGAAAGAAGTTAATTAATTATAGTCTAAGTTGATTTAATTTAAAAGATAAAATTAAAATAAGAAACCTAAGTCTAGATTTATTTTAATTAATTTTAAGAAAGAAAATATTTTTTAGGGTTTTATAAAATAGAAATAAAATAATAATTTTAGTCTAAGTATTTAATGAAAATATATTTTTGTATTTTTTAATAAAATAATAATAAAAATAAAAAGAATAAAAGAAAGAAAAGAAAATAAAACACAAATATAAAAAAGGCCAGGGGTTAGAAAAGAAATTAGGATGTTAATAAGAAAAACAATTTTTGTTTTGTTTAGGCCCAAACTGATTTTTGTATAATCAGAAATAACAAAAATAAAAAAATGTTATGTTGGCCTGCGTATTGTTTAGAAATCAGGGGGGGGGGGAGTAAAAATGAATGGCCCAGTGCAGAAGAGCCCAATGCGCTTCCAAACAAAGAAGAACAATAAAAATGTGAAAAATGCAAAAGGTCTCGCTGGGGCTTGAACCCAGGACCTTATAGAGGTATGCCTTACGCGCGCACTTCCTGCCTTTGGGGTGGTTGTTTCATCTGGTATAAATACAACTTACAATAAATATAAGACAAAGCAATTTCATAACTGTACTTCATATTCTTCCTCGCACCAGCCATAACTCCAACTTTCTCAACCATTTCAGAAATAATAAACATCAAATTGTTAGAAATTTCACTACAGTTTCAAATATATAAATAACTTAAGCAATGGATCAAAGATCAGTACAAATTTTAAATGGTACCGAATTTAACCTAACTTTTCCAGAAAGTTCAGACTCAAAATTCTCACTACTCAGGCAACATAAATGAATTATAAGAACATGGTTAGTTTCAGGGCTATGATGTCTATATTTTATCTTTTAAAATAGAAAACAAATGATACTTGTATGAAGAGTTAAGATTTCAGAAAATTCACCTTGCAGATGGAGATTGTGTTTTGAGTTTAAGTAACCTTCAAGGTTTTGTAATGATCTGGTTAGCTTCCTTGACCCTCCAGGAAGCTATTGCAATGCTTACTTTGGATTGAGGATGGCTGAAATGTTCTGGAGAAGTCAACCTGCAAGCAACTGTTTTTGAAAATGGAAGATGAGTAAAATGGTGTTACAATTGTATTGTAGTTGTTTGGATTATCTCTATATGTGTATTAGAATCTTGGTGATTGACAAAAATGGAAAACGCACGAGGGGATTGTGAGATGGATGTTCAAAGGCAAAAATGACACAACAATGGTGTTTTTAGAGCAATTTATGGTTTGAGGGAGTTTCAAGGCTTCGAATTTCGTGTCCTAAGTTTCATAATAGTATCTCAATTTATAGGATAAGGTTTGGAGGCTTTAGGTGGTCAGAATCACAAGATCACATGTTTATGGATTTTGACTTATTTTTGAAGTAACCTTGACAAACATTGTTCCAATGCATAGTACAAGGCTTGTAGGGTGGCTAAAAGCTTTAAAAATGTTGCTTCTGACCTTGTGTGTTGAGTGTGTGCTGAGGGAAAAAGTTAGAGGCTCCATACAAGTTGACTTTGTGATTAAAGTCACTTTTCCAATGTGAACTTTCTTACTTAAATGGAAAGATGTATTAGATAATGCTTAAATCAAGTGGTTCATAGCTCAAAAACTTGTGTAATCTTCTGATTAGAGATAGCTACACAAGTTATAAGGCCTGTAAAGTGATATTACGCAGTTCATCACAAAAATGCCTTGTAATTCAAGAATGGTTGCCCAACTTCCTCTCTTCGATTCTCTTATCTCAAAAATGATCTCTTCAAGTTATTGGACATTTTTGAAAGCTTGAAATATCCTCTACAACTTTCATGTTTTCCATTTTTGATAAATCAAATTGAATTTATGTGAAAAATGGCCAAGAAGTTAGGACAAAAAACTGCCTAAACTAGGTCAAAATTTTACTATGTGTTTAAGAAAACGTGCATGACTTCATGGGCCTATAACTCAAAATTTAAGTATTTTTTGGATATGAGCCCTCTAATACAAAGTTGTAGATTTCATCAAGATATACAACTTTCATGTTGAAATTTTTCATTGAATCATCTGAATCATGGTGAAAAATTGGCATGAAGTAGTGAAATTATCATGTACAAAAACAGTTAGAAAAATTTCTAAGTCTTGAAAAGTTTGAATTTTGACTTTTTTAATTTCTGTTGATGATCAAGCTTCATATTTTTGAATGTCTTTATGAATCTTGAGTTTTGAAACTCAATTTTGATCAAAAAGTCATAGTTTGACTTTTGGTGTATTAGTTGACTTTTCATCAGTTGACCAAATTTCATCTATCAATTGTTTGATCTTGAGAGGTGAATAGAGTCATGCAATTAGGTCAAAATGATGTAATTGAATCTTAAGATCATGTTTTAAACCAATAAGTCATTTATTAGCTCAAAAGTAAAAAATCAGTCATTCTAGTCAAAAACCCTAATTTTGACCATTTTGCCCTTTTGAGGATTTGCACACTTTTTTTAAGGAATTATGATCCAAACTTGATGAATTGATGAATATGACTTCAAATTGTTGATATTGGTCAAAAATCTTTAAGTTTGACTGTAGGTTGACCACAGTTGACTTTTTACCCAATATAGTTGATTTTTAGTCATTTGATCAATTGATTGAGCAAAATTGTGATCCAAGACTTGAAACTTGACATGAGTATTCTTAGAGGTCTATAATGAACAATGAAAATAATTTGGGGAATTAAAATTTCAATTGTCCTTGTGAAAATCAAAACCCTAGTTTGAGGCCTCAATGTTTATGAGGTGATTTTATTTAGCCAACTCTTGTGCAAACTTAAGCTATTTGACGATCTTGTGAGAAATGTATTGAGAAAAGAGAGGGAAAATTTTGGGGTACAACAACTATGATCACGGAACTCTACACGCAGTTCAAGATCAAGCACCAAAATTCTTCCCCGTTGTAATACGGTGGAATAACTGACTTGGGTGTTTTGCATTTTATCGTAATTGTTACGGATAGCAAGAGTCACCACCGGCTTTTCTTTTATCCAATAAGGAAAAGTTGAAAAGAATAGGAAATACCTTTGAGATTTTTTTCTTGAGTTCGGGGGGTAGGTTATTAAAAGGGAAGGTATTAGCACCCTTTTCATCCGTAGTTTTCTACGGGCTCTTAGTTGCTTGTTAGATCACTTGCTTTTGTTTTAAAATGTGCTTGTGGTGTGGGTTTTAAATGTATTTTAAAAAGGAATGTCTTTTTAATGGTTATCGTCTCTATGAGAATGCGTACGACGTATTTTGTCTTTTGAAAAATGTTTCAAAGTTAAATTATGGGTGTATAAAATGTTTTTGTTGTGAGCAAGCGGGCAACTTGGAGCATCCTACCTACTCAAAAGGTATTAAACGTTCTTTTCCTTTTCCTTTAGATGTTTCTATCTTACCATTGATTTGGTAAGAAGCCCCATCATTGGATGTGAAGGGATTGGCGTGGGACGTTGATATAGTCATAGAAGGAAACCTACGGGACGTTGTAGCAATGTCGTTTTAGGTACTAGATCGTTTACCGAAGGCAACATTGAGGGTAATCGAGGGACTATAATCTTTTATCAAGGTTCTTTTCTAAAACACCCATATTCGAGGGACATGATTATTTCTCCGAGGCAACAAGTGGAATTACCCTAAGGGTGCATGTGTGAATAATGTGTTTGATTGTATGCATTTGTCTTTTGATCATTTGGTTATCTACTTGTTATTTTTATCTTACCATACATCCTAGTTACTAGAATTTACACAAAAAAGCAATAAAAATGTAAAAAATAAAACCTACACTATTACAACTATATTGAATTGCATGGAAATATAAAGGCAAAAATAAAATAAAAGCAAGAAAAATGGGTCTTTCGATTTGGGCAGAAACACCCTTCGATTCTGCATTTCCTGGCCTCCTTCGATTTGGATTCTGAAGTCAGTTAAGTCCTACCCTTCGATTTGCCTTTCTGTCTCCTTTGACGGGGGGTTAGAATCAGGGTAGTCACGCCTTTCATCTGGGCCTGGAAGTCAGCATAGTTCTGCCTTTCGCTTGAGACTTGTAGAAAGAAAAGTTCTGGCCTTCATTTGAGGCCTGGAGACAACTAGGTATTGGCCTTCGTTTGAGGCCTAGGAGCAAAAAAGCTCATGCTTCGCCAAAGACTCCTGGCTAACTCTTTGTAAGCATATTGGGCCCTCATATTATGATTCGAAAGGCTAATGCAGCTAGCCAATCGAAGGGTATAACAACCTGCCTTAGATTCTAAAAAATGCAATATCCAAACATAATTACAGTCTAGGGGTTAGCATAAAAAACTGATGGGTCTCAATTTCCAAAGCATAACTAACTAAGGTTGAGTTTTCAACATATAGGTTGTCATAATCGAAGCTAAAACATGGTCCAGAAATATCTACATTTTTCTTTATTGGCATGTGCACATGATATTAAAATAGAATAGGCTTAAATTTGAAGGAAGCTTGCCTCTTGAAGCTCTTAAATCGAAGGGAGATGCAAGTGCTTTCTTTGATGGAGAATGGAAGTTCGTTGGAATCTTCCTGAGGCTAATCCAGCTACTACATTATGAGAGCAGTGACTGGATCAAAAGATGTTGTGTGAGTGGAATCAAAGGCTCTTTTATAACAAGTGATGGAATGACTCAAAGGCCTACTGTATGATAGCTGGGGAAGTGAGTCAAAGGGTGATTTGATGGTCACTTGGAGGGTGAATCAAAGGATTTTTCTTGGTGTTTAGAAGTGTATGAAGAAGAACGTTGGGAAGTGTTCAGGAATTTTTGAGAATTTTCACAAGTGTTTTTTTGCAATCCTTCAGGCGCCCTCAACATGTGTGGTGATGCCTCCTATTTATAGATGGCTTGGGTTGATGCTTTGGGATGGAAAACAAAAGGTTCAAACAAAAAGGGTATGCTGTATTTTTAAATTTAGAGGGAAAATGCTTTATTGCCATTTTTGTGCAAGGAATAAGCAAACATTACAGGACTGCTGTGCAGCAGTTTTAGAGTTTTATGGCCAGTGTATCAGGCCTAAGCCTGGCATCACATGGGACTTGGTCAATAAATGCATTTGGCATCTCAACCTTTTGTCTTGACCCCCTAGCCTTGCCTTTCTATCAGACTCTTCAACAACCATTTCTTTTTTCTAATTGAAGTGTCATTCGAATGGCTCATGTGGATGTCCTTTGAAGGGAACAAATTAGTGCCTTTCACCAGACCCTTCATGGGTTCCTTTGAATGGTCCAAATGCATGCTTTTGGAATGGGTCAGTAAAATATGTCATTCGATTGGGACATCCAGACATGCCTGGCCTACCCTTCGAATGCACCACCATGGTACTTCTTTCGCCTGAGGCAATGGTATAGTGCAGAGTTTGTATGCTTAAAGAAGGCCATTTCAACAGGAGATGCTGCCCACTTACCTGCAAATGGGCCATATGGTTAAATGA
Source organism: Vicia faba (assembly GCA_948472305.1). NCBI lineage: Eukaryota > Viridiplantae > Streptophyta > Magnoliopsida > Fabales > Fabaceae > Vicia > Vicia faba. Next base: position 852,233,457 of record OX451741.1, read on the forward strand.
AATAGGGTATGCAGGAGGTTACTGCCTTGTGACCTTATGCAAATACGTTCAAACTAAAGCTTGTAAAAGGGAAGCCACATGCCCAAACGAAAGGCATGACTAAAGACTTGTGCTAAAGGATTCACACCCCCAAGTGAAGGATGCATGCAAGGGATGAAAGGCACAATCAAAGTTTGCAATGCTAGGAAATTCATTGCCCCAAACGAAGGAGGCCTACAAGGGGCAAAACATGTGATCGAAAGAGGGAAAAACGGAGGCTTTAGCCTCCTGAATTGAAGGACATCATCAAGAGGCTTTTTGACTTGTGAATTGAAGTTGTTTGATGGGAAGTGTTGCCCCGTTGAAGCTTGTAATAAATTGCTTCAAAGGGGACTTTGGCCTTGTGCATGTTATTATGGTAGGAAATTCTGCCTTGTATGTCTTGGCTAACACGCAGGGAAAATGTTGTGTGTCCAAATGAAAGATTTGCACAAACATTCAAGCGAAGTCTAGCGCTAAAACGAAACAGGAAATGATCTTAGCCAAATGAGTCCAATGCCTCAATTTAAGCGTGAAATGAACTTTCCCCAAAGTAATCCAGCGCCCAAACGAAAGATGCAACAAAGACCAAAGTGTCCAATCGAAGGATGCCAAAATCGAAAGGAACTTGCTTTTTCCTTTAATTTTGTCAAAACGAGCATTTTCATTTGTTTTGTCCTTTTTTAGCAATTTCTTCCTTAATCTTAATGCTGAAAAATCCAAAAATATTTGTGTAAACTTGGATTTTGGGAGTCCTTTGTGAGAATTGTCTTGAGGAACGAGAGGAAAAATTTTGGGGTACAACAACTGCCCCTGTTCAATCTTCTTAAACCTGAAGAGTTAGATTGGCGAATCTGCCATTCGTGACTTGAAGGTGGAAGATGATTGAACACTAGAGTGCCCAGAAATTTGCACTTGATGATATTGTGGTTGAGGTGTAAGGAATGGGCTTAAAGATTCCATTTGGAGAAACAATGGAGAGTTGGCGGAGATGGGCTTATAGATGCCATCCAAAGGTGATTGTTGGCAGAAAATAGACTAAGTCTAAGCTTGACTTTAACTGGGAAAAGAATCAGAATAAATCTTTGGTCGATTTAAAAATAAACCTAGCAGAAGTCTTGAATAATCTTTAACTGGAAAGAATTAGAATAAATATTTGGTAGATTTAACAATGAACCAGGGAAAGCGACTACTAGGAAAGCATCAGGATAGACCATTGAGGGATCTAAACCGAACCAGATAAAATGTCTACGGGAAAGAATCAGGATAAACCGTTGAGAGATTTAAACTGAACCAACAGAGGTCTGGAAAATAATCAGAATAAATCTTGGAGCAATTTATCTAACCCAGAGAAAGTGTTTATAGGAAAGAATCGGGATAAACCATTGATAGATTTAAACTGAACCAACATAGGTCTGGAAAAGAATCAGAATAAATCTTGGAGCGATTTATCTGAACCATAGAAATTGTCTACAGGAAAGAATCATGATAAACCGTTGAGAGATTTAAACTAAACCAGCAGAGGTCTGGAAAAGAATCAGAATAAATCTTGGAGTCATTTATCCGAACCAGAGAAAGTGTCCACGGGAAAGAATCAGGATAAACCGTTGAGAGATTTAAACTGAACCAATAGATGTCTGGAAAAGAATCAGAATAAATCTTGGAGCGATTTATCTGAACCAGAGAAAGTATCCACGAGAAAGAATCAGGATAAACCGTTGAGAGATTTAAATTGAACCAACAGAAGTCTGAAGGAAGTATTTATCATGTAGATAGTCACTCTGTTTTGTTTCGGGAATTTATCTACCATTTATTTATTCACAAATAATTGCCTTGTCTTGTTGAAAGTTTGATGATAATTTGATTGGTCTTTCCTGAAAAGGTAAAGAGTTAGTTGCATGAAATGCCATGATGTATGAAATTCATGGTGTAATGATGTTTCTCAAAGTAAATGATATTGCGATATATGCATTTATGTTGTCGATGTTTATGATGTATGAATGCAACGTATACACATGTTAGTTGTTCTGTTGCAGTGTTGTTTAGATTGGGGAAAATAAATCCCTGACCGCTGTTAGGAATATGGAGCGTAAGCCTTCATATCTTATTGAAATTGAAGCATTGATAGATGGGTTTCCGTCATTAGAGAAGTAAACTCTGCTGGGGAAGGGAAACGCCTTACATTGCTTGTGGACTTGGTAAAATCCTACTGGGGAATTCCTGAGCAGCTGGGTGACTTTCATTGAGGAATCTTTGGAGAAAAAATTGGAGGTTTTGCTCCGTCGGGGATAAGAAAGTAACATATATCATTAGGCTACATACTGACGATATAACAATGATCTTGTAGCAGGATGCCCTTGCTCCTATTCCGTTAGGGAAAGTACTTGTGGGGACTTTATGGAATGGCCCATAGATATTATCCTGTTTCTTAAAGCCATTAGTAATTGTCTTTCAGTTCAGTTTTCCTTTTTCATGCATTCATTTGTAAACAGTAATTACGTTCAAATGCATATGTTCAAAAATAATCATTGGACATTTTTTGCAAACAAAACAGGAACAATAAAAAAATAGATAGTTTTGCACTTTTAAAGGAATATCTTTGTATTAACTTGAATATCTATTTTGGTACAAAGAAACGAACATCCTAGTAAGAGAATGTCGTTGTAAAAATGAAAATTGATACAAAGAAAAGACAACTATGTAAAATAATCCCATGGGGTTCCCATTCTGCTATAGCCTTCATGTCTCTGAGTGTCTCATCCACTTGCTGCTTTGTCTGAAGCTGATTGGACTGATTAGAACCGTTTGAGTCGAATGATTGATACCGAAGATTGGTTGTAAGATGATTCAATGGGACATAGTCATACGCTTTAAATCCATAACTTTTGCTTGGACCTTCCTTTCTGGTTTTCAGTCCACCGGGATACCCTTTTTTGCCTAAGCCGCCTTTTCAGGTTTTCAGCTTGCCGGGTGTATAAATTTTTTGTGTTTTATCCCTAATTTTTGCTTAGGCCAGTCGACCTAGCGGGTATTTTTCATGCGTAGTATCTTTTAACTATGTCCATGTTTATAGGGTGCGGAAGGTCGTCACCGTCCATAGTGGTTAAGATCTTTGCCCCACCAGAAAATATGTTTTTAATCACAAATGGTCCTTCGTATGTAGGAGTCCATTTGCCCCTAGGATCACCTTGTGTCAGTATGATACGCTTGATTACCAAGTCACTAACCTGATATACTTGACATCTGACCTTCTTGTTAAAAGCCTTAATCATACGTTTTTGGCACATCTGACCATGGCAGACAGCCGTAAGCCTCTTGTAGCGGTAGAAATGTTTAAGACTAAGCCATTGGATTGACTAAACTTATACAGATCAAAATAAAAATCTCCACCATGCTTTATTGTTTACAAAGAAATGGGAAAAGAGTGAGTAAGCCAAAAAGAGGGGGGGAATATTTAAGGTAAGGGGGTTGGTTATGCAAAGGGAAGGTATTAGCACCCTAAACATCTACGGTACTCCATAGGAACCTCTTTGTAAAAATCTATATATTTTGGCTATAAAATGTTGTATAAAAATAGATGGTGGAGGTGAGAAAAGAAATATATTTTTATAATTTTTGCACCCGCCGCGGTTGCGAACCTTTAGTGCCTACGTACCACCTTTCGTGCAATAGGGGATCAGGATACAAGTAGTTCACCTTTTTTTAAAAATTTTAAAACACAATTGTGTTGGTTAATTTTATGAGATAAGACGTCATCGTCATTGTCCGTGTGGAAAACATAATTACTACCCATAATCATGAGAGAGGAGAATTTGCATCATCTCAAAGTGGAGGATATGTCTTGGATTTTAAAATCAACAATGCCTCACTCAACACCCAAGTGCAAAATATATCTCTTCACTACATGTTGTAGAAGTATAGTTGTTTCCATCACTACACGGATTGACAAAAGTCTAATCTTTTGAGAAAGGTTTTAAAATAAAAGTCAAAGTGGCGAAATGGTTTGAAATGAGATTAATTGACTTTTAGTCTTTTCACAAAAATGTCAAGGTATTATTAATTTGATTGAAGTTTATTTATGAAAAGGTTTTGAAAATGCATGGACCTAAGTTCAAGTTTATTATGAAAGTGGTTCAAGTTTAAAAACAACAAGAATTTTCAAAGGGGGAAGAAGATTTTTGAAATGAAAGAAGATGGAAGGAGAAGAAGAGACTATCCCAAAGCATAAGGTAAAAGCTAGGGATAGGAACCATCTAACCAACAAGAAGCCAGTACTTGACATTATGAGTCAAGATAGAATTCCCATACTTTGGATTGAAACTAAGCAAACAAAGATACTAGACCTCTTGAGAGAACTAAACTTCAAGTGTATTAAGTCTTCGCAAAAATTGGGTAGAGTAACGACTATATACAGGTGAATTACAGATTACAAACAAAGAATGTAATCCCAATAACATACACACAAAACAAACAAACAACCCAATGTCTCGAGGTAAACCTCAAGAACTCCAGACAAAATATCAATTAAGGTTACAAGGTCTCCGACATAGGCCAAGGTTTCTAATCCTAAGTCCAAGAAGTCCAATGCTCCATAACGCCAAGGATAGTAACCAAATAGTCCAAGTATCATTAAAAGTTTTTATGGTTCATGTTGATTATTAGGTGTCTTAGAAGAGAAAATAAAAGCTCAGGCGAACAAAATAAAAATGGCATGAAATGTAATGCTTAAAGTAAATGGTACATAAAGCATAAAAAATAAAAGCATAAAGTAAAAACAATTTAATAATTAGTGGTTAGTTGGATGACCATCTTGAAACTTGCATTTGGAACTCATTAGAGGATTGGTAGAACCAAAGCCTCCACACAACAAGTTGTATTTTATTTTTTTCAAGTATATCATCCATTTGGAATCCTCACAAGTACCATTTAATGATCAACGGTGTTTAAGTGATCCGTGTTGACCAAAAGGGTTATAGATCCATTAGAGGATTGGTAGAACCAAAGCCTCCACACAATGAATCTCAAAGTTATTGGATCAAAGGGATTAACTTAACATACTTCGGCTTGCAAACATAGGTTTGGCCCACGAATGATTATTTATTCAAATCGGGAAAAAATTTAGCGCTATGTTAAACAATCGTAAGTGGACTTATATAGAAGTCGCACCTATTTTGAGGCCGGTCAATAACAATCTATGCACCATTTGTTTTGAGACATGATATAGAGATCATGCTCCAATAACACCTAGTGCAATAAGAAAGGGATAAGATGAAGCAGGGTGGGAAAGAATATACAAATCAGATTTGAATTAAAATTTAATCAAACTATTATTAAAATCATTCATCTATTTTGGTGGAGTTAGACTCAACACCATGGATCCAATGATGTTAATAAAGTTCATGATAAAAAATTCAACCCAAGATCAGCCAGAAAATATACAAAAAATAAATTGTATTTTAAAATAAAAGAATTAGGTAAGACTATGTTCAAATTAATCAAGAAACTATTTTAAATATTTTTATAAATTGAACTCAAATATTTTTATAAAATTTTTGGTAATTTTTTAAAGTCAGAAACTATTTTTAAAATTAAAAGAAATGGGCAAAATAAACCAAAAAATGATTAAAAATAACAAAGTCAGAAATAAAAAAATAAATGAGGTCACCAATATTTTTCACAATATCATTGGATCATTCCATAATTTTTTTCAGAATTTAAAAATGCATAAAAGTATTTTTAAACATTTAAAATAATTCAAATAAAGTGAAAATTTATAAAAAATATCAAAACACAAAATAAAATTGTGAAAAAATAAATATCAGAAAGAGAAAAATCAAAAATATTTTTAATAATTTTTTCAGTTTTTTTGGACTAAAAATGAATTTTCTATGATTTTTTTGAAATTTAAAACAATTAAATATAAAAATAAGAAGAAAAGAAATAAAGTAAAAAATATGTGGACCATTGGATGAGAGTCAAAACGCGTTAGTAATCAAATCCAAGGGATCTGGCGCGCTGTGCATATCATGGTCATTAGTGAATAAAGCACTGAATCATTAATTAAATCAAATCTTTTTTAAAAAAAGATGGCACGCCTTCATTGGTTGGAAAATGACACGTTGGTTATCTTCAACCTCCAGCCAACGTGAATTGCAAGTCTCTCAAACTATAAAATCAGAAGCTCAGAACTATGCCATTCGCTTCGTCTCTTCAAGACGAAGACAACCACACAGTCGCAACAAATTTATATAAACTGTATCTCAAACAATTTGGAAGGAATGTTTTGAAAAGGGATTTGAAATTTCATGGTCAAAACGTGTTTCCATATGAAAGTAAGGGTTGCGAATAGAACCAGGGCAATGAGAGCATCACAATGATATCAAATTTTTGAAGAATTGATGGAGAAATCTACCTATTGAAGTTGAGTTGCAGAGCTCTGAAACTGGACTTCTATGGAGAAATATAAGGCACGATTCTTAAATGTAATTGAATGGTTAGCTTCAGGGAAGATCAAGGAAGGTAAATTGATAGAAAAATTGGATTGAAAAAGGCTTGAATACTGATTTCGAAGTTACAAAAATTTGGGTTATGGAACAAGTTTGACAGAGTGATTTTGGCTATCCAAGCTTGAGGAAATGAATGGGTGATGAACTTCTATTTATAAGAGAATGAATGGGATCCTCAAGTGTGTGAAATGATGAAGTTTGGAGGGAAATCGTGGGAGGTCTGCAGCATGAACAAAGAGTGACTTGTTTAGCATCAAAACTCAGCCAAATCGTGTGTTTCATGATGCTAAACACCTTTGGAAAGTTGTTAAACATGATTAGAAGCAAAAACGCGTGGAAAACTTGTGATTAGAAGTCAAAACAAAGATTTCAAAATCTGACTTGTGATGAAACTTTAGTTTCAAGCTACCAATTTCAAAACAATGGCATTTTCAACTCAAGGGGTCTTAGGGAATGATTCTTGATGCTTTAGAAAGATGAGGATACAAGCGTTGCAATGGAAAAATAATGTAATCAAATGGATTCTTGATCTGAGAGTTGCATTGAGTCAAAGTTGGAGAAAAAGGGTTGACTTTACATACTTAGAAATATTTCAAATCTTTCTTCAAAAGTGACCTATAATATTTTGCATCCAAACATGGCCTTCCACTTGGAATTTGCTCTTGACCAAAAAATATGGCATGAAATAGACCTCTTTAATGACATTTTGAGACTTGAACCATTCAAAATATCCAAAAATTGAGAGAGTTATGAATTGTTGAAGTTGGCAAAAAATCATGAAATGACCTATATTCTTTTGTATCCTTAGGGCACCTTCCATCAATTTTCTCACTTTGAAAATAAAAGAAGGAATAAAGTTAACATCCTTAAGATCATTGTGGAAAAAGAGTGGGCTCAAGGTGATAAAAATTTACCAAGTTATGATCATTTGAAGTCACTTATGAGAAAATGAGGGTTGATTTGGAGGACTTGTAATCTTTCTTCATCATCAAGTTTCTTCCACATGAAAACTCCTTGAAACTTTTGAAGTGATTTGTTAATAATCCTTTTAATAGAAGTATGTCTTTGGAATCACTCAAAAATACCAAAATATGAGTAAGATATACTTCTTTGAAGTTCAAAACCCTAGCTCCTAGATCAAGAAAATGTTTTGAGGAACTTTGACAATTTTGAACAACCTTATTGTACCAACACTCTTGCTTTGTAAATAGAAGTTATTGAGGATGATAATGAGAACTCATAGCCATCAAAACCACTTTCATATCTTGAGAATTGAGAGAAATGTTCACTTGTGACCAATGGGAACAAGGTCTTGTACAACCATGACAACTTCTTCAATCAACCCCTTGTACTTTTGAATAAATCTTAATAACTTTGAAATGTGATGAACCAAAATAAACCTTGCCATGCCATTTCTTCCAAAACAAATTCAATGGTGAGGTTTGAATTTATCAAGTTTTATTGACTTGGGCATGGAAATAAACTCATGAACCCATGGATCAACTTGCTAAGTCACATTGCCTTTTCCTACATTATTAACAAGTAAGACAAGCCAACATTGTATTTTATTAATCAAAAGAAAAATCAGGACAAAACATTCATGATCACAAAATAAAACAAGTCAAGGTGCTTGGTGATTCCTCAAAGAGAAAAGCTAAAGATAGGGAGGAGAACCAAAACACCTAATGTGATCTTGTTGTTATTGAATCAACATGGTATGGTGAAGAGATCTTAGGGGGAAAATTGGGGTACAACAACTGCCATTATTTAAGTTTCTTCTATCCGGAGATACGAAGGTTAAAAATCTTTGTGTCGACGCGATCGAAGATACTTAAATATAAAACAAACCCTATTTTTGGCCCTTGTGATAAGGTGGCAGAACCGACTGTTAATATTGGTTTGCGTTTTTTGTTCATAAATGTCGCGGTAAGCAAGAGTCGCCACCGACTTTTATTTCATCCAACAAAGGAAAGGAAAAAATAACAGAAAAAACCTTTTTTCGAGAGTTTATGAGTACGGGGGGGGGGGGGGGGGGGGGGGTATATTATAGAAAGGGAAGCTGTTAGAACCCTTTCTATCCATGGTTTTCCACGGGCTCTTAGGTACTTGCTAATTTTGAAATTGCTTGTGTGTGTTTGAAATTTTTTTGTTTAACTTCATGGTAACCCTTGTATCTGTCCTCAAGAGTGTGATGAAGTCGTTTTTGAAAACTGTTTTGAAAAGTGTTTGTGAAAAAGTTTTGTTGTTTTGAGCAAGTACTTAAGATTTTCTACCTACTCGAAAAAAAGACTGTTCGTTCTCGTTTCCTTTAGACAGCGCTATCCTACTATTAAGAAGTAGGTAGCCCCATCGTTAGAGTTTTAAGGGACATTCGAAGGGACAAGTACGGTCGCAAAAGAAATAGTTAGGAAACTTTAGTGATTACCCTAAAGTCCTAAAGATCTTTCCGAGGCAACATCTGAATGGGTCATTTTTTATCTTTTGGGACTAGAGGACGACCACTAAAATTCCTTATGCTTCATGACCGTTTACCGAAGGCAACCGGAGTGGGGCAAACCCTAGGAGTGAGCATGTGCAAGTGTGCTTTTTTCAGTTAATTATGTTTGCACAATTAGGGTTATCTACCTTTTAATCATTGATTTATCTTTCACATACAATCCTAATATCCATACATCTAGCAGTTTAATAGTTGCGGAAATCAAAAGTGCGAGAAATTAAAGTCCTAACTATTACAAGGCTTTTGGGCAGATACATAAATATTTGACTGAAAATACAAATGCAGAAAGCGAAATCCTAATTAATCTATTACAAACCTCGAAATAGTTACAATAATTTCAATTAAAATTAAGTAAATGCACGCGAGACGAATTAAATACACGAATAAATTAGAAGCCTAAAAATCTAATTAATTAAAAAATATTTTTGTGTATTTTTTACTGAGAAAATAATTTAATTGCAAATTAAACCTAACTTTTCTAATTAATTTTAATTAATAAAAAACCATCAAGTTAATCTAATTAAACTAATTTACTTTCAATAAAATTAATATATAAAAAAGTCTAATTCTACATTTTTGTGATTTTATTTTTTCATGATTTTTTTGATTTGATAAATAAAAAAAATGGTTTTTGTTGTTTTTTTTGTAGAAAATAATTAATCAAATAAATAAAACAAAAGAAATAAAAATGTCTGGATACTTGTAAGGAAAATAATAAAATGTATGGACCTGGGATCGAACCCAGGCCCTTCCCCTTACCAGCGTTAACCATTGCCATGCGTGCTATCTTGTTTAGTTGTTAATATAATAACATATAATAATATAATGGAAAGATACGCCTTATGCCCAAAAATGCGCGTAATTTCAAACCGGCCAGCGGGAGTCAGCCACGTAATCACGTTCCTCTTCAGAACTGTTGCTTTAGGTATCATCCTTTTACCTACGAACAAAACCGTCACTAAAGGCTATAACGACTGTTTTTGTCCGTAGCTACATCCCTGCAAGATTCAAAACTAAAATACCAGCAAGATAAATCAAAACCAAAGACGTAGATCAATTTCAAATCATACTCTGAGTTCATTGGTACCCACAATTTGATTTAATTTTGCCTCTACGGGGAGTCCCCAAATTGGGACCTTGAAACCCTAACAATGGCGTTATGCTATTCCTACACTTAAAACTCAATTAAACCGTCCAGAGAGCATCAACACCTTATAAAAAACATGAATGCGTGATTAAATCTCATTGAAAACGCGCATACATATGTAATCGAGAATAAAAAAAAAGGAAAGAACGAGTCCTGTACCTTACGATTCTGGGCGTTTTATGGCTTGAGAGTTATTGGAATAACTTCAATACACGCCCATGAAATGATTGCTGACTTTGAATCAATTTGAATTTCCCTCTAACTCAGAACTCGAACGATACTTTTTGTCAAAAAATTTGAGTTTTGTTCTTCTTATGGAGGCAGTCTTTTTCCTACTTTTTAGGTCTGGCCACCTTGTGTATATGTATTAGAACGTATTAGGTTAACAAAAACAGATTGAATCTTGAACAATTATGAAGAGAAGATTTGATTTATTCCTTGCATCATTTGTTTCCAAAACAAGCCAAATCATGCCATTCTTGCTCCAATCACCCCTTGCACGATTTGATCTTGATATGCCACCATATAACATCTTCATTCAATGCCAAAATCATTCCAAAAGCAATTTATATGATTTATTTTGATTTTATTTGAATTAAATCACAATAAATTAAATAAATAAGTTAATAAGTCATAGAGTGGTTCATGGGTATTGAACCATGTTAGGAATAAGCTCCAATCTTGAAAAGATAGGCCCATGTGGAGAAAATACCATTTTTGGCATTGTTAACTTTGTACAAGTTTCCAAAAATGGACAACTTTGACATGGCACATCTCTCTCAATTTTGACCCTAAGAGGGTGTTCATAGACTTTTTGGAAAGCTTAGGATGTCCTATAAGCAACCCTTTTCTTTTCATTTCAATTGGATCTTCCATGTTCATGTAAGGAGCTTTGACCCAAAAGGTGTTTTTGTTGACTTTTTGAAATGACCTATAATGTCTGAATTCATATCTATTCATGAGTACATTTCTTGAACTTGAGGGTTGAAGACGAGTTGTAGGTAATTAAACCCTCTTCAAAATGAGCCTTGGATGGGAAATTTCTAATAAAGTATGAGAAACTTATGCTTGGTCAAAGTTTGGTTGACTTTTCCTATAGGAACCCTAATTTAGCAACTTTTGAGTTTTGATGAATTTGAGCATTCCTTGAGGAATCATGATCAACCCTTGATAAAATTATGGATATCACTTCAAAATGTTGATGTTGACCAAAAATCTTGAAGTTTGACTGTATGTGGGTCACAATTGACTTTTGACCTAGCACAATTGATTTTTAGGCATTTGAGCAGTTGACTGAGCAAACTTCTTATGCAAGGCATGAAACTTGACATGGATGACCTTGAGAACATATTAAGGAAATGGAAATCATTTGTGACCCTTGGAACCTAAACATCTTGATAAGGAGTGAAACCCTAATTTGAGGCTCATTGTCTTAGGAGGAGGATTTGTCTGGTCAATCCTTAGGCATCCTTGGGCATCCTTGGGCAAGTTAAGGACCTCTAGGAGTATGTTTTGAGTAAAATGAGAGGAAAAATTTTGGGGTACAACAACTGCCCATGTTCAATTTTCTTATACCTGAGGATGTAGATTGGCTTGTCTACCTTTCGTAATCTGAAGGTGGAAGATGATTGAACACTAGAGTGCCCAGAAATTTGCACTCGCATGAAGTAATACTGATTGGTGATATCGGGAATGAGATTACAGATGCTATTTGGAAGTTGACAGAGAATCGTTGGATATGGGCTTAAAGTTGCCATCCAGAAAAGATATCGGTTGCATAAGAGACTCTACAAGAATTTATGTGCCTGCCATTGAGGAGGACTTCGCCAGGGAATGTTGATTTATGTCTTGGAAAATAGAGTACAGGAGCTTCGGTTGTCCACTAATCTACTGGGGAATTAACTTCTGATTGAGGAGGTGAAAGTAAACTGCATATCTGGTCAGGGTCAAGGCTGCACATCGACTTACTAGGGAAATGTGAAATCGATCGTATCTGATTGGGTCCGATCTTATAGTGTTGTAAACTGTTGTCTGGAGGTAAGGGAGAAGGAACCTGGATAGTAGGGTTGCTTCGATATGAGATCCTGGATAATACGGCTTGTGGGAAGGAACCTGGATAGTAGGGTTACTTCAGGATGAAAGCCTGGATAGTAGGGTTTATGGGAAGGAACCTGGATAGTAGGGTTATTTCGAGATGAAAGCCTGGATAGTAGGGCTTATGGGAAGGAACCTGGATAGTAGGGTTACTTCGAGAAGAAAGCCTGGATAGTAGGGCTTATGGGAAGGAACCTGGGTCGTAGGGTTACTTCTAAATGAAAGCTTGGATAGTAGGGCTTATGGGAAGGAACCTAGATCGTAGGGTTACTTCGAAATGAAAGCCTGGATAGTAGGGCTTATGGGAAGGAACCTGGGTCGTAGGATTGCTTCGAAATGAAATCCTGGATAATAGGGCTTATGGGAAGGAACCTGGGTCGTAGGGTTACTTCAAAATGAAAGCATGGATGGTAGGGCTTATGGTAAGGAACCTGTGTCGTAGGGTTACTTTGTGGGGAGTTTGGGTAAAATTACATCTGAATCGGGAAGGAACCTGGGTAAGGTTGCTTCGTTTAATTACGTGGGTTGGTTGATGATAATTGTCTTTCTTGAAAAGATAACAGGGTTAATTATATGTGATGCATGAAATGCATCGTGGGATGATGTTCTCAAAATGAATGAGATTATGCTGTATGTCATATGTATGCGCATGTCATGATGTATGAACATGAGATGCTGTTGTGACATATCCGAGTCTGGGAAAATAAATCCCTGACTGCTGCTGGAGAGTATAGCATTCCTGACTATTGTAGAAAGCTATGGTTTTTCTATTTCCACTGGGGATGGTGAACGAAAATGACTATGCTGGAGATTTGCTCCTTGTTTATGGAGATTCTGCCAGAGATATACTCTGCTTGAGAATAACTCTGCGGGGAAATAACTCTACTGGAGGATAAACTCTGTCGGGGATTGAGCTTCTGTATTCTGAGAAATAAACTCTGTTTGGGAGAAAACTTTATGACCCGCTTGCGATTATGAGATTCGGTCGGGGAATATAGATGTCATCTTTCTGAAGGAACCTGGCTGGGGAGATTACTTCCTATTTTGGGGAAGCTGATATCAATGCTTTGGTTACCTTTACTCCATGGGGAGTGCAGATATCACGAGGTCGTATGTATTGATCACTGTGTTTCAAAGTTGTCTCTATCCCGGTACCTGTTGGACAGAGTAACTGTCGGGTTTGACATTTTTTAGTTTTTTAGTTTTTTCCCCTGTTTCTTAAGTTACGAGCAATTGTCTTTCAGTTTCTTATGTGAATATTTGTGAACAACAATCATATTCAAATGCATATGTCAAGAATAAACCATTGGACGTTCTTGCAAAACAAAACATAAAAAGAAAAAAACACATAGTTTTTTTGTAAAAATGATTTGTATTGATTTTCGAACTTGGCCTATAACGGGCGTTTTTGTACAAGGAAGCTGACGTTCTCGTAAGAGAACGCCGCCGTAAAAATGGAAATTATACAATATTATGTACCACGAAAAGAAAACATCTATATTCAACAATCCCATTAAGTTTCAATTCCGCTATTGTCGCTATGTCTTCGAGCGTCTCATCACTTTGCTGCTTGTCCGAAGATGATTAGATTGATCGGTGCCGTTCGAGCTTGACAGTTCATACCGAGGTCTGGTCGCAAGGTGATCCAATAGTGATACACTTTACATCCCTAACTTTTGCCTGGACTACCCTTCGGGTTTTCAGTCCACCGGGATACCCATTTTTGCCCAAGCCGCCTTTTCAGGTTTTCGACTTGTCGGGTGTACAAATTTTTTCATTTTCATCCCTTACTTTTGCCCAAACCCTTTTGGTTCGCCGGGAAACCCTTATTTTTGCCTAGGCCAGTCAACCTAGCGGGTCTTTTATCATCCGTAGTATCTTTTCACTATGTCCGCATTGACAGGGTGAGGAAGGCCGTCACCGTCCATGGTGGTTAGAATCGTGGAGCCACCCGAGAAAATGTTTTTAATCATAAATGGCCCTTCGTATGTGGGGGCCCATTTTCCCATGGGATCACCTTGTGGCAATATTATGCGCTTGATCACTAGATCCCCGACATGATACTCTTGGCGTCTGACTTTTTTGTTGAAAGCCTTGATCATCTATTTTTGATATGTTTTACCATGACAGACAATAGTAAGTCTCTTCTCATCGATCAGATTTAGTTGATCAAGTCGAGTCTGGATCTAGTCGTCTTCATTCAAACCCGCATCTTTCATAATCCTTAAAGAAGGGATCTAGACCTCAATGGGTAGGACTGCCTCCATGCGATATACTAGAGAGTAGGGTGTTTCCCCTATTGACGTCCGCGCTGAGGTGCGGTACCCATGAAGAGCGAATGGTAACATATCATGCCAGTATTTGTATGTCACCGTCATCTTCTGTATAATCTTCTTGATGTTCTTGTTAGCCGCTTTAACAACGCCATTAATCTTCGGCCGGTAGGGAGAAGAGTTGTGATGATGTATCTTGAATTGCTTACAGAGCTTGGTGATCATCGTGTTATTGAGATTTGTACCATTGTCAGTGATAATTCTCTCTGGCACACCATACCGATAGATCAGGTTATGCCTGATAAACCGCACCACAACATTCTTAGTAACGGTAGCAAAGGAGGCAGCTTCCACCCACTTTGTGAAGTAATCGATGGCCACTAGGATGAAGCAATGCCCATTGGAAGCGGTAGTTTGATTTCTCCGATCATGTCAATGCCCCAAATTGCAAAGGGACAAGGAGTCGTCAAGACATTCAAAGGAACCGGAGGCACATGCACCTTATCAGCATAGATTTGGCACTTATGACATGTTCGGGAGTGTTGATAACAATCTGCTTCCATAGTGGACCAGTAGTATCCTACCCGTAGGATCTTCTTAGCCATGGTTTGTCCACTTGAATGGGTTCCGAAAGTACCCTCATGTAAATCTGTCATAATCCTCTCTTCTTCGCTCTTGTCTACACACCGTAGTAAGGTAGAATCATGATTGCGCTTGTAGAGGATTCCATTACCGAGGAAGAATTTCGCAGCGAACCTTCTCAAAAACTTCTTGTCGTTGACAGATGCCCCCTCGGGATACTCTTGAGTCTCGAGGTACCTCTTCACTTCATGAAACCACGATTTATCAGCTACTTCTTCAGTATCAATCTCATAGAAGTGTGCTGGTTCGTCCAACCTTTCAATGGTGATTCAGGGAGCTTCGTTGTCCCACCTGACTTCTAACATAGAAGACATGGTAGCCAGCGCGTCCACTAATTGATTCTCCTCTCGTGGGAAATGTTCAAAGGTTACCTCCTCAAATTGTGGAAGCAATGTCAGCACATGATCTTTGTATGGAATGAGGTTCAGATGCTTCATATCCCACTCTTCTTTAATCTGACTTATCACCAAGGCTAAATCCCCGAAAATGTTCAAGAACTTGATCCTCGGGTCGATAGCAGCTTTGAGACCCATGATACAGGCTTCATACTCCGCCATGTTGTTAGTACAGTTGAAACATAGATGGGCAGTGAAAGGAGTATGACAGCCCTCAGGAGATATGATTATGGAGCTAATTCCATTATCGAGTGCGTTCGAAGCTCCATCAAAAACCATAGTCCATCGGGATCCTTCTTCAGGTCCTTCATCCAGTCCAAGTTCTTCATAGTCAGTCACCAGCATAATATTCTCATCGGGCAACTCAAAATTCATGGATTGGTAGTCATCCACGGCCTGGTGAGCCAAATGATCAGCCAATACACTTCCCTTGATTGCTCTTTGGGTTGTATATTATATATCGTATTCAGTTAAGATCATCTTCCATCTTTCTATTCTTCCAGAGAGTGCGGGATTCTCGAAGATGTATTTGATTGAATCCATCTTAGATATCAACAGAGTAGTGTGGGTCAGCATATACTGTCTTAGTCGGCGAGCAGCCCATGCCAAAGCGCAACAAGTTTTCTCGAGAAGTGAGTATCTTGTCTCACAGTCGATAAACTTTTTGCTAAGGTAGTATATTGCGTGCTCTTTTCGACCAGACTCGTCATGCTGCCCCAGTACACACCCCATTGAATTGTCTAGCACTGTTAAGTACAATATCAAAGGTCTTCCTTCAACTGGAGGCATCCGAATTGGTGGTTCTTGAAGGTATTCCTTGATTACTTCGAAAGAAGTTTGGCATTCATCATTCCACTTTACCACTTGATCTTTCTTCAGGAGCTTGAAGATTGGCTCGCAAGTAGCAATCAAATGTGAAATGAACCTGGCGATATAATTCAGGCGTCCCAAGAAACCTGTAACTTCCTTGTCAGTACGGGGAGCCATAATCTCTTATATGGCCTTTACCTTTGCAGGGTTTACTTGAATACCTTTGTCACTGACGATGAACCCCAGGAGTTTACCAGACCTTACCCCGAATGTGCACTTGTTCGGATTCAGTCTCAGCTTGTATGTCTTCAACCTGTCAAACAATTTTTGTAGATGGTCAAGGTGCTCCTCTTTGGTTTGAGACCTGGTGAGAATGTCATCAACATAAACCTCTACCTCATGGTGGATCATATCGTGGAACAAGGCGACCATGGCTCGCTGATAAGTTGCCCCAACATTCTTTAATCCAAAAGGCATTACTTTGTAACAGAAGGTGCCCCACTATGTGACAAATGTTGTCTTATCCATGTCTTCAGGAGCCATCTTGATCTAGTTGTAGACAGAGAAACCATCCATGAAGGAGAAGATTTTGTGTTGTGCGGTGTTGTTAACTAGAACATCAATATGGGGGAGAGGGAAGTCATCCTTGGGGCTTGCCCTGTTCAAGTCTCTGTAACCTACATACATCTGTACTTTACCGTCCTTCTTAGGTACTGGGACGATGTTAGAAACCCACTGCGGATATGAGGTAACATCTAGGAACCCAGTGTTGAACTGCTTCATGACCTCAACTTTAATCTTCTCTGACATTTTAGGGCGCATACGGCAGATCTTCTGCTTAACCGGAGGACAATCTTCTTTAGTCGGAAGACGATGTACCACGATGTCAGTGTCTAAACCAGACATCTCTTCATATGACCAAGAGAAGATCTCAACATAGTCGCACAACATCTTTATCAATTGCTGTTTGACATTAACCTCCATATTTGCGCCGATCTTGACTTCTTTTCTGTTCACCTTCGTGCCCAAGTTTATCGTCTCAACTGGCTCTTCATGAGGCTGTATAGCCCTCTCTTCCTGCTGAACAGTCTAGCAAGCTCTATAGGCTCCTCATAATCGTCCTCACCTTCGTCCTCGACTTGGTTGATCGGATTTTCAAAGTTATAACTTGCAATAGCAGAACTGTTATCAATGGGATCCAGAGTGGATATGGATATGCAGTTTGACACGTGAGTGTATCTAAGAGAATAACTGTATTGATAAAGCGAAAAGAAGAAAAGAAAAACAGAGAGCGCAAAATTTGTATGCAAGACACGTCCAATGTTTTATTGATGACATATGAAAATGACATATAATAGCCCTCACAAACAAAACCATTGTGCCTCGGGCAAGACACAAGGCTGTAGAGTTTTAAATTATTTATTAAAAACTTGGAAAATAAGTAAGACAATTACTGCTGAAAAAAAGAAATTGGTATAAAATCTCTAGCCGTCCAGTTACTCAGCCCACCGTTGGTAGTCGGGTAGATCCAGCTGTCAATATCAGAATCTTCCTCACTGTATTTAATAGCATTGACCCCACGATTACTGATGCGTAGGGGAGGTCCTCCAGCCCGAGCGCGTCGAACAACCCTTTGAGCTCCTGAAGTAAAGCCCAAACCAAATTTGTCAGTTTTGTGAGTAAAATCAGGAAGCTGACCCCAATTGGTACACCCACCTTCTTTAACTGCTGCTCTGGTGTCTTTGAGAGAAGCCATCTTTAGAGGAGGTTTGGTGCTGGTGGTAGTATCGGTTGACGCCAAAAACTGGGGAACCTCTTCAAAGTTTTGACAAGGAGTCTCTATGAATTCCCCATCCACTTCCACATGCCTGAAGGAGTTCAGGTGGCTCACCATATACTCCTCTTTACCATGCATAGTGACAATTTTTCCCTTCACCGGATATTTCAGCATTTGGTGCAGTGTAGAAGTAACAACCCCAGCTTCATGGATCCAAGGACAAACCAACAAAAAAGAGTATGATGGTCTGATGTCCATCACATAGAAGGTGGACCCAAAGGTCTGAGAGCCCACTTTGACAGGGATGTCCACCTCCCCATGCACCATTCTCTTCAACCCGTCAAAAGCCCTCACCACAATGTTATTGGGCTTTACAGTCAAGCTTTCACAATCTAACCAATCGAGAGCCTTCTTAGGCAGAACATTCAGTGAAGATCCATTGTCCACCAGCACATAAGCCATAGTAGTGCCCCTGCATTCGATCGAGACATGCAGAGCATTATTATGCTTCCTCCCCTTCGGTGTCAAGTCGGCATCTGAAAAACCCAACCCATTGTCAGCAGTCAAACTGGCCACGTAGTCTTTGAATTGAATTAGCGGAGGTTTCTTAAGGCACATGTGCAGTCTTGAGGAATGCAATCATAGCTTTTGCATGGGCCTCAAAACATAACAAAAGAGACAACATCGATATCTTCGAAGGTGTCTTCCCCAGCTGCTCGACCATATTGTAGTTGCTCTTCTTGATTATTTTTAATATTTCCTCTATTTCTTGCTTAAAGGTTTCCACAACAATCTTTCTAGGTGCCTCCGTTCGGGAAGGCTCACTTATAGCTTCTTTGCCTCAAGTCCCAGATGACTCATCGGCAGGGATAACAATTGGAGTAAGACCAGGAGTAGTAACGAAAGTACCGGTAGAAACAACAGATGAAATAACAACATGCTTAGTGACAGTCTTCGGGGAGATCTCGGGAGAGAAAACCCTTCCACTTCTGGTAATCTTGCTAGTCCCGACAAATATTACTGACATCAGGATCAGCCTTTTCAGTCTTTAAATCCTGTTTAACGCCATGATAGTAAACATCGGCGCCATAATTCCAAGGGACAACTTTGTCCGAGGAGTACGGTACAGGACTAGGAAAAGTGATTATCAACAGGGAGATTCTTGGAGAAGGTGTAATCCTAACAGGTCTTTTAGAGGAGACCTTGGAAGGATTGGCAGAAATGGTTATAATGGAAATATCTTCATACGGAACAGTCGAAACCAAGGTCTTTTCAAACAGAATCTCTCTGATGTCCATCAGGCGTTGAACACCTGCATTCAAAAAGTAGCAACCAGAGGGCAGAGATGAACACATGTGGCAACCTTCACCACTGCGCGGAAATAAACCGGCTAACAAAAAATTCTCCTTAACGGTCATGAGAGAAGTGGAAACTTCATCAACAGAGGTAACAAATAGATCAGTATCAATGGCATTAACTCCACGGTTGTGCTTAGGCATGGGAGCAATTATGATGTTAGGCTTCTCCGGAGCATCAAACTCAATCTCCTTGGATTCAATTAGATCTTGTACCTTATTTCTCAGAGCCCAACAGTCATCTATATCGTGGCCAGGACTCTTAGAATGGTATACACACCGAGCGTTTGGATTGTACCGAGGAGATGTGGTGTTAAGATTCTTGGGAGCCTCTTTCAAGGTTGCCAAGTTGGATCTTAGCAGATGAGGTAGAACCTCAGTCAATGTCATGTTAATCTGAGTGAACTTCCTTTGCGGTCTTTCAACCCTTTGCTGATTGTTTTGTGGTGGGGTAGCCGCAGGCCTAGGTATCATCACAGCACTTATCGTTGGACGGTGTTCAGCTCTGCTCTGGCCTCTTGGGATATAAGTAGAACTGACTTCCTTCTTACCCGCGAAGGGCTTCTTCACTGAGCTTGACGAGGTATCTTTCTGTATTTTGCCACTCTGGATCCCAACTTCTACCCTTTCTCCGGTTAATATCATCTCGGTGAAACATGCTGAGGAGCTACCAATCAGGTGATTGAAGAATGGACCAGACAATGTCCCAAGAAACATGTCAACCAACTCCCTATCAGACAAAGGGGGTTGGACTCTCCCTGCCAGATCTCTCCACTTCTGCGCTTAGTCCTTGAAACCTTCGCCTGCACCCATGAACATATTCTGGAGTTGAGTACGAGTAGGGGTTAGTTCAGCGTTATATTGATACTTCTTATAAAAAGAAGCAGCCAAATCCTCCTAGTTACTGAAATTGGTTCCCTCCAGTTGATAGAACCATTCAAGCTGAGTCCTAGACAGACTGTCCTGAAAGAAATGGACCCATAAATTCCTATCAGCAGTGTGAGGCTGAATCTTCCTCATATAAGAACAGAGGTGAAGCTTGGGACAAGACACCCCATCATACTTTGCAAAAACCTAGAGCTTTATACTTCAGTGGGATGAATACCCCAAACACTTAACCCAGCTCTTCAAAATCCAGCCCGGGTATTCTATGGATCTCCATAGCGCTCAGCCGATCCTCTAACTATTTGTATCTATCCTTAGTGGGAAGATACTGCTCATCATTGTAGTCTGTGTCATTATCAGAAACTTCAGGGCTAAGGTCCTTCTCCCTTCTCTCTCTCTCTCTCTCTCTGTCTGTCTCTCTCTCTCTCTCTCTCTCTCTCTCTCTCTCTCTCTCTCTCTCTCTCTCTCTCTCTCTCTCTCTCTCTCTCTCTCTCTCTCTCTCTCTCTCTCTCTCTTGATTATCCCCTTCTTTGGACGAGGAGGTCAGATCAACTGGTTGCTTTAACGGCCCTCTGAACATTCTTCCCAGATTCAGAACACCAGAGGTCTTCTTCTTCTTCTTCTTTTCCTTCAGGATAAGGGCCTTCAGATCTTCCCGCCCTTTTGCCAAAGCTATGCAAATTTGTTGAAATTGGGCATTTTATGCCAGGAGATCTTTGATGCTTTGTTCAGAGGACATTATAGCTGAAATAAACAGCGAAGAATATGAGAAACCTGTAATGGTACCTGTTTATGCAATGTTATGCATATGCAATGATTTCAAGGATTCTTAAAGGCTCAAATTTGTTTAAACAAAAGAAACACACGTTAATTGTATTAATAAGTTCAGATTGTTACAAAGAGTGCCTTTTAGGCTTACAATTTAAACAAAACAAAACTTAAAGCAAAAATAACATTAGGTTTCCCAGGAGCGCATCCTCTTTGGTGCAATGTAGGCATTTATGTTCCTCTCTTCATGAAGTAGCCTAGTAGCTCTAGGACCTTCTTCTCACTGGCATAGAATTGAGCTTCAAACGTATCCCGCTCCTCTTTAAGTTGAACCCAGGATTTCTATAACTCCTCATGACAGTTGGCATATCAGGATGATGAACAAGATAAGGAGTGTCTCATTCAGCAACTGGTTCCACAATCATTGGTAGGACAGTAGGGTAAGGCATCATAAGACTTTGAGCATGGGCTCATACCCATCTGAGATAAGGCTCAAGAGGGATGGAATTCTTGTGCCCCAGTGTCTTGCTATCAACTCTATGTACCGTGTCCCAAGCTCGCATGAACCTTTTACGGTAACCTTGGGCATCATTCTCATAGTCGAAGGCAATTCCTTGGATAAGTGTATCATGAGGACCATCCCTTCTTGCCTAACCAAACTGTCGCAGTGCCAAACAAGGGTTGTAAGTGATTCCTCCCCTAATGCCTAAGAGAGGGACATTGGGGAATTCACCATAATGATCGATGATGGTAACAACTTCCGAGGACCGTGAACACCAATGAATGTCTGAATGTGTAAGGGACATCAACCTATGAGACCATTTCATACCTTGCTCATTCTTCAAAATAGACCTGGGTAGGTGCGAAATAAACCACCTAGCCAATAGAGGGGTGCAACACAGGAGGGTCCCCCTTCTCTTTAGAGTGCGAGCATACATAGAGTGTAGAATATCCCTAAGTAATATAGGCACCAGATTATGAGACAGAAAAACCTTAATCATATTCACATCTACGAGTTGGTCCGCGTTAGGGAATAGTACCATCCCGTAGATGAGGAGTGCCAATACCTCTTCAAAATCTTGTAAATCCAGGGTACCCCAAAAAGAGTGAGATTTCTCGAATAGAAATTTAACTGGGATTCCTTGGATGCTTCCCATAGTTTCCCAATTTATCACTACATCGGACCGTTGTAAGGACAGAGCTCGAGCAATCTCTTCAGGCTTTGGATGTTCTTCCGTACCGTTGAAATGTACCCCCAATAATGGAGAAAATTCCTCCATAGTAGGCACTAGCTGGTAATCCGGGAAGGTGAAGCAGTGGTGCAAAGGATCAAAGAACTGAAATAGCACTTTTAACAATTCTTCATCAGGATTTGAAATGACCAAGTTGAGCAACCGACCATGTTTTTCAGTGAAGGGAGAGCTTTCAGGAATCCTTAATGCCAAGTCCTTTAGTTGGAGAGGCACTTTCACAAGGTTAATCTGGATAGTGTTCCTGCGGGCGGATGCCATGTCCTACAAAACAAAGCAAAGATGAGCCCTAGAAAATCCTTGAAATGGTTAGTATGATATGCCATGCTTATGATGTCATGATTATGCTAAAAAAATCACATGTATAGCAAGCAACAAACAAGTCACACAAGTCCTTAGGTTTAAGGTATGAATGAGTTTTAAGGTCATACCCTATTGAAGTTGGATTGGTTCAACCTGTCTTATAAATAGTAACCGGGTTCTAAGGGATCTTAATATCACTGATCTTTCTCCCAAGCTTCGTTCAATAGGCGATTGAATCGTAACCAAACAAAACTCAAGAGTCAAACCTCAATGAGTATAGCATCGAGTATCTGTCGACCTTGGGAATACACCAAAGTCGGCCATCTCGCTACGTCCTACTAGATAAGTTATGCAATTAAAGGTTCTAAGGTCAGTTGATACTTTATGACACCACGCAGCGGCCCCGTACTCTCCTTGATTGACTCAAGGGTTACCGATACCAACCAAAGTGTCACATCAACATAGCTACTGCTTCAACTGTGTCGGTATACCTTACACAATTTCCTTATAGTTTATTTCTACTTACCTAAAAGGTGTTCCCAGATCCGGGTGTAGGATCTACATAACCCCAACAAAACCCTTGAATATAAAGCAAGAAAAGCAAAACAAGAAAGCAATTTTAAAAATGACCTATCCTAAGGTATACCCCATTTATAAATTTGTCTCCCCAGCAGAGTCGCCAATTCTGTGATACAGTGGAAGAACCGACTGTTAATACTGGTTTGCATTTTTTGTTTGCAAATGTCGCGGTAAGCAAGAGTCTCCACCGACTTTTATTTCATCCAACAAAGGAAAAGAAAAAAGAACAGAAAAACCTTTTTTCGAGAGTTTTTGAGTACGGGGGGTAGATTATAGAAATGGAAGGTGTTAGCACCCTTTCTATCTGTGGTTTTCCATGGTGTAACACAGTGGGAGAACTGACTTGGTGTTTTGCGTTTGATCGCAAATGTTGTGGTTAGCAAGAGTCGCCACCTACTTTTCTTTTATCCAAAAGGAAAGGCTGAAAAGAACAGGAAAGAACTTTGAGATTGTTTCTTGAGTTCGGAAGGTAGATTATGAAAAGGGAAGGTATTAGCACCCTTTTCATCCATGGTTTTCCATGGGATCTTAGTTGCTTGCTAGATCACTTGCTTTTGTTTGAAAATGTGCTTTGTGTGGGTTTTGAAAGTATTTTGAAAATGTCTTTGTAGTGATTCTCGTTACTATAAGAACGCATAAAAAGTGTTTTTCTTTTAAAAATGTTTCAAAATTAAAGTGTTTGGTGTATAAAAATGTTTTTATTGTGAGAAAGCGAACAACTAGGAGTGAATCTACCTACTCAAAGGTCTTAAATGATCTTTTCCTCCTCCTTTAGATGTTGATATCTTACCATTGTTTTGGTAAGAATCCCCATCGTTGGATGTGAAGGGACGGCTGTGGGATGTTTGTATAGTCATAGAAGGCAACCTATGGGACATTTTAGCAATATCGTAAGGGACTAGATCGTTTATCGAAGGCAACATTGAGGGTCATTGAGGGACTACGATATTTCATCAAGGGTCTTTGCTAAAATGCCCATATTCGAGGTATATGACTATTTTCCGATATGCAACAAGTGAGATTACCCTAAGGGTGCATGTGTGAATATTGTGTTTGATTGCATGCATTTTAGTCTTTGATTTTTTAGGTTATCTATTTGTTGTTTTTATCTTGCCATACACACCCTAATTACTAACAATATATGAAAGCAATAAAAATGTGGGAAAAGTAAAATCCTACACTATTACATCATTAAGGGGATGGGGATAAAAATTTATGAATGGGGGGGTTGCAAGAATTTAAATTCTATTTAACTATTACAACCATATCGAAATGTAGAATGCAAGAAGAAAAAAAAGACTTGTTTAGAAAATGGTTTTTTCTCTTAATGAATTAAGAAAAAGAAATAAATTAATTAATAAAAGAAAATAGTTTTATGTCTTTTTTATATTAATAAAAGGGTATTAATATTGAAAATGATAAAAAGGGAAATGATGAGAGATAGAATTAACATGCTTCTAGAAGCAACACTAAGGGGATCAGAAGTTCTGATGTCGGGCGCGCTGTGGTCCAGAAAGAAGCATCAGAATTTCTGGATTGATACAATATGAGGTCCTGCAAGAAACGTTAGAGGAAAGATACAAAAGTTCTGGGTTGCTATGTGATGAACTTCTGAGTGTTAGAATAGTGAGAAAGTCCTAGAAGTTTTGTGTATTAAAATAGTGAAGAGAACTCAGAAGTTCAGTATGTGCTAAGACAATGAGTGAACATTATAAATTCAATGTGTTTGAGCAGTGAGAAAATCATAGAAGTTTTGTGTGTTAAAACAATGAAGAGAACTCATAAGTTCTGTGTTGTGCTAAAATCGTGAAGGGAAATCAGAAGTTTTGTGCTACATTTCAACTCTTTCCTCATATTAATTAGCACATCAGCAATTTATTCAGTTCTTAACAAATAGCAAATTAGAAGGATAAAAGCACAACAGTTTATAGAAGTTCTAATCCTAATTATGAGCCTCGCCTTAATCAAGAAGTTCTGATCCATAGTTTCTTCTACTTATGCAATGATATGGCCAACATTAATACTATGATATTTACATATTTAAGGATGTTTTGAATGAAAAGATGCAAAGTCAGAAAGACTTACCTTGAATCTGGAGCGTGTGCTTGGAACTTGAACTGCTACCTTCAGATGATTTGGAGTCAGCAAGAGCAACAGAAGAGAAAATGCCAAGTTCTTTGGTTCAAAGGGAAGAACAAAGGTTTGGTTTTCTGTTTGGGAATCCTGGATTTTTACGAAGGTTTCACAGTTTTCTTTTCTCTCTTTTGACAATTCTCTCTCTCCAAAAGCCAGCCCCTTGAAAGTGTGATGGAGAAACTTATTTATTGGTGAGTTTGCTGTGGTTTTGGGGGGAAAATGGGATTCAAACCATTTTGTCATACTGCTCCATTTCTTTTTAAACACTGTTTTCGTTTGCTAATTTGGTGTAATTATGGGATTTGAGAAAAACGTCGGCGTGGACTGGATCAACAGCACCTTGGAGTGTTGTGGCAGCTGGCGGCAGGACTGTGCTATAGCAATGCAACAGGTTACTCAAACGATGTTTTGGGATTTGGTGATGTTCTGATCGTAGAAGACCAGAGTGAGATTCGAAGGGTGAACCTGTGATTGAAACACAGAACATAGCTTCCATATGCTGAAGGGTCACGTCTGATTGAAGGACAAAGTTTCCATACATTATGATTTATGAGTCATGTTCTGAACCATGTTGGCAAATTCTGGTTGCACTTGCGTGGAGGCTGGCTCAGAAGTTCTGAAGTACCATATTCTCTTAACACTTAGAAAAATTTCTAAATGTTTAGAAATTTAGACTTTTCAAAGTAATTTCTGACTTCTGATTTTTTGATGAACCAATTTCATGTCTTAATGAAATGTAATTGTTGAAACTTGATTTTTGACCTAAAAGTCAAAGTTTGACTTTTTATGTGCTTTTGACCGTTTTGCCCTTGTTAATGATTTTCTTAGAAAATTGTAATTCAAGATTTGAAACTTGATAGAAGAAAACCTGAGGGTCCAGGGTTATCCTTTTGAGAAATGAGTGGGAAAATTTTGGGGTACAACAACTGCCCCTGTTCAATCTTCTTAAACCTGAAGAGTTAGATTGGCGGGTCTGCCATTCGTGACTTGAAGGTTGAAGATGATTGAACACTAAAGTGCCCAGAAATTTTCACTCGAAGATGAATCGTATATGGGCTTATAGATGCCATTTGGAGGAATAATGAAAATTTACCGGAGATGGGCTTGTAGATGCCATCCAAGGGTGACTGTTGATAGAGAATGGACTAAGTCCGCACTTGATTTCAACTGAAAAAGAATCAGAATAAAATCTTTGGAGAGACTTAGTTGAACCAGAGAAAGCGTCTGCAGGAAAGAATCATAATAAATTGTTGAGGGATTTAAACTGAACCGGTAGGGATCTGTAGAAGAATCAGAACAAATCATTGAGATTTATCTGAACCATAAGTGTTCCTTTGGAAAGTATCAGGATAAACTGTTGGGGGTTATAAATTGAACCAAAAGAGATCTTGAAAGTTATTTAACTGGAAAGAATCAGAGTAAATCTTTGAGAGATTTAACTGAACCAGAGAAAGCGTCTATGGGAAAGAATCAGAATAAACCGTTGAGAGATTTATCTAAATTCGAAGGGGTCTTTTGGAAAGTATCAGGATAAACCGTTGAGGGGTTTAAACTGAACCAAAAGAGATCTTGAATGTTCTTTAACTGGGAAGAATCAGAGTAAATCTTTGAGCGATTTAACTGAACCAGAGAAAACGTCTGCGGGAAAGAATCAGAATAAACTGTTGAGAGATTTATCTGAACCCGAAGGGGTCTTTTGGAAAGTATCAGGATAAACTATTGAGGGGTTTAAACTGAACCAAAATGGATCTTGAATGTTCTTTAACAGGGAAGAATCAGAGTAAATCTTTGAGCGATTTAACTAAACTAGAGAAAGTGTCTACGGGAAAGAATTAGAATAAATCATTGAGAGATTTATCTGAACTCGAAGGGGTCTTTTGGAAAGTATCAGGATAAGCCGTTGAAGGGTTTAAACTGAACCAAAAGGGATCTTCAATGTTCTTTAACTGGAAAGAATCTGAGTAAATCTTTGAGCGATTTAATTGAACCAGAGAAAGTGTCTGCGAGAAAGAATCAGAATAAATCGTTGAGAGATTTATCTGAACCCAAAGGGGTCTGGAGAAGAATTAGAATAAACCTCTAGGAGATTTATCTGAACCAGAGGAGACGTCTGCGGGAAAGAATCAGAATAAATCATTGAGAGATTTATCTGAACTGGAAGGGGTCTGAAAGAAATATCTGTTACGTAGATGTTTGACCAATCCTTTCTTTGGAATTGATCTGTATTTGACCTGTTTAAAATTTTGACGATAATTTTCTGTTGATTAATCTTTCCTAAAAAAGGTAAAGAGTTAGTGATATGTAATTCCATGATGCATGAAATGCATAGTGCAATGCATTTGTGTCATTTGATGTTTGTGATGTATGACTGTAATGTATGCGCATGTAAGTTGTTCCGTTGTAGCATTGTTGGGTTAAGGAAAATAAATTGCTGACTTCTGCTGGGTATGTGGGGTGTAAGTGTTCATATCTTGTTGAAGCGTTGATGGATGGGTTTCCATAATTAGTGAAATAAACTCTGTTTGGTGGAAGGGAAAACACCGTGCATTTCTTGTGGACTTCGTGAAATCTTGCTGGGGATTCATGAGAAAATGGGCGAATTTCACTGGGGAATCTTAGGAGTGGTAACTGGAAGTTTTGTTTTGTCTGGGATGTGAGAGAGCTTGAAATCATTAAGTGGCATACTGGAGATACGTTAGCGATCCTGTAGTGGGATGTCTCGTTTTTCGTTCTTGCTGGAAAGGTATCTGTGGGGGATTTTATGGAATAGTCTAAAGATATTATCCTATTTCTTAAAGCCATTAGTGATTGTCTTTTTATTTTGTGTTCCCCTTTTTTGGTTGATTTGTAAACAGTAGTCACGTTCAAATGCATATGTTCAAAAATAATCATTGGACGTTTTTGCAAACAAAACACGGAAATAAAAGAAAAACAGAGAGTTTTGCACTATCAAAGGGATATCTTTGTATTAACTTGAATAAGTATTTTTGTACAATGAGACGAACATTCTAGTAAGAGAATGTCACCGTAGGAAATGAAAATTCGATACAAAGAAAAGATAAATATGTGAAATAATCCCATGGGGTTCCCATTATGCTATAGCCTTCGTATCTCTGAGCGTCTTGTCCACTTGCTGCCTTGTTCGAAGTTGACTGGATTGATTAGACCCGTTGAGTTTGTCGGTCGATGCTGAAGGTAGTTTGTAAGGTGAACCAATGGGATATAGTCATATGCTTTAATTCCCTAACTTTTTCCTGGACCGCCCTTTCGGGTTTTCAGTCCACCGGGATACCCCTTTTTGCCCAAGCCGCCCTTTCGGGTTTTCAGCTTGTCGGGTGTACATATTTTTTTGTATTTTATCCCTAATTTTTTCCTGAACCTTTGTGGTTCACCGGGATGCCCCTGTTTTTCCTAGGCTATCTATGATGATCCTCTCCAGGATACCGTACCGACAGATGAGATTCTGTTTGATGAAATGGGCCACAACATTTTTGGTAACGGAAGTGAAAGAAGCAGCCTCAACCCACTTTTTGAAGTAGTCAATGGCTACCAAGATGCAGTGGTTCCCATTAGAAGCTATAGGTTTGATTTCTCCAATCATATCGATGCCCCACATCGTGAATGGCCAGGGAGCAGTCAGGACATTTAGAGGGACTGGAGGCACATGCACTTTGTCAGCGTAGATCTGACACTTGTGACAGGTTCGTGAATGCTGATAGCAATTTTCTTCCATGGTAGACCAGTAATACCCTTCCTGTAGGATCTTCTTGGCCATCATACACCCACTAGAATGCGTGCCAAAAGTTCCTTCATGTAGATCAGTCATGATCTTTTCTGCCTCAAACTTGTCTACGCAACGAAGCAAAACAGAGTCATGGTTGCGCTTGTAGAGAATGCCATTACTGAGGAGAATTTAGTAGAGAATCTCCTCAAGAACTTCTTATCATGGACTGAAGCTCCTTCCGGATACTCTTGAGCCTCAAGATACCTCTTGACTTCATGGAACCAAGGTTGGCCCACTACTTCTTCAGTATCGATCTCGTGACAGTGAGCTGGTTTATCCATTCGTTCAATCTGGGGAGCCTCGTTACCCCACTTTAGTTTAAACATGGATGACAATGTGGCTAGCACGTCTGCTAGTTGATTTTCCTCTCGTGGAAAATGCTCAAAGGTAATTTCCTAGAAATATGGGATTAATGTCAACCCATGTTCTTTATAGGGGATGAGGTTACGGTGTTTAGAGTCTAATTCTCCTCTGATCTGGCTGATGACTAAGGCTGAATCCCCGAATACACTTAAGGACTTGATCCCCAAATCTATGCCAGCTTTAAGACCAAAGATGCATGCTTCGTATTCTGCCATGTTATTTGTTCAATTGAAGCAAAGTCTTGCAGTGAAGGGAGTATGACATCCTTCATGGGATATGATTATAGCACCTATTCAATTGCCGAGTGCGTTAAAGGCTCCATCAAAAACCAGGGTCCATTGGAATCCTTGTTCAGGTCCGTCATATGGTCTAAGTTCTTCACAGTCATTTAGCATCATGATGTCCTCATCTGGGAATTCAAACTTCATGGACTGATAGTCATTCACAGATTGATGAGTGTTGTACCCCAAAATTTTCCCTCTTAATTGTCAAGAATTTGCTCACAAGATCTCCTTGGGTCTAAGACTGCACTAGGCTTTGATCAGCTAGAGACACTTCCTTAAGCATTGATGACCAAAATTAGGGTTTGAGTTTGAACAAGGATTTTTGAACTTCCAATGTCCCATATGACTTTCATGGATCATTATGGACACTCAAGATCACTCATGTCTAGTTTCAGGCCTTGGATCACACTTTTGCTCAGTCAATTGAGCATGTTGACCTAAAAATCAGTTGTATTGAGGAAAAAGTCAACCATGGCCAATTTACAGTCAAACTTCATAATTTTCATCCACATCAACATTTTAAACTCATATGTATCATTTTATCATGTTTGGACCATAATTCCTCAAGAAATTTGATCAAATCTCCAAAAGGGCAAAATGGTCAAAATTAGGGTTTTGATTGGGAAAGGGAAATTTCTGATTTTTGACCTAGCAAATGGTCAATTGGTTTAAGGCATGATCTTAAGAGTACAATTGCATCATTTTGACCTAATGACATGGTTCAAAACATTGCAAGTCCATTGGATTTACAAATGAATTTTCAGTTAACTAATCAAAAGTCAATTGTATACTGAAAAGTCAAACTTTGACTTTTTGGTCAAATTCAAGTGCCAAAGATCATAATTCATTAAAACATGTCAAAATATGAAACTTATTCATCAAGAAATCAAAAAGTCAAGATTTCATTTTGAAAAGTCAAAATTTGTAAACTTAGAAATTTTTCTAAGTGTTGGAAATTTCATGTTTTTTCACAACTTTGAATAAATTTTTCACCATGATGCAAGATGATTCAAGAAAAACTTCCAACATTAAATTTGTAGATCTCCATGAAATCTACAAATTTTCTTCACACAAATTCTTCCAAAAGTGTTTGGATCTCAAGTTATAATTTTAAGAACATGTGGTCATGAAACTAAACACTTAGTGAAACTTTGTACTAATTTGGTCAGGATTTTGACCCAACTTCATGGCACTTTTTCATATAGTTACAATGGGAATCTTCAAAAGAAATTCAAATATGGATTGTGTATCACATCACAAGCTTTCCAAAATGTCCAAGAACTCCTTGAGATCATTCTCGAGTAGGGAGAATCGAAGAGATGAAGTTAGGGTATTATCACTTGATTTACAAGACATTTTGTGATGAACCAATTTCAAAATTCAAACTATGCTGCATAAACACTACTTTTCATGCCTCAAACTTGTTAGGCACTCCATAATTAATGGTTTACACATCTGTTAGAGGTATCACTTCAAACATTCAATGAATGGACATGCTTTATATCCATTTTTGGAAGAAAGGTTACATTGCCATTTTGATATAGTGACTTTTTGCACAAAACTTGTTCTTAAGCCTTGCAATTGCTCTCTTCTGATCAAACAGGTCCTATAACCCATGATAAATGGTTTAGACACTTACAATCACCCAGCCCATGCTTGTACCTCCTCTTGAAACTTGGTTCCCACTTTTCTTCAAAATCAAGTAACCTAGCCAAAAGCTAAAAACTTATACTTCTGATTGTCCAAAGCTCTAAAACACTTTTATTTATACATACACAAACTATTGACATGAAACACACGAATTCTTGACCACTGAAAAGATCTAGAACTCAGAATCATACTTCATACCTCCATTTTCACCCAAACTGACCAAAAACTTGAAACTCATACTCTACTCGTGCATTTCTTGGCCTTTTGGTTTCTAAAGCTTCTAAACATCATATATAATTGATCCCACACCCTGTTACAGAACTGTAACACCATTAACACCATCCTCCATTTTTAAAAATAGAGCTCTGCACATTGACTTCTCTACACCATTCCAGCCATCCATTGCTCAAGCTAATCAGTGCATTAGCTTCCTGGGACCTCAAGGAAGCTAACCTGATCATCACCATCACTTGAAACAAGCTCAAACTCAAAACACGATTTCCAGTTTTGAGGTAAGTTTTCTTAACTTTGAACTCTTCATACAAGCATCAGTAATGATTTATTTGTGAACAAAACATGTAGATATTATTTCCCTAAAGCTAACCATGTTCATAGTTTCCATTAATTTTGCTTGAGCTTAGAGAATTTTAGGATTGAAGTTTCTGAAATTTTTAGGGTTCATATTAGGGCCAATAAAATTCATGCTTATCTTTGATCTATAGTTTTAATGCTTTACATTTTTGAAACCGTGAGGAAATTTGCTACAAGTTTCATGTTTACAGTTTTCATTTTTGATGAGAAATGAACAAGTTACAGTTAGTTTGGCTGGAGGTTGAAGATGAAATCGTCAGGGCGCGTTTTGTATCATATATTTATTGTTTTGCTTATGTTAACGGATGTATAGCCACCCCAGTGGTAGAAGCGCGCGCCTGTAATCTTTGGGACTTGGGTTCGAGCCCCAGTGGTACCCTTTTGATTTTTTCATATTTTTTGCTTCCGGACTTTTGCTTCTTTGCAGGCGCCGGGCCTCTTTGGGCCTGGATTGTTTTTGTTTTTGCTGACTAACCCCCCATTTCATTTATAAGCCCTTAGCCCAATTTTATTTTATTTTCTTATTTTATTTTTATTTATTTTATTTATTATTTGTAAGTGTTTGGTTATTGGCATGTATTTTTGGTAAAACCAGGTGTGTGAATGTCATGACTGATGTCATAACATTCTGGGTTACTAGGCACTTTCTGCAGAAAAAGAATGGCATACAGTAGCAGCTCATTATGAGTGTGTAGATGATCATTACATTTATTACATTCTACCAAAATCAGTAAACAAGATTCTTGTTGTCATAACCAATGTTAAGACATCCTGTACTGATCTAACAGTTATGCAGTTGTGTTAATTCTGAGATTTTTCAGGAATATGGTTCATACATTCCAGAACAGAATCTCACGTGGACTTTAGGTTAACTTGGCTTAACCCTAATCTGGTTGATAAAGTCTTGTTACCAAGTCTTGAGGTTAACCCTAATTAACCCTAGCTATTTTCGTGGAAGCCCTAACTGAAGAACAACTTCCTATATATTCAACAGGAAGGCTGTTGGTGAACTTAACTTTTTGGACAGAAGATCAACAAGGAGCTGTATAGTTTTAACTACTGTAATCCAAGCAAGTATCATTCTGATAAATGACTTGGAGTAGGTTTTGATTGTAAGGGTTGTGTATCACTCAAAGCTTTGAAGCAAGAGTGTTTGTGTCACTTGATTAAAGCTTTGAAGCAAGGTCAAGTTAGGTTTATGTATCACTCAAAGCTTTGAAGCACAAGTGTTTGTGTTACTTGATTAAAAGCTTTGAAGCATAATCAAGTGTATGTTCAGAAGAGTGTCTTCATAATTTCATTAGTCAATTGTTTAGTATCACTGCTGTGATTGAGGGGGAGTGAGTAGGAACTCAGGTTTAAGTTGAACTTAGATTGAAGTTGCATTTGGTAGGTCTTAAGTGAAGGAGATAAACTGGTTGGTTTATTCCTGAATTAATATCTCTTATAGTGAATTTCCTCCCTGGCTTGGTAGCCCCCAGAGTAGGTGTTGTTTCACACTGAACTGGGTAAACAATTGACTGTGTTCTTTACTGCTTTTTGATTTACTGTTTTATAGAAAGTCAGATACGGTGTCATAACATTCACTGTGACATTGAGTATCTGCTGCCAGAATTTCAATTGGCATCAGAGCAGGCACCCTGACTGTCTTACTGGGTGAGATCTAGGGATATCACTTTCTGGCGCTATGGACAAAGAAGGAGTTTTTGGAAACAGACCACCCATTCTGGATGGATCAAATTATGACTACTGGAAACCTCATATGATTTCCTTTTTAAAATCACTGGACAAAAAGGCTTGGAGAGCTGCTGACAAAGGATGGAACCATCCCACCATAACTGAGAAAGATGGGACAATCAGTCTGAAACCTGAGGAAGAATGGAGCAAAGAAGAAGATGAGTTAGCCCTGGGTAATTCCAAAGCTTTAAATGCCTTGTTCAATGGAATTGATAGAAACATATTCAGACTAGTACATCAATGTGAACTGGCCAAGGAAGTTTGGGACACTCTCAAAACTACCCATGAGGGCACATCTAAAGTAAAAATGTCAAGGCTTCAGATGCTGACTACCAAATTTGAGAACCTAAGGATGATGGAAGATGAAACCATTCATGAGTTTCACATGAACATCTTGGAGATTGCCAACACCTCAGGAGCATTGGGAGAAAAGATGTCAGAAGAAAAACTGGTGAGAAAGATTCTCAGATCCTTGCCTAAAAGATTTGCAATGAAGGTAACTGCTATAGAGGAAGCCCAGGATATCAGCAATTTGAAGGTGGATGAACTCATTGGGTCTCTTCAGACCTTTGAGATGGGGATCAGTGACAATGTCGACAAGAAAAACAAGAGCATAGCACTTGTATCTAATACTGAAGATGAAAACAAGGAGGATGAAGAAGAAAATATTTTAGAAGCTATAGCCATGCTTGGAAGACAATTCAACAAACTCATCAAGAGAATGGATCCAAAGTCAAGGTCAAATGTTAAGAACATTCCTTCTAACATTAACAGATCTTATGACTCCAGCAGAAGACCAAAGTGTGAAGAGAAGGGAAATCAAAGCAGAGGAATTCAATGCCATGGATGTGAAGGATATGGGCACATTCGAGTTGAATGTCCTACCTTTCTTAAGAAACAAAAGAAAGGAATGTCTGTTACTTGGTCTGACTGTGATTCAGAAAGTAACTCTGAAGAAGAATCTTCCAAACTAGTTACTGCACTAACTGGTATTTATAACTCTGATAGTGACTCTAGTAATGAGGAAGTGACATTTGAAGAACTGGCTGATTCCTACAAGAAATTATGTATCAGAAGTGCTGAAGTCTGTCAGCAAAATGAGAGACAAACAAAACTCATAATAAAGTTGGAGGCTGAGAAAAAGGCAGACATTGATACTATAAGTCATCTAGAAGGGGAAGTTCAAATGCTAAACTCAAAACTGGACCAGATGACCAAATCTGTCAAGATGCTGACAAATGGAACTGACAAATTGGAAGAAATTCTTCAGGTTGGACAAAATGTGGGAAACAAGTCTGGTCTAGGATTTGTGGCAGCAAAGAAATCTGGTATAGACAAGAAGATCAGGCCTGATAAACAAATGTCAAAGCAGATGTCACAACATAACACTCAACATCGAGAACAGAGAAATATGAAGAAAAATTATCAAAGGTGGAGATGTCATCATTGTGGGAGGTTTGGTCACATAAAGCCATTCTGCTTCAGATTATATGGATATCCTAATCAGAACCCAGGTGTGAAACCTAAGTCTAACAAGGTACCATATACTCCACAGTGGAAGAAAAAGGCTACTGCCCTGATAGCTCACACTTCCCTTAGAGTCTCTGCAAAGGAAGACTGGTACTTTGACAGTGGATGTTCTAAGCACATGACTGGAATCAAGAATCTTCTCAATAATGTTAAACCTCACACCACTAGTTATGTGACCTTTGGAGATGGTGCTAGAGGAGAAATCAAAGGAGTTGGAAACTTGGACTTCCCTGGAGTTCCAAATCTAAATGAAGTACTGCTGGTAAAAGGCTTGACTGCTAATCTCATAAGTATCAGCCAATTATGCGACCTAGGATTCAAGGTCAACTTCTCCAAATCTGAATGTCTTGTAACTAATGAGAAACAAGAAGTTGTAATGAAAGGAGTTAGATCTAAATACAACTGCTACTTGTGGGAGCCTGAGAACACTAATTACACTTTTGTAAGTTCTATTGCCAAAGAAGAAAAAGAAGTGAAACTGTGGCACCAAAAACTTGATCATCTACATCTAAGAGGAATGAAAAGGATTATATCCATGGAGGCAGTCAGAGGGATTCCAAGACTGCAAATTGATGAAGGGAGAGTCTATGGTGAATGTCAGGTTGGTAAGCAGACTAGGATGTCACATCCAAAGTCAAGACATCTGACCACCTCTAAGGTTCTATAACTTCTACATATGGATCTGATGGGACCAATGCAGGTGAAAAGTCTTGGTGGAAAAAGATATGCCTATGTTGTTGTGGATGATTTTTCCATATTCACCTGGATTAACTTCATTAGGGAAAAATCTGATGTATTTGATGTTTTTAAAGAACCGTGCAAAAGAATTCAAAGAGAAAAAGAAGGGTGCATTGTCAGAATCAGAAGTGATCATGGAAAGGAATTTGAAAACAGTAAGTTTAATGAGTTATGTTCCTCAGAAGGAATTAATCATGAATTCTCTTCACCTATAACTCCTCAACAAAATGGAGTTGTAGAAAGGAAAAACAGGACCATACAGGAATCTGCCAAAGCAATGATACATGCCAAAAGACTTCCTATTCATTTTTGGGCTGAAGCTATGAATACAGCCTGTTATGTCCATAACAGGGTCACCTTGAGAAAGGGAACCTCATCCACCATTTCTGAACTCTGGAAAGGAAGAAAGCCAACAGTGAAGTACTTCCATGTGTTTGGTAGAAAATGCTATATTCTGGCAGATCGTGAACAAAGGAGAAAGCTGGACCCTAAAAGTGATGAAGGAATATTTCTAGGATACTCCACCAACAGCAGAGCTTATAGGGTATTAAATTCCAGGACCAAAGTCATGATGGAATCAATAAATGTCATAGTTGATGATTATCATGAGGAAACAGATGTCCCTTGTAATGTTGAGACATTCTTTGAGACTTCAACTCAACAGAATGATCTACCTAACACTACTGCATCAAACTCTGAATCAAAGGAAGCTAACAAAAACCCTTCCATCAGAATTCAGAAAGATCATCCTAAAGAACTCATCATAGGAGATCCTAACAGTGGAGTCATTACAAGATCTAGAGAAATCATTTCAAACTCTTGCTTTATGTCTAAAATTGAACCAAGAAATGTTAAGGAGGCTTTAACTGATGAATACTGGATTGGAGCAATGCAAGATGAATTGAACCAATTCAAGCAACATGAAGTATGGGAGTTAGTTCCTAGACCAGAAGGAACAAACATCATTGGCACAAAATGGATCTACAAGAACAAATCAGATGCTGAAGGAGTTGTCACCAGGAATAAGGCAAGACTTGTTGCTCAAGGATACACTCAAGTTGAAGGGGTTGATTTTGATGAGACCTTTGCCCCTGTAGCCAGACTGGAATCAATCGTACTCCTATTGGGAATTGCTTGTCTCCTGAAGTTCAAGTTATTTCAGATGGATGTAAAAAGTGCCTTCCTAAATGGGTACTTAAATGAGGAAGTTTATGTGGAACAACCTAAAGGATTTGTGGATCTAAACTACCCTGATCATGTCTACAAATTGAGGAAAGCTTTATATGGCCTGAAACAAGCTCCTAGAGCATGGTATGACAGGTTGACAAAATTTCTCTCTGACAAAGGATACAGAAAAGGAGGCTTGGATAAAACCCTTTTTGTCAAAATTGAAGGAGGAAAGATAATGGTAGCTCAAATCTATGTTGATGACATAGTGTTTGGGGGAATGTCAGATAAAATGGTTAAACATTTTGCTGACCAGATGCAGGCTGAATTCGAAATGAGCCTCATGGGAGAATTGACCTACTTTCTTGGACTGCAAGTCACACAGATGGAAGACTCAATTTTTCTGTCTCAAAGCAAGTATGCAAAGAACATTTTCAAGAAGTTTGGAATGGAGAATGCCAGTCACAAAAGGACTCCTGCACCTACTCATTTAAAGCTATCCAAAGATTCAAGTGGGGTTAAGGTGGACTAAAGCCTGTACAGAAGCATGATAGGAAGTCTGCTATACTTAACAGCCAGCAGACCTGACATTGCTTTTGCAGTTGGAGTATGTGCAAGATACCAAGCTGATCCCAAAGTTAGTCATATCAACCAAGTGAAGAGAATTTTGAAGTATGTAAGTGGAACTTACAACTATGGCTTGTTGTACTCTCATGGTTGTGAACCAACTCTGACTGGTTACTGTGATGCTGATTGGGCTGGAAGTGCTGATGATAGAAAGAGCACATCTGGAGGATGTTTCTTCTTAGGAAATAATCTGGTCTCCTGGTTCAACAAGAAACAGAACTGTGTGTCTCTCTCTACTGCTGAAGCTGAATACATAGCAGCTGGTAGTAGCTGTTCTCAAATGATCTGGATGAAACAGATGCTTACAGAGTATAATGTCACACAAGATGTTATGACATTGTACTGTGACAATCTGAGTACAATCAACATTTCCAAGAATCCTATTCAGCATAGTAGGACCAAGCATATTGACATTAGACATCACTTTATCAGAGATCTTGTAGAGGAGAAGACGATTAAACTGGAACATGTTGCCACTGAACTACAGCTGGCTGACATTTTTACCAAGGCACTTGATGCAAATCAATTTGAAAATTTGAGGGGCAAGTTGGGTATTTGCCAACATGAGGAAATGTAGCAATTAATTTTGCTTAAAACAAGGGATGAAGGAGATTTTTGTGTTAAGTCTATTTTGATTAGGTTAATCATATGTTTCCCTATTTCTTTCAAAATTATTAAGAATTTGAATAGACACTCATTTACCTCCTTCCTCTCTCGGCTCTGCAACAATCTCCACTCTCTCAATCAAAGATTTCACTCTCGTTGTTACTGGTTTTCTAAGACTCTCAAAATGTCTCAACTATCCATGACATCATCCTCTTCAAAGACAACTGTTTCTTCCGCATCCTCTGATCGAGAACCTAGGGCAATCACAACCTGCATGGATTCTGATGTTCTGGAGATTACTCCTCTTAGAGAACTGGCAGCTAACCCCTCTAAAGTTAAAAAGCTGAGAACAAGGCATGCAGGAAGGTCTCAAGCCTCTTCATCTGGTAATCCCTCTCAACCATCATCTTCTGTTCCCTCAGAAATAGCAACTAGGGAAGGCTCAACTTATGTTCATCAAGCAATAGCTAGACTTGTTACAAGAATTTTGAATGAGAACCACTCGGTACCTGGCATTTCTGTTCCTTTAAATCAAGAATCTGCTAGTCCAAATGTTGAAATGAATCCAGATGTCACTAAGGATGTTGAGACACCGGATGACAACATTCAGAAATCATCTGAAAATCTTGATGATCTCTAGAACCCTTCAGAGAAGGATGTTGAACCCCCGATTATTGATGTGGATGAAGAATACTCTGACAATGACCTAATTGCAAATATCAACCCTAGCATAGCTAGAAGGATGATGAACAGAAAAGGAAAGCAGGATGCTGCAAAATGTTTGACCAAAGAGAAGACTGCTGATGTTGTTCATAAGAAAACCAGGTCTGAAGGCAAGACTGGTGTAGAAACTGTGAAGAATGGATTGTCCAAAGGGAAGGTGAAAACCCGAGTACCTGCTGGTAGTCTCTCAAAGCCTGTGAGACAACCAATAGCAAAGAAAAGGAAAGAGCCTGAACCTTCTGATTCTGACGAGGAATCAGAATTTGAAGTTGATGCTGAAGACATTCCTCTCAGAAGGAGACTCCCATCAAGCAAAATGGCTAAAGTTCCTGAAGTCCCCACTGACAACATTTCTTTTCACCACCCTGAAAATGCTAACAGATGGAAGTATGTTTTTCCTGAAAAGAATAGCCTTGGAAAGAGAACTGAACAATGGTGCCATGGAATGTAAGGAGATCATGGACCTAATCAAAACTGCTGGTCTAATGAATACTGTGGTAAAGTTTACCAACTGCTATGAAAATCTTGTCAAAGAATTCATAGTGAATTTATCTGATGGATGTGCTGATGGGAGGTCAGCTGACTTTAAGTGTGTCTATGTGAGAGGAAGAAAAGTAAATTTCACTCCCTCTGAAATAAACAAATTCCTAGGAAGACCAGATGAGGCTTGCCCTGAACTAGAGGTTACTGACAACCAAGTATGCCAAACCATCACTGCAAATCAAGTCAAGAGCTGGCCCTTAAAAGGCAAGCTGAATGCAAGCAAGCTAAGCATGAAATTTGCCATCCTGCACAAGATTGGTGCAGCAAACTGGGTTCCCACCAACCATAAATCAACCATCTCCAAAGGATTGGGAAGATTCATTTATGCTGTTGGAACCAGGACAAAATTTGACTATGGCAGGTATATCTTTGATCAAACTTTAAAACATGCTGGAAGCTATGCTATTAAAGGCCCTATTACCTTTCCCTCCCTCCTATGTGGTATTGTCCTTGCTCAGTATCCTGACATTCTAGTTGAAAAAGATATTGTATGCAAAAGAGCCCCTGCTCTTGGGTTGCACTATAAGCTATTTCAGGGAACTCATGTTCCTGACATTGTCATGACATCAGCTGAGACATCAACTGTCAAAACTCAGTCCAAGAAATCTGATGTTATAATTGTGCTGAAGGAAACCTGCAAAGAGATGGAAACAAGGAAAAGGACTCCTGAGAACCTAATTACTAGACTAGAACAGGAGGAGACTGAAGGACAAAGAAGGGAAGAGGATGCTGCTGAAGATCAGCTTAATGCTGAAGATAGTGCCTCCTCTGAAGATGACAGTGCTTGAAGATCAGTGGTGTTGTCAAGCTTGCTGCTGGTACCTGTTGCTGCAAGTGATTTCAGATTTTTTTGTTTTTATTATTCATTTTGGATGACTGTATAACCTAAAAGTACATGTATCTTTGGCCTATTTATGGCTAAAGAGGGGGAGAAGATTTTGTGTTAATTATACTTGGTAGACATTATTTTTTCTGCAGACATATTATTTCTGCTGCTCTCTAATCTCTGATTGTTTAGGGGTTTTAGCCAAAAATTTGCCAAAGGGGGAGTTTGTAAGTGTTTGGTTATTGGCATGTATTTTTGGTAAAACCAGGTGTGTGAATGTCATGACTGATGTCATAACATTCTGGGTTACTAGGCACTTTCTGCAGAAAAAGAATGGCATACAGTAGCTGCTCATTATGAGTGTGTAGCTGATCATTACATTTATTACATTCTACCAAAATCAGTAAACAGGATTCTTGTTGTCATAAACAATGTTAAGACATCCTGTACTGATCTAACAGTTATGCAATTGTGTTAATTCTGAGATTTTTCAGGAATATGGTTCATACATTCCAGAACAGAATCTCACGTGGACTTTAGGTTAACTTGGCTTAACCCTAATCTGGTTGATAAAGTCTTGTGACCAAGTCTTGAGGTTAACCCTAATTAACCCTAGCTATTTTCGTGGAAGCCCTAACTGAAGAACAGATGCCTATATATTCAACAGGAAGGCTGTTGGTGAACTTAACTTTTTGGACAGAAGATCAACAAGGAGCTGTATAGTTTTAACTACTGTAATCCAAGCAAGTATCATTCTGATAAATGACTTGGAGTAGGTTTTGATTGTAAGGGTTGTGTATCACTCAAAGCTTTGAAGCAAGAGTGTTTGTGTCACTTGATTAAAGCTTTGAAGCAAGGTCAAGTTAGGTTTATGTATCACTCAAAGTTTTGAAGCACGAGTATTTGTGTTACTTGATTAAAAGCTGTGAAGCATAATCAAGTTTATGTTCTGAAGAGTGTCTTGATAATTTCATTAGTCAATTGTTTAGTATCACTGCTGTGATTGAGGGGGAGTGAGTAGGAACTCAGGTTTAAGTTGAACTTAGATTGAAGTTGCATTGGGTAGGTCTTAAGTGAAGGAGATAAACTGGTTGGTTTATTCCTGAATTAATATCTCTTATAGTGAATTTCCTACCTGGCTTGGTAGCCCCCAAAGTAGGTGTTGTTTCACACTGAACTGGGTAAACAATTGACTGTGTTCTTTACTGCTTTTTGATTTACTATTTTATAGAAAGTCAGATACGGTGTCATAACATTCACTGTGACATTGAATATCTGCTGCCAGAATTTCATTATTTTCATAATATTAAAAAATCATGAAAAATACCAAAAAAATTAGATTTTCATTTTAACTTAATTTATTTTATTTTTCTTACAAAAAATATTTTATTTAACTATACTTTATTTATTTTTACTAACTAGTCTTGTAAATTTCATTTAAAACTAGGTTATTATTTATTTTCTTTTACACCAATTAAAATATATTATTTTAATATAAAAAAGACCAAAAATAGTTTATAACACCATGTATTATTTTCAAG
This sequence comes from Vicia faba, assembly GCA_948472305.1. NCBI lineage: Eukaryota > Viridiplantae > Streptophyta > Magnoliopsida > Fabales > Fabaceae > Vicia > Vicia faba. The sequence continues at coordinate 852,275,602 of OX451741.1, forward strand.
ACAAAAATACCAAAAAAATACTTTTCTTACAAACTTATTTTCTTTTAATCAATTAATAAATTTAGGGTTTTATTTAAAATCTTTTCTTAATAAATTTAAGTTTAATTAATTATTTTCTTCAATTAATTAGGTTAAAACAAATCCCCTTTTTCTCATGAAAACCAAACAAAGGTCCATTTTCTTTATATTTTGTATTTTTGTACATTTATTCATTTTGTACATTATATTCATTTAATTCCTTGTATATTTGTACCAATTCAATATGGTTGTAATAGATTAACTAGGTTTACATTCTTGCAATCCCCATTCAATTTGTACACCCCCTCCCAGAAGTATTGTAATAGCGTAGTAACTTTAAATTCTGCAATTTATCTCTTTATATATATAACATGTTAGTAATTAGGATTTGTATGGAAAGACTAAAATCAATACTTAGAAAATCCTAATTCAAGACAAAATCAAGCATGAAAACAATACATTTGCACACAAACACCTCTAGGGTTATTCCACTTGGTTGCCTTATACAAAATGGCCATATTACGCATGTGAGGTATCTTAGGAAAAACAAGAAAATACAAGATCATAGTCCCTCGATGACGCTATCTATGTTGCCTTTCACATGATCTTAGTCCCTAGAAAGAATGCTAAGATACCTTGCAACATTGCTAATCATAGTTATACGATGACCCACGCCCGTCCCGTTTACACCCAAAGATAGGGTTGCTTACCAAATCAATGGTAAGACAACAATGTCAAAGAAAAAGAAAATGAACAAGAAAGACTTTTGAGTAGGTAGAATGCTCCTAATTACTTGCTCAATTTCAAACAAAACATCCTTGCTATTTTCTAAACAAGCACCTACACTTTCAAAACATCTTACAAACTTAAAAATATTTTCAAAATATCAACATCTTTGTACACATTCTTACGAACGAGAATCATTACAAAGATTTCCTAAACAATGGCCTCTTTACAAAATACTTTCAAAAACACACAAAGCACAATTTCAAACAAAAGAAAGTGATCTAGCAAGTAACTAAGAGCCCATGGAAAACCATGGATGAAAAGGGTGCTAATACCTTCCCTTTTCATAATCTACCCCCCGAACTTAAGAAATAATCACAAAGGTCTTTCTTGTGCTTTTTGACCTTTTCTTTTGGATAAAAGAAAAGTAGGTGGCGACTCTTTCTAACTGCAACATTTGCGATCAAACGCAAAACATTCAAGTCAGTTCTCCCACCGTATCACAATAAGCACGGTGATCGGCTAGTACACTGCCCTTTATTGCTTTTTGGGTAGTGTACTGAATGTCGTATTTAGTCAGGATCATCTGCCATCTTGCTATTCTTCCAGAGAGGGTATGCTTCTCAAATATGTATTTTATTGGATCCATCTTAGATATAATAAGGTAGTATGGGTCAGCATATACTGTCTTAGCCGACGAGTAGCCCATGCCAGAGCACAACAATTTTTCTCGAGAAGTGAATATCTTGTTTCACAGTCGGTAAACTTTTTGCTTAGATAATAAATATCATGCTATTTTCGACCAGACTCGTCATGCTGCCCCAGCACACACCCCATTGAATTTTCCAAAACAGTTAGATACATGATCAGAAGTCTTCCCTCGACTGGAGGCATCAAAATAGGAGGCTCTTGAAGGTACTCTTTGATCTTGTCGAAGGAAGCTTGGCACTCATCATTCCATTTGACTACTTGATCTTTCTTCTGTAATTTGAAGATTGGTTCACAAGTAGCGGTCAAGTGAGAAATGAATCTGGAAATGTAGTTTAACCGTCCCAAGAATCCTCTGACTTCCTTCTCGGTGCAAGGAGCAGGAATTTCTTGTATTGCTTTCACCTTGACAGGATCCACTTTGATACCTTTACCGCTAACGACGAAGCCTAGGATTTTACCGGACCCTACCCCAAATGTGCATTTATTCAGGTTCAACCTCAGCTTGTATTTATTTAGTATCTCAAATAGTTTCTGCAAATGGTCAAGATGTTCCTCTTCAGTTTGAGATCTGGCTATCATGTCATCCATATAGACCTCTATTTCTTGATGGATCATGTCATGAAATAGAGCTACCATGGCCCGCTGATAAATTTCCCCAGCGTTCTTCAACCCGAATGGCATTACCTTGTAACAGAACGTGCCACACTGTGTGACGAAAGTCATTTTTTCCATGTCCTCAGGTGCCATTTTGATTTGATTGTAGCCTGCGTAATCATCCATGAATGAGAACACTTTATGTTGTGCGGTGTTGTCAACCAAAATATCGATATGGGGAAGTGGGAAATCATCATTAGGGCTTGCCCTATTCAAATCTCGGTAATCCACATACAAGCGTACTTTGCCGTCCTTTTTAGGCACTGGAACAACATTGGCGACCCATTATGAATAGGAGGTAACAACTAAGAATCCAACGTTGAATTGTTTCATGACTTCGGCCTTGATCTTCTCTGACATGTTTGGCCGCATGCGACGGACTTTCTGTTTTACCAGAGGGCAATCTTCTTTTGTCGGTAGATGATGGACCATAATATCAGCATCAAGTCCTGGCATGTCTTCGTACTACCAGGAAAAAACTTCAACATAATCATGTAGCAACTAAGTTAGACGCTTCTTGACACTGGGTTCCAGATTGGCACCCATCTTGACTTCTTTCTTGTCCTCTTCAGTACCTAGGTTAATTGTATCCATTGTTTCTACGTGGGGCTGTATGGTCCTTTCTTCTTGTTGTAGTAACCTGGCTAGTTCCCCTGGCACTTCACAATCTTCTTCACCTTCGTCTTCGGCTTGGTAGATTATATTTTCAGAGTCACAAAAGGCCATAGCAGAATTCTTACCCATGGGATCCCGAATGGATGTAGATCTGTATTTTGAATGTGAGTGTGTGTAAGAGTCTAACTATCTTTGAAAGAAATAAAAAAAATGTAGAAAGAGAAATACAAATAGCATAAAGTGTGTATGCAAAAACGTCCATGATTCATTGATGACATATGAAAAATGAGGTAACAAACCCTTACAAATGGACCGTTATGCCTCGGGTAAGACACAAGGTTTCAAAAGTCTGAATTGTTTAATTATTACAGGTCCGACAAAATTTTAAAGACAATTACTGTTGGATGAAAGTAATTGGGGAAAAATCTTTAGCTTCCCAATTTCGGAGTCCTCCATTGATGGTTGGGAAAATCCAATCTTCTAGGTCACAACTGTCATCATCATCATCCTCCACTGTGTTGACTTTGTGGTTGCTAATCTTCAAAGATGGTCCCCCGACACGAGCACGGCGAACAGCTTTCTGGGCTCCTGAAGTGAAACCCAAACCAAAATTTTCAGATTTGTAAGGGATATCCGGGAGTTGGCCCAAAATAGTACACACACCATCTTCGACCACTGCCTTGGCATCTTTCAATGAAGACATCTTTAGCGGAGGTCTTGTAATCTTCAGGACTTGGGAAATAGTCTTGGTTACTTCCACGGTTTGTGGGACTTCCTCGAAATGCTGAAACGGAGTTTCAATGAATTCACCATCCAATTCCACGTATCTAAAGGAGTTCAAGTAACTGACCATATACTCCTCTTCTCCATGGACAATAATGATTTTACCTTTGGTTGGGTATTTCAGCATCTGATGTAATGTAGAGGTGACGACATCAGCATTGTGAATCCAAGGCCGGCCCAATAAATAGGAATAGGAAGTGAGAATGTCCATCACGTAGAAATTTGAATCAAAGGTTTGACTTCTAACTTTTATGGGGATGTCCACCTCCCCATGTACCATTCTCTTGGAACCGTCGAAGGCCCTTACCACTATGTTACTGGGTTTCAAGGTCAAACCTTCACAGTCGAGTCTATCAAGAGCCTTCTTAGGTAGCACATTCAAAGATGAACCGGTATCAACCAAGACATGGGCTAACGTTGTGCCCCGGTATTCGACAGAGACATCCAATGCCTCATTGTGCTTCCTCCCTCTAGGTGTCATGTTAGGATCAGAAAAGCCTAAACCATTGTCAGCAATCAAACTGGCCACACAGTCTTGGAACTGATCCGCAGAGGTTTCCTGTGGCACGTGGGCAGTTTTAAGAAATTTCACCAAGGCTTTCGCATGAGCCTCAGAGCACAACAATAAAGCCAGCATGGAAATCTTTGACAGAGTCTTCCCTAGCTGTTCGACCATGTTATAGTCACTTCTCTTTATAATTTTCAGAATTTCTTCCATCTCCTTTTGGGATGCTACCAGGATAGATACTGATTGCGCCTTCATCAGGATAGGCTCAACCAGAATGCCTTTGCCCCGAGTTTCGGTCGACTCGTTGGTAGGGGTGTTAGTAGGGATAACCATAGGAATTGTAGTAGTAGTGTCAACAGGAGCAGAAGCAGGGATGGTTACAAGACCGGTAACAGTCTCCGGAGGAGCAATATTTTGGGAGAATACTCTTCCACTTCGGGTTATCTTGCTAGTCCCCGCAATGTTGTCGTTGTCGTGGTCAACCTTCTCAAAAATCGAGTCTTCATTAGCCAGCCAATCCTGTTTGACGCCGTGATAGTAGACATCACCCCCATAATTCCATGGGTCAGTTTTATCTGAGGAATACAGGATCGACCCTGGCATAGTAATTATCAGTGGAGTCACTTTAGGAATAGATGTAATCCTAACGGGTCTTTTGGTGGAGACCCTAGAAGGATTGGCGAAAATGGTTACTATTGAAACATCCTTGTAAATAATGGTTGGAACGGGGGTATTTTCAATCAAAATCTCTTTATCATCCATCAGGCGCTGTACACCTGCCTTCAATAAATGACAACCAATCGGTAGAGATAAATAGAGGTGGCAGCCTTCGCCATAACCCGGAAATAAACCAGCCTTCAACAGATTCCTCTTGACGGTCAGAAGAGGAGTAACAAGTTCATTAACGATAGCAACAAACACATCGTCTTCTACAGTGTTAACACCACGTTCGTGCTTGGGCATATGAGCGGTGATAACATTTGGGATCTCAGGAGAATCAAATTCAATTTCTTTAGCTTCGAGGAGGTCTTGCACCTTATTTTTCAAAGCCCAGTAGTTATTGGTATCATGGCCTGGACTTTCTGAATGGTAAGCAGAGCGAGCGTTAGGGTGGTAATGAGGAGAGGCTGTGTTCGGATTCTTTGGGGCTTCCTTCAAAGTTACTAGATTAGATCTCAATAAATGTTGCAAGACTTGAGACAGCATCATATTTATCTGGGTAAATTGTCTTACCAGTATTTCTATTCTAGGAAGGTTGTTCCTTTGTTGAGTAGGTGTAGGCTTAGGGATCATGACGGGCCCTACCGTTGGACGGTGTTCAGTTCTGTCCTAATTCCTTTAAAGGTACATAGCACCAACCTCTTTCTTCCCAATAAATGGTTTTTTCACGGCATTGGAGGATGCGTCTTTTTGATCTTCCCACTCTTAATCCCAGCTTCCACTCTTTCTCCGGTCAAGATTAATTCGGTGAAGCCTGCTGAGGAGCTTTCAATTAGATGATTGAAGAAAGGACCGGACAGGGTACCTAGAAACATGTATACTAGCTCTCTTTCAAACAGGGGAGGCTGGAATCTTCCTGCTAAGTCCCTTCATTTCTGAGCGTAATCTTTGAAACCTTCGCTTGAAACCATAGCCATACTTTGGAGTTTAGTACGGGTGGGAGCAAGGTTTGCGTTGTACTGATACTGTTTATAAAAATCAGCGGCAAGGTCTTCCCAATTATGGATATTGGCCCTTTCTAGTTGATAGAACCAATCTAGTCGAGTCCCGGATAGACTATCATGAAAGAAATGGACCCACAAATCTTTGTCGGTAGTGTGAGGCTGTATCCTCTTCACATAAGATTGGAGGTGCATCTTGGGACACGAAACCCATTCGTACTTAGAAAGAACTGGTGCCTTGAATTTTGGTAGAATAACAATCCCAGACACCAAACCCAGCTCTTCAAAGTCCAGCCAGGGCACTTTCTGAATCTCCATTGCACTTAGATGCTCTTCCAGATGTTTGTATTTGTTGTTAGCCGAGAGATATTTCTCTTCAGAGTAATCCTCTTCTTCTTCCTCTTTAGATTCTGGCTGGGCAGTCGCTTCCTTTCCTTTCCCCTCTCGATTGTCTTTTTCACCAGACGATGTTGCGAAGTCTAGAGTTCGTCTGGCTTATCCCTTGAACCTTCTTCCTAGATTCAGAACTCTAGTTATTTTCTTTGCTTTCCTCTTCTTTTCTTCAATCAGCAAAGTTTTCAACTCCTCTTGTCCTTTGGCTAGAGTCAAGAACATCTGTTGAAACTAAGCATTCTGCACCTGGAGGTCTTTTACTGTCTGCTCGAGATCCATCTTACTGTAATAAACAGTAGAAAGATAAGGAGACATGTGGTAAGAGACCTGCTTATGTTATGATGAATAGAGATGCATATGCAATGATTTCAAGGAAATTAGAGATTTAAATTTGTGTTAGACAAAAAAGGAACACACGTCATATTAACAAATCAAAGTTTGAGTACATCATGCGTCTTTTGGGCTTACAAAGAAATACAAAAAACTCTAAGATAAAAAAGTTGTACGCATCCTCTTTGGTGCGATGTAGGCGTTCAGGCTCCGCTCCTCATGAAACTGCTTGGTGAGTTCCAGAACCTTCTTCTCGCTGGCATAGAATTGGGCCTTGAAAGTGTCTTGCTCCCCTTTAAGCTGTATCCAATACCTTTGCAAGTCTTCGAGAGAGGTGGGCATGTTGGGATAAAGGATGGTATATGGGACATCTCCTTCCACAACAGGCTCTATGATAACTGGGAGAATAAAGGTGTAAGGCATCATAAGACTTTGAGCACGAGCTTGTACCCATTTGAGATAAGGCTCAAGAGGGATGGAATTCTTGTTCCCTAGTGTCTTGCTATCCATCTTGTTTACCATCTTCCAAGCTTGTATGAACCTCTGACGGTAGCCTTGCTTGTCGCTGTCGTAGTCGAACATAAAACCTTGGATGAGTATCTCGTGTGGACCATCTCTCTGGGCATACCCAAACTGTCGTAAAGCTAAGAAAGGGTTATAAGTGATACCTCCCCTAATGCCAAGTAGAGGGACGTTAGGGAATTCCCCACAACGGTCAATGAAAGAAGTATCATCCGAGGATCTTGAACACCAATGAATATCAGAGTGGATGAGGGACATCATCCTTTGAGACCATGTCAATCTTTGCTCGTTCTTCAATGTTAATTGAGGTAGGTTCCAAATGAACCACTTGGCGAGTAGGGGAATACAACACAAAAGAGTTCCTCATTTCTTCATGGTGCGAGTATGGATGCAATGTAAGATGTCTCCCAAGAAGGTAGGTATAAGATTACGGGAGAGAAAGACTTTGATGGAATTTACATCTATGAATTGGTCTGAGTTGGGGAAAAGAACCAAACCATAGATGAGAAGGGCCAGGACCTCTTCAAAGGCTTGAAAATATATATCTTCCCAGAATGAACGAGCTTTCTCTAATAGAAATTTGGCTAGGAACCCTTTGACTCCACTTCTAGTCTCCCAATTTTCTATGATGTCGGCTCTCTTCAAATGTAGAGCTTTGGCTATGACCTCAGGTTTCGGGATCCCTTCTAGACGGGTGAACGGTATCTGATCAAGCACGGGCACTCCTAATACTAGAGAGAACTCTTCTAGCGTAAGTACCAACTGATAGCCAGGAAAGGTGAAGCAATGATGTATGGGATCAAAGAATTGGAAGAGCACACACATCATTTCTTCTTGGAAATTGAAGGTAGCCAAACTGAGGAGTCACCCATATTTATTGGTAAAAGGAGAATCTCCGGGCACCCTTGGCGCTAATTCTTGGAGTTCAGGGTGTGCTTTCACGAAGCTGATTCAGATGGTGTTTCTTCGGATGGAGTTCATGGCCTACAAAACAAAAACAAAGATAAATTCCTAAATCCTTGAAATGGTTAGTGAGATTGCGTATGATGTTATGATGTTCATTATTTTATGTACAAGTATGTATATATAAATAAAACAAACAAGTTCTTAGGTTTAGGCTTGCATGGAGTCTCATAGGTAAGTACCCTCTTGAAGTTTAGTTGGCCCAAACCTGTCCTAGTTAATAGTAACCGGGTTCTAAGGGATCTCAATATCAATGACCTTTCTTTTAGGCATTGTCTCAGCACAATCAATCTTTTCTTGCGGCCGAGATATCCCAAAAGTCTAGTCTTAATGAGTGTAGTATTGAGTATCAACCAATTTTCAGCTTTCCACCGAAACCGGTTATCTTAGTACGTCTTAAATGGCCAAGTTTGTTCAATTAGGATTCTAAAGTCAGTTAGTGCGTCATGACGCCACTCAGCGGCCCCGTATTCTCCTCGATTCAACACAAGGATACCGGTACCCACAAATGTGTCACACTAATGTAGCCATTGTTTCAACCATAGTCTACGCCGTACAGTTTCCATAATCTAATGCTACTTACCTAACAAGGTATCCCAGATCCGGGTGGAGGATCAAAGCAATCCCAAACAAAACAAATAATGAAAGCAAGTAAATATGATCTAGCCCTAAGGTAACCCCACTTTAAGATAACTCCCCAGTAGAGTCGCCAGTTCTGTAACACAGTGGGAGAACTGACTTGGTGTTTTGCATTTGTTCGTAAATGTTGCGGTTAGGAAGAGTCACCACCGACTTTTATTTTATCCAAAAGGAAAGGCTGAAAAGAACAGGAAAGACCTTTGAGATTGTTTCTTGAGTTCGGGGGTAGATTATGAAAAGGGAAGGTATTAGCACCCTTTTCATCCATGATTTTCCATGGGCTCTTAGTTGCTTGCTAGATCACTTGCTTTTGTTTGAAAATGTGCTTTGTGTGGTTTTTGAAAGTATTTTGAAAATATATTTGTATTGGTTCTCGTTTCTATAAGAACGCATACAAAGTGTTTGTCTTTTAAAAATGTTTCAAAATGAAAGTGTTTGGTGTATAAAAATGTTTTTGTTGTGAGCAAGCGAACAACTAGGAGATGATCTACCTACTCAAAGGTCTTAAATGATCTTTTCCTCCTCCTTTAGATGTTCCTATCTTACCATTGTTTTGGTAAGAATCCCCATCGTTGGATGTGAAGGGACGGGTGTGAGACGTTTGTATAGTCATAGAAGGCAACCTATGGGACGTTTTAGCAATATCGTAAAGGACTAGATTGTTTACCGAAGGCAACATTGAGGGTCATCGAGGGACTACGATATTTCATCGAGGTCTTTGCTAAAATGCCCATATTCGAGGGACATGACTATTTTCCGATAGGCAACAAGTGAGATTACCGTAAGGGTACATGTGTGAATAGTGTGTTTGATTGCATGCATTTTAGTCTTTTATTTTTTAGGTTGTCTATTTGTTGTTTTTATCTTGCCATACACACCCTAATTACTAACAATATATGAAAGCAATAAAAATGCGGGAAAAGTAAAATCCTACACTATTACATCATTAAGGGGACGGGGATACAAATTTATGAATGGGGGTTGCAAGAATTTAAATCCTATTTAACTATTACAACCATATCGAAATGTACAATGCAAGAAAGAAAAAAATACTTGTTTAGAAAATGGTTTTTTGTCTTAATGAATTAAGAAAAATAAATAAATAAATTAATAAAAGAAAATATTTTTATGTATTTTTTATATATTAATAAAAGGGTATTAATATTGAAAATGATAAAAAGGGAAATTATGAGAGATAGAATTAACATGTTGCTGGAAGCAACACAAAGGGGATCAGAAGTTCTGATGCCGGGCGCGCTGTGGTCCAGAAAGAAGCATCAGAAGTTCTGGATCGGTACACTCTGAGGTCCTGCAAGAAACATTAGAGGAAAGATACAAAAGTTTTTGGTTGCTATGTGTTGAAGTTCTGAGTGTTAGAACAGTGAGAAAGTCCTAGAAGTTATGTGTATTAAAACAGTGAAGAGAACTCAAGTTCAATATGTGCTAAGACAGTGAGTGAACGTCACAAATTCAGTGTGTTTGAACAGTGAGAAAATCATAGAAGTTATGTGTGTTAAAACAATAAAGAGAACTCATAATTTATGTGTTGTGCTAAAACCGTGAAGGGAAATCAGAAGTTCTGTGCTACATTTCAACTCTTTCCTCATATTAATTAGCACATCAACAGTTTATTCAGTTCTTAACAAATAGAAAATTAGAAGGATAGAAGCACAATAATTTATAAAAGTTCTAATCCTAATTCTGAGCATAGCTTTAATCAAGAAGTTCTGATCCATAGTTTCTTCTACTTATGCAATGATATGGCCAACATTAATATTGTGATATTTACATATTTAAGGATGTTCTGAATGAAAAGATGCAAAGTCAGAAAGACTTACCTTGAATCTGGAGCGTGTGCTTGGAACTTGAATTGCTGCCTTCAAATGTTCTGGAGTCATCAAGAGAAACGGAAGAGAAAATGATAAGTTATTTGATTCAAAGGGAACAACAAAGGTTTGGTTTTCTGTTTGGGAATCCTGGATTTTTACGAAGGTTTCACAATTTTATTTTCTCTCTTTTGACAATTCTCTCTCTCCAAAAGCAAGCCCCTTGAAAGTGTGATGGAGAAACTTATTTATAGGTGAGTCTACTGTGGTTTTGGGGGGAGAAACATATGGGATTCAAACCTTTTTGGCATACTATTCCATTTATTTTTAACCATATTTTTCGTATGCTAATTTGGTGTAATTATGGGATTTGAGAAAAACGCAGGCGTGGACTGGATCAGTAGCACCTTAGAGTGTTGTGGCAGCTGGTGGCAGGACTGTGCTATAGCAGTGCGGCAGGTTTCTCAAATGATGTTTTTGGATTTGGTGATGTTCTGATCGCAAAAGACCAGAGTGAGATTCGAAGGGTGAGGCTCTGATTGAAACACAGAACATAGCATCCATATGCTTAAGGGTCACATTTTGATTGAAGGACAAAGTTCCTATACATTCTGATTGATGAGTCATGTTCTGAACCATGTTTGCAAATTCTTGTTGCACTTGCGTGGAGGCTGGCTCAGAAGTTCTGAAGTATCATATTCTCTTAACACTTAGAAAAATTTCTAAATGTTTAGAAATTTGGATTTTTCAAATTAATTTCTGACTTCTGATTTTTTGATGAACCAATTTCATGTCTTGATGAAATATAATTGTTGAAACTTGATTTTTGACCTAAAAGTCAAAGTTTGACTTTTTAGTGTGCGTTTGACCGTTTTGCCCTTGTGAATGATTTTCTTAGAAAATTGTAATTCAAGACTTGAAACTTGATAGAAGCAAACATGAGGGTCCAGAGTGATCCTTTTGAGAAATGAGAGGGCAAATTTTGGGGTACAACACACGGGCTCTTAGGTACTTGCTCATTTTGAAATTGCTTGTGTGTGTTTTTGAAAAGTTTTTCTTTAACTTCATGGTAACCCTTGTATCTGTCCTCAAGAGTGTGATAAAGTCGTTTTTGAAAACTGTTTTTGAAAAGTGTTTGTGCAAAAGTTTTGTTGGTTTGAGAAAGTACTTAAGATTTTCTACCTACTCGAAAAAAAGATTGTTCGTTCTTGTTTCCTTTAGACAGCGCTATCCTACTATTAAGAAGTAGGTAGCCCCATCGTTGGAGTTTTAAGGGACATTCGAAGGGACAAGTACGGTCGCAAAAGAAATAGTTAGGAAACTTTAGTGATTACCCTAAAGTCCTAAAGATCTTTCCGAGGCAACATCTGAATGGGTCATTTTTTATCTTTTGGGACTAGCGGACGACCACTAAAATTCCCTATGCTTCATGACCGTTTACCAAAGGCAACCAGAGTGGGGAAAACCCTAGGAGTGAGCATGTGCAAGTGTGCTTTTTTCAGTTAATTATCTTTGCACAATTAGGGTTATCTAGCTTTTAATCATTGATTTATCTTTCACATACAATCCTAATATCTATACATCTAGCAGTTTAATAGTTGCGGAAATTAAAAGTGCGAGAAATTAAAGTCCTAACTATTACAAGGCTTTTAGGCATATACATAAATATTTGACTGAAAATAAAAATGCGGAAAGCAAAATCCTAATTAATCTATTACAAACCTCGAAACAGTTACAATAATTTGAATTAAAAATAAGTAAATGCGCGCGAGACGAATTAAATACACAAATAAATTATAAGCCTAGAACTCTAATTAGTTAAAAAATATTTTTGTGTATTTTTTACCGAGAAAATAATTTAATTTCAAATTAAACCTAATTTTTCTAATTTATTTTAATTAATAAAAAACCATCAAGTTAATCTAATTAAACTAATTAACTTTCAATAAAAATAATATATAAAAAAGTCTAATTCTACATTTTTGTGATTTTATTTTTCCATGATTTTTTTTATTTGATAAATAAAAAAAATGGTTTTTGTTGTTTTTTGTAGAAAGTAATTAATCAAATAAATAAAACAAAAGAAAATAAAAAAAAAAGAAAGAAACTTGGGCCTGTGGTGAAAGCAGATCTGGGGGGAGTGCATTGCTGAATTTCGTTCAGCCCAAGATGCACAAGCCCAGTCAATTGTTTGGATCCAGTGAGAGTCACGGCGGAGGGTGCACTATGGACCTTGCTTGCATGATACGTTGGATCTGGGAGGAGATTGATCCAATGGATGGATCCGAGGTGCATGATAGGCGCTTGGAACGTGAGGAGCATAGGATCCTGCAACACTTGTTAGGAAAATAATAAAATGTTTGGACCTGGGATCGAACCCAATTCCTTCCCCTTACCAGCGTTAACCTTTTCCATGCGTGCTATCTTGTTTAGCTGTTAATATAATAACAAATAATAATATAATGGAAAGACAAGCCTTATGCCCAAAAACGCGCATAATTTTAAACCGGCCAGTGGGAGTCAGCCACGTAATCACCTTCCTTCTCAGAACTGTTGTTTTAGGTATCAGCCTTTTACCTACAGACAAAACCGTCACTAAAGGCTATAGTGATTGTTTTTGTCCGTAGCTACATCCCTGCAAGATTCAAAACTAAAATACCAGCAAGATAAATCAAAACCAAAGGCGTAGGTCAATTTCAAATCATGCCCTGAGTTCATTGGTACCCACAATTTGGTTTAATTTTTCCTCTATGGGGAGTCCTCAATTTGGGACCTTGAAACCCTAACAATGGCGTTAAGCTATTCCTATACTTAAAACCCAATTAAACCGTCTAGATAGCATCAACACCTTATAATAAAAATGAATGCATGATTAAATCTCATTAAAAATGCGCATACACATGTAATCAACAATAAAAAAATGGAAAGAACGAGTCTTGTACCTTACGATTCTGGGCGTTTTATGGCTTCAGAGTTATTGGAATAGCTTCAATACACGCCCAGGAATTGATTGCTAGCTTTGAATCAACTTGAATGGCCCTCTAACTCAGAATTCGAACCATACTTTTTATCAAAAAAATTGAGTTTTGTTCATTTTATGGAGGCAGTCTTTTTCCTCCTTTTTAGATCCGGCCACCTTGTGTATATGTATTGGAACGTATTACGTTAACAAAAACAGATTGAATCTTGAACAATTATGATGAGAAGATTTGATTTGTTCCTTGCATCGTTTGTTTCTAAAAAAACACAAATCATGCCATTCTTTCTCCAATCACCCCTTGCACGATTTGATCTTGATATGCCAGCATATATCATCTTCATTGAATACCAAAATCATTCCAAAAGCAATTTATATGATTTATTTTGATTTTATTTGATTTTATTTGAATTAAATCACAATAAATTAAATAAATAAGGTAATAAGTCATAGAGTGGTTAGTGGGTCGTGGATCATGTTAGGAACAAGCTCCAATCTTGAAAAGATAGGCCCGTGTGGAGAAAATACCATTTTGGGCATTGCTGACTTTTTGCAAGTTTCCAAAAATGGCAAACTTTGACAAGGCACATCTCTCACAATTTTGATCCTAAAAGGATGTTCTTGGACTTTTTAGAAAGCTTAGGATGTACTCTAAACAACCCATTTGGTTACATTTCAATTGGATCTTCCATGTTCATGTAAGGAGCTTTTAGCCAAAAGGTGTTTTTGTTGACTTTTTGAAATAACCTATTATGTCTGAATTCATATCTTTTAATGAGTACATTTCTTGAACTTGAGGGATGAATATGAGTTGTAGTTAACTGCATCCTATTCAAAATGAGCCTTGGATGGGAAATTTCTGATAAAGTATGAGAAAGTTATGTCTGGTCAAAGTTTGGTTGACTTTTCCTATAGGAACCCTAATTTAACAATTTTTGAGTTTTGATGAATTTGGGGAATTCCTTGAGGAATCATGATAAACCCTTGATTAAATGATGGATATCACTTCAAAATGTTGATTTTGACCAAAAATCTTGAAGTTTGACTGTATGTGGGTCATAGTTGACTTTTGACCTAACACAATTGATTTTCAAGAATTTGAGCAGTTGACTAAGGAAACTTCTTGTGCAAGGCATGAAAATTGACATGGATGACCTTGAGAACATATTAAGGCAATGGAAATCATTTGGGAGCCTTGGAACCCAAACATCTTGATGAGGAGTGAAACCCTAATTTGAGGCTCATTGTCTTAGGAGGAGGATTTGTCTAGTCAATCCTTAGGCATCCTTGGGCAAGTTGAGGACCTCTAGGAGTATGTTTTGAGTAAAATGAGAGGGAAAATTTTGGGGTAAAACAGCCCTAAGATTCCATGCAATGCTTATGAATGCATATGAACAGAATCAAAGAGATGCAAAACACCACTGGGGATATAACAAAGGAAATAAAGAAACAAAAGAAAAACCCGACCATGAAAATAAATCACTGGTGGATCAAAAGACCCGACTTATAGAGGATGATAAAAAGTCAAAGGATACACTAATTTCTACTGAAGGAGAAACTACCAAAATTCACTAAAGGTATAAAGGGAGAAGAAATAATAACACCGACGTTCACTGGCGGAGAGCTACCAACGTTTACTGAAGGTAGAGAGAAGAAATCATCGACATTTATTGACGAAGAACTACCAGCTTTCACTGAAGGTAGAGAGAAAAGGAAATATCATAACACTTTCGTTCACTGACAGTGAACTACCAACGTTCACTGAAGGTAGAAAAAAGATAAAAATCATCAACTTTCACTGAAGGTGACCTACCAACTTTCACTGAAGGTAGAAAATAAAATATATCATAGCATCGCTGTTCACTGACGATGAACTACCAATGTTCACTGAAGGTAGAAAAAAGATAACAAGCACCAACTTTCACTTAAGGTTACCTACCAACTTTCACTTAAGGTAGAAAGAGAAAATATATCATAGCACCTCCGTTCACTGACGATGAACTACCAACTTTCACTTAAGGTAGAAAAACGATAACAAGCACCAACTTTCACTGAAGGTGACCTACCAACTTTCACTAAGGGTAGAAAGAGAATATATTATAGCATCACCGTTCATTGACGATGAACTACCAACGTTCACTGAAGGTAGCAAAAAGATAACAAGCACCAACTTTCAATGAAGGTGACCTACCAACTTTTGCTGAAGGTAGAAAGAGAATATATCATAGCATCGTCATTCACTAACGATGAACGATCAACGTTCACTGAAGGTAGAAAAAAGATAACAAGCACAAACTTCCACTGAAGGTGACCTACCAAATTTCACTGAAGGTAGAAGAGAAAATATATCATAGCACCACCGTTCACTGATGATGAACTACCAACGTTCACCGAAGGTGGCAAAAAGATAACAAGTTTTTTTCCAAAATTCTGGTGTTTCACCTAGAATGGGTCTCAACTTCTTCTTTAACCAAGGCACTTCTCCTGGAAAGGGTAATATATAAGTTGTCTCAGATAAAGAGACCTGTTACTTGCTGTTATAGGAAGGATTGTAAAAATGACTTTCTGGGGAAAGCAATATGACTTCCTGGGGAATGAATCATGACATACAGCTTCCTGGGGAAATGCCAACATATTCCTACTAAGGAGATAAAAGTTTTCTCGTTTAAAATAAATGCACATTCTAAAACCAAAACCCGAAGCTTCTAGACATCCAAAGTAATAAAAATGCTGGGAAATAAAGATTCAATCCATAAATAAACTGGAGTAAAACGGTCTACCAAAATACATCCTTTGAGAAATAAACTCAAGGGGGAAACCCAATCTATCCAGAAAAAGAGTTGGGTAGGAAGGCTAAAGAAAAAATCTTCCACGAGGGATAACTCAGTGGGGAAATTGAAAGAATATACACTTTCTGCTTATGACTGACACTCTATTGGAGAGAGGACAACACAACTCTATAAAACAGGGCAATATGTTCACAAAATATTAGCGAGTGTGAATGAGCAATGATTTGCTAAATTTAACTATGTATGATATATGTGTGAGTGTATAAGTGTTATTATGTATATGCTGACAAAACAGACATATAATACTGGGAATACACAAACAAAACCAACTCGAGCACACACAACAAAATCGTCAAAACATTCACTGGGGAATTCAGGCCCATTTTGAAGGAGGAAAACATACAGACTTCACTAAGGGAGATAACGCTTCATCATCAAGACATCAACTGGGGATTTCATGTTGACTTCATTTGGGAGGAAAGACTTCTATCAAATAAGCGAAGCGAAACCTTCACTGGAGAAATCTTGGATTGAGTCTTCATATCATGCAGACTCAGAAAAGAAGAAAAATGAACCAAGACTTGATTGGGGATACTGGAGTCATAAACCCAATACAGCAAAAACATCCTGAGTAAACCTTCCCGGGAGAAACAAAAACTTCTCAAAACTACTGGAGTTCGTCCATTCTTGGGATCACCACTTTTGTTTTTCTCTTGAATCACATAATCTAAAGTAAAAGTAAATTATAAATTCTTTTTGAAGAACAATTTTGTTATTTAATCTTTTCACTTTGAAAATTATTATCAATAGTAATTGAAGTCTTGGAAAGCTAAATAAAATAAGAAATAAAAATAATTTGGTAAAAGCTCAAATTTCATTGATAGAATGGTAGTCTGCAAATAGCGAGACTCCATGGATGATTACAAAGTTCGGAAAATGGTAATATATAATGGAAAAGATACATTGATATACAATGACCACTATTCCCTCTAACAACTTTGAAATTCTGAGCAGCAGCTTTCGTTGAAGTATGACGAGGATCTGAGAAAATTGTTTCTTTAATGATCAAGTCTTGTCTCATGTAGTTACTTGCCAAGAAAGTCCATAACTTTTGCCTAAGCTTCCCTTGCGGGTTTTCAAATTAGCGGTTAATTTTTTCTGTTTATGTCTCTAATTTTTGCCTAGATCGCCCTTTCGGGTTTTCGGCCTACCGAGACGCTCTTTTTTGTCTAAGCCGCCCTTTCGGGATTTCAAATTAGCGAGTTGTTCTTTTATTTCTTTAGGTGAAGTATTTCTTGACTGCATCAGCATTCATGGGACGTGGGATGTCCTCGCCGTCCATAGTTTTAAGAATTAATGCAATGCCAGAGAAGGCTTTCTTGATAACATATGGGCCTTCAAAATTGGGAGTCCACTTTCCCCTAGAATTAGCATTAAAAGACATGATCTTCCTGAGCAAGAGGTAACCTTCTCTAAATTCACGAGGTTTGACCTTCTTATCAAAAGCTTTCTTCACTCTCCTCTGGTATAATTGCCCATGACACAAAGCAGCCTCTTCGATCAAATCAATTGGTCAAACCTGTTCTGGGACGATTCAGCCTCTAACAACTTGGTTTTTATTATCACACGCAAAGAGGGAATCTCAACCTCGATTGGGAGTACCACTTCCATTCCATACACAAGGGAGAACGGGGTTGCTCCTGTTGAACTGAGGACAAATATTTGATATCCATGTAAAGCAAAAGGGAGCATTTCATGCCAATCCTTATAAGTAGCAACCATCTTTTGGATAATTTTCTTGATATTCTTATTACCATCTTCAACAACACCATTCCTCTTTGGCCTGTACGGAGATGAGTTGTGATGCACAATCTTGAATTCCTCACAAAGTTCTGTCATCATTTTGTTGTTCAGATTCGAGCCATTGTTAGTGATAATTCTGCTCGGCACACCATACCAACATATAAGATTATTCTTAATGAAGCGCACCATGAACTTTGTCCGCATAAATCTGGCATTTATGACACTTCTTTGCAAATTTTTAACAGTCAGATTCCATTGTCAGCCAATAGTAACCTGCCCTTAGCATCTTTTTATCCATCGAATGTCCATTGGCATGAGTGCCAAATGAACCTTCATGAATCTCATGCATCAACATGTCTGCTTCGTGTCTATCCACGCATCTGAGCAAGACCATGCCATAATTTATCTTTTACAACACATTTTCACTGAGGAAGAATTTATCGGCCAATCTTCTCAATGTCTTTCTATCTTTATTCGATGCACCAATCAGGTATTCCTGAGTTTGAAGAAAATGATTGATATCATAATACCAAGTTTTCTCATCCGCTACCTCCTCTGTTGTAAACACATAAGCGGGCCTATCCAGTCACCGAACTATAATTCGAGGTATATCATTCCAAGTATTTACTTGATACATAGAAGACAGAGTTTCCAGAGCATCTGCCATTTGATTTTCATCTTTAGGAATGTGATGGAATTCAACTTTATTAAAGAAGGGTAACCATCTTCTAGCATAATCTTTGTAAGGGATCAAGCCAGGGTGACGAGTATCAAACTCTCCTTTAATCTGATTTACTACCAAAGCTGAATCACCATACACATCGAGAATTTTAATTCTGAGATCAATAGCTTCCTCAAGACCCATGATGCAAGCCTCATATTCTGCCATATTATTAGTATAATCAAATGTCAACCTTGCAGTAAAAGGAATGTGTGATCCATGTGGAGTGACAATCACAGCACCAATTCCTTTACCATAAGCATTCACAACTCCATCAAATATCATACTCCAGTGAGATTTAGGGTCAGGACCTTACTTAGGAAATGGTTCATCACAATCTTTCACTTTCAGAAACATCACATCCTCGTCAGGAAAATCATACTTCATAGACTGATAATCATCGACCGATTGGTGAGCAAGATAATCTGCCAACATGTTGCTTTTAATAGCTTTTTGAGTGCGGTATTCGATGTCATATTCAGATAACAGCATCTTCCAGCGGGCAATTCTCCCAGTAAGAGCAGGCTTTTCAAAAATGTACTTGATTGGATTCATTTTGGAGATTAACCAAGTAGTTTGATTCAACATATACTGCCGCAAACGTTTTGCCACACAGGCCAGAGCACAACATGTCTTTTCTAGCATGGAATACCGCGATTCACAATCAGTAAATTTTTTACTGAAATAATAAATGGAATACTCTTTCTTCCCGGTTTCATCTTGTTGTCCCAGAATACATCCCATGGAATTATCTAACACTGTCAGATACATAATCAATGGTCTTCCTTCAACAGGAGGGAGCAAGATAGGAGGTTCAAGCAGATATTCTTTAATACTTTCAAATGCCCTTTGGCAGTCATCTGTTCACACATAACCCAAATCTTTCTTTAACAACTTAAAGATTGGCTCACACGTTGTAGTCATGTGGGAAATAAATCTGGAAATATAATTCAAACGCCCAAGGAAACCTCTAACTCGCTTTTCAATTTTCGGCGCTGGCATTTCTTGAATTGCTTTGACTTTATCACGATCAACTCCAATTCCTTTATGGCTAACAATGAAACCCAACAATTTCCCTGATCGAACACCGAAGGTACATTTATTTGGATTCAAGCGGAGACGATACTTCCTCAAATGATGAAACAACTTCAACAAATCTTCTACATGCCCTTCTTGAGTCTGGGATTTAGCAATCATATCATCAACATATACCTCGATTTTCTTGTGCATCAGATCATGGAATAGGGTTGTCATGCCCCCTGGTATGTTGCACCAGCGTTCTTCAACCCGAAGGGCATCACTCTGTAACAGAATGTTCCCCAGGGTGTGATAAACGTTGTTTTTTCCATGTCCTCTAGAGCCATTCTTATTTGATTATACCCAGAAAATCCATCCATGAACGAGAAAACTTTGAATTTTGCTGTGCTATCCACTAACATATCAATGTGTGGCAATGGAAAATCATATTTTGGACTAGCTTTATTTAGATCTCTGTAATCTACGCACATGCGAACTTTTCTGTCTTTCTTCGGTATTGGGACAATATTGGCAATCCATTAAGGGTACAGTGATGTCACAAGAAAACCGGCATTAATCTGCTTTAGAACTTCCTATTTGATCTTCACTACCATATCTAGGTGAGTTCTTCGCAACTTATGTTTAATTGGCTGACACTCTGGCTTTAACAGCAAACGATGCTCTACAATATCTGTATCTAGACCAGGAGTATATTGGTAAGACAAAGCAAAAATGTCCACATACCCTTTCAGTAACTCAATCAACCTGTTCTTCACGTCAGGATACAATAACGCTCCAATATTGACTTCCTTTGGATCTTCTTCAGAACCCAAATTGATTACTTCCAATGGCTCCTTATACGGCTGAATGGCATTCTCCTCGCGCTCAAGCAACTGTGAGACCTCTTTGGGAATCTCATCATAGTCTTCTTCTTCCGCCCCATACACATGACATTCAAAGTTAGGAGAGGGTGTAAGGTCATTGTATTCAACGGGTTTTTTAATTAATCTGCACATATGATTTATGATTGTTTTTATAAATTGACACATATAACAAGAAAAAGCAGAAAATAAAGACACAATTTTGGGAAACAAAGACAACTTTTATTATTGATTTTAAAAGTCACAACAAACAGATAATCCCATACAATATTAATACCTTCAACTTGGGTAGAGTGAAAGCTTTTCAAAAAGATTAACAAAACAAATTACTTGGAAACATGTATGCAAGAGGGAACATCAATGGTGATCCAGTTCTGAACCCTAACTACGTGCGTCATATAATTTGGCATTTCCGGCTCTGCTTCATCTTCCACAATTGCATTAATCCCATAAACTATTGGATGAAGATAACCCCCGCTACGGAAGATGTCTTGATACTTGCCTGCAGCATACTTCGGCTTCATGCTCTTACCTTTATCATTCTTCAAAGAGAACCCCAAGTCAGCTTTGTTCTTATTTACAGGTGGATCTACAATCTGTCCCCAAACCTCACTATGACCATTACGCACCACCTATTGCACATCCTTAAGTAAAACCATGGAATTCTCATTTCCCCTTATGTTGTCAATGGATAAAGCTTGGAATTGGGTTCCAACAGCAGCTTCATCCGCCTCCACAATGCTGAAAGAGGACAAATGAGATATCAATAATGCTTGTTCTCCATTTATAATCACCACTTTTCCTTCACATACAAACTTTAGCTTTTGGTGTAAAGTCAAAGTGACAGCCCCTGCCTCATATATCCACGGCCTTCCCAGCAAGCAGCTATAAGCGGGTACAATATCCATGACCTGGAAAGTAATCTGAAATAAATGTGGGCTTATATTAATAGGTAAGTCTACTTCACCAATAACAGATTTCCTTGATCCATCAAACGCTTTCACAATGATGTCACTTAGGCGCATGGGCGTTCCTTAATATTTAAACTTCATAAGTGTACTCCTTGGTATAACGTTCAAAGCGGATCCATTATCAATCAACATATTAGATAGTGAATAGTTCTTGCAGTTCATAGAGATGTGGAGGGCCAAGTTATGATTCCTTCCTTCATCGGGTAGTTCATCGTCGCAGAAACTCATGTTATTACATGATGTAATGTTCCCTTCCACACTGCTGAATTGGTCTACAGACATATCACTTTCCACGAAAGCTTGGTCCAATACCCTCATCAAAGATTCTCTGTGAGCAGAGGAGTTCATCAATAAAGCCAAGAAAGATATTTTCGAAGGAGTCTGCAGTAGCTGATCCACAATTCTGTAGTCGCTCATCTTGATTATCTTCAAAATATCATCCACCTTTTTCTCTAGTGTAGCTCCACTAGATTCACCCACTGTCTTCTTGGGTTCAACATTTTCAACAATTTTCTTTCCAGTACTCACATGTCCTCAAACAACTGGTGCAAATACACGACCGTTGCGGGTCACTCTACTAGTCTCAGCAATATTTCCAACATCAGGCATTGGCTGGATGGGAACTTCCACACCATCCTCCAAAATTGTAGCATTATATTTGTAGGGTACTGCCTTATCTGACTTGTAGGGGACGGGTCCCGGCAAACTAATCACAAATGGAGTAATAGCTGGCTTGCTATGATACTCAACTTCAAAATAGGAAGGTGTACCAAAACAAGGCACAATAACGTTTATCCCTTCTTCAACACAATCAGTCATTATTGAGTCATCTCTGGAAAACAAATCCTCATTTGAGCAGAAATACTCATCTACAGAGGCACACTCATCACCCGACTCTTCTTCAGCCAAACAAACCTCAATCATATCAACTTTATGGTAATCATCCCTTTGACTTGTAACCTTGATGGTTCTATTATCCAACAACAACTGAACACCTTTCCTCACAATTGAGCATCCTCGGGAGTCCTGGCAGTAAACTCGACAAGATCCACACTGATGTTCCACCTGACCCACCATGTGGCAGAAAGTAGCATGAAATTGCACAAGGTCCTCATTCATATGTTTTACATCAAAAATTCTGAACTCTCCGGGACATCCAGAAACCATGTTTACTTCCTCTTCATACTCCGCCCTAGGCCTGATTATGTGGATGAGGCCCTCATCTATCATCTCCTGCAAATCAGCCTTTATCTTGTTGCAACCCTGTATGTTTGTACTGCAAATAGCACAACCGACATGGTCATGCATATAGTAGCTAAATTCATAGAGATCTGCATGCATTTTCACCAAATCTCCTCTAACCAGATAAATATCAAAAATCTGGAAGTCATCTGGACAACCAGCCACCATATTCACAACATTTTCTCCTCCATGCTTGGGTAGAGGGTTGTCTTTCACATTAGGGCTCATATCTTTGAAGGATAGAATACCGGACTTCACCAATTTCTACACCTCAGTCTTTAAAGGATAGAAGTTCTCAACATTATGCCATGGTGCTCCCTGATGAAAAGCACATGTTTGGTCTTCCTTGTAATACCAAAGCAACGATGATGGCATAACGGGAGGTGGTTGGGTCTGAACCAACTTCTTCTGAATTAATGATGGTAGTAACTTTGTATAACTCATATGAATAAGGTCCTAACTCTCCCTTCTCTGATTATACCCTTGATTCACCTGTTGGGATGGTCTCTGATATGCAACGGTGGTTGGAGCTATACCAACAACTGGAGTAACTGAGGCGACTTGCTGATGACGCTGATAACTTCTTCTAGGAGGATTAACTCTCCTTTCTTGCATGACAGCGTTTATATCTCCTTCCTTCTTTTTGACAAACCCATAGGATGGCTTCTTCGTATTTCCATAACTTTCACCCTTCGTTAGACGGCCCTCTCTTACAGCCTCTTCTAAGCGGATACCCATGCCTACCATTTCAGTAAAGTCACTTGGCACACTCGCTACCATCCTCTCATAGTAGAAAGCACCCAGAGTTTTCAAGAAAATCTTAGTCATCTCCTTCTCTTCCATGGGAGGAATTACTTGGGAGGCTACCTCACGCCATCTCTGTGCATATTCTTTGAATGATTCCCTGTCTTTCTGAACCATGGCCCTGAGTTGATCACAGTCAGGTGCCATGTCCATGTTGTATTTTTATTGTCTGATAAATGCTTCTCCCAAGTCATTGAAAGTATGGATATTGACGCTGTCCAAACTCATATACCACTTCAGCGGAGCACCGGTCAAACTATCCTGAAAAAAGTGAATCAACAGACATTGATCATCAGTATGGGTAGACATTCTCCTTACATACATCACAAGATGAGCATGAGGACAAGTGTTGCCCCTTTTACTTCTCGAACTCCGGGAGCTTAAACTTTGCAGGTATCTTAACATTTGGGACCAAGCATAATTCATTCACATTCTTCCTGAATAACTCTTTTCATTTGAGGGCCTTCATCTCCCTCTGCATCTTGTCAAATTGTTCTTGAAAGTCGTCCATTCTGTCATAAAGAACAAAGTCTTCACTTGGTGGAGGAAAAGGGTGACACATATCATCATTAACAAATGGAACCAAATTCACCGAAGGAGGTGCAACATACACCACAAGAGGTGTGGTAGCAACAGTAGTATGAATAACCAGAGCTTCTTGAGGACCAAGATTGAAACTTTCAGGCGCAAAGTTCTCTGGCATTCCCCATGGATAACCTTGAGGCATGCAATTCTGAACAACAGTTGGAGTAGTAGACACAGGAATAGATGGAGCTTTAGTAGTAACCCTTGTTGGTTGAGGTTGAACACTCGGTGGCTGATTCTGAGCAACCACTAGAGATTCCATCAGATCAGTAAGATTGTCCATGCTGGCCTTCAAAGCAGAAACCTCCTCGCGCAACTCGTGATTCTCTTGTTCTAAGTTGTCCATCTTCCTTCTGAAATTAGATCGAGTGTTATAGTGGTGAGTCAGCTTGCTGAACAAAGTAAAGAAGCTTGGTAAGACACCTGGATATGCATAATAAATGCAAGAAATACGTGAAATATGATGCATGATATGCAATGCCCATGATTAATTTTTATTATTAATATTTCAAGGGACTTAAAGATTTATAGATACTTTGCAAATATCAAAGTAATAACACATTTGAAATACTAAAAAAAGTTTATTATAATAAATTCAAAATAGGTTACAAGTTTCAACAATCCCAAGTACAAGATGAAAAAAAAGTCTAAAACCCTAGGAAGTAAAGCTGATGGAGATCACTCTATACGCTGGCGCTTCCTTGTAAGCATGGTAATCTGGTCCTTCAACCTCTGGTTTTCTTCAGCATATCTGGTGGCAACTTCCTTCCAATCACCTGAATTAGGAAGCGAGCAACTATCAACTGAATGAGGCTTAGGAGAAAATAAATCCCCTTACCTTTCCATCATCTCTACAGCCCGACTCTCAAGCATCTCAATTAAATCGTCTCTCTCATTCAATTCTGCTCTATAGGAAATCTCTAAAGTTTGGAACTTATTTTTCCAAGCATCATTTTCCTACTGCATCCTAACCAAAGCAAGCTGTAGCGCTTCCATATCATCCAATAAGGGAGGAGTGGTCTTCACAATCAAATCAGGCATAGGTG
The DNA here is from genome assembly GCA_948472305.1 of Vicia faba. Taxonomy (NCBI): domain Eukaryota; kingdom Viridiplantae; phylum Streptophyta; class Magnoliopsida; order Fabales; family Fabaceae; genus Vicia; species Vicia faba. Next base: position 852,300,787 of record OX451741.1, read on the forward strand.
TTTCTCGGAAATACGGCATCTTCAACTGAATAGCTCTCGTTTGGACCCACTGAAGATAAGGCTCCAAGGAAACAGCCCCCTAGGTCCCAAGTCTTTCCTACTCTTCCTATGAATGTGACGCCAAGCCTTCACAATTTTCTCCCTAGATTCCTTATGGTCTCCTCCCTCCTTTAGAAAGAAACTACTCAAATGAATACTATTTGGTTTATCCCTCATCGGATAACCAAGTTGTCGTCGTGCAAGAACAGGGTTGTAGTTAATTCCTCCCTTTGTACCAAGAAGAGGTACATTGGGGAAACTACCACAACTGCCGACAATTCCTACATCCTGGTAAACTCGATGGTACCAATCAATATCCGAGTGAGTAAGCGCAATGATCTTAGGAGCCCATCAGGGTTCCTTCCTGACATCCCAAAAAGCATCAGACTGAGGCATATGAGAGATAAACCACCGGTACAACAAAGGCGTGCAACAAATAATCATCCCTCCATGATAAGAACTCCGAAGATGAATAGAGTAATAAGCATCACCCAACAATGTAGGAATTGGGTTTCCAATCATGAATATCCTGATAGCATTAATGTCAACAAACTTGTCCGCATTAGGAAACAAAAACCACCCGTAAGCAAGTAGAGCAAAGATGGCCTCAAAAGCGACTGTACTCTTCATCCTAGCAAAGTAACGAGCTTTCTCCAATAAAAACTGAGCTGGTAGTCCCCTAATCCCTCCTTTAGTAGTTATATGGGCTTCAACCTCATACTTCCCCAGATGGATCAAAGCAGTAATCTCGTGTGATTTTGGCTCACCCTCCAAACCAGTAAAAGGAACATGATCAGTAATAGGTAAATCCAACAGATAAGAATACTCCTCCAGTGTAGGCATCAACTGATAATCAGGGAAAGTAAAGCAATGATACATCAGATCATAGAACTGGACCAAGGTCGAGAGAATACCCTCCTTCATCCTAAGCTTCATGAGAGGAATGATGGATCCATACTTCTTCTGAAAATCTGCAGAACACTCAATCTCGGGAATTAGACTGATCAACTCATCTATCTTGGGATCCTTGAAACTGTATTTTCCGGTCTTTCTTTTTTCAGAATCCATGGTCAAAAAGTACCTGAGATATTCACAAATGGTCAAATTTTAAGTCCCTTGAAATGAAATTCCTTCAAAAGATGCGTATGAGTGCATGGATGCATGATACAATAATCACACACAAGATCACACATATAGGGTTTATAGGTTCAACGTCACGAGCATGAGGTTGAAGGTACTACCCATAAGGTATGGTCTAAGAGTTATCACCTACCGAACAAGGTTCTAGAGGTTCCCCGAGTCTACATCCTTCCTTCAGATATTACCAACTTCTCGATTGACTCGGCAATTAGTAATATTCTCAATAAAAACTCTTCCGAGCATAGTATCGCGTGACAACTATTTCCGGATTACTCTGCCATAGTTTCTGCACTACACCTAAAAGGCCAAGATGGGTTAGGTAATCTACGGTCCTCAGCTTTAGCAGGCTCCCAGGTCAAAAGCAGTACGTCTTCTCGATTACTGGGTAAACGATACTACAGTCAAAGGGGCCTCCACTGAGTGAGGGATCTCGCGCCTCCTTTTTGGGATTAATCCCTCAAAGTTAACATGACTATACCTCCCGTCCTATCTTAAAGTTTGCCCAAGTCTAGGTATAGGACTTATGAGTAATCACCAAGCACCCTGGAAACCAGGAAAATCCAGACAAATAGATATATAACATATAACACATAAACAACAATAGCACATATACAAATATAAACAAAGATAGGTTTAACCCACTTAGGGATGGACTAGCAGGAGGTCAATCTCTCCCCAGTGAAGTCGCCATTTTTTCTGTAGCGGTAGAAATGTTTAAGACTAAGCCATTGGATTGACTAGACTTATACAAATCAAAATAAAAATTGTCATTGCGCTTTATTGTTTCCAAAGGAATGGGAAAAGAGAGAGTAACCCAATAAGAGGGGGAAATATTCAAGGTAAAGGGGTTGGTTATGCAAAGGGAAGGTATTATCACCCTAAACATCTACGGTACTCCGTAGGAACCTCTTTGTAAAAATCTATATATTTTGGCTATAAAATGTTGTATAAAAATAGATGGTGGATGTGAGAAAAGAAATATATTTTTATGATTTTTGCACCCTCCGCGGTTGCGAACCTTTAGTGCCTACATACCACCTTTCGTGCAATAGGGGATCAGGGTACATGTAGTTCACCTTTTTTTTAAAAAAATTAAAGCACAAATGTGTTGGTTAATTTTATGAGATAAGACGTCATCGTCATTGTCCGTGTGGAAAACATACTTACTACCCACAATCATGAGAAAGGAGAATTTGCAACATCTCAAAGTGGAGGATATGGCTTGGATTTTAAAATCAACAATGCCTCACTCAACATCTAAGTGGAAAATATCTCTCTTCAATACATGTTGTAGAAGTATAGTTTTTTGCATCATTACAAGGATTGACAAGAGTCTAATATTTTGAGAAAGGTTTTAAAATAAAAGCCAAAGTGGCGAAATGGTTTGAAATGAGATTGATTGACTTTGTCTTTTCACAAAAATGTCAAGGTATTATTAAGTTGATTGAAGTTTATTTATGAAAAGTTTTGAAAATGCATGGACCTAAGTTCAAGTTTATTATCAAAGTGGTTCAAGTTTAAAAACAAGAAGAATATTCAAAGGGGGAGAAGATTTTTGAAATTAAAGAAGATGGGAGGAGAAGAAGAGACTATCCTAAAGCATAAGGTAAAAGCTAGGGATAGGAACCATCTAACTAACAAGAAGCCAATACTTGACATTATGAGTCAAGATAGAATTCCCATTCTTTGGATTGAAACCAAGCAAACAAAGATACTAGACCTCTTGAGAGAACTAAACTTCAAGTGTATTAAGTCTTCGCAAAAATTAGACAGAGTAACGACTGTATACGTGTGAATTCCAGATTACAAACAAAGAATGTAATCCTAATAACATGCACACAAAACAAACAAACAACCTAATGTCTCGAGGTAAACCTCAAGAACTCCAGACAAAATATCAATTAAGGTCATAAGGTCTCCAACATTGGCCAAGGTTTCTAATCCTAAGTCCAAGAAGTCCAATGCTCCATAATTCCAAGGATAGTAACCAAATAGTCCAAGTATCGTTACAGGTTTTTATGGTTCATGTTGATTATTAGGTGTCTTAGAAGAGAAAAGAAAATCTCAAGTGAGCAAAATAAAAATGGCATAAAATGTAATGCTTAAAGTAAATGGTACATAAAGCATAAAAAATAAAAGCATAAAGTAAAAACAATTTAATAATTAGTGGTTAGTTGGATAACCATCTTGAAACTTTCATTCGGAACTCATTAGAGGATTGGTAGAACCAAAGCCTCCATACAACAAGTTGCATTTGCTTTTTGTCAAGTATACCATCCATTTGGAATCCTCACAAGTACCATTTAATGATCAACGATGTTTAAGTGATCCGCGTTGACCAGAAGTGTTGTAGATCCATTAGAGGATTGGTAGAACCAAAGCCTCCACACAATGAATCTCAAAGTTATTGGATCAAAGGGATCAAATTAACATACTTGGGCTTGCAAATATAGTTTTGGGCCATGAATGATCATTTATTCAAATTGGGACAAAATTTAGCACTATGTTAAGCAATCGTAAGTGGACTTATATAGAAGTCGCACCTAGTTTGAGGTCGGTCAATAACAATCTATGCACCATTTGTTTTGAGACATGATATAGAGATCATGCTTCAATAACACTTAGTGCAATAAGAAATGGATAAAATGAAGAAGGGTGGGAAAGAATATACAAACCACATTTGAATTAAAATTTAATCAAACTATTATTAAAATCATTCATCCATTTTTGTGGAGTTAGACTCAACACCATGGATCCAATGATGTTAATAAAGTTCATGATAAAAAATTCAACCCAAGATCAGCTAGAAAATCTACAAAAAATAAATTGTATTTAAAAATAAAAGAATTAGGGTTTAAAAAATGATTAAAAAATGAAAATAATAGAGAAAAAAGGAAACTATGTTCAAATTAATCAATAAATATTAAGTAAGACCATAGAAAAATCAGAAATAAACTCAAATATTTTTATAAAATTTTTGGTAATTTTTTAAAGTCAGAAACTATTTTTAAAATTAAAAGAAATGGGCAAAATAAACCAAAAAATGATAAAAAATAAAAAGGTTCGAAATAAAAAAATAAATGAGGTCACGAATATTTGTCACAATATCATTGTATCATTCTATAATTTTTTCAGAATTTAAAAATGCATAAAAGTATTTTTAAACATTTAAAACAATTCAAATAAAGTCAAAATTTATAAAAATTATCAAAACACAAATTAAAATTGTGAAAAAATAAAAATCAGAAAGAGAAAAATCAAAAATATTTTTCATAATTTTTTCAGATTTTTTGGACTAAAAATGAATTTTCTATGATTTTTTGGAAATTTAAAACAATTTAATATACAAATCAGAAAAGAAAAATAAAGTCAAAAATATGTGGATCATTGGATGAGAGTCAAAACGCGTTAGTAATCAAATCCAAGGGATTTGGCGCGTTGTGCATATCATGGTCATTAGTGAATAAAACATTAAATCATTAATTAAATCAGATTTAAAAAAAAACAGATGGCGTGCCTTCGTTGGTTGGAAAATGACACGTTGGTTATCTTTAACCTCCAGCCAACGTGAATTGTAGGTCTCTCAAACTTTAAAATCAGAAACTCAGACCTATGCCATTCGCTTCGTCTCTTCAAGACGAAGACAACCACACCTTCGCGACAAATTTATATAAACTGTAGCCCAAGCAATTTGGAAGGAAAGGTTTGAAAAGGGATTTGAAATTTCTTGGTCAACTGGTGTTTCCAGATAAAAGTAATTTTTACGACTAGAACCAGGGAAATGAGAGCATCACAATGATATCAATGTTTTGAAGAATTGATGGAGAAATCTACCTATTGAAGTTGAGTTGTAGAGCTCTAAAACTGGACTTCTATGGAGCAATATAGGCCACGATTCTTGAATGTAATTGTATGGTTAGCTTCAGGGAAGATCAAGGAAGGTAAATTGATAGAAAAATTGGATTGAAAAAGGCTTGAACACTGATTTCGAAGTTACAGAAATTTGGGTTAAGGAACAAGTTTGGCAGAGTGATTCTGGCTATCCAAGCTTGAGGAAATGAATGGGGGATGACCCTCTATTTATAGGAGAATGAATGGGATCCTCAAGCGTGTGAAATGATGAAGTTTGGAGGGAAATCGTGGTAGGTCTGTAGCATGAACAAAGTGTGACTTGTTTAGCATCAAAACTCAACCAAATCGTGCGTTTCATGATGCTAAACACCTTTGGAAAGTTGTTAAACATGATTAGAAGAAAAACCGCGTGGAAAACATGTGATTAGAAGCCAAAACAAAGATTTCAAAATCTGACTTGTGATGAAACTTCAGTTTCAAGTTACCAATTTCAAAACAATAGCATTTTAAGCTCAAGGGGTCTTAGGGCATGATTCTTGATGCTTGAGCTGAGAGTTGCATTGAGTCAAAGTTGAAGAAAAAAGGTTGACTTTCCATACTTAGAAATATTTCAAATCTTTCTTCAAAAGTGACCTATAATAATTTGCATCCAAACATGGCCTTCCACTTGGAATTTTCTCTTGACCAAAAAAGATGGCATGAAATAGACCTCTTGAATGACTTTTTGAGACTTGAACCATTCAAAATCTCCAAAAATTGAGAGAGTTATGAATTGTTGAAGTTGGCAAAAAATCATGAAATGACCTATAATCTTTTCTATCCTTAGGGCACCTTCAATCCATTTTCTCACTTTTCACATAAAAGAAGGAATAAAGTTCACATCCTCAGGATCATTTTGGAAAAAGAGTGGGCTCAAGGTGATAAAATTGACCAAGGTATGATCATTTGAAGTCACTTATGAGAAAATCAGGGTTCATCTGGAGGACTTGTAATATTTCTTCATCATCAAGTTTCTTCCACATGAAAACTCCTTGAAACTTTTGAAGTGATTTGTTAATAACCCTTTGAAGAGAATGATGTATTTGGAATCACTCAAAAATACCAAAATATGAGCAAGATATACTTCTTTGAAGTTCAAAATCCTAGCTCCTAGATCAAGAAAATGTTTTGAGGAACTTTGACAATTTTGAACAACCTTCTTGTACCAACACTCTTGCTTTATAAATAGAAGTTATTGAGGATGATAATGAGAACTCATAGCCATCAAAACCACTTTCATATCTTGATAATTGAGAGAAATATGCACTTGTGACCAATGGGAACAAGGTCTTGTCCAACCATGACAACTTCTTCAATCAACCCCTTGTACTTTTGAATCAATCTTGATAACTTTGAAATGTGATGAACCAGAATAAACCTTGCCATGCTATTTCTTCCAAAACAAATTCAATAGTGAGGTTTGAAGTTCTCAAGTTTTATTGACTAGGACATGGAAATAAACTCATGAGCCAATGGATCAACTTGCTAAGCCGCATTGCCTTTTCCTACATTATTAACAAGTAAGACAAGCCAACATTGTATTTTACTAATCAAAAGAAAAATCAGGACAAAACATTCATGATCACAAAATAAAACAAGTCAATGTGCTTAGTGATTCCTCAAAGAGCAAAGCTAAATATAGGGAGGAGAACCAAAAGCCCTAATGTGATCTTGTTGTTCTTGAATCAACAATGTATGGTGAAGGGATCTTAGGGGAAATAATTGGGGTAAAACACTTGTTCTCATCAATCAAGTTCAATTGGTCAAATCGAACTTGAATCCAATCATATTCATTCAACCCCACATTCTTTATGATTCTAAGAGAAGGTATTTAGACTTCAATTGGTAGGACAACTTCTATGTTGTATACCAAGGAGAAAGGAGTTTCCTATGTTGATATACGCGCCATGGTACGGTAACCGTGATGAGAAAATGGTAACATCTCATGCTAGTCCTTATAGGTCACTGTCATTTTTTGTATGATCTTCTTAATGTTTTTATTAGCGGCTTCTACAATGCCATTCATCTTCGGCCGATAAGGAGAAGAGTTATAATGTTGGATCCTGAATTGTGCGCATAGCATGGTGACCATAGTATTGTTGAGATTGGTACCATTATCTGTAATGATTCTCTCCGGGATACCATACCGACAAATAAGATTATGTTTGATGAATCGGGCCACAATGTTCTTGGTAACAGAAGCAAATGAAGCTTCCTCGACCCACTTCGTGAAGTAATCAATCGTAACCAAGATGAAGCGGTGTCCTTTAGAAGTTGTAGGTTTGATCTCTCCAATCATGTCAATGCCCCACATTGTGAATGGCCAAGGAGAAGTTAGGACGTTTAGAGGAACCGAAGGCACATGTACTTAGTCTGCATAGATCTGACACTTGTGACAGGTTCGTGAATGCTGATGACAATCTGCTTCCATGGTGGACCAATAGTACCTGCCTGTAGGATCTTTTTAGCCATCATGTTCCCACTAGAATGAGTGCCAAATGTGCCTTCATGTAAATCAGCCATGATCTTATCTGCCTCACTCTTGTCTATGCACCGAAGCAAAGTAAAGTCGTGGTTGTGCTTATAGAGAACTTTGTTACTGAGGTAGAATTTAGCAGAGAATCTTCTCAGGAATTTCTTGTCGTTGACTGAAGCTCCCTCCGGATATTCTTGGGCCTCGAGATATCTCTTAATTTCATGGAACCAAGGCTCTTCCACTACTTCTTCAGTATCAATCTCGTGACAGTAAGTTGGTTCGTCTATCCGCTCAATGGTGATCTGAAGAGCCTCATTACGCCACCTGATTTTGAACATGGATGACATAGTGGCTAGCGCGTCTTCTAGTTGATTTTCCTCTCGTAGAAAATGCTCAAAGGTAATTTCCTCAAAGTATGGGATTAATGTCAACATATGTTCTTTGTAAGGGATGAGATTAGGATGCTTCGTGTCCCATTCTACTTTGATTTGGATGATGACTAAGGCTGAATCTCTAAATACACTTAAGGACTTGATTCCCAAATCTATGGAAGCTTTGAGACCCATAATACATGCTTCATATTCCACCATATTATTGGTATAGTTGAAACATAGTCTAGCGGTGAAGGGAGTATGGAAGCCTTCGGGGGATATGATCATATCGCCTATGTCATTGCCAAGTGCGTTAGAAGCTCCGTCAAAAACCATGGCCCATCAGGATCCTCGTTCAGGTCCGTCATATGGTTTGATTTCTTCACAATTATTTTCCACCATGATGTCTTCTTCTGGGAATTCGAAATTCATGGATTGATAGTCATCCACAGCCTGATGAGACAGTTGATCAGCTAGAACACTTCCCTTTATTGCTTTCTGGGTAGTGTATTGAATGTTGTATTCAGTCAGGACCATCTGCCATCTTGCTATCCTCCCACAGAGGGCGGGTTTCTTGAATATGTACTTAATTGGATCCATTTTGGATATCAATAAGGTAGTGTGAGTCTACATATATTGTCTTAGCCGGAGAGCAGCCCATGCCAGAGTGCAGCAACTTTTCTCGAGCAATAAATATCTGGTTTCACAATCGGTAAACTTTTTGCTCAGGTAGTATATTGCATGCTCTTTTCGGCCAAACTCGTCATGCTGCTCCAGCACACACACCCATTGAATTTTCCAGGACTATTAGATACATGATTAGAGGTCTTCCCTCAATTGGCGGCATCAAAATAGGAGGTTCTTGAAGGTACTCTTTGATCCTATCGAAGGTAGCCTAGCGGGCGTCGTTCCATTCCGCCACTTGATCCTTCTTCAGTAATTTGAAGATTGGTTCACAAGTAGCGGTTAAATGGGAAATGAACCTGTCAATGTAGTTTAGCCGTCCTAAGAATCCTCTAACTTCCTTCTCAGTGCGAGGAGCAGGCATTTCTTTTATTGCTTTTACCTTTGCATGGTCCACTTCGATGCCTTTGCCGCTGACAAATAAGCCTAAGAACTTACCGGACCTCACTCCAAAAGTGCATTTATTCGGGTTCAGTCTTAGTTTGTATTTCTTCAGTCTTTCAAACAGTTTTTGTAGATGATCAAGATGTTGCTCTTCAGTTTGAGATCTGGCTATCATGTCATCCATGTAGACCTCTATCTCGTGATGGATCATGTCGTGAAACAAAGCTACCATGGCACACTGATAGGTTGCCCCAACATTCTTCAACTCAAATGGCATAACTTTGTAACATAACATGCCCCACTGTGTGATGAAGGTCGTTTTCTCCATGTCCTTGGGTGCCATTTTGATTTGGTTGTATCCAGAGAAACCATCCATAAAGGAAAATACTTTATGTTGTGCGGTGTTGTCAACCAGAATATCAATGTGGGGAAGCGGGAAGTCATCCTTGGGGCTTTACCTATTCAAGTCTCTTTAATCCACACACATGCATACCTTACCGTCTTTTTTTAGGCACTGGAACAACGTTGGCGACCCATTATGCATAGGAGGTGACGGCTAAGAATCTGGAGTTGAACTGTGTCATGACTTCAATCTTGATTTTCTATGACATTTCTGGCCGCATGCGACAGACCTTCTGTTTTACTAGAGGGAAATCTTCTTTTATCGGCAAACGATGGACCACGATATCAGTATCAAGTCCTGGCATGTCTTTGTATGACCAGGAAAAGACCTTAACATAGTCATGTAATAACTGAGTTAAGCGCTTCTTGACACTAGGCTCTAGGTTGGCACCTACCTTGACTTTTTTCTTGTCCTCTTTAGTACCTAAGTTAACTGTTTCAACCGAATCTTCATGGGGCTGTATGGTCTTTTATTCCTGTTGCAACAACCTGGCTAGTTCCCCTGGTACCTCACAATCTTCCTCACCTTCGTCTTCGGCTTGGTAATTCGGATTTTCAAAGTCACAATAGGCCATAGAAGAATCATCACCCATGGGATCCTGAGTGGATGTGGATATGCATTTTGATATGTGAGTGTGTGTAAGAGCATAACTATCTTTGATAAAATAAAAGATAGGAAAAAGAAAAAGAAAGTGCGTAAAATTTGCATGCAAAAACGTCCATGATTTATTGATGACATATGAAGATGAAGTAACAACCCTCACAAATGGAACATTGTGCCTCGGGTAAGACACAAGGTTTTAAAGTCTAAATTTTTTAAATATTACAAGTCCGACAAAAAATTAAAAGACAATTACTCTTTATAAAAGTAATAGGAAAAAATTCTTTGTCCTCCCAATTGTTGAGTCCTCCGCTGATGGTTGGAAAAATCAACTCGTCCATATCACAACTGACATCACTATCTTCCACTGCATTGACTCCCTGATTGCTGATACGTAAAGGTGGTCCCCCAGCATGAGTTCGTCGAACAACTCTATGGGCCTCCGAAGTATAACCCAAACCAAATTTGTTGGATTTGTAGGGAATATCCTAAAGTTAACCCCAAATGGTGCATCCACCTTCCTCAACCACTACTCTAGCATCCCTCAGAGAGGCCATTTTCAATGGAGGTCTAGTAACCTTTGGAGTCTTGGTAGTAGTCTTGGCTGTCGCAAATGTTTGTGGGACGTCCTCAAAATTTTGACATGGGTTCTCAATGAACTCACCATCCATTTCCATGTACCTGAAAGAGTTCAGGTGGCTAACCATGTATTCCTCTTCCCCATGGACAATGATTATCTTTCCCTGGATCAGATACTTCAACATCTGATGTAGGGTGGAAGTGATAACACCAGCGCCATGGATCCAGGGTCGGCCCAATAGTCAGGAATAGGAAGGGCGGATATCCATCACATAGAAAGTTAACTCAAAAGTCTGAGTTCCCACTTTTATAGGGATGTCAACTTCTCTGTGCACTATCCTTTTAGAACCATCAAAGGCCCTCACCACAATGTTTCTAGGCTTTAAAGTGAGTCCCTTGCAATCTAACCGGTCAAGAGCATTCTTTGGCAAGACATTCAACGATGAACCTGTATACACCAGAACATGGGCTAACGTAGTGCCCCTGCACTCAATGGAAACATGCAAGGCGTCATTGTGTTTTCTTCCTTTGGGAGTTAAATCAACATCAGAAAAACCCAATCCATTATCAGCAGTCAGACTGGCCACACAATTCTCAAATTGATCAATGGAGGTCTCTTGGGGCACGTGGGCGGTTTTTAGAAACTTTACCAAGGCTTTGGCATAGGCCTCAGAACATAAAAGTAAGGCCAACATTGATATTTTCGAGGGGGTTTACCCCAACTGTTCCACGATGTTGTAGTCACTTTTCTTGATTATTTTTAGTATCTCTTCCATCTCTTTGCTAGAAGCTTCAATAATGACCTCTAGATGTGTCTTCTTCTAGACAGGCTCAAATAATACCTCTTTGCGCCTTGTTTCGACAGTATGGGTGTCAGTAGGATTGTAAACGGGAGTATCACTAGAAATGTTGGTGGGAGTGGTAGCAGGAATAATTACAGGAGTAGCAATGGCTTTTGGAGAGATCTCGGGTGAGAAGACTCTTCCACTTCTTGTTATCTTACTGGTCCCAACGATATTGACGACGTCAGGATCAATGTATTTCACAACTTTCTCTTTGATAGCCAATAGATCTTGCCTGACGCCATGGTAATAGACATCAGACCCATAGTTACAGGGAACAACTTTATTCGAAGAATATGGTATTGGCCCCGACATGGTGATGATTAGGGGAGAAGATTTTTGGAACAGATGTAATCCTGACGGGTCTTTTGGTGGAGACCCTAGAAGGATTGTCGGAAATGGTGATTATTAAGACATCTTCACAGGAATTTATGGCAAGAGGAACTTTTTCAAACAGGATTTCTTTGTTAGCCATCAGGAGCTGGACGCCCATCTTTAATAACAAACAGCCATTTGGTAGAGACATACATAAGTGACAACTTTCATCACAGCCCGGAAACAGACCGGCTTGTAAGAGATTTTGTTTAATAGTCAAAAGAGGAGTAGTTAAATCATTCACAGAAGAAACAAAACAATCAACATCAACATCATTGACACCTTAACCGTGTTTGGGCATTGGCGCCGTTATCACATTAGGTGTTTCTGGGGGGTCAAACTCAATCTCTTTCGCCTCGATAATGTCTTGTACCTTATTCTTCAAGGCCCAACAATCATTTGTATCATGCCCCGGGATTTCAGAATGATAGGCACATCGAGCATTCGGGTTGTTGCAAGGAGAAGCAGTATTGGGTTCTTGGGAGCTTCCTTTAGGGTCACTAGATTGGACTTCAAAAATATGGACAAGGTCATGTTGATCCGGGTGAATCGTCTCATGGGCGCCTCTGGCTTGTGTTGATAGTTTCGCTGCTGATTTGGTATAAGATTGGAAATCATAACAGCCCCTACCGTCGCACGATGTTCAGTTTTATTTTGACTCCTGTGGTCATATGCAACACTAACCTCCTTCTTTCCGGTAAAGGGTTTCTTCATCGTGCTCGAGGATACATCTCTTTGAATTTTTCAACTCTTTATACCAGCTTCAACCCGTTCATCCGTCATAATTAGTTCAGTAAATCCACCCGAAGAACTTCCGATCAAATGGTTGAAGACTGGACCAGATAATGTGCTTAAGAACATATTTACCAATTCTCTATCAAATAGAGGGGGTTAGACTCTTCCCGCGAGATCCCTCCATTTTTGAGCATAAATTTTGAAACCTTCACCAGCACCCATAGACATGCCTTGAAATTGTGTTCGAGTTGGAGCTAAGTCAGCATTAAACTAGTATTGCTTGTAAAAAGTGGCAGCTAAATCTTCCCAATTGCGAATATTGGTCCCTTCCAACTAATAGAACCAATCTAACTGCGTCCCTGACAAGCTTTCTTGGAAGAAATGCACCCATAGGTTCCTATCAGTAGTATGGGGTTGAATCTTCCTGGCGTTGATCTTAAATGCAGCTTTGGACAAGAAACACCGTCATATTTAGCGAAAGTGGGGACCTTGAATTTCCGCGGGATGACAACCCCTGACACAAGTCCTAGCTCTTCAAAATCCAATTTGGGTACCCTCTGGATCTCCATAGCACTGAGGCGGTCCTCCAGCTGCTTGTATTTATCGTCGGCTGAGGGATACTGTTCTTCAGAGTAGTCTACTTCTTCCTCTTATTCAGACTCTGGGTGGTCATTTACTTCCTTGTTTTTCCCTTCTTGATTATCTCCTTCACCCAATGAGGTTGCGAAATCTAGAGTTCGTCTGGCTGGTCCTTTGAACCTTCTTCCCAGATTCAAAACACTGTCTGGTTTCTTTGCTTTCTTCTTCTTATCTTTGATCAATAAATTTTTCAAATCCTCTTGTCCTTTAGCCAGAGCCAAGAACATTTGTTGGAATTAAGCGTTATGCGCTTGAAGATCCTTTATTGTCTGTTCAATATCCATCTCACTGAAATAAACAGTAGAAAGATAAGGAGACCTGTTGTAAGAAACATGTTTGTGCTATTATGAATGAAAATGCATATGTGAATGATTTCAAGTAAATTAAAGATTTAAATTTGTTAAGACAAAAAGGAAACACACATTATATTAATAAAATCCAAGTTCGAGTACATCATGCCTTTTTGGGCTTACAATGGAAGACATAAAATACAAAAACTTCTAAGACAAAAAGGTTGAACACAACCTCCTTGGCGCGATGTAGGTGTTCATACTTGGCTCTTCATGAAGCTGCTTGGTAAGTTCCAGAAATTTCTTCTCACTGGCGTAGAATTGGGCTTCGAAAGTGTCTTGTTCTTCTTTTAGCTGAATCCAATCCTTTTGCAAGTCTTCGAGAGAAGTATGCATGTTAGGATGAAGGACAATATATGGGACATCTCCTTCAATAACATGCTCTATGATGACAGGGAGGATTGAGGGGTAAGGCATTACGAGACTCTGAGCACGAGCTCGTACCCGCCTAAGGTAAGGCTCAAGGGGAATGGAATTTTTGTGTCCCAATGTCCTACTATCCACCTTGTTTACCATCCTCCAAGCTCGTATAAACCCCTGACGGTAGCCTTGATCATCACTTTCATAGTCGAACACCACAATTTGGATGAGCGCATAATGTCGACCATCTCTTCGTGCATACCCAAACTATCACATAGCTAAGCAAGGATTATAAGTGATACCTCCTCTAATGCCAAGCAGAGGGACATTAGGGAATTCCCCACAACGGTCGATGATAATAATGTCCTCTAAGGATCGAGAACACTAGTGGATATCCGAATGTCTGAGTGACATCAGCCTATTGGACCATCTCAAGCCTTACTCGTTCTTCACAATGGATCGGGGGAGATGTGAAACAAACCATATAGCCAACAGAGGAGTATAACACATGAGGGTTCCTCTTCTCTTCATGGTGCGAGAGTGGAGAAAATGCAAGATATCTCCCAATAAAGTAGGCACTGGATTGTGAGATAAAAAGATTTTGACAACATTCACATCTATAAGTTGGTCAGGATTTGGAAATAGTACCAACCCATAGATGAGAAGAGCCAAAATTTCTTCGAAAGCTTGTAAATCCATAATGTTCCAACAGTCTTTATCTTTTTCCAATAAGAACTTGGTTAAGAACCCTTTGACACCACTTCTTGTTTCCCAATTAGCCGTGACGTTGAATTGTTGCAAGTGTAAAGCTTGGGCAACCTCTTCAGGGCTTGGACCCCTTTCAGTACGGTTGAAAGGTAGTTTATCGAGAATAGGAATTCCCAAGAGTTGAGAGAATTCTTCCTTAGTTGGTACAAGCTGGTAATCGGGGAAGGTAAAGCAGTGATGCAAAGGGTCAAAGAACTGGAAAAGCACCTTCATCATATCTTCATCAAAGCTTGAGGTAACCAAGTTGAGAAGTCGTCTATGTCTTTTGGTGAACAGAGAATTCTTAGGGACCCTTGATGCTAACTCTTTGAGCCGAAAAGGTACTCGTACAAGGTTGACTTGGATTATGTTTCTGCGAGTGGGAGTCATATCCTATAAAACAGGACAAAGATGAATCTCAAAATCCTTGAAATGGTTAGTCTAAAATGTTATGGTATGATGTCATGATGTTATGTACAAGCATATGCACAAGTTAAATCAAACAAATCCTTAGGTTTAGGCTTGCATGAGGTTTATAGGTAAGTACCCTCTTGAAGTTTAGTTGGTTCAACCTATCATAGTAAACGGGTTCTAGGGAATCTTAATATCACTGATCTTTCTTCATCAGGAATTATTTCAGCACAAGCCTCTTTATTTGCGACTGAAATATCCCGAAAGTTCGATCTCAATGAGCGTAGTATCGAGTATCAACCAACTTCGGACTGCACTAAAGCCGGATACCTCACCACTTCCTAATGGCCAAGTTGTTCAAGTAAAGATTCTAAAGTCAGTTAGTGCTTCATGACACCACACAGCGGCCCCGTATTCTCCTTGACTACTCAAGGGCTACCGGTACTGTGATCGGTGGATCTGGAACTGACTGTTTAACGCTGGTTCGCGAAATGTCGCGGAAGCAAGAGTCGCCATCGTCTTTTATTTTCTCCAACAAGGAAAGGACAAAAGCACAGCAAAATTCCTTATGAGATAGTTTCTCGGTTCGGGAGGTAGATTTATAGAAAGGGAAGGTGTTAGCACCCTTTCTATCCATGGTTATCCATGGGCTCTTAGATACTTGCTCATTGTGTTTTCAAAAGTGTTTGCTTTTCAAGGTGAGTGGGTTTGAAAAAGTTTCGTTTAAAGATTTCAGATCGACTCTTGTATCAGTCCTCAAGAGTGTTTGAAAAATTGTTTTGAAAGCTTTTTGAAAAGTGTCGGTGTGAAAAGATGTTTTGATTTGTTTTTGAAGAGAGCAAGTATCTATGAGTCATCTACCTACCCTAAGGAATTAGGCTGTGTAAATGTCCTTAAGGTAGTGCCATCCCACCATTGAGAGGTAGGTAGCACCACCGTTGGAGGTGTTCGAGTCAATTCGATTGTTAGGGACATTGTGGTCACCAGAGCAACAGTAGGACACCTTAGAAGCTACCCTTATGCCATTGATCCTTTTTATTCCGAGGTAACCGTTTCGAGGCAACTTTTCCGAGGCAACCGTTTCGAGGCAACTTGTTTTGAGGCAACGGGATCAATGGACATAAGGACTTACTAAGACGTCCTATACTCGACGACCACATTTCAAAGGCAAGGCAACATTGAGGCGTACCCTAAGAGTGGTGTGTGAATTTGTGTGTTATTTTCAGTTTAGCATTTATCTTGTACATGTATCATGGTGATCTACGCATTGTTTTTAATTAGTCATTCATTCTTTCATGCAAGTTAGCAGTTTAAAAGTGCAGAAAGTAAAATTCTACGCTATTACAAGGTGCGGGTCTATACATCGCCAAATTACAAAGACCCATTTTAATAAAAATGCGGAAAGTAAAATAAATTCCTAATTACTATTACAAGGCTTGAGCAATTACATAATATTCACAAAGGAAAATAAAATAACATGCTAAACGAAATAAAAATTGAACGTCCGAGGGTTTTGACCCTTTGCTTGAAATTAAATTAAATTAAAGTCTAATTATTATTTAATTAAAGAAAGGTGTTTTTTTGTGTTCTTTGTATTTAATTAATATTAAACCTAAAACTAATTATTTAAATAAAAGAAAAAAGTATTTTTGGTATTTTAATGTCTTTAATGAAAAATAAAAATAAAAAGTCAAAAGTTAGTAAAACCTAATTCTAATTTATTTTATTTATTATGAAAAGGCCAAAATTAAACCTAATTAAACTAAATTAATTTGTTAGAATTTATTTACAAAAAATAATTAATAGTGAAATTACTAAATAATAATAATACTAAAATGTTAGTTTTCTGAATTTTATTATGAAAAAAATGTTAATTGGTTAGTAATTAATAAAAAGAATAACGATTAATTAATTAAAGGAAAATAATAAAAATAGAGAGAGTTTAGGAGTATACGAGCCTGATTGGAGGGGTGAAACAGCTATTGGCGTCATGTGTAAACTGTTTTGTTTTGGCCATTTGGCTTTTGGCTTTTGGCCATTTGTGTTCTGGCCTCAACGTTCTTTAACCTTCTCAGGATGTCTGTCTCGCCATGTATTGGTGTCATGCATAAGTTGTTCTACTTTGGCCATTTGGCTTTTGGCTTTTGGCCATTTGTGTTTTGGCCTCAACGTTCCTTAATCTTCCTGCATGGGATCCTGTCTAAATCTGCAGTGTTGAATCTCATGAACACATTAAATAAAATCATAAAATGCAAATAAAGCCAATATATGAAGAAATTTAACGTTTAGGCACAATATGGCATGTATGAATGATTATACCCTTTTGATCATGGAGATCAAATCAATCTTACCCTTATTGGAAAATTAGTGACGTGAATGCTTTATGCCTTTTGGATCATGGAGATCAAGACAGCCTTACCCTTACTGAAGAAGTAGTGAGGTGTTGGTTTGTAACTGTGATGGCTTGTTTGTAGTGAGAGAGGGATTTGTAATAAGGATTTCAAGGTTTTAGGGTTCTTGAAAGAATTTGATATTCTGACAGTGTTGTGGCAAGGTTTTTTCTCTCTTTTTCCTCCTCTCTTGTTTGTGTGAAAAGAAGGTGATTATATAATGGAAATTAGGGTAAAGAAAATGGGCTTTGAATGTGCAATTGGGCCTCCAATGTTCACTTGAGTTCGTCACTTTCCAGGCTAAATCGCAGGGACTTAAGTGCAATTTTTGAAGTTGAAATGTGAAGACAAAATGTAGCCGACATCGAGAACTAACTCATGTCCGAAAATCGGCTCAATCGGATAAACGGTGAATTAGTTATGAATTTTTGAAGTTTCAGCTCAGACAAACTTATTTTGGGCTCCAGTGTCGACTCTGACACGTTCTTCAATAAAAAAATGGTATTGATCGGAGCATAATCCGGTCTCGACTTTTGAAGAAAAGTTGTAGATCTATGAGTCAGTGACCTTGTGTAAAAATATGAGCCCAATCCGATAAAAATTGACCGAGTTATGAATTTTCGAAGTTTCGGCCCAGATAAAATAATATTCAGCATTCAGGATTTTCAGCGTGTCACGCACTCTGAGCAAAAAACGAAGGCCTTTTGAATACCGTTTGAACTCAATACCTTCTGTGAAAATGTATTCACCTCAATTTGTGAAATTTTGGCGCCGGCACCAGCTCGATACGATGAAAATCGACCAAGTTATGATTTTCTGAACATGACGCAAATAAACTTCTGTCACAAATTTTCTGTGCAAAAATACTTGATAAATCCATATTTTTGAAGACCTTCTGATCGAAATTGGCTTCCAGCCGTGGGAGATGAAAACGTAGATAATGTCAAGACGGAATTTTGGCCACCGGAACGGGTTCAATACGAGCCACGATCTTCAAGTTATGAATTTTTTAGCGCGTAAAAACTGCACTTTCAGCACACTTTTTCACCATATTTCTTCGAGAAAACTCACACATTCGGATACCTTCTTTAAAGAATTAACTCTTGAGCCGAACCTGAATTTGAGAATACGTTATCAGAGATATCTTGGTAAAAGAATACCTGAATATGACGCGCCGGGTTGGACTTGTGAATTTTTCTTGAAATATTTTGAGAAATATGGGAGGGCAAATTTTGGGGTACAACAGTTGCCCCTGTTCAATCTTCTTAAACCTGAGGATGTAGATTGGCTTGCGTGCCTTTCGTGATCCGAAGGTGGAAGATGATTGAACACTAAAGTGCCCAGAAATTTGCACTCGCATGGTGTAGTATCAGCAATGTGATGTAGGGGGAATGGGCTTATAGATGCCATTTGGAGACTGTTGGTATGTGGATGGGCTTATAAATGCCATCGGGAGGTTGTCGATCGCGTAAGAGATTCCTTAGCGAGAACTTGCATACCTAAGAAAGAAAAATAATTACCTGGCCTGTTACAGGAATTGATCTTCAAACTCTTTATGTAGATGTGCCCTGGCTGGATACAGGAATCGAATCTTTAAACTCTTCAGACGTGCCCTGGCGAGATACAGGAATCGGATCTTCGAACTCTTCAGACGTGCCCTGGCAAGATACAGGAATCGAGTCTGGTAATGTCGTCAACAGATACACCCTGGCAAGATACATGAATCGGATCTTCAAACTCTTCAGACGTGCCCTCAACAGGAACGCTGAGAGAACCTGGGGCGATTACTACCTCAACAGTAACGATGAGAATCATAGGCGACTTCAACCTCAACTGTAACGCTGAGAGAATCTTGGGCGACTTCAACCTCAACAGTAACGCTGAGAGAATCTTGGGCGACTTCAACCTCAACAGTAACGCTGAGAGAATCTTGGGCGACTTCAACCTCAACAGTAACGCTGAGAGAATCTTGGGCGACTTCAACCTCAACAGTAACGCTGAGAGAATCTTGGGCGACTTCAACCTCAACAGTAACGCTGAGAGAATCTTGGGAGACTTTAACCTCAACAGTAACGCTGAGAGAATCTTGGGCGACTTCAACCTCAACAGTAACGCTGAGAGAATCTTGGGCGACTTCAACCTCAACAGTAACGCTGAGAGAATCTTGGGCGACTTCAACCTCAACAGTAACGCTGAGAGAATCTTGGGCGACTTCAACCTCAACAGTAACGCTATGAGAATCTTGGACGACTTCAACCTCAACAATAACGCTGAGAGAATCATAGGCGACTTCAACCTCAACAGTAACACTGAGAGAATCTTGGGTGACTTCAACCTCAACAGTAACGCTGAGAGAATCTTGGGAGACTTCAACCTCAACAGTAACGCTGAGAGAATCTTGGGCGACTTCAACCTCAACAGTAACGCTGAGAGAATCATAGGCGACTTCAACCTCAACAGTAACGCTGAGAGAATCTTGGGCGACTTCAACCTCAACAGTAACGCTGAGAGAATCTTGGGCGACTTCAACCTCAACAGTAACGCTGAGAGAATCTTACGCGACTTCAACCTCAACAGTAACGCTGAGAGAATCTTGGGCGACTTCAACCTCAACAGTAACGCTGAGAGAATCTTGGGCGACTTCAACCTCAACAGTAACGCTGAGAGAATCTTGGGCGACTTCAACCTCAACAGTAACGCTGAGAGAATCTTGGGCGACTTCAACCTCAACAGTAACGCTGAGAGAATCTTGGGCGACTTCAACCTCAACAGTAACGCTGAGAGAATCTTGGGCGACTTCAACCTCAACAGTAACGCTGAGAGAATCTTGGGCGACTTCAACCTCAACAATAACGCTGAGAGAATCATAGGCGACTTCAACCTCAACAGTAACGCTGAGAGAATCTTGGGCGACTTCAACCTCAACAGTAACGCTGAGAGAATCTTGGGCGACTTCAACCTCAACAGTAACGCTTAGAGAATCTTAGGCGACTTCAACCTCAACAGTAACGCTGAGTGAATCTTGGGCGACTTCAACCTCAACAGTAACGCTGAGAGAATCTTAGGCGACTTCAACCTCAACAGTAACGCTGAGAGAATCTTAGGCGACTTCAACCTCAACAGTAACGCTGAGAGAATCTTGGGCGACTTCAACCTCAACAGTAACGCTGAGAGAATCTTAAAATCTTCAACTGGATAAGAAACAGGGAGATCTTAGGGTCGATCTGACTGAACCAGAGAAGGCCTTTGACTGGATAAGAAACAGAAAAATCTTAGGGTCGATTTAACTGAACCGGACAAGGTCTTGAAATCTTCAACTGGATAAGAAACAGGGAGATCTTAGGGTCGATCTGACTGAACCAGAGAAGGCCTTTGACTGGATAAGAAACAGGAAAATCTTAGGGTCGATTTAACTGAACCAGGCTAGGTCTTGAAATATAGCTGAGAAGTTAACTGGATCTTTCCTGAAAGGTAAAGGTCAGTCATATGCAAGGCATGATATGAATCAAGCGATGATGTTCTCAACATGAATGAGATTTGTAAGATATGATGCGTATATGCATGCTATAATGTATGAAAATGCGATGTTTATGAATGTATGTTTTTGTCTAGGAAAGTAAATCTTTGACGGGTGCCGGGAAATTGAATCCTGGGCTGATGGTTGAAGAGAGTTTTTTCGTTTCTGCTGGGGATGAAGATTGCAAGAATGCTGGTAGGAGAAGATAACTCTGTTGGGGCATAAACTTGGCGAATGGATTACTCTGCGGGGAGAAAAGTACTCTAACAATCTTGCTGGGGAGCAAATACTCTGTGGGGAGAAGATTACTCTAGCGATCTTGCTGGGGAGCAATACTCTGTGGGGAGAAGATTACTCTAGCGATCTTGCTGGGGAGCAATACTCTGTGGAGAGAGAGGTACTTTGCTGGAATGTTGATGGTAACTTCGCTGGGGATACCGTTATTAGGTGGTGGAAGATGAACTCCGCTGGGGATAGGAAGACTTAGTCGGGGACGATCTTTCCGTGGCTTTTGGCTGAGGATAACCCAGTTATATCTTGATAGGGAAATATCCTTTGAATAAAGTCGGGGACACGTTCGTGCTCTACGGGGGTAAGCTTCCAGAATCTACTGGGGATAAGCTTCCTGCTGGAGGAGATGGATTCAAATTTTCCTGGGGGAATCTGGATTGGACTCTCCTGGGGAAATTATGAAATGTATTGGGGAAGTGACTCCATTGAATGTTTGATATGCCGCCGGGGAACAATCTTTAGGTCAAGACTGCCGGGGATGCTTGTTAGGAATGTCTATATATCGTGCTGGGGAATGTTGAGATCTGCGGGGGATACCCAACTTCCTTAAGGCTGATTGTATAGTTTTGCTTGGGGAGAGTGTATTGACTTGCTAGCTCACTCTCTGGGGAATTGAGATATACTGGTTATGTTCTTCAGCTGAACTCACCTTGATACCTTGGCGGACAGAGCGATTAGATCGTTTGGACAACTCATCATTGCCCCTGTTTCTGAGGTGGGAGAGGAAGACCTATGGAGGTGCTTGATGACTGCCGATTGACAACTCTTCTTCTGGTAGGCAAGTGACGAGATGCCAGGACATAGTCGTACGCTTTGATCCCTAACTTTTGCCTGGACCGCCCTTTCGGGTTTTCAGTCCACCGGGATACCCATTTTTGCCCAAGCCGCCTTTTCAGGTTTTCGACTTGCCGGGTGTACAGATTTTTTTCATTTTCATCCCTTATTTTTGCCCGAACCCTTTTGGTTCGCCGGGAAGCCCTAATTTTTGCCTAGGTGTGTCAACCTAGCGGGTCTTTGATTTTGCGTAGTATTCTTTTCGACTATATCCACACTCTCAGAATGTAGGGAGTTGCCCCTATTAGAAGTGTTTTGTCATGCCACCAGAAGGTGTTTGATCAGGCAAGATTCGTTGTTGGAATGCCCCAAGTGACTCAGGCGGAGATTTGCCCCAGGCTGTTTGGCCTTTGGGAGATTCTCCGCATCTTGATTGGACTGCCCCAGATAATAGATCATGGTCATGTCTACCCCTTGATTGGAAGTGCTTCTTCCATTTGAGATGACCTTTTTTGTTGAGAAGGCTTTTGTTCACTAGATATTCGTCGTGCGAATTTCTATGTTGTTCAAACAAATAGTCATATGCAAACAATGTTATATTAAAAATGCAAAGCTTATGTTTGTCTTGAAGTTTTTTGAAAATGCGGTTTTTAATAAACAAGTGATTTTTTTGTAAAATGTGATGTCCACTCAAGATTTTACAGCGAGCCTTATAGGAGTCAGGATACCTTTCGTAACAGTATGCTTTCGATCTAACCCATGCTTCAGCTAGGACTTTTAAGGGTTATAACGTGGCCTGGTTCACGGTTTAAGCAACAAAGGATAAAGGCTCAAATTTTATTTGTACCCACCCACTCTTCGTGATGTTCTTCCAACCTAAACCCAGCTGATCGTGCGTTAGACCTTTGTTTGAGTCTTTACTCTGATATTCCAGTGATGGTTCGGATATTGACAATTTATTTTGACCAGGCAGTCATTTCTTTTTTTTCATTGTTGAGGGTTTGTAGGACCTCTTTCTTTTTGATTGTGTTATCCCTAAATTTTGCATGAACTGTTTCTTTTGTGATTACAGTCAGCGCGATGCCCCAGTTTTGTAAGTCTCCTTCATAGGTTTTGACTTATTGGGTTTTTATTTTTGAGATATGATGACTGCCTGTCTTTATGATCATTCGGAACCATCACTGTCTTTCTTTGTTTTGTAAGGACCTCTTTGGTGCCATTCGTTATGCACTTGGATCAACTGAGAGAACTACCCTGCCCCAGGTTATGATTAAGGGCTCAAATACTGAAAATCAAATAAAGGTGATCTAGCCCTAAGGTAACCCCACTTTTAAGTAAAATTCCCCAGCAGAGTCGTCAGTTCTGTAATACGGTGGGAGAACTGACTTGGGTGTTTTTCATTTTACCGCAATTATTGCGGATAGCAAGAGTCACCATCGACTTTTCTTTTATCCAACAAGGAAAGGTTGAAAAGAACAAGACATACCTTTGAGATTGTTTTCTTGAGTTTGAGGGGTAGGTTATGAAAAGGGAAGGTATTAGCACCTTTTTCATCCGTAGTTTTCTACGGGCTCTTAGTTGCTTGCTAGATCATTTGCTTTTGTTTGAAAATGTGCTTTTGGTGTGGGTTTTGAATGTATTTTGAAAAGGAATTTCTTTGTAATGGTTCTCGTCTCTATGAGAACGCGTACAAAGTATTTAGTCTTTTGAAAAATGTTTCAAAGTGAAATTGTGGGTGTATAAAATGTTTTTATTGTGAGTAAGCGAGAAACTAGGAGCATCCTACCTACGTAAAAGGTCTTAAACTTTATTTTCCTTTTCCTTTAGAAGTTGCTATCTTACCATTGATTTGGTAAGAAGCCCCATCATTGGATGTGAAGGGACGGGCGTGGGACGCTTATATACTCATAGAAGGCAACCTATGGGACGCTATAGCAATTTCGTTTTAGGGACTAGATCGTTTACCGAAGGCAACATTGAGGGTCATCGAGGGACTACAATCTTTTATCAAGGATCTTTGCTAAAACGCCCATATTCGAGGGACATGACTATTTCTCCGAGGAAACAAGTGGAATTACCCTTAGGGTGCATGTGTAAATAATGTGTTTGATTGCATGCATTTGTCTTTTGAACTTTTGGTTATCTACTTGTTGTTTTTATCTTAGCATACATCCTAGTTACTAGCATTTATACAAAAAAAGAAATAAAAATGTAAAAAATAAAACCTAGACTATTACAACCATATTGAATTGCATGGAAATATAAACGAAAAAATAAAATAAAAGCAAAAAAAATGTGTCTTTCGATTTGGACATAAACACCCTTTGATTATGCACATCCTGGCCTCCTTTGATTTGGATTCTGAAGTCATTGAAGTCCTACCCTTCGATTTTCCTTTCTGTCTCCTTCGACTGGGGGTTGGAATCAGGGTAGTCACGCCTTTTGTCTGGGCCTGGAAGTCAACATAGTTCTGCCTTTCGCTTGAGACTTGGAGATAACAAAGTTCTGGCCTTCGTTTTAGGCCTGGAGAAAGATAGGTTTTGGCCTTCTTTTGAGCCCTAGGAGCAACAAAGCTCATGCTTTGACACAGACTCCTGGCTGACTCTTTATAAGCATATTGGCCCCTCAGATTATGATTCGAAAGGCTTATGCAGCTAGCCAATCGAAGGGTATAACAACCTGTCTTAAATTTTAAAAAATGCAATATCCAAACATAACTACATTCCAGGGGTTAGCATAAAAAACTTATGGGTCTCAAAGTCCAAAGCATAACTAACTAAGGTTGAGTTTTCAACATATAGGCAGTCAGAATCGAAAGCTAAAACATGGTCCAGAAATATCTACATTTTTCTTTATGGCATGTGCACAGGATATTAAAATAGAATAGGCTCAAGTTTGAAGGAAGCTTACCTCTTGAAGCTCTTAAATTGAAGGGATATGCAAGTGCTTTCTTTGACGGAGAGTGGGAGTTCGTTGGAATCTTCCTGAGGCTAATCCATCTACTACTTTGTGAGAGCAGTGACTGGGTCAAAAGATGTTGTGTGAGTGGAATCGAAGGCTCTTTTATAACAAGTGATGGAATGACTCAAAGGCCTACTGTATGATAGCTGGGGGAGTGAGTCGAAGGGTGATTTGATGGTCAAATGGAGGGTGAATCGAAGTATTTTTTCTTGGTGTTTAGAAGTGTATGTGAAGCTACCGGCAGAAAACAGAGCCGCCACCGAACTTTATTTATCCCGAAGGAAGGGGAAATATCGATAAAACCACAAGGGAATGGATAAGATTGTCTTGCGACCAAGAGAAAGGGTAAGGGAGTCGGTTATGCGAGGGGAAGGTATTAGCACCCCTCACATCCGTTGTACTCAATGGTATCCATTTTGTTTGTTTGTCTTTAAGGGTGTATTTATCTACAAATATACTTGCTTAAGGGAAATGAATGGTTTTTATTATTGCGTTCATGAGGGTTTCGCGACCCTTTGCCTACGTATCCGGTGAAGGAATCAGAACATCGTAGTTCCTCTAGAAAATGGTTTGTTTGTTTGTATTTTTTAGTGGGCGACGTTAACGCATGCATTCTAGCAATAGGCATGGCCGGTATCGCGGTAGAATGGAGATAACACGCCCTTTGGGGGAGTTTTGATTGGTTGAGTGTTTTTGTGAGTTTTAAAATGAATTCAAGTAATGATTAGATGTTTTTGGATTTTTTATTTGTGAACGATAAGTTTTAATTACAAAAGAAGAAAAAGGTTTAGAGGGAGGCTAGAAACCTAATTGTCTGTTATGTACAAAGCTCGATCCTAAACTTTATTTCGACATAAGGCAATCGAAACGGGGTTTAATCGCCTCATGGAGCTAGCTAAGGGAGTAGTATCACGGTTTGAATGAGTAACTTAAATTCTAAATGTTTTTGTGGTTTTCATCACGTAAAAAAAATATTAAGAGAAAACTAAAATCTAATTCTAAATATATTTTTGAGTTTTTAGCAAGTTAAATAACAACACACCAAATTTTTTTTAAATAAAAAGATATTAAATAAAAGATTAAGTAAATAAAATAAAAGGAAAGTTTAATTTAATAAAAACATGTTTTTGTATTTTCTCATGAAATAATTATATGAATTAACTAAATTGATATCAAATATTAATGAGAATGGGAAACAATGGTTAAAAGAAGCAAGAAAAAACAAAAAAATGGCCTAGCTGAGAGTTGAACCCGGGTTCTCTTGGTTATTAGTGATGTGCTTTGCCAACTCTACCATATTGCTTATTCATTATTACCATGCTTCTATTAATGTAACAGGGGAAAAAGATCAAGAATTTGGGCCAACGAGCCCAATGGGATGACCCGGTTGGGAAGAGGAAAGTAAAGTGTTTTAAACCCTAAAACGATAGGAATGTGCCGCTGGTGTATTAACAATGGGAAGGAAAAACGAATTTAATTATTATTGTTGGTTGGAAAGGAAAAAAACAGATTAAATGCTATTAGTTCCAATAATCCTTTTTCTATGCTTTTTATCGCAAAAATTAAAACCCTCTCTCTAATCTCAACTCTTCACCATCCTACTCTCAGAACCATTCAAACTCTCCATTAATCCTCTACACTCTCTGCACGATTCTTCAACATAACTCTTCATCATCAACACAACAACTCCCTATCTTTCTGTATCATCATTTTCTCATCTCACCCTCAACGGAAAAAAAACGTCACCACCCAACTCTCACCCTAAACCCTTCCATCTCTGTTTTTGCTATTTCAATGGTTTCTCAATCATACAATTTGTGGTGTAACCTAATCTTTACCACTGTTATCGCCTTCAATTCTTCTCCATTATCTGCTATTTTCGGTTTCTGCTTTGTGGATCTGTTGGTTGTTGCATGTTGTTGCGGTTGTTGCGCTGGGAGTGTCTTCAGTAAAGGTTAGATCACTATGTTGTTTATGAGGGCTGAAGGAGATGGTTGCAGAAGGTGATCATGGTTTTACAAAAATTGTATAAGGTATTGTTACGGAAGCTGCAATGGTTAGGTAGCAGCTAGCGCGGAAGGGAGTTGAAGGTTGACAGGTGGGTATCATGAAAACTGGAGAGTTAATGGAAGCAGTCGAAGAAATAAAAAAAGCGCAGTAACAATGTCAGATGGACCGATTATCCTTTTGAGGTTCATTCCCTTTTTTTACTAACTTTCTCTTTATCTGTTTCTGGATTAAGTGCATTATCGATTAGATTATGTTACATAATTTCAATTGTAGGTTATGATGAATGAAGGTTGTTGAATGATAAGGAGTTTTCTTGGTGCATGTGGATGTTGATGGTGGGCTGTCGTGAGGTTGGTGTTGAGTCAGTCTAATTTGACAGGTTAGAAACTTTGGATAATAGTTTTCAACAAAAAATGATACAGAAGGATTCCTTTTTTATAAATTTTCTATTTATAATTTCTCTATCGAATCTCCATTCATTTTTTCTCATCTCACTTTGTTTTCTTTGATTGTTTTTAAGTTCAGCATGAATGCAGGAAATGAAAACACAGGCAGGGTAACAAAGGGTTTCAACAATCTTCAACCAAGTAAATAACTAGTGTAGATTGGAATGTCCAAACAACAAGATCAAGCACACATACACATATTAAATCAAGTATAGTTGAAAAGTTTGAAAACAGTACCGACTCTGAAAGTTCTCAGAGGTGAAGATATCCCATGGTAACTCTGTTTCTACTCTGCTTCTGCTTTACTCTAATTTTCTCTACTCTCCTTCTTTGAAAAGAAAATGGTGCGAACAGTTGTTGTGGTGAGTAAGCTCAGTCTGAAACTTGAAGGTCTTTTTGGTATCCTCTCCCTCTTGGTTTTCTTATGCTGGTTGGTTTCTCACTTTGGTTTTTTCTTGCTGGATGGTTCTCTCTTCCAAAACTTGCTGGTTGTGTGCTCTCTAAAAAATCCCACCTCTTTTAATGAAACAATGGCCTTTTATAGTGAAATAGAGGTGGAAATTAGAGGGGGAATTAGTGAAATTTTGAACATATTTGGCAAGCTGACTTTGTGGACTTTTTGAGTGTAGATTTTCTGTCTTACTGATTTTGTGCAATGTTTAGACTGTTTAGAGCAGGTGTGGCACAAATGAGGTGCAGGTTTTGGCATGTTCTGTTTGGTTTGAAGCAAATTTGGACAATTTTGCAGTAGGATGGGGGCAGGCTTATGCACAGGGTGACATCTCTCTAACCCTACCTCTTTTCCTCTTTTATCTTTTCATGATGCAAACTGTTTTGCCCTTTTGAAAATTCTGAAGGATTTGCATTTTAGGGAAAATGATGATGTAGGGTTTTATGAGCTAGCTGGCTTGCATTGTTTTGAATTTTTGTTGTGCTATTTTGACAGCCTGCTACTAATCTTGCAGCTGCTCCTTGTTCTAATTATTGATATTTTCGTGCTGCATTTGTTTGGCTTGTTGTTGCCTTGCAGTTTGCTGTTGTTTAGGTTGTTGTTGGCTGCTTTAGCAGCCTGCCTTAGTGTTGCACTGCGGCTGTTTTTCCTTGCCCCGCGTATACTTGTTGTCTTGTTGCCTTGCTGCTGCTTGTTGCACTGTTGTGTTTAGGCAGTCTACTGCCCTGTTCTGCTGTAGTTACCTTATTTACCTAGTTGCCATGCTGTTTTGGTGCTTTTCAGCTTGCATATTTGACAATTTTGACTTGCTTTTGCAGTAGGAAAATAGTTTCAAACTTCTATTATTTTTTTTGTGAACCAAAAAGAACAAACCTTTTGTGATTTGCAAAAATAGGAAAAGACAACCTATGATTTAAAATAAAAACCCTTTTAGTTCTGATTCCAAATGCAAATCCTAATGATGAGCTTTCTTGTTTGACAAATAATTCTTGCTTGAATTTTCACATGTTGATGTTAGCTAAATTTTTCCCTTTTTTTTCTTGTTTCATGAGCACGAGGATTGGATGGCTAAAGTGAAGTTGCAAGATGAAAAGGCCATGGCGAGGAGTGAGGACGAGTGGCTTGAAGACGAAGCAAAAAGTAAATTTGAAGAAAAACATTTCTTTCTTTTTTTGTAAATAACATATTGTAACTTGCATTTCCACATTTGTAATATGCTTTGTAAATGGTCCACAAAATGTAATGAACACAAAACTTGAGTAAATTTATGAATGACGAAATTTTTTGTACTGAAGTTAGACAAATCTTGGATCTTGTTTGAACTTTGAAATTTTCACTTGAATGGTTTGAATGATACACCTTGATTTTGTAACTTGAACTTCAAGAAATCAGAAATGACTGTTGTAACTTGTATCCCAAGAACCTTACACCTTATCTTTCAATCCTCAATCTTCATATCACGCCTAAACCAAACTTGCCCTCTCAACAAGAACTTTTAACTCTGATATCCAAACCACAAGTAACTTGTAACCTAAGCAACAAAAACACACCTTGATCGTCATGAACCTCTAACCTTATTTCTTACACCCGGATTCTATGTTCATCAATTAAACTTCAAACTCTTGACTCAGCGACTTAGATATCTGAAAAATAAAACTTGAGTGCGAGGAGATATTAGACATGAAACCCATAATCAAATATACTTGACTTCGAGTTATCCTTGAGGCAGGTGAAAGAAACAGTTCACAAACTCATGGATCCAAAACCCTGGCATCTTGACCAACAAATAGGGAAATAAACCCTAATCCCAGCTCTGATGGATTCGAGCGAGAAATAGCCTTGTAACTTGATAAGAAATAAATCCATCATACCTCAAGAATCCACCCCACGATCCAGTAACCGAGAACCAGATGAATTTCCCTTTTAATTGATAAGAAAATTTCAAAACAAAATTAGACATAAAGAGGGCATAACCCTAATACCTTAATCAAAGGCGCCTGATTCCATGAGATGTGGGATATGCAAATGACTTAGTAAAAATGATTAAAATGGGATGCAAAGTTCAAAGCTGAACAAAAGTAAAAGGAGGTAGGAAAAATTTGGGGTACGACAGCTGCCCCTATTTAATCGTCTTAATCCTGAAGGTGAGATTGGCGTCAACCTTTCGAAAGTTCAAGGTGGAAGTTGATTAAATACCAGGACCCGAAATTTGTCTTGGAGAGATGGTGTGAGTGTTATTTATTGGTGATGTCTGTTGGGGAAAGACTAATTGGTCTTCTGGTGGACTGGTCATGATGGATAAACATGGTTGAATAATGGTAGCTCGTACTGGGGTAACGGTGCCAATACAAGTTTCTCGTGGAAGTGGGCGGTAAAGTGACTGAAAGGATATAGTTGACGATGTCGTGATGAGGGTAAGACCTGCGAGCGACCTACAACCCTAGAAAAGATAATGCGAGGGTAAGACCTATTAGCGACCTACGACCCTAGGAAAAATAACGTGAGGGTAAGACCTACGAGCGACATACGACCCTAAAAATATATCGTGAGGGTAAGACCTACGGGCGACCTACGACCCTATAAAAAATAGCATAAGGGTAAAACCTAAAACCCTAGAAAAGATAACGTGAGGGTAAGACCTACTAGCGACCTACGACCCTAGCAAAGATAACGTGAGGGTAAGACCTACGAGCGACCTTTGACCCTAGCAAAGATAACGTGAGGGTAAGACCTACGAGCGACCTACGACCCTAAAAGATGCGGAGAGGGTAAAGTCTACGGATGACCTACGACCCTAGAAAAGATAACATGAGGGTAAGACCTACGAGCGACCTACGACCCTAGTAAAGATAATGTGAGGGTAAGACCTACGAGTGACCTTTGACCCTAGCAAAGATAACGTGAGGGTAAGACTTATGAGCGACCTACGACCCTAGCAAAGATAACGTGAGGGTAAGACCTACAAGCGAGCTACGACCCTAGCAAAGATAACATGAGGGTAAGACCTACAAGCGACCTACGACCCTAAAAGACGCGGAGAGGGTAAAGTCTACAGATGACCTACGACCCTAAAATACGTGGAGAGGGTAAAGTCTACGGATGACCTACGACCTTAAAAGAGATAAAGTGAAGGTGAGATCTATGGACGACCTATAACCTTAGAAAAGATAGCGTGATGGAAAGATCTACGGACGATCTACGACCCTAAAATAGATAACAAGAGCATTGAGAGTTGGGGAGCACGACGTACTGACACCATGGTTTATTTTAGTTGGTAATGTAATGACATGTGTTAACTGGGAATTATGAGGATGATATTTTTTGTGGGGATGTTTTGATAATTTGGGATTGATTTGGGGCTCTCGGGCAAGGTACCAAATATCGCTCATGCTTCATATGCATTTGAAGTGTGGTATGTTGATCCATGGATATGCTAGGCGTTTGAGGATGCAATGCAATATGAAGTGATGATTATTGTATGCAAAGTGCCAAAAGCTAAGCTCATTGGGATTCGTTGCTCATTGTTTTGAGATGCCAATATTGATTGGTGCTTGAAAATTGAGAGAAAAGAGTTAGCCTTATCGAGTTCACTGGGGATTAAATCTTGCTAAGGATAAGTAACTTGATCTGACTTTCTTTATATGTTGGATTTCTTGTGAATAACTGAAAAGAGACGTGGATCTTATTAAATGCCCCAAGTTTCTCAGTGTTGGAGAATTAGGCGCTCGATCGACTCTAAGGAAGCGACGAGGATGAAAGCTTGGTCAAGGTGACCGTTATGACTTGCTACCTGTACAGAAAAACAAACACTCGAACGATGTGGCATTCCCTTGAAATGTCTTCATATCCTTGTAATGTAGTGTTTCTCATCTCAGCTTATAATTATTATTGACTTATTGTTTTCAATACAATGCTTAACAAAGAATTTAAATCATAATTCGCATACGAGAATAATGTAAAAAGGACAACAAAATTTGGTGGAAGGGCAAATTATTATTAATGAGTTTGGCCTGTGAATAGACATTCGTACATGGAAACAAATCCTAAACGAGGAAGTTGCAAAGAAAAATACAAAATACAACAAGTAAAATGGAAATAAGAAAATCTTGAACTTCAGTTAAAACTAATATTGTTATAGTTCCCATATCCTGGGTCACCCTAGTGTCGTGCTTCAAAGGATAATAGATGAATTGATCCATCCCGTATTAGGAGGGTGTACATGAAGAGTCTTCAGACTGCAGTCTCTCGCTTTTTGTCCCTATTTTTTTCCTGGATCTCCCTTTCGGGTTTTCAATCCACCGGGACACCCATTTTTGCCTAAGCCACCCTTTCGGGCTTTCAACTTAGCGGGTTATTATTTTTTTCTTCTTTTTTAGCCCTAACTTTTGCCTAAGTCTCCCTTTCGGGTTTTTGACTTAGCGGGTCCTTTTATGCGTAGTATTTTTTGACTGAGTCTGAATTGAACCGAAGTGAAACATCTTCCCCATCCATGTTTGTTAGGATTATAGAACCTCCTGAAAAAGCTTTCTTCATGATGTATGGTCCCTCATAGTTGGGAGTCCACTTGCCTCTTGGATCAGTGTGGATTGGGAGAATCTTCCTTAAGACCAGGTCACCTGTGTGGAACTCTCGAGGCCGAATCTTCTTGTCAAATACTCTCTTGAGACGTTGTTGATATAACTGACCGTGACAAATGGCTGCTAGGCGCTTTTCTTCGATGAGATTGAGTTGGTCGAGTCTCGTTTGAATCCATTCAGCTTCATCAAGTTTAGTATCCATCAGAACCCTCAACGAAGGAATCTCCACTTCGACCGAGAGTACCGCGTCCATGCCATAGACTTGTGAAAACGGAGTTTCCCCAGTAGAAGTACACACCGAAGTTCGATAGCCGTGCAGGGCGAAAGGCAACATCTCATGCCAATCTCTGTATGTTCTAACCATTTTCTGGACGATCTTCTTTATGTTCTTGTTAGCAGCTTCGACTGCCCCATTCATCTTCGGCCGATAAGGTGATAAATTATGGTGATCAATCTTGAATTCTTCACACATTTCCTTCATCATCTTGTTGTTGAGATTCAACTTGTTATTAGTGATGATCTTGTTAGGAGTTCCATACCGGCATATGATTTCTCTTTTGATGAAGCAGGTAACAACTTGCTTGGTCACATTCTTGTACGAAGCCGCTTCCACCCACATGGTGAAGTAATCAATAGCAACAAGAATAAACATATGTCCATTTGAAGCGCTTGTCTCGATGCGTCCAATCATATTGATGCTCCACATTGCAAAGGGCCATGGTGAAGTCATCACATTCAAAGGAGTGGGAGGAACATGTATCCTGTCTGCATAAACTTGACATTTGTGACACATCTTTGCATATACACAACAGTCGCTTTCCATCGCCATCCAGAAATAACCTGCTCGTAGGATTTTCTTGTTGATGGAATGCCCACTGGCGTGAGTCCAAAAAGAGCCCTCGTGTATCTCTCGTATAATGGATTCCGCTTCGTGTTTATGCACGCATCTGAGTAGAACCAAATCATAGTTTCTCTTGTACATAACGTCTCATGACAGTAAAAACTTGGACGCCAACCTTCTAAGAGTCCACTTATCAGAAATTGTAGCACCTTCAGAGTACTCTTGCTTTTCAAGATATCTTTTAATGTCAGAGTACCACGGATTTTCTCCCGATACATCTCCAGTTGTGAGACAGTGAGCAGGGAAATATGAGCTGGATCCTTGTAACGACAGATCCTTATATTGGGCGCATTATTCGGGTAAATAACTTTGAACATTGCTGCTAAAGTGGCCAGAGCATCTTCCAGTTGATTTGCTTCTCTAGGAATGTGCTCAAAGGTGACCTCATCGAAGGCAGGCAATAACTCTAATATGTATCCCGGTATGGAAATAAATTAGGGTGTCGTGTATCCCAATCACCTCGTACTTGATGTATCACTAAGGTAAAGTCCCCATAAACTTCAAGAATCTTGATCTTCAAATCAATGGTTGCTTTAAGACCCATCACAAAAGATTCGTATTCAGCGACATTATTCGTACAATCAAAACATAATCTGGCAGTGAAATGTATATGAAGATTGTATGGAGAGGTCAGAACTGCCCTAATGTTGTGGCCCATAGCATTTGATGTACCATTGAACGTGAGAGTCCATCACTCCCCTAGTTCGGGTCCTTCAATATCATCAAGTTTCATAACGTCCTCGTCTGGAAAATCGAACTTCATGGACTGATATTCTTCCAATGGATGGTGAGCGTGATGATCAGCAAGAATGCTACCTTTGATAGCCTTTTGTGTGACGTACTATATGTCATGCTCAGACAAAAGCATTTGCCACCAAGTTAATCTTCCTGTAAGTGTTGGTTTCTTAAAGTTGTACTTTATCGGATCCATCTTAGATATCAGAAGTGTAGAATGTGTCAATATATACTACCTCAAACGTCGAGATGCCCACGTAAGAGCACAACAAGTATTCTCAAGTAAGGAATACCTTGATTCACAATCAGTGAACTTCTTGCTAGGTAATAAATGGCGTGTTCTTTTCGTCCAGTATCATCATGTTGTCCGAGCACACAACCCATAGATCCTTCAAGCACAGCCAAATACATAATGAGAGGTCTGCCTGGAACTGGTGGTATGAGTATTGGTGGTTCTTGAAGATACTTCTTAATCTTCTCGAAAGCTTCTTGACAACTTTCGTCCCAACGACATCTTGATTCTTGGGTAACAATTTAAAGATGGGTTCACAGGTAGCAGTAAGGTGAGAAATGAACCTGGATATGTAATTAAACCTTCCAAGGAAACCTCGTACTTCCTTTTCATTTTTCGGGGCCAGCATATCCTGTATTTCTCTCACTTTGTCTGGATCTACTTCAATTCCTTGTTGACTCATGATAAAACCGAGTAACTTGCCCAATCGAACCCTAAAGATGCATTTGTTGGGATTAAGCCTTAACCTGGAATTTCATAAATGATCAAACAACTTCTGCAAATGGACCAAATGTTCTTCCTCAGTTTATGATTTTGCAATCATGTCATCCACATACACCTCGATCTCTTTATGAATCATTTCATGAAAGAGAGTCACCATAGCTCGTTGATATGTCGCACCAGTGTTTTTGAGACCAAAAGGCATGACTCTATAGAAAAAGGTACCCCAAGGGGTTGTCAAAGTTGTTTTATCCATGTCTTCCAGAGCCATATTTATCTGATTGTACCCCGAGAACCCATCCATGAAGAAGAACACTGAAGACTGAGAAGTATTAGCAACTAATACATCAATATGAGGCAACGGGAAGTCATCCTTCGGGCTTGCTCTATTCAAGTCTCGGTAGTCAATAAACATGCGTACCTTACCATCTTTCTTAGGTATAGGCACAATGTTAGCAATCCAAGGCGGATAATTTATCACAGATAGGAGGCCTGCCTCAAGCTGTTTCTGAACTTATTCTTTAATCTTCAAAGCCATGTCGGGTCTGGTCCTTCTAAGCTTCTGCTTTACAGGAGGACATTCTAGCTTGAGCGGCCATCTGTGCATCACTATATTAATATCTAAACCAGGAATGTCTTTATACAACCAGGCGAAGATATCAGCATACTCTCGAAGCAACTCAAGCAACCCCTTCTTTTCCTCACTTTGTAAGGAAACACCTATCTTGACTTCTCTCTTTAACTCTTCAGTACCGATATTGATGACTTTTGTTTCTTCCTGATATGGATGGATGACCTTCTTTTCTTGTCTCAAGAGCCTGGCTAGTTCTTCAGGGACTTCACAATCTTCCTCACTATCTTCGTTAGCATGATCAACTGAATTCTCAAGGATATAGGGAACCATAACACTATCATTTCCAACAGAGTCCGAGACAGATCTGCATGATCGATGATTTTATGTTTTATTTTTAGAAAGTTAAAAAGAATATTTAGAATATGAAAAGAAAAGTAGTGCCATTTTTATTTGAAAAAGTAAAAGTAAAAGAAAAGACAGGGAACAAAATTGTTTGCGAAAGTGCGACTTTTCATTCAATGTTAAATGGAGATTGAAACATAAGGGGCCCCTTCTACAAGCTGTCATTATGCCTTGGGAAGGACATATGACTTAAATGGAAACAGGAAAATTACACATCAAGGAAAACAACTTCAGGGATGTCCACGGTAGTCCAATTGCTGAGCTCCTGGTCTGGCGCAACTTGATAGATAAATCTTGAAACATCTTCATCGTCACCTTCAGCATCTGTGGAGAGCACTTGTCCTTCTTTGCTTACACCAGCACTAACGAACACTTCAGAAATTGGACAAACCGGCTTTCCTCTGAGAGGAACCCAACCAGCTTGCACGGAAGATGATGGCTGATATCCAAGACCAAAGCGATCTTTCTTCTCTGTCACTTCAATTAATTTTCCCCAACTGTCATGGGGAGGTCTAGTTTCTATGAGGGCTTTGGCATCCTTCAAAGAGGCCAGGGGTGCTTCAGACTTCTTACATTCCACTACGGGGAACTTGTCAACCGTAACGATCTCTAGAGCTTGAAAGGGAAACTCCCGCACCTCGCCTTCCACCTCCAAACAATGGTAGGTAGTCAGATTGTTAATCACTATATCTTCTTCTCCACAAACAACGACAACTTGTTCATTCACAATGAACTTCAGACGTTGATGAAGAGTAGATGTCACAGCTCCTGCTACGTGAATCCATGGACGACCCAAAAGGCAAGTATAAGAAGGACGGATGTCCATAACATAAAATGATAAATAGAAAGTGTAGGGACCAATCTTGACAGGAAAGTCCACTTCTCCATCCATCGATCTTCTTGAACCATCAAACGCTCAAACATTTAGAGTGGAAGGCCTCATCATTACTCCATCCATATTCATCTTAAAAAAAGTAGCCTTAGGCATCACATTGAGTGAAGAACCCGTGTCTACCAAAACTGAGATAAAACGGTGTCCAAACACTTCATAGAAACATGCAGCGCTTTGTTGTGGGCTCTTCCTTCAACTGGGAGTTCATTATCGCAGAAACCCAAACAATTTCCCATAGCAATATTGCTGACGATTCCTTTAAACTAGGCCACAAAGATGTCTTCGGTAACATGAGTGGAACATAAAATCTTCAATAAGGCATTACGGTGGGTTTCTAAACACAAAAGGAGAGACAAGATGGAAATCTTGGATGGCGTCTGGTTGAGTTGATCCACCACTTTGTAATCACTTCGCTTAAGAATTCTCAAAAGTTGCTCTACTTCTTGTCCCACAGAAGGTTCGGGTTGATTATCCACCACTTCCTTGCCCCTTGCCTTGTCTAGAACTTCACTGTTAGTTTCTTTAGGAGGCGGTGGTGGAGGAGAAAAGATCCGACCACTGCGAGTCATGTTACTGGTTCCTGCAATGTTGGTAATATTCTTGTCAACCACTGGAGGACACTCATACTTCTTCCCATGAATATAGACCACATTATACTCCCATGGAACTGCCTTTGAGTCGTTACTTGTAGGAGGAATAGGAGCTTGAATTGTTGCGGGGGTAGAGGGAGCTTGAATAATTATTGGGGTAGTAGGAACCTGAATTGTCAACGGAATACTTGGTGTTGCTGAAAATCTTCTCGGGTAGTAGGGTATTTCCAGGACATCAATCTCTTCTT
This sequence comes from Vicia faba, assembly GCA_948472305.1. Lineage (NCBI taxonomy): Eukaryota > Viridiplantae > Streptophyta > Magnoliopsida > Fabales > Fabaceae > Vicia > Vicia faba. The sequence continues at coordinate 852,338,305 of OX451741.1, forward strand.
CTCGGAATATCTTCTCTATCTGTAGGCACCTTCATCTATCAACTGTTGGATAGTCGTCTTCAAACCAGTACACTCTTCAGGTTTAGAGGAACACGTTAAGAAGAAATCATGGAGTTCTTGTAGCACCTCATGCTCCAACAAGTGTTCTCTAATAGTTCTTAATGATATCTTGATCTCGTCGACTTTGGTTACCAAAATCTGTTCACTACCTTCTTCAATACCATTGACAGTTGCCCCTGGGTGAGGAGGCATGGAATTGTTCTGAATATTCGAACCAACAGGGTTGAAGTTGTTGGCCTTTGCATCGAGGAGGTCTTGAACTTTACATTTGAATGCTCTACAATTCTCAATTGTATGGCCTGGGGAACCAGAATGAAATTCACAATGAGCATTAATGTCATACCCCCTAGGGAGAGGATTTGGCGATGGACCAAGTTCACGTAATTGAACCAACTGACTAGAAAGTAATTGTGGGAGAAGCTGAGCTTAGGACATAGGAATGAGATCAAATCTTCTTTCAGGCGCTCTTTGTCCTTGAGGATCTCTCGGACCTTGAGGTTGTTGATTTTGTTATTGATAAGTTGGAGGAGGTGCAAATTGTTGTTGTGGAACATACTGTGGTTGTGGAGTGAAAGGTCGTTGTTGGCCCAACCAGGGTGCTGGAGTTGTAGCAGCATACACTTGAGGAAAAAATTGGTTGGGAAAAACAACAGGTTTTGGAAAATAAGGAAATCAGACTTGAGGAAATGCAAGAGCTCTTCCTTGGTTGATGGTGATGTAATTAGTCTCACCTTCTTTCTTCTTGACAAAACTAGAAAACTGCTTTCTACCAATGTATGCGTTTTTGCTAGTATTGTTAGGGACACCTTGGATCGTTCCAGCCTTAATGCAAGTCTCAACACGTTCACCAATGATGACCATATCAGAGAAAGAAGTAGAAGTACTACTGAGCATATGTTGGAGATAAGGGCCTCGTAGAGTACCCATAAACAGATCAATCAATTCACGATCCAAGAGAGGAGGTTGGACCCTTGCAGCCAGTTCAAGCCACCTCTGTGCGTACTCTTTGAATGACTCTTCAGATTTTTGTACCATCCCTTAGAGCTGAGTACCTCTAGGAGCAATGGCAGTATTGTAATGGTAATGTTTCAAAAAGGCGTCAGCAAGTTCTCCCCAAGTACTGACATGAGATCTTTCCAATTGTATATATCAATCTAATGGTGCCCCGGTCAAGCTATCTTGGAAGAAGTGCATGAGTAACGGTTCATTTTCAGCATAGGTATCCATTTTGCGACAGTAGGAATGGAGATGAGTCTCTGGGCAAGAAGTGCCTTTGTATTTGTCAAAATCCAGAACTTTGAAATTGGGAGGAATAACTACCCCAGGCACGAGGCACATTGTAGCGGTATTAAATCCAGAAGCCTTGATACCCTCAATGGCTTTAAGACACTCTTCGAGAGCATGGTACATTTTTGCAGTTTCGGAAACTCCAGTGGCAAGGTTCACTTGGGGTTCATCAAGATCAATAACATCGTGATGATCATCAGCATCATTCTTAGGAGCTCCATAGGGGTCTTAACATTTGCGTTGTCATTCCTCCCATTAGCAGAAGTGGAGGGAGAAGCAATAATAAGCTTGGCAACACTCTGATGTAACTCTTCTTGACCCTTGATCACGGCATGAAGGGTTTTCATAAGCTGATCCATGCGAGTGCCAATGGTTTGCATATCTCGGAGGAGTGCATTCTGATTCTCTTAAAAAAGATCCATAAGTCTTCGCTGGTTGCCTCTTGTACCATAAGGATGTGGAGAAGTCGTCTTTGCTGTTCACTGAAGTCTGTCAGAAAAGGGACCCCAATGAGTTTTTTTTTTTTTGTGAAACATGAATGCATGATAGTATGAATGAATGCTTTATCTTCATTCCTAAGGAAATCCAAAGACTCGTCTATCTTTTAAAATTTTCCTTTTTTTGAAAAGATACATCAACGAGACTTGTCTTTGGATTTCCCTAGATATGAGATATATATACATGATGATATAATGTCATGGTATGCTATGGCATGAAGTCTCAGCTCCACATATTCTAGATAACCACTGTGTAGTCCGTTGCACAGGCTGAAAGTAAATGGATCAAAAGTTTGACATCACAGGCTTGGAGTCAAAGTAACCACCCATAAGGTATGTACTAGGGGTTTATCACCTGCCGAACAAGGTTCTAAAGAGTTCTCAGAGTCTACACTCTTCCTTTGGATATTACTGACGTCCCAATTACTTGGTAATCAGTAACATTCGCAGGAAAAACTCGTCCGAGTGCAATATCGCGTGACAACTACTTCCAGATTACTCCGTTATAGTCTCTGCAATGCACCTAAAAAGGCCAGGATGGGTTAATGGTTCTACGTCCCTCAGCTTCTCGAGTTCCCAGGTCGAAACCAATGATGTCTTCCCAATTACTCGGTAAACATCACTACTTTCAAGGGGACCTCCACTGAGTGGGGGATTTTCATGCCTCCTTCTTCGGGATTACTCCCTCAAAGTTAAGATGACTATATCTCCCGTCCTAATTCTAAGTGTAACCCAAGTCCGGGTATAGGACTTATCAAATGTAATCACCAAACCTAACATCACAATGTATCCAGAATATGTGAGTAGCAATAATATATGCAATATATACAAAAGAATACAATAACGCAATAAAGAAATAAAATAGTAAATCAAAATAAAGAAAATAAATAAACACCCAAAAATAAAAATAAACAAAACTAGGAGAGACTCGCTAAATGTCCCCAGCAGAGTCGCCAGCTGAAGCTACCGGCAGAAAATACAGAGCCGCCACCGAACTTTATTTATCCCGAAGGAAGGGGAAATATCGATAAAACCACAAGAGAATGGATAAGATGGTCTTGCGGCCAAGTGAAAGGGTAAGAGAGTCGGTTATGCAAGGGGAATGTATTAGTACCCTTCAAATCCGTTGTACTCCATTTTGTTTGTTTGTCTTTAAGGGTTTATTTATCTAAAACTATACTTGCTTAAGGGGAAATGAATGGTTTTTATTATTACGTTCGTGAAGGTTCCGCGACCCTTTTCCTATGTATCCGGTGAAGGAATAAGAACATCGTAGTTTTTCTAGAAAATGGTTTGTTTGTTTGTATTTTTTAGTGGGCGACGTTAACGCACACATTCTAGCAATAGGCACGGCTGTTATCGCGGTAGAACAGAGATAACACGCCCTTTGGGGAGTTTTGATTGGTTGAGTGTTTTTGTGAGTTTTAAAATGAATTCAAGTAATGATTAGATGTTTTTGGATTTTTTATTTGTGAAGGATAAGTTTTAATTACAAAAGAAGAAAAAGGTTTAGAGGGAGGCTAGAAACCTAATTGTCTGTTATGTACAAAGCTCGATCCTAAAGTTTATTTCGACATAAGGCAATCGGAACGGGGTTTAATCGCCTCATGGAGCTAGCTAAGGGAGTAGTATCACGGTTTGAATGAGTAACTTCAATTCTAAATGTTTTTGTGGTTTTCATCACGTAAAAAAAAAATTAAGAGAAAACTAAAATCTAATTCTAAATATATTTTTGAGTTTTTAGCAAGTTAAATAATAACACACCAAAATTTTTTTAAATAAAAAGATATTAAATAAAAGATTAAGTAAATAAAATAAAAGGAAATTTTAATTTAATAAAAACATGTTTTTGTATTTTCTCATGAAATAATTATATGAATTAACTAAATTGATATCAAATATTAATGAGAATGGGAAACAATGGTTAAAAGAAGCAAGAAAAAACAAAAAAAATGGCCTAGCTGAGAGTTGAACCCGAGTTCTCTTGGTTATTAGTGATGTGCTTTGCCAACTCTACCATATTGCTTATTCATTATTACCATGCTTCTATTAATGTAACAGGGGAAAAAGATCAAGAATTTGGGCCAACGAGCCCAATGGGCTGACCCCGTTGGGAAGAGGAAAGGGAAGTGTTTTAAACCCTAAAACTATAGGAATGCGCTGCTGGTTTATTAACAATGGGAAGGAAAAACAGATTTTATTATTATTGTTGTTGGGAAAGGAAAATAAACAGATTAAAGGCTATTAGTTCCAATAATCCTTTTTCTATGCTTTTTATCGCAAAAATTAAAACCCTCTCTCTAATCTCAACTCTTCACCATCCTACTCTCAGAACCCTTTAAACTCTCCCTTAATCCTCTACACTCTATGCACAATTCTTCAACACAACTCTTCATCATCAACACAACAACTCCCTATCTTTCTGTATCATCATTTTTCTCATCTCACCCTCAACGGGAAAAAAACATCACCACCCAATTCTCACCCTAAACCCTTCCATATCTGTTTTTGCTATTTCAATGGTTTCTTAATCGTACGATTCACAGTGTAACCTAATCTTTACCACTGTTATCACCTTCGATTCTTCTCCATTCTCTTCTAATTTCGGTTTCTGCTTTGTGTATTTGTTGGTTGTTGCATGTTATTGAGGTTTTTGCACTGGTAGTGTCTTCGGTAAAGGTTAGATCACTATGTTGTTTATGAGGGCTGAAGGAGATGGTTACAGAAGGTGATCATGGTTTTACAAAAATGGTAAAAGGTGTTATTACAGAAGTTACAATGGTATGGTAGCAACTAACGCGGAAGGGAGTTGAAGGTTGACAGGTGGGTATCATGAAAACTGACGAGTTGATGGAGGCAGTCAAAGAAATAAAAAAAAAGTGCAGTAACGAAGTCAGATGGACCGATTATCCCTTTGAGGTTCATTCCCTTTTTTGCTAACTTTCTCTTTATCTGTTTCTAGATTAAGTGTGTTATCGATTAGATTCTGTTACGTGATTTTAATTGCAGGTTATGATGAATGAAGGTTGTTGAATGATAAGGAGTTGTCTTGGTGCATGTGGGTGTTGATGGTGGGCTTCCGTGAGGGTTGTGTTGAGTCAGTCTAATTTGACAGGTTAGAAAATTTGGATAATAGTTTGCAACAAAAAATTATACAGAATGATTCCTTTTTTAGAAATTTTCTATGTATAATTTCTCTATCGAATTTCCATTCATTTTTACTCATATCACTTTGTTTTCTTTGATTGTTTTTAATTTCAGCATGAATGCAGCAAATGGAAACACCGACAGGGGAACAAAGGGTTTCAACAAACTTGATCCAAGTAAATAACTAGTGCAGATTGGAATGTCCAAACAACAAGATCAAGCACACATACACATATTAAAGCAAGTATAGTTGAAAAGTTTGAAAACAGTACCGACTCTGAAAGTTCTCAGAGGTGAAGATATCCCATGGTAACTCTGCTTCTACTCTGCTTCTGCTTTACTCTACTTTTCTCTACTCTCCTTATTTGAAAATAAAATGGTGCGAACAATTGTTGTGATGAGTAAGCTCAGTTCGAAGCTTTAAGGTCTTTTTGGTATCCTCTCCCTCTTGGTTTTCTTATGATGGCTGGTTATCTCACTCCGGTTGTTTTTTGCTGGATGGTTCTCTCTTCCAAAACTTGCTGGTTGTGTGCTCTCTAAAAAATCCCACCTCTTTCAATGAAACAATGGCTTTTTTTATAGTGAAATAGAGGTGGAAATTAGGGGGGAAATTAGTGAAATTTTGAACATATTTGGCAAGTTGACTTTGTGGCCTTTTTTAGTGCAGATTTTCTGCCTTACTGATTTTGTTCAATGTTTAGATTGTTTAGAGCATATGTGGCACATATGAGGTGCAGTTTTTGGCATGTTCTGTTTGGTTTGAAGCAAATTTGGACTATTTGGCAGTAGGCTGGGGGCAGGCTTATGCACAGGGTGACATCTCTCTAACCCTACCTCTTTTCCTCTTTTATCTTTTCATGAAGCAAACTGTTTTGCCCTTTTGAAAATTCTGAAGGATTTGCATTTTAGGGAAAATGATGATGCATTGTTTTATGAGCTAGCTAGCTTGCATTATTTTGAATTGCTGCTGTGCTATTTTAACAGCCTGCTTCTAATCTTGTATCTGCTACTTGTTTTACTTATTGTTATTTTTGTGCTGCATTTGTTTGGCTTGTTGCTGCCTTGCAGTTTGTTGTTGTTTAGGTTGCTATTAGCTGCTTTAGCAGCCTGCCTTAGTGTTGCGCTGCTGCTGTTTTGCCTTGCCCTGCGTATACTTGTTGTCTTGTTGCAGCTTTATGTTATGTGCTGCCTGCTTGTTGCGTTGTTGTGTTTAGGCAGCCCGCTGCCCTGTTCTGCTGCAGTTACCTTGTTTTCCTAGTTGCCATGCTGTTATGGTGCTTTTCAGCTTGCATATTTGACAGTTTTGACTTGCTTTTACAGTTGGAAAATAGTTGTAAACTTTTTTTTTTGTGAACCAAAAAGAAAAAACTTTTTGTGATTTGCAAAAATAGGAGAAGACAACCTATGATTTAAAACAAAAACCCTTTTAGTTTTGATTCCAAGTGCAAATCCTAATGATGAGTTTTCTTGTTTAACAAATAATTCTTGCTTGAATTTTCACATGTTGATCTTAGCTAACTTTTTCCCTTTTTTTTTCTTGTTTCATGAGCACGGGGATTGGATGGCTAAAGTGAGGTTGCAAGATGAAAAAGCCATGGCTAGGAGTGAGGACGAGTTGCTTGAAGATGAAGCAAAAATGAAATTTGAAGAAAAACATTTCTTTCTTTTTTTGTAAATAACATATTGTAACTTGCATTTCCACATTTGTAACATGCTTTGTAAATGGTCCACAAAATGTAATGAACACAAAACTTGAGTAAATTTATGAATGACGAAATTTGTTGTACAGAAGTTAGAAAAATCTTGGATCTTGTTTGAACTTTGATATTTTCACTTGAATGGTTTGAATGATACACCTTGATTTTGTAACTTGAAATTCAATAAATCACAAATGACTGTTGTAACTTGTATCCCAAGAACCTTACACCTTATCTTTCAATCCTCAATCTTCATATCACGCCTAAACCGAACTTACCCTCTCAACAAGAACTTTTAACTCTGATATCTAAACCACAAGTAACTTGTAACATAAGCAACAAAAACACGCATTGATCGTCATGAACCTCTAACCTTATTTCTTACACCCGAATTCCATGTTCATCAATTAAACTTCAAACTCCTGACTCAGCGACTTAGAGATCTTAAAAAGAAAACTTGCAGTGCGAGGAGATATTATACATGAAACCCCTAATCAAATATACTTGACTTTGAGTTATCCTTGAGGCAGGTGAAAGAAATAGTTCACAAAATCATGGATCCAAAACCCTGGCATCTTGACCAACAAATAGGGAAATAAACCATAATCCCATCTCTGATGGATTCGAGAGAGAAACAGCCTTGTAACTTGATAAGAAAGCAATCCATGATACCTCAAGAATCCACCCCACGCTCCAGTAACCGAGAACCAAATGAATTTCCCTTTTACTTGATATGAAAACTTCAAAAAAAAATTAGACATAAAGAGGGCACAACCCTAATACCTTAATCAAAGGCGCCTGATTCCATGAGATGCAGGATATGCAAATGACTTAGTAAAAATGATGCAAATGGGATGAGAAGTTCAAAGCCGAACAAAATTAAAAGGAAGTAGGGCAAATTTGGGGCTCGACGGTATGAAGAAGAACGTTGGGAAGTGTTTAGGAATTTTTGAGAATTTTCACAAGTGTTTTCTTGCAATCCTTCTGGCACCCTCAACATGTGTGGTGATGCCTCTTATTTATAGATGGCTTGGGTTGATGCTTTGGGAGGGAAAACAAAAGTTTCAAACAAAAAGGGTATGTTGTATTTGTAACTTTCGAGGGACAGTATTTTATTGCCATTTTGGTTTAAGGAATAAGGCAGCATTGTAGGACTGTTGTGCAGCAGTTTTGGAGTTTTATGGCCAGTGTATCAGGCCTGAGCCTGGCAGCGTATGGGACTTGGTCAACAAACTCCTTTGGCATCTCAACCTTTTTTCTTGGCCCCCTAGCCTTTCCTTTTGACCAGACTCTTCACCAACCAATTCTTTTTTCAAATTGAAGTGTCATTCAAATGGCTCATGTGGATGTCCTTTGGAGGGGCCAAATTAGTGCCTTTCGACCAGACCCTTCATGGGTTCCTTCGAATGGTCCAAATGCATGCTTTTGGAATGGGTCAGTAAAATATGTCATTCGATTGGGACATCCAGACATGCCTGGCTGGCCCTTCGAATGCACCACCATGGTACTTCCTTCGCCTGAGGTAATGGCATAGTGCAGAGTTTGTATGCTTAAAGCAGGCCATTTCAACAAGAGATCCTGCCCACTCAAATTTGCCTGCAAAGGGGCCATATGGCCAAACGGAAGAGGGTATACATGAGGTTCCTGCCTTGTAACCTTATGCAAATATGTTAAAACGAAAGCTTATAAAAGGGGAGCCACATGCCCAAACAAAAGGCATGACTAAAGACTTGTGCTGAAGGATTCACACCCCCAAACAAAGGATGCATGTAAGGGATGAAAGGCCCGATCGAAGCTTGCAATGCTGGGAAAGTCATTGCCCCAAATGAAGGAGGCCTGCAGGGGGAAAACATGTGATCGAAAGAGGGCAAAAGGGAGGCTTTTGCCTCCTGAATCGAAGGACATCATCAGTAGGCTTTTTGCCTTGTGAATTAAAGTTGTTTGATGGGAAGTGTTTCCTTGTCGAAGCTTGTAACAAATTGCTTCAAAGGGGACTTTGGCCTTGTGCATGTTGTTATGGTAGGAAATTATGCCTTGTATGTCATTGCTAACACGCAGGGAAGATGTTGTATGGCCAAATGAAAGATTTGCACTAACATTCAAGCGAAGTCTAGCGCTAAAATGAAATCGGAAATAACATTAGCCAAATGAGTCCAATGCCTCAATCGAAGCATGAAATGAACTAGCCCCAAAGGAATCCAGCGTCCAAACTAAAGATGCAACCAAGACCAAAGTGTCCAATCGAAGGATGCCAAAATCGAAGGATGCCAAATTGTCCTTTTTTAGAAATTTCTTCCTTAATCTTAATGCTGAAAAATCCAAATATATTTGTGTAAGCTTGGATTTTGGGAGTCCTTTGTGTGAACTGTCTTGAGGAATGAGAGGGCAAATTTTGGGGTACAACACCCGTATAAACTAAAGATGAATGGCACAGTGGAAGCTGCCAATAAGAACATCAATAATATTATATAGAAGATGACAGTGACGTATAAAGACTGGAATGAGATGTTACCATTTGCTCTTCATGGCTATCTCACTTTAGTACGGATATCAACTGGGGTAACCCCATTCTCTCTAGTCTACGGTATGGAAGTTGTCCTACCTATCAAAGTCTAGATTACTTCTCTAAGGATCATGAAAGACTCTGATTTAGACGAGGTTGAATGGATTCATACTAGGCTAGACCAGATAAGCTTGATTGATGAGAAAAAGCTTACAGTTGTTTGTCATGGTGAGATGTACCAGAAGCGCATGATCAAAGCCTTCAACAAGAAAGTCAAGCATCGGGTACATCAGGCAGGCGACTTGGTAATAAAGCGCATCATCCTACCACAAGATAATCTCAGGGAAAAATGGACTCCCACCTACGAAGGGTAATTTGTAGTCAAATAAATATTTTCTGGCGGCGCTGTGATACTTACCACCATGGACGATGAAGATTTTCCGCACCCTGTAAATGCGAACATAGTCAAAAGATACTACGCATGAAAGAGACCCGCTAGGTTGACTGGCCTAGTGAAAAATAAGGGCATCCCGGCGAACCAAAAGGGTTTGGGAAAAAATCAGGGATATATATGAACATTTGTACACCCGTCAAGTCGAAAACCTAAAAAGGCGGCTTGGACTAAAAAGGGTATCCCGATGGACTAAAAAATCGAAAGGGCGGTCCTGGCAAAAATTAAGGATTAAAGTGTATGACTATGTCCTGTTGGATCACCTACATACAACAAGCTTTACTATCAACGCCAAGTTCGAATGGTACAGATCAATTCAGTCAACTTCTTCCGACAATAAGGGATGAGATGCTTGAAGACATAAGGGCAATAGCAAAGTTAAAACCCGACAGGATCATTTACACGTAGTTATATGTTTTGTTTTATGTTGTACTCTTTTCATTTTACGACGATTTCCTCTTACTAGGATTCCCGTCTCTTTGTACAAAACTTCCTATTTATAGGAAAATTATCAATACAAATACAATTTCAAAATTCAAATTTTGTTTTACTTTTTCTGTTTTGTCTGCAAAAACATCCAATGACTAAATTGAATGAACATATGTGTAATACTGTGGCAGAACCAATTGTTATAGTGGTTTTACGTTTGTATTCACAAATGTTGCGGTAAGCAAGAGTCTCCACCGAATTTTCTTTTATCCAACAAAGGAAAGGGTGAAAAGAACAAAAACAAAACCTTTCGAGATTTGTTTCCGAGTAAGGGGGGTATATTATGGAAAGGGAAGGTGTTAGAACCCTTTCCATCCATAGTTTTCTACGGGCTCTTAAATGCTTAGCTCATTTGGAAATACTTTGTGCTTTGTGTGTTTTGAAAAGTGTTTTTGAAAGCGCCTTAGTGCGGAGAACTTTGTAATGCTTCTCGGAATAGTAGAGAACATATACAAAGTGTTTGAAAAAATGATTTTGAAAGAGGTTTTGTGTAAGTGTAAAAATTGTTTGAGCATAGCATCTAGGAACTATCTACTTTTACTCGAAAGGGTTGTTCTTTTCCTCTTTTCCTTTAGACAGTTCTATCCTACTATTAGTGAGTAGGTAGCCCTAATCGTTGGATATTTGAGGGACATTCGAAGGGACGTTTATACAATCACAAAGGAAACTGGGCAAGAAAGTTTAGTAACTACCATAGGGTTTTAAGATCATTTTTACTGGGGCAACGTTGAGAGAGTCATCGAGGGACTTATGATCTTTAAACCGGAGGGTAGCCACTAAAATTTCTCACGTTTCGAGAGTTATGACTGTTTTTCCAAAGGGAACCAAAGTGGGGTACCCTACAGGTGCGCATGTGCAATTGTGTTTTATTCAGGTATTTATCTTTGCATTTAGGTTTACTAGAATTTTGTTTTATTCTTGCCATACAATCCTAATTAGCATGCATCTAAGCAGTCAATAATTTGCAGTAATTAAAAGTGTGGAAATGTAAATCCTAAACTATTACAACGCTTCGGGGAGGGGAATTATTACAAGTCCAAAAACTTAGGGAAAATAAAGAAAGCAGAGAAAATAAAGAGTCCTAATTAATTCTATTACATCCCAGTACGCAGTTACAAAAATATGAAAATAAAAATGCAAAAGGTAAGAACGCGCGCGAATTGAAAATACGCCTAAAAATCCTAAGGTATAAAAAAAAGATCTTTTTGTTTGTTTTGATTTAATAAAACGCTTAAATTAAAGTTAGACTAATTAATCAATTGAAAGATAAGAACATTATTAATTAAAAAGTTAATTCTAAACTAAACCTAATATTTTTTGGTGTTTTTATTATTTAAGAAAACATCAAAATTTTAACCTAATTCTAATTGTTTTTAATTTATGAAAAGGAACCAAAATAATTAATTAAATTAATTTAGGAAAAATTAAAATTGAATAAAATAAAACCTAGATCTAAGTTTTTATATTTTCTGATTTTATGATTAAAAAATATGATTTGAAAATAAAACAATTAAATAAACAAAAATAAAATTGAGAAAAGAAAATGAATGGGCCTGGTATATGAAGCTGAAAGAGGGGGGTGTGAGATCTAGAATTTGAAAGGCCCACGTGTTCAGGAAGCCCACAATTGTTGTGCCTGATCCCATGTGGTTGGTCCCTTAAGGGTTCGTCATGCACAAGCGTGCTTGGGGTGTTGGATCTCCATCTGTTGGCATCTGATGGTCTAGAGATGAAGGCACATGATATACGCCCAGATTTTCCTTACACTAGATTTGCAGATAAAATATGAAAAAAAGAAGCAAAACCTGGGGATTGAACCCAGGTTCTTCATACTTGCAAATACACGCTTCACCAATCGGCCAACCTGTTCATTCATTAATATAACTAAACCCATAATATTATATATGAAAACCAATCATAAAAATATTCAAATAAAAAACATGCGTGTTGAGTGGGACCCTGCTGTTTAAATGGACCAATCAGGAAATGGCCAGGGACCACGCATGCCCTCGCCTGAGTCCAACAGAGTCAACAACGCCAGAGTCAAACTCCGATCGTCTTCTCCGATCTATTAAAACTGCAAACCTACAAAATTGTTAGATTAAGGACAAACTAAAGGCCCTATCTTGCTTAAAATTCCGCCCTGATCATGAATCTGGCCTTAGATTGGCCAGAAAACTCTTGTATCCTGAGTTACGAATCCAAAACCCTAGCATGACTTAAACATGTCAATATGCGATCTCAGGCCCTAACTTCTCATGTAACACGTTAGAATGCACGCAAACATCATCAATAACATGAATATATGCTTAGCATTGATTTAAATGGCTTGTATTGAGAGTTTGAGATCAAGGGAAAATTACCCAAGGAGAGATCGTGAGAGATTTCTGGCGTGTGTTAAGCTTGCCTTAGGATTAAGAATGGTTCCTGGAACCTTCAGGAAGTGGATGGCACACTTGGTTTGGATGGAGAAGGCCTGGATTTCTTGATACGAATTTCATCCTTTCTTTGAATTTTTGAGAATTTTCTAGGGCTTCTTGGAGGCAGGTTGCGCATGTCCCTTGCATCTGAGATTATTAGGTTTATATAGACAAAGGGTTTAGGTAAATAATTGTGCATCATATCTTTGTACATTATGATGGAGAGATTTGATTTTATTTTTGCATGAAACTTTCTATATTTGATCCAATCATGTGCCAATCTATTTTATGCATTTTTTCCAGCTTGCTATGAGTTGTTTGGGCCCCCAACTTGATGGAAACCAAAAGCTTACATGCCCTTGTATATCCATTTCACATCAATTGGTTTCTTATTGGTTCTTTCGACAAGCTCCCAAGTTTTGTTCTTCTCGATGGCACTAAGTTCTTCTTTCATGGCTTCACACCAATTCGAATTGCTCAAGGCTTCACCATCATTGCTTCTTCGATTAAGTCACCATCTACATCGATTTCTTGATCTGGAAGCCTCTCATATCCAATCAGCTTAGTCAAACTCAGTTCTTGTTCTTGTGGATCTTCTTTCCTTCTGCACAAGTGGTTCTTCAATTCGACCAGTCGAAGTATCAACTTGTTCATTTTGACTTGTCGAAGCTTTATTCTGTTTATCTCCTTCGAACACAGTTGTGTAGGTGGTTCTTAGATTCGACCAGTCGAATTATCACCTTGTTCATTTTGACTTGTCGAAGCTTCGTTCTTTTTATCTTATTCGAACAAAGTTGTACAGGTGGTTCTTCGATTCGACAAGTCTAAGCATCACCTTGTTCATTTTGACTTGTCGAAGCTTCGTTCTGTTCATCTTCTTTGAACAAAGTTGTGACTGGGTCTGATTCTTGTCGAACTGAACTTCAAATCCAATCCCACCTTTTGATTTTGTCTGTTCTTGTCGAAGCTTCGTTCTATTCATCTCCATCAAACACCGTTGTGACTGTGTCTGATTCTTGTCAAACTGAACTTTGACTCCAATCCGAACCTTTGGTTTCGTCTACAAGAACATCTCTACTGATCACTAGTTTATCTTCAATTGGTGAATACAAACTGTATGCATCAGTCGAAGGATAACCTATGAGCACCATGACTTCACTTTGATCATCCAACTTCTTTCTCAATTGTTCAGGTACATGTCTGAAAAACATTGATCCAAAAAACACTAAGATGACTTATATTTGGCTTCGACCCTATCCAAGCCTCATGCAGTGTCTTTTCGACCATCTTCTTTGTTGAGCATCTATTCAGAATGTATATTGATGTCGAAGATGCTTCGACCCAAAATCTCTTAGGAATATTTTTATCTTTCAACTTACATCTCGTCACGTTATGTACACTTCTATTCTTTCTTTCAGTTAAGCCATTATGCTGAGGCATATAGGGTGCAATAACCTTATGTAATGTATGAGCTTGTACCTTCCAAATGATGCATTTCTTGAGCTTGAGGATAAAAGAGAAGTTGTAGGGCATGGAACTTGGCATGCAAAAAATTGAAGACATATTAGGACCATGGAAAACATTTGAAACCTTTGGAGCTCACACATCTTGGTAAAAAGTGAAACTAGTTGAAAGGCCATTTCTTAGGAGGAGAATTTGTCTGATCAATTCTTGGTCAACCTTGAGCAATTGAGGACCTTAATGAGCATGCCTTGAATAAAATGGGAGGACAAATTTTAGGGTGCAACAGCTGCCCCTGTTCAATCTTCTTAAACTTGAAGATTTAGATTGGTTTGTCTGCCTTTCATGATCTGAAGGTGGAAGATGATTGAACACTAGAGTGCCTAAAAATTTTCACTCGCATGAGGTAACGATGTTGGTTGATGATATCAGGAATGGGCTTACAGATGTTGTTTGGAGAAGATGACTGAGAGTTGTCGGATATGGGCTTAAAGATGCCATCTAAAGTAGATGCTGACTTCATAAGAGGTCTCTTTATGGGGATTCCTGTCCCTGTTGTCTAAGGAGGACTCTGCTGGGGAATGTTGATTTTTGTTCTTTTTCTTGAGGAAAACTCTATGGGGAATAGAGTCTAGGAGCTTTAGTTGTCAATGGCTTTAATGAGGAGTTATCTCTGGACTGGAGAGATGAAAGTTAGCTGTTTTCAGGTGGAAATCCAGGCTTCACCGTAACTTGCTGAGGGTAATAAAGTTAACTGTCATCTGGTCGTATTCTAGGCTTCATAGCGACTTATTAGGGAAAATGAAATTAACTGTTATCTGGTCGGTTTCCAGGCTTTGCAGTAATTGAAGAAGTTGAATTGTTATTTGGTTGGGTCTAGGCTTCAGAAATTAAGCTATTATCTGGTCAGGTCTCGGCTTCATCTTGAACTTGAAGTATACTGTCATCTGGTAGGGTCCAGGCTTTGCAATAGTTGTAAATTGTTATCCAGTCGGGTCCAGGTTTCAATTTTTTTAAAGAAATTAAGCTGTTATCTGGTCGGGTCCAGGCTTCAACTTGAATTTGAGGTAAATTATTATCTGGTCGTGTCCAGGCTTCACAATGTTTGATGAGCTATTACTTCAGATAGTTGCCCCGTATTTTTTTAGGGAATTAATCAGGAACCAGCTTTTGTTGAGATAGTTACCCTGTCTGGCTTCATGAATTAATCTGGAACTTGCTTTTGTTGGTCGTTGAGATGGTTGCCCTGTCTGGTTTCAGGAATTAATCTCTAATCTGGTCTTGTAAATAGGCACCCCGTCTTGTTTCGGGATTGATCTATAATCAGTTGTTCACAGATAGTTTCCCTATCTGGTTTCAGGAATTAATCTGGAACTTTTGAAAATTGTTGATGATATTCGTCTGTTGATCTTTCCTGAAAAGGTAAAGAATTAGTTGTATATAATATCATGATGCATGAAGTGAATTGGGTAATGATGTTCTCAAAATAAATGAGACTGTGATATATATGCATTTGTGCTGCATATGCTATGACGCTTGTAAAATGATGTATGAATGCAATGTATGAACGTACCAGTGTTCTATTGCAGTGTTGTTGAACTGGGGAAAATAAATCGCTGATTATTGTTGGGGATGAAGAATGTAAGTTTTCATTATTTGTTGAAGTTGAACTGTTGGGAGATGGATTTCCGTTGCTATAGAAATAAACTCTATCAGGGAAAGGAAACTCCGCAAACCGCTTGGGAATTTTATAAAGTTCTGTTTGGGAAAGGAAACTCCGTAGACTGCCTGGCGATTTTTGTGGAGCTCTGTTGGGGAACCCAAGATATTTATGAACCATGCTGAGGAATTCTTTTAGACGCTGTGGAGATGATTGGAGATTCTTGCTCTATAGGGGGTATTGGAACACCTGGCATCATTAGGTTGTATGCTGAAAATGTAGCAATGACTTTGTAGGAGGACGTCGCTGTCTTTGTACCTACTGGAGAAAGTATCCGCAGAGATTTTCAAATCTCCTTTTTTAGATACCGTCCGTTTCTTAAAGCCATTAGTAACCATCTTTTTGTTTTTATGCGTGTATTTGTAAATGGTAATCACATTCAAATTCATATGTTCAAAAATAATTACTGGACATTTTTGCAAACAAAACAGAAAAATAAAAACAAATAGTTTTGCACTTCCAAAGAGATAGTTTTGTATTAATCTGAAGAAGTATGCCTATAACAGGTGTTTTTGTACAAAGAGACAAACATTATAGTAAGAGAATTCCATCGTAAGAATGAAAACTATACAAAAATAGTATACAAAGAAAGACAGCTATGTGAAACGATCCCCTTGGGTTCCCATTCTACTATTGCCTTTATGTCTTTGAGAATTTCATCTCTTTACTGCTTGTCCGAAGCTGACTTGATTGATTAGTACAATTTGAACTTGACACTTGTTACCGAAGTCTGTCTGTATGGTTATCCGAGGGGACATAGTTATACGCTTTTAATCCGTAACTTTTGCCTGGACCACCCTTTCGGGTTTTCAGTCCAATGGGATACCCTTTTTTGCCCAAGCCGCCTTTTCAGGTTTTCGACTTCCCAGGTGTACAGATTTTTCATATATGTATCCCTAATATTTTCCTGAACCCTTTTGGTTCGCCGAAATGACCTTATTTTTCCTAGGCCAGTCGACCTAGCGTGTCTTTGCTCATGTGTAGTATATTTTAACTATGTTCGCGGTTACAGGGTGCGGAAGGTCGTCACCGTCCATAGTGGTTAAGATCATGGCTCCACCAGAAAATATGTTCTTGATCATAAATGACCCTTCGTATGTGAGGGTCGATTTGCCCCTGGGATCCCCTTGCGGCAGGATAATGCGCTTGATTACTATATCACCGGCCTGATATACTTGACGTCTTACCTTCTTGTTAAAATCTTTAATCATACGTTTTTGGTACATATGACCATGAAAGACAGCCGCAAGCCTCTTCTCGTTAATTAGGTTTAATTAGTCAAGTCGAGTCTGAACCCATTCATCTTCGTTTAACCCTTCATCTTTCATGATTCTCAAGGAAGGGATCTGGACTTCGATGGGTAAGACAACTTCCATATCATATACTAGAGAGAATGGAGTTGTCCCTGTTGTCATGCGTACTGAGGTACAGTAACCATGAAGAGCAAATGGTAACATCTCATTCCAGTCTTTGTATGTCACTGTTATCTTCTGTATGATCTTCTTGATGTTTTTATTAGCAGCCTCTACAGTGCCATTCATCTTTGGTCGGTAAGGAGAAGAGTTATGATGTTGAATTTTGAATTGCATACATAGTTCGGTGATCATAGTATTATTTATATTGGTACCATTATCCGTAATGATTCTTTCTGGAATACCATACCGACAGATAAGGTTATGTCTGATGAATCAGGCTACAATGTTCTTGGTAACATAAGCAAACGAGGTTGCCTCGACCCACTTTGTGAAGGAATCAATGGCAACTAGGATGAAGTGGTGCCCATTAGAAGCGGTGGATCTAATCTCTCCAATCATATTAATTCCCCACATTGCAAAAGGCCAGTGAGCAGTCAAGAAGTTCAAGGGAACCGGGGCACATATACTTTATCAACATAGATCTGGCACTTGTGATAAGTTCGTGAATGATGATAATAATATGCTTCCATAGTGGACCAGTAGTAAATTGCCCATATGATCTTTTAATCCATTATGTGCCCACTAGAATGAGTGCCAAAGGTACCTTTGTGTATGTCCTCCATGATCTTCTCTGCTTCACTCTTATCCATACACCGAAGCAAAGTAAAATCGTGGTTGCGCTTGTAGAGAATTCTGTTACTGAAGAAAAACTTGGCAGAGAACCTTCTTAGGAACTTCTTATCATTGACGAAAGCTCCCTCGGGATACTCTTAGTCTTCGAGGTACCTTTTCACTTCATGGAACCAA